>BSWB01000002.1:13115000-14315000 GCA_033239125.1 Fagopyrum homotropicum
AAATGGGAACACATATGCTCAACCGAACATCAACTATGGGTTAGGGGCTCCCAAATTGTTTCGGCCTATATAATTTCCTAGAGATTGACCTTTTATCCTGTTTATATCTTTGAGTTGAAAGATTTGGGTTTCTCTCAACTCTACTACCATTGAAGCAACTGAATATACGTTTATACTCAACTACAACTGCTAATACCATTGGAGCAATCTTATTCACCATTTTCAATGAGACAAGGAAGTCGTTGTAGTATAGTGGTAAGTATTCCCGCCTGTCACGCGGGTGACCCGGGTTCGATCCCCGGCAACGGCGTTTTCTTTTTTTGCCCGTTAGATCTCCGGTGAATCCACCAACAGGCCTCAGCAAATCGGGTCCCCCTTTTCATCACTTTTCTAGAAAGTGGAAACACAAAAAGATAACAAAGGATATGATATTTTATTATTACAGTCATCAATCATTCAGGATTTTCCCAACCAAAAAAAACATTCAAGCTTTAATACTTAACCAGTGAGTCCCAAACAAAATTCTAGTTTTGATTTGGTTAGGTTGGGTTTCGCTTCTTTTCTTTTGTTTCCGTTTCACAGTCATTGAAGGAGGACCGGTGAAACCTGAAAACGGGCAGAAAACCAAATCTTTGAACCTCAGTTATAGAATTTAGGAGGAAAAATGCCGAAGATATTCACCTTAGAAGAGGCGTCCAAGCATAACACCAAGGACGATTGTTGGGTCGTTATCAATGGCAAGGTTAGATCAGTTTCTCCTTTATCCAGCTAAATGCTACTTTCTGGGCTTTGTTTCTACTTTGTTCTATCGTTTTTTGTATATTGAAGGGTGTGATTTCTAATTTTCAGTTGTCAGTTTATGGTGCCCAATTTCTGGATGTAAAATGCAGGTTGTTGAATTTGTTAGAATGTAGATGTATGATTTCCATTCTATTATATCAGTAACTTACTCCTTTCCTGGTACTCTGGTAGCATAACAATTCATCACATTGTATATTTGTTAAATTAAGAGAGACTAAATGAAGAACCACAGTTGAAATTGAGTTACTTGTGGGCTGTGACTCTTGTGAGCCTGTGAGTGAAAATGATGGTCAGTTGTGGTCTATTTGGACATGAATAGGTGTTGATTTAGGGTTTGTTTGGATGCATGCTTGCTTTCATATGCCCTATACTACAAAACACTAAGAATTGGGTTTGGGTGCTTTTCATTAATAATGTAGCATTGCACACACACCACTTATAAGCAATACATTATACATTTATACTGCACTTTACCTCAAATACTGCATATTCTAAATTTTCATGATATCCAAACAGACCCTCAAATGAAGTTGGCCTAGTCAATCCTTTTGCATTCTGTTCTGCAAATTTTTATATAGTACTTGTCATACACAACTTCGCCTGAGTTATATGTTGCACACCGGTTAAGACATTGCTGCATTGCCGGCATACATTGCATTTTAGATATAAGGAAGAAAATTTTGTTCCCGGTGAGAGCTCAATGGTTGGAAAGCGGATATCCTGTTGTCTAAAATCTACTATTTGTCTCGGTGTCTAAAGTTGCATGGTGAAGTGATCAAATATGAACAGCCTTCATATTTGTTCACCCCTTCAGATGACAACTATAATATAACCAGCAATATAACAGCTTATGTACACTGCTTCATGAAAATCTTATGTTCATTCGCTCTAGGTATATGATGTTACAAGGTATCTCAATATGCACCCTGGTGGAGCTGATGTATTCTTCACCGTTTCTGGTATTTTTTTTTCCTTGACTCTAGCTTCCACACAACTATACTTGTATTATTGCTGAACATGGATGCTTTTCGCTTCCGTTTAAGTAAAAAATCAACAATGACACGAATTACTGCAAAAGTGAGGAAAAAATAACATCTAAAATTTTGAAAAATTGCAGATGAAATGAGATGGTTGATGAGTGATGAGTGATGAGTGATGACACAGTATTGTTATGGATGTTGTTATTGCAGGAAAAGATGCAAAGCAAGAATTTGAAGATGCAGGACACGGTTGGATACCAAAGATGCTGATGAAAGCATTTTGCATTGGTGAGCTCGAACGTTCTGGTGAAACCTTCCCTGAACCCAAAGCCTCATCGAAAGAGCAAGGTTTCACCAAGAAGCTCAAGGAAGTACCACTCCAATACTGGGCAATTCCTGTGGCCATTGTTGGCATATCAGTGGCTGTTGGCTTCTTGTATTATAATAAGAAGTAAAAAAAAAACAGCAGCATACCATTACCATCAAGCTACTAATTGGAGTGAGCTCACCAAAATAAAAGTCCATTCTTTTGGTTAACTGGAATTGATTAACTGAATGCTACTTTGTTGGCTTGATGAATAATATTACTCAGATTGCAGAGATGACAGGGATTGATTAGCTCTGTGAATAGATGGTAAAGCTCATTTCTATATATCCTCACCAATTGGTGTCAATTTCACTACAGACCACCAAAAGGTATGAACTTCAAAATAGCCATTTTCACCATTTTCAAGTTTCTCATCACAGAAAGACAATATGAACTGAAATTAACAAGAAAAGGTTCTGAAGCCACCTCCCTAGTTAGCACTGATCAGCAATTCTTGAAGCAGCCTCCTTGTCTAGAAACCAAACCAACTTCCCCTTGGTGGGAGCCACCATCCTAGCTGGCAGTGACAAATGAAGGCTATCGGGCCCCACTTCATTGATTGCCAGATATGCAGCCTCTGCCTTGCTGCCACCTGTGATGACGATAGCCACATTGGAAGCTGAGTTGATGACAGGGAGGGTAAAAGTGATTCTCTCAGGTGGGGGCTTAGGGGAGTCAGTAATGTAGGTCACCCAGTCATGCTTTAAGGCTAGTGCCGCGTGATTAGGGAAAAGAGATGCGACGTGGCCATCAGGTCCCATCCCGAGAAGGATAAGGTCGAACTTAGGGCAGTCATTCGTGTCTGAGACGTCTATTATTCGGGTCCTCACCAGTTGCCGGATTGAAAACTCATAGTCATTAGCTGCTTCTTCTGCTGATAACGAGTCGTTGATCGCGTGCACGTGGCTTGGGATGATTGGTACCTAGAATAACAGTTTACTGATCAGTAACCAACTACCTAAAAGACATCAATGTGAAAACAAGAAGAAAGATAACTGAACTGCATGATAGTCTAAGGCCCTGGAAAAAGACTGCATTTGAAAGATACAAAAAAAAAAAGTCATCATACAAGAATTTTATAATTTCATCAGAAGAACAATCAATCAATACCAGCTGATGTGGTTTAACCATTTTTAGACAGCAGAAAAATAGGTAAATAGTATGTAGCATATTTTCTTCAGTACAGGGAACAAATCAAGATGATTATGTATCATTCAGAGTGCAGTCTTACTGGTGGGCAGGAAATCGTAGTATACAAAGCATAAACAAGATGAATTTCTAAATGACCATTGATGACGCGAACCTTAGACAAGAAACCTTCCTTTGCTAGCTTGTAGTTGCTGTCACCATGAGTTTTCGCTACAACACGCTCATCCGCCCAGTATATGTACCACTTAGCCCAATCGATGGTCTTGTCGTAAGGTGCTTCGCATAGTTTTCTGTTTAAAGCAGAAAATTGATTCAAAGGAACTAATCAAAGACAATAAGTTTATAAAACACACAGATACCTCATCAAACCAATAAGAGAACCACCGGATATTGCAATGGCGAAAGCTCCACGCTCTTTTACTGCAGCCTCAGATAATTCAGATATGTACTCAACCAAGTCAGCACTCAGATCACTCAAACTCTCATGAATTCTTAGTTCTCCTCTACTCACTTGAATTCGCGGGAAAGCCATGCTCACATACAATAACTACAATCTGCACATCAACACAGAAACTAATAGATTCAGCAGATTATTATACAAAATCCATTAAATCCCTAAAAACTGTGAAATACAATTTGCAGTATAATGTAACAAGAATTCTCATGTATTCACAGTTACAAGATTCATGCAAACAGTATAATGATTAAAAAGAAGAAAAATAACAATTGGAATCAGGGCTTCCACAAAAACCAGAATCATACCCAGAAAATTAATCCAAAGTTCACCAACCAAACATTAAAAACCCAAAAACTGTGTAATTAAAGTAACCCAAATCAACCCACCAGCAGAAAGATCAGCACACATGAGAAATGCTCTTCTAGAAAGAAAACAGCTCTTCAAGAAGAAACCCACAAAACCCAGAAGATAAATGTTGATTCAAACGAAACATAAACTTGAAAAATAAAATAAAACCCCAAAAAAATTGGAAGAGAAATTTATAACCTTGTTAAAAATCCACGTGCATCCAATGATCACAGGATGAAGACACACAAAGACGAAAGCTCTTGCCTTTGTATTTGTATGGGTATGAGAGCTTTGTGTGGGGTTTATTTGCTGTGTGTTTTTATCTTCCCGTCCTTTTCTGGTCTCTGTTCATCTCTGGTGAAACTTTGGATAAAACCAGATAAACATGGGCTGCAAATACTGTTTATTTATTCATTTTTTTATATTAAATATAAAAATGAATAGTATAACTCTGCCCCATCCCAACCCCAAATGTCTGGATCCAAGTCTGCTGTGGACAACTGGTAGGAGTTTGTAGAAGCCGTATATATCTCTCTCCTGTGCACGTCACAGTACATTAGTACAACGAAGAAATGCTTTAAGTTGATTTTTGTGTACGCAAATTATACATAAATGTTTAAATTAATCCCTAATTTCAAGTGTTCTCAAGTATATTTCTGCTTCTTGTGTTCCTTATGACCTATAGGCAATTCCTAGTGAGAACATAGGCCGGGGATGGATCTGGTCAAGAGCTGTGGGCCCTTGTGGGTTTTGCTTGTAAGAATGAAATTGTAAATTAATGAGCTAATTAATTCATAATTGTATAGAATCTATAAATTTAACAATTCGTGGATTATAATGGGGGCAATTAAGTTCAAAGGTCATATCCAACTTAAGTTTAATATTGAGGTCATATCCAACTTAAGTTTAATATTGCGGGCGTGTTATATGTACAATTTTGAATTTACTTGTTATTAAAAGTGAACGTTGTGCGTTGGCGCTTAACATGAGCGTTGACAGATAAACATATGGCAAAATTGGCAAACTACTCTTTTAAGCAAATCAATTGAGAAAGAAGACTCGTACTATTTGGGATTAGTATTTTGACCCCCTATAAAATAGAATAGAGGAAATAGAGTACAAAAGAGGGCAAAGTTTGACAACCCATCGGATGTGACATGTTGTACTATCTCACATGTCACATCAATCAGAAAAAGAAATTTCCAACATTCTTACTTTATCACCTATTACCCAAAAATCCGCTTACCCAAATAATGTCACAATCATACCCAAAAATAAATTTGTCAAAGTACATAAACATACTCGAAAACAACATACCCAAAAAATCAAATATCAAAATAAAATCATATCCATAAATTGGATAATATTTTATATTTATACCCAATTTAAATATCACTTAATACAAAAACCATACCCAATTTAAATTTGTCATACCCAAAATTTTCAAAACTCGATATTATACACAAACATCAATATCAAATGACATTTGATCATTACCCAAAAATTCGTTTGAATTTGATCATTATAACACAGTTTGGGTAACCATAAAACATACTCACGATATCACTTTAAAAATATACTTAATAATAAGAAATATACTACAAAGCCAATACACATATAAAAGCATACCCAAAAACCCGTTTACCCAAATAATGTCATAATCATACCCAAAAATAAATTTGTCAAGAAATATATTGCCTCTATTTTCACAATCATACCCAAAACCATACCCAAGAAATATACTACAAAACCAATCCATGTAAAAAAGATACTTAAATCAAAAGTAAACATCTAATCACCATCATTTCAATTAGAGAAATTATTACCCCTATTTTTTAGTTTCCATACCTATTTTTTCTTCCTTTTGTATAGAGACCTAGTTTGCAAAAGAGAATTTCAAGGGGTCCTATTTCCCTAATTAATTCTAAACATATCTATGGGTCGGACCCGGCGGGTCGGCGGGTCGGCGGGTC
Source organism: Fagopyrum homotropicum (assembly GCA_033239125.1). NCBI lineage: Eukaryota > Viridiplantae > Streptophyta > Magnoliopsida > Caryophyllales > Polygonaceae > Fagopyrum > Fagopyrum homotropicum. The sequence goes on from BSWB01000002.1 coordinate 13,121,076, forward strand.
CGGGAAGGGCGACCCGGACCCTGACCCGCCATATTAGTCAACCCGCCGGGTCACGAGTCTGGTGGGTTGGGGTATTTCTTTTAAACCCGAATTTTTTTTAAAAAAAAGGAGAATTGGGCTTGACCCGACGGGTCTGACGGGTTGGCATATTTTTTTCAAGGTCTGACATGTATGATTTGATTTTATTTTTCAATATATGACCGTTGGCAGGTCAACCCGCCGGGTCGGCGGGTAAGGATCACCTCGACCCTTACCCGCACCCGTAACCCGTCGTGACCCGGACCCGCCGGGTCACGGGTAACCCGTGACCCGTAGACATGCTTACTGACAGAAGGGGCAATGTCCATTTTCTATTTTTTTTAATTTATTTTTTATTTTTATTAAGGCGCCGTCGCCACGCGCCGGCGTTCAAAACCTTTTTTTTTCTATTATTCTATTTTTTTATTTTATTTTTTACTTTAAGCGCCAACGTCATGCACGGCGCTCAAAATCCTAATTTTTCCCATTTTTTCTCATTTTTTTAAAAAAAATTTGGGCTCCGGCGCATTACATTGGCGCCTAAATCCTTTTTTTTTCTGGTTGAATGTCATCAGAATGCGTTTATTTTTTACGATAGTAATATAAACTTCATGTCTTTAGCTTTTTCTTTTTCGAATATTAATCAAGTTTAGATAATGTGTATATGTAGAAATAAGGCAAGATCTTATCATGAAAAGTAGAGCACAAAAATATAGTTATTTGCTAGAAAAACTATTAGTAGTAATTAGTAAAGCTTTGATGGAATGATTATGAACATTAGATTGCCCCCAATTTTATCTATTATACTTACCCTAATGCCATTAGGATCTACAAGTAGAGCTTTATTTAGGGAAACACCCATACACTAGGAGATGTATGAAAATATTCATGCTATTGAGTCCCATTGAGCTAAGTCCCATTGATCATCTATGGAGCCCACCACCAACTTTGGAACAAGAAAGTCATGAGAGGCCAAGAAAACATAATCAAAAGAGGTGTTCGGGAATCTCTTTGCCATCATATAATCCTTTATACAATAAACGTTCGAGTTGGCAAAAATTACAGTAATGGGCTGCTGACTGCTTCCAGTGGCCCCATGGGCTTTCTAGCTGCTTAGGTAAACGCGCCAACTCACCTCAAGCAGGCCCAGATTCTTCCTAAGTCTCATTTTGTCATCAAGGCACAAACGCAGTCAAGGGCACAAACGGATATGAGAGTACATCTTGACCCGCCGCTTGGAAACCGTGCTCGAACTTATCCTTACTTTTCCATCCCGATCTATTCATCTTCCACACCCACACGTCTTCGTCTCCTCTCCAAAGACCGCAGATGAAGACGGCTGTTGTCGACACGTGTTGTCCCGGTGTATTGTTTGGTGTACGACACGATTTTGCAATAATCATTTCCCCTCCTCCTTTCCAAGAATCGGCTTTAAATGTCCAGCCGCATCGTCTCGACTGGTCTGCAGTCTCCTTCGGAAGTTTACACCCGCTTTGAATTGTAGTAGGTTGGTATTTAATTGATTAATTGATTAATTTATGTTGGTTTTGGCTTTAACGTCCTCATTGGCCCTTCTTTTTGGATGCTTCTTATTTAAAATATACATCTCTCTTTACTAGGTCTGCTCCCTTTTCCTTCCTCTTCATTTTGTTGTTTGATTTTACTTGTGTTACTTCCTTCTTCGTTTATCTCTCGCGCTTGTCTTCCGCTTTTCACGGTGGTTAAATTAGTCGGTGCTACTCTCCTTTCGGTGTTCAAATTCAATTTTCTCGCTTTACACGGCCTCCTCAGAAGACTGAAGTTTTGGTACGCGACGTATTTCATCAGCTCTCGATGACGACCGCTTTTGTGGTTAACAGAGGCTTTGCAATTTTTGTGCCTGTTTTGGTTGGCAGGCTACATGGTGGTTGGAGTTTCAAAGTTTTAGCTACTAGAGGTCTTTTAACTTTTGGAATTTCAAAAATCAAAAAACAATGCTCTTCTTGTTCGATATGTTCTTAGTTATGCTATGGAGAGGTTTTTTTCCTTCCAAAAACCTCAATGAAATGTAGTCAACATTGCAGACCATCTTACTTCTATTCTTTCCCACTCCTGCATGCTGGCGGGAGATTATATTTTTACCATACCCACATATATACACATGCGACTTTGCCTTGATCAATAATTTGATTATTTTCTCTTGTGTTGTTATTTTAACTGCAGCGACCTACGTACTGCGGCTTCGGTTATAACTAGCAAATTTGTCTGCAGGCAACCTACTCTGTCGTCTGTTGGCCCCGCAGGTGAAACTTTGTCCCTTCCTCCCTTATTAATGTATTTATATATTTACATTAAGTTTACAGTATTCCCATCCCCCATTGGGCTTACTGTTGTTGCACTGCTCTCCTACTTCATGTTTTTTACACAACTCTTAATTTACAACCCACGCCTAAATTTTTAAGCGCTCCTACTATTTTTTCCCCTTCTTTTAAAGTTTGAGAAGAATACGGAACATACACACTGCATATTCACCCTCATTGAATATTGCTCGACAAATATTGCTTACTCCATACCTACCACCCCAGTTGATCGTCAGCGCCTTACATCACTTCCCCAGAATGGCTGTGCCAACAACAACACTCGCCCAGCTGACTAACCGAGTCCGTTCTCAGCCTGTGAGAATCAAGATCATTGATAAGCAGCCTAAATAGGAAAACCCAACAAAGGTCAACTATCAGAGGCTTGTTTTCCAAGATAAAGAGGTTGGTTTTCATAACTCATCGGACCCCATATATTTTCATACTCAGGCCTGACGTTTTTTATATCATTGACATTCGATTTCAATTTTAGACAACGAAGGTTGTTGTTGCATGTATTGAGCCTTGTTTCTGCTTGCCCGTTGCATGTAGGGTACCAAAATGACGGCCACCTTGTTCGGCTTGGACATTGAAGTGTACGCCGACATTTTGCTACGAGGCCACTTCTACGATATTAAGAATATGCTCGTCAGGGAAGTACCACCCAGATTCGCGAGCTACGCAGGGGAAAGGCAACTATATTTTACCAACTCAACATCAGTCATCCCCGCCGGAGTCGCCGGCCAAAGCAGCAAGCAGGTTTCGCCGTACACTTTGTTGAAGGACATTCCCGATGACGCTTCAGTCAACGACCGTTTTGGTCAACCTACTCACTTGTCGCTTGAGTTATACGCTTAATGTATATTAGTATTAGTTGTTCCCAAGAACTTATTTCATTTTCTTTGAAATTCTGCCTCTGCAGATATGATGTTGTTGGTCCTCCATGTTCACCCTGAGAAAATGGTGGCCAAAGGAGAATGTCTACTGCCTGTACGTGAGATGTCTGTCTCTGATCCAAGGTGTGCTTCTTGTCTTTAGTAATTCATGCGTTCTTCTGCAACTAAATTCCTGCACCCTTATGCAGTCATTTTATTTGACGCTCCATGTCACCCGCTAAGCCCTTGTCTTGGTTATCACAATTTACCCTCTTTTCTTATTGGTTGCAACTGTCTTTTCCTCAGCGTTAACGACATGCTTCTTGTGTCTGCCTGGAATAAACGTATGATTGAGAAATTCAATCAAATTGAGTTGCTCCTGCTAGAAGATCCAGTCGTTGAAATCACTGGGTTAAAGATAAGTCGCTTTGCAGGGTTCTCCCTCGCAACTTCGTTGTCAACTGAAGTCAAATTACACCCAAGTTGTGCTGAAGCTACTGCCGTACGGGAATGGTGAGCACCTACTGTAGGATTTCATACTCTCTCCATTTTTTATTGACCTAATATATTTCTTTTAATAAAATATTCCTCCTCACACCGTAGGGTTAAGAACAACCCCGAAGCTGTCAAGTCCCGAATTGCGCAAAGCCTTCTTATTGAGGCTACAGGGTATCCCAACGAGATTACGTCTATCGCCGCAGCACTTTCAATGCAGGTAGATGAGCCATAATTTCCCCCTTCAATATTAGTCTTCGAACACTATTTATCTAATCCTTTATTGTTGGACACCTCGCAGCCCGCGAGCGTGACAGAAGCACACATACTCCGCGTGCGGGTCCACATCCCCGAGATTAGATATGAAGCTGTGAGGCTGAAGGTCGGATGCCGCGCATGCGGAAAAGCGTCTTTGGATGACAACGTTACGCTCGAACAGGACTACCACTGCGCCATGTGCCCAGCGGTCAACAAACCAGAAGCAAAGTAATTTCGCTTGCCTTTCGTCTGCCCGTCGGGCAAACAAACAATTGCACCAAAGTTCCTTTCAACTACTCATGCTATTTGCGCTCGCTACTTCACTTGAAACGAACCACGCTATTTCAATAATTGATTACATTTGCTATTTAGTTTAACCAAAACAACCACCTTCATTATTAAGTAAACGACCTAAAATACTTAAACATTCATCACCACATTTTACACAGAAATTCAAGAAGCCCAGTTTGCAACTAGAAAAATCAATTCCACAATTTTTTTATGCTACTTAATAAATCAAACCCTTTTCACTTTTACTACCGGCCTCCTACCCAAGATTCATAATATTGAAATATGAGTTGTCAGTCAATTGTAAGGCTTCATTGCTAATGTTGGATACTTTTGGATTTGACAAAATGTACTTCAGGTTCAAATGCACAGACGGCACTTCTACCCTAACTCTTGATGCTTACACGAAGAGTGCGGAGAGGCTCCTTGAAGCAAAGAGCGAGGAGTACCATGCTAAGTCCGACGAGGTTTGTGCACTCGGTTACTTGCCAACATGTACTTAGATTTAGAAATGCACCATTTGATTCAGCTTTTTCCCTTTTCAGGACCGTAGGAGTGTTCTAGCTGGAGCCGAGGCACGTTATCGTGCCAAAACAGTCGACCTGCTCATCGGGCCAGCCAAGCCCCTGCTTATCAACAACAATCATCTGAAATGGATCCTCATAGATGTAGGCATCTGAAGTGGACCGCAACAAGTGCTCGTCTTTTGAAGTTGTAATGTAAATATAACTTAGGCTGGCGGTGAGGCTCCCACACCGTCACCTACAAATCTGGTGGACAACGAATGCCATTTTGCAACCATGTAACATATGCGGGCATTACCCCACGTTACCCTATGGAGCTAGGTGTCTTATGTTGTGAAGTTTTACTTTGGCGTTGTAACATATTCCCCCGCCCTTGCTTCAGTGTGATGACGCAAAACATGGTTTCGTACTTTATGTAAATATATGTGCCTATACAACTTTGCTGCTTCGTTACTTTTGCATGTGAATTAAAGGCATCATGCCTAAACATATTGCGGGACTGAAAAACTAAAACCAAAATATTGTACCATCGAGAAGCGGTAAAAAAAGGTAAAACAAAAAAAAACGTATCCATTTACAACCCCTTGAAAAGCCAAGATTGTACTTAGTTTCAGAAGCTCGATTAATATGAAACAAGATCAGCAAATCTAGCAATCACCAAACACTGTGAAGCAGCTACACTAACCTCCCAGACTTATTGATTCATATTATACGAAATCTTCCAAAAAACACCAAAATAAATTATTCATTTTTGGCATAACAGAAGGCAAAGGACACCAACAAAAAAGGACAAAACCCCATATTATACAAAATCTTCCCAAGCAACACCAAAACAAGTTAATCACTTTCGGCCAGAACAAAAGTCATAGGACACCAACAAAAAAGGACAGACTCCCATTTCTCAAAATTGAACAGGCCAATGAGCGGAACGTTTACAACAATCTAAATATCATGCCAAGCAAATCAAAGTTTTTACCCAAAAAACACTCAACAAGACATGGTTTAGGAGAGCAGATTACATTATAGGTTTAGAGCGGTTTAGGCCTTTTAAACATAGCTAACTTATTCACACACTGTCACAGGTAATTGCTTGTATTACGAGATGAGCACGCCAACTTCCCTACCAGAAACATCTACGAGACCAAAAAAGAGACAACGTCCTTCCCCAAAGAGCATCGGGCGGGCCATCGGGTCTGCTTTCGTACCGTGCACTTCAAGCATCTTACCCCGCCTAAACCCTTGTCAGAAATGTGGAGCTACTAAATTTGCATCGGAAACAAGCAAGCTATGTTGTTCAAATGGCGAAATTAAACTTCCATCGGACTCAATACCCGCTCCTTTACTAAAACTTATGACTGAAAATACAACAACTACACTTCATTTCAAACAATATGCTCGCCTCTATAATAATTTTTTTGCTTTCAGTTCCCTTGGGTATGACAATATTGAGTCCAAAACAGAAAAAGGTATATATGTCTTCCGTCTACAGGGCAAGCTATATCACTATGTCCCGAGTATATTGTCACAAAATAATACGAGAAAATATTTACAGCTATACTTTTATGATGGCCAAATTGAAAAAGAAGAACGTATTCGCACATTCAACGAGCTTGATCCCACAATCATAAGTACGTTGACGGAACTAATGTCTGATAACCCATATGCAAGATTCTTCAGATCACTATCCCAACAAAGTGTTGATGCCGACACAAAAATAATTATCTCAAAGAACCCGACACTTGACCAACGTGTGTACAACGCTCCATCGACTGATGACGTAGCAGCAATATTAGTTGAGAGTGAAGATGCAAATAGAATAAACAGCCCAGATGTCATTGTAGTCGGGAATGAAAACAAAATGTACAAAATCATGCACTATTACGGTTGTTATGATCCCTTACAATACCCGCTTCTATTTGTTAAAGGCGAATGCGGCTGGCATCAGGGAATAAAAAAAATTGGCCCACGCAGACAACTTCCAACCAACGATCATTTCTTCCCAATAAGTGACGTCGTCCCTCAAACAGCAACAAGTATAATAACACGTGAGGAAACAGGTACTTAGAGTTAACAGACACGTTGCACTTAACTACAACATCAATAGGAGCTAACATTGTATGTTTCTCCCTTAACAGCAACTGAACGAGCCCCTTCACACGACAATGGAGAAATCTCATGCCGTGAATACTATAGTTATAAATTCCAAATTCGCCCTAACAATCACATCATAAAATCCGGTCGTATCTACCAACAATATATCGTAGATATGTACGTCAAAATTGAAAACACCAGACTAGATTTCATACGACGAAATCAAAGCACCATAAGAAGCGAACTATACCAAGGAGTTGTTGACAGCATAAACGACGGTTACAAAAGAGCATCAGACATTGGTAAAAAAGTGATTTTGCCGGCATCATTTATAGGCGGGCCACGGGACATGAAACGCAGATACCTAAACGCAATGGCTTTGGTTCAAAAATACGGCAAACCAGATTTATTCATCACAATGACATGCAACCCAAATTGGCCAGAGATAAGAGAATAATTATCGCCAGGCGAAAAAACACAGGACCGGCCAGATTTAATAACACGAGTATTTAAGGCAAAATTAACAGCACTGAAAAAAACGTTAATTGAAAAGGAAGTTTTCGGAAAAGTAGCAGCAAGAGTAGACGTTATTGAGTTCCAAAAACGTGGGCTACCACATGCTCATTTACTAATTATACTAACACGTGACCACAAAATAACAAACTCAGAGAATTACGATCAATATGTTTCCGCAGAGATTCCCCCGGTAGAATCTGCGTACTTAAGGCAACTTGTGATACAACATATGATACATGGCCCCTGTGGTAAAAGAAACCCCAATTCACCATGCATGAAAATAGTCGGAACGAAGAAAATGTGCAAATTCAACTATCCCAAAAAATACGCTGAATATACCTCGAGCACAGAAGATTCATATCCCATATACAAACGAAGTAACAATGGCGACACCATCTTAATAAGAGGCGCAATATTGGATAACAGATGGGTTATTCCATATAACCCATATCTCCTAGCAACATTCAACTGCCACATAAATGTAGAAATTTGTTCAACAATAGGCGCCGTTAAATACATATATAAATACGTTTACAAGGGGCATGATAAGGTTAATTTTGCTTTGTCAAAGAATAAAGATAATGTACGCGATGAGATATCTGAATATCAAAATGGCAGGTGGATATCACCACCAGAAGCAGCGTGGAGAATTTTCTCATTCGACTTGTATGACATTCAACCCGCAGTTATCCCGCTACAAGTACATTTACCGCAAATGCAATCAATCACGTTCTCAAATAATGAGCAATTGAGAAACATAATTGCAGACAACAATAGACAAATAACAATGCTAACTGCGTTTTTTGACACAAATCGGAACCCACACACTACAACTAAGCACTTATACGCAGATTTCCCTGAATTTTATGTTTGGAATCAAAAAAACAAACAATGGCAGCAAAGAAATCAGCGTCCCTCAGTCGGACGACTAATATATGTCAACCCATGCGAAGGAGAACGATACTACTTACGCTTACTCCTAACACACGTAAAAGGACCAACATCTTTTGACGACTTAAAAACAGTCAACGGCGAACTATGCGTTACATTTGAAGAAGCTGCGCTAAAACGAGATCTAATAGAAGCAAGTGGATACACAGATGCCTGCATGGCTGAAGCAATAAAAACGGACATGCCACAAACATTACGTAGACTATTTGCTACTTTGTTGGTTTTTTGTACACCAACAAATCCACAACATCTATGGGATAATAACTACGCATCATTATCGCAAGACCACCGACAACACTATCCAACAGACTCATTAAAAGTTTTGACCTTAACGTGGAATGAGATTGAATCATACCTAGATGGTATGGGAAAAACGTTAGCGCATTTCAGAATAGCGAACAACCAAGTACAAACACATGAAAATACCAAATCAAACCACGAAATAGAAGCTGCACTAAATGCACCAATACCTGAGCAATATATAAGATCATCTAAATTACTGAACACCAATCAAAGAATTGCTTACAAAAACATTGTAAAGCACGTTAAAGAGCATAAAGCAGGAGCATTTTTCATAGACGGACCAGGAGGAACCGGAAAAACATTCTTATATTGCACCCTCTATGCCAAATTAAGGAAAATGAAAAAAATTGTTCTCCCGACGGCAACATCTGGTATAGCAGCATCCAATCTTCCAACAGGAAGAACAGCACACTCAAGATTTAAAATTCCAATAGATGAGAATAACACACAACTGTGTAATGTGTCAAAACAAAGCAACCTAGCAAATTTATTGCGCCAAACAACTTTAATTATATGGGATGAAGCATCAATGGCCAAGAAACAAAGTATTGAATCATTAAATACGTTACTGCAAGACATATGTGACTCAAAGCAACTATTCGGGGGTAAAATCATAGTCTTCGGAGGTGACTTCAGACAAGTACTTCCAGTTGTGCCTAATCAGGGACAAAGAGAAGCAATAAAAGCAAGTTTAGTCAGCTCCGACATATGGCCAGCTTTAATCAAGTTCAAGCTAACAGAAAATATTAGAGCAGCAGAAGATCCAGGATTTTCATCTTTCTTACTACAATTAGGTGATGGAAATTTGCAGAACGAAGAGCAAGCATACATTCAAATACCAAAAGACATAATTACTTGTACAACTATTCAAGCTACTACACCCGATATTTTAATAAATTCAATATTCCCAGAAATGAGAACGCGATTTATAAACAACGACATTTTCACAACAAGAGCTATTTTAACACCAAAAAACACAGATGTGGACCACATTAACGAATCGTTAATAAATAGTTTCCCAGGAGAGGCAGAAACATATACCAGTTACGACTCGGTAATAGACGACACAAGCAACATATATCCTATTGAATTTCTAAACACACTACAACCAGCTGGTATGAGCCCACATCTATTAGTCCTGAAAGAAAACTGCCCCGTCATACTACTACGCAATATAGATCCACCAAATGGTCTTTGTAACGGCACAAGATTAATCTGCAAAAAATTCCACAAAAACATAATACATTGTGAAATAACTACAGGATATTATAAAGGTCAACAAGCGTTTATACCAAGAATAATTCTCAAACCTTCAAATACAAAATACGCATTCGCATTTCAAAGAAAACAATTCCCAATTAAACTCTGTTTCGCGATGACAATAAATAAATCGCAAGGACAAACACTCAATAAAGTAATTTTATATTTACGAGAACCATGTTTCGCTCACGGACAAGTTTACGTAGCATTATCTCGAGCTAAAAAAAGACAAGATATACAGATATTTACACAAGATATTGACAAACAAACCGAAAATTCAATACAAAATGAAAATTCAGTTAAAAACACAATCTCTTTTGAAATATTAGAGAAAGCAAAAACTTGAGAAACAAAAGAAAGAAGCAATGATTGATTTACCACTTTGTTCGCTCCCATGAAGGAGAGGTAAAACCTGTATAACAACCCAAAAATTACCTTGCTTTATTCGTTTTCAAAATTTTAAAGCTTCATTCTTACAGGTACAATCAAATCGGAGATCTCGTAGACCGTCAAAGAAACACAAGCTGCATTACGTCCCTCCCAGATAAAGTAAACCAAACATCCAAGCGAGAAACAACGATTGTTGTATATATTAATATGTATCTAAAGTGTAACACCAGTTCATTTCCCAAAACAGTTCTACTCAATCAACGCACGGCCATTTCAAAGTACAACACGCGAAAACAACCGTGTACTCTAGGCAACATCATTTCGAGCGTTAATCAAAGCCGAAAAAATAGCAGTATCTCCGTAAACCTACACGAAAACGCGCAACCTGAAAACCAACACCAACCAGGTAGAAAGTACCGCATACAACACGTCTCAGGTCACGCGCGTGCGTAGCACGCGCGAGTTCTCCTAGTCAATTGAAAAAGAAAGGAGGAGAGCTTTGCTTCGATTAGAAAAAACAATGGCATAAAAATATATACCGAGTTGTCGATTTATTTTATATATAAAAAGTATATGAATTGTGGATAAATTAACTTGCAAGAAAAGAACACTAATAATGATGTTGACTCTTCGCTTTCTATTACAAAAAAAAAAAATTATAACCTTCTAATATGAAAATTAAAAGTAATTAATTTTTAATATTGGATGCGATAAATCTTCAAAGTCGTACGGTATGTATGTCGATTTATACTAGAAGTATTGTAACATAGTTGGACCAATTGTGATTTGTGTAGTCAATATTTTCTCTTGAATTGGTGAGCTTCTAAGAATTAAACAGACGTTGTGTACCTAAAATTCATGACCATTGCACAAGTCACCATTGGCCTATTAGTATTTGCACTACGATGTACAAAGTCTTCTAAAGATGACGGTTAAGTAACATCTTACCAAATATTATCCGCTTTCTTCAAGGAACGTTTGTGGAGAAAAATAGTCATTCAAGACAATATGCGAAAGAAAAAAATGTACTCAAGTATGTCCTTAAAGGCCATTGTTTTGGTAAAGGAAAAAATTACCCTGCTTGTTAGAAACGTTAAAGAAAATGACCAAGATAATAAGTGGAAGAGTGAAAGACGATTATGTTTTGGATAACAAAGGCCATGGAATTAGAAAATTAAAGGTCGCTCTAAATTATTTGTTCTCTTCTCGTATAGAGTGACCTCTTTTTTATCCTCTATAAATACTTTAATTTTATGTCACATCTTTTTCCTCTTTTCCCCTCTTCCTCCTTAATTTATTCATTTCTCGGATTTTCAAAGCAACTCATAACAACTCTAGTCACGGTGTTTTCCGCGTCCGACATGGTTCGAAAACCGACCTCCTCCCGGAGCCATTGAGACAAAGCGTGGGGCCCCTAGTGGCATGTGTGGTGTAACTAAGGTTTAGAGTTGTCATAGTTTTGTTCCTTCATCGGAGTGTGTAGGCCACACACCACCTTATCCACCTCCAAGCAAAATTTTACAAATATTCTTTGGGCATTTTCGTGTTTTATCGTCTTTTTCTCCATTTTTTAATTGAGCTTGCATGAAGCTTTTATTCGGAGTCCAACCTCTATTGTGGCTAGGTTTATTGGTATGTATTGTAAAGATTTTGGTAGCATTTTGTCTTGTTAGTTTAAACTTCTCTTGTGGTTGTGCGGAGACTTGTGGATTCTCTACATTAACGGTATTTATGTACCCAAGGTTAGGATGATCCTTTCATACGGGGTTATAGACATTTGAGTAGGGATAATAATACTTTTGCTTCAAATATTAATTTGGGTCCTTGTAGTGTTCTCTCATAAAGTCTATTTCCTTGTTTGTTTGTCCTAGGAAAGGAATGTCTATCATAATGGTACAAACATGTGTCTCATGGTTGGGAATACCACACATTTTGCATAGGTCGGAGGCATCTTCCTTTGGTTGTGCCTACTTCTTTTGTTGTGGTATCCTTGCAAACTAAAAATTTATCAACATGGTCACTCAAAATTTTAATCAATTCTCATACCTAATATATGTGCATAGTCACGAGTCTTCCATCAGTATGGGTATCAACCATGTATAGAGTGATATTGGATGTCTTTGCAAGTCCATAAAAACTAGTTTATAAGCTAGAGTATGTTTAAAATATCATATAAACAATGTTTGCTATAATAAAATAATTAGCTTAGTGTTTAAATGAGCGTTTAAACGAAACACTCGAATTGACAAGAGTATGTTTAAATGAAGTGATGTTTTATAATTAAAAAAATGTATCCTTTCATTTTTCATCAATAAAAAACTAACCGTGATATTTAAGGCAAATAGCTTTGTACAACCAAAAACAATTTATAAATTTTTTTACTACAACTCAAAATTTATCAACTTTTTTAAAACTCCAGTTCAAACGTGCACTAGTTTATAATGACGAGTAAGCAAACACACCCATTTATCCACTTCCTACTAGAAAGATTGAACTAAAATAATAATAGATTGTCCATGAGAAGGGCATTGGCGTAGAAGGTCCCTAAACCTTTTCAAGCCTCATAAATAGTTTCTCTCAGAACCACACTAAAACTAGTAATTTTGGATCTCAATTCATCTATTTTTCTGTGTGAGAATTTTTTTTTTCATAAAAGCCTCATGCAATTGGTGTCAAATAGCTATACGATAACTCGATAAGGATCGATACTAGTCAACAACTTTTCCAGCTAAAGAAAACTCAAAGGCAACTCGTCTTGTGGTATTAATAAGGGCATTGTGTACTTTCATAGTACTCACAAAGTCCATATATACATCTATATACCTCACATGGCTTTCAGCTAATCTACTTGTAAATGCATGTAATGCAAAAAAAAAAAAATAGCCAAACCAATATTAATTTCAAACTTATGAGCAATAACTTTAGAGGTTACAACTCCGCTAAGTTGGAACTAATAACCATTATATAAGCTTCAAGAGTTGTGGAATTGTTTATCTTATTAGCCCGTTTTCCATCCTTAACAACTTTAACAGTCTCAACAACTTGCAAGACTCTTCTTTCTCTAGCCTTTGTGTCTCTAACTCTTTGTTGCACCTCATCTAATATGTGTTGCATCTCAACGACGGCGTTGGTAGTTGGAATCACCACACCATCATTGGCTCTTGAGATCTTTGTACAAGGTAATCGAGTCAATTGAACAAGGATTGGTCAACAAGGACATTGGCAAGATCATAACAAGGGTGTTGGCACTTGGAATCACCACACCGTCATTGGCTCTTGAGATCTTTGTAAAAGGTGGTCGAGTCAATTGAACAAATGATCAGGTCAATTGGGATGAAATCGGCCGGGTCGACCGTGTAGTATGGTCGAATTGATCAAGTGATGTAGAACGTCGGTTACATAAACTTATGTTGGGTTCAAGATCTGGTAGGGCGAGACATTTTCAAGTTTTTTCTTGTGTTCACTCAACTTGTATAACCAAGCAACCATGAAGAAAAACATATTAAATATGAATGAAACACTCAACGATTAATGAAGAGTGCAAAACAATTAAACTCTCCCATAACGGCATCAATTTGATGAGAGATGAAATGAGTGCCTCAATCTCACAAATAGTTATACAAAACTCAGTTGTGGTATAAAGCTCATGATCAAACACATGAGAGTGATGTAATGATTTGATTATTAGTTAATTGAAAAGCCTAAAGCTAAAACAAAAGTAGAAGGTAAGGATCGAATCGACCAAGTAGTGGAGTCGATTCGATCAAGACAAAATGTTAAGGACCGATAGAGAAAAAAAGAGTAAAATAACACAATTGAATTGACCGGTGAGGCGGTGACTGCAATCGATTTGACTCAGTAGCGAGGGAGAAAGATAAGTTTTAAGGGTTTTCAAAACAATTAACATACATTAAATCGCAACAACAATATAGGTAATCAGAGTTACAGAATCGAATCACCACAACAATACATAATAGAATTTCAATTTGTAATTAAATAAATTCAATGTAATATTGATAGATCTGGGCAAAGCCGGGTTGGCCCGTCTAACCGGCCCGCCCGAAAGCTCGTTTTATATTTTTGAAATTAAAACTTAAAATATAGGAGTAAACGGTATGATTGAAACCCTAGATCTCAAGGTAAGGTTCAAGTGTCCACAACCATTGAACTACTTTTTTTTTTGTGTAATACATTGATTTTTTCATTTATATTTAGTAGTAATATTTTCTCTCTTTTTAAAAAAAAGATTGGGTCCCGCCCGGCGTGGGTGTTATGGACAGGACCTTAGACCCGAATTCCGGACTCGGTCCGAGTCCAGCCCGGGAAAACGGGCAACTTTTTTAAAAATTCCGGTCTGAGCCCGGGTTTGCCCAGGCCTACATATTGATAATGCTATGCAGGAAACATTCATACACATCTCACCTCTCGTATAAAATTAAGACATAAATTTACACAGCTCTCACATCTTGCAAATAATAGAATAAAATACAAATAGACCCTATAATGTTCTACGTACATCTCTCGCATCTTGTATTTAAAAATTATGGGACTGTCATAACATATGAATCAAGACAAATATTCCGAGAGACATATTTAATCACTAACACCATAGATCTATCATGCAAAGTCGGATTCTTCAAACTCTAGAACAATAAGAATTTAACAAGACATACTTGCAAAAAATATTCTTTATTTAATCGAAAAACATCAACTAACTAATCGACCACAAGGGACGATCAACTCGATTGATGTTGGTCAGTTTAACACATATAAAGATTGTCGAGTTTCAAAATTGAATGTAAAAATTGGTTGTTTAACCTAATGGTTGAATGGCCTTATTTATAAGTTTCAAGCTAATCCTAAAATATATCTAAGAAAGGGGAGAAATCTAAAATTCAAAGCATATCTTCCAACATATCTATCTCTAAGAGAGAGAGAGAGAGAGGGGGAGATAAATCTTCTAAACTCTAACACATAACCCCATCAGTCAACTCGATCAAACACATTGGATGGACTCAACTTGGTGCAAAATGCAGAATTTGAAATAAGTGGTCACATGTTACTCACATTGGCAACAATTGACTCGATCGATGTGGTCGGTCGACTGCTTACATTTTCTGAACACCTCTTCATTTATTTAGCTCTTAGTCGATTAAGTCTTGAACTGAATTTCCTCGACATCAGGAAGAACCTTAGCCAATAGTAAACATTCTCAAAAGTTGACAATAGTAGAAAATGTAAATTATAGAGTTGAACTCGATTTGATTAGTGAATTATTCATGCGGGCTTGATTGCTCTATGGAGATGTTGCAACCCTTGATACTTGGTCTTTAGTACTCTTGTTAGAGCAGTTGTCTTGTGAGTGAAAATGTTACAATGTGCATGGAAATAAATGTTTAGCTAAAAAGCTCATCATCATGTTATTTTCGTTATATAAGAAATGTATGTTTAGAGTAAATCATGTTAGTCGCGTTCATCCCTAGTGTTGTTATGTTGCTTAGCGAGTTCAATCAAGCACAAAGTGTGAGAGTGTGTTCTAACGGTTTTATATTGATCCATTTTTAGTTTGTTTTAAGAAAGAGCACCGACAAGGTAAAGCTAGAGGATGATGGCTTGTTTTTTTTTTGGTGGGAAAACAGGAGAGACAAGGGTCTCCCCAAGACAATTAAATTAAATACGAATCAAACGAGGGAAGCAAACACCTCGAGAGTCTTCAACAACAAACCTCCTAACAGACAATGGAGGAACGAAACAAAAATGAAAACTGTAAAGAAAAGTAAAGGCAATATTAGCAAGAGCATCAACAACTCTATTGCCTTCACGAAAAATATGACTAAACCGAACGATCCAGTCACGAATGATTGTCTTTAGTCATGTAGCCAACCCGGATTTAATTAACCTTATTATTATTATTATTATTATTATTATTATTATTATTATTATTATTATTATTAAACGATGATCAACTTCTAAGTTATTTTGTTACCCAATGAAAAATATTACTAAAAAATAAAATAAACTATTAAAAAGATAGCACCATATAAAAGTAAATTATAATAGTATCTTATACTTACAACAATATATTAATAACCGATGGATAATATTATGTAAAATAATATGAATATTAATTAAGGTTAATGTTCAGGTACGGTTTACTTTTTTCGGTACGGTTGTGCGGCTGCGTGTGCGGATGACACGTGTATAACTTCTTTTTTTTCCAGAAATAAATGATATTTTTTTTGAACTATCATGTTATAAATTCTGCACTATTCCCTTTTATAAACTTTGAACTATTCTCGTATAATTCATGAACTATTATTTTTTAATATATATTATATCAAATTATTTATAACAAATACTATAAAGTAAGATGTAGTGGTGAAATTGTTTAAAATGTGACGTAGAAACTTAATATCCACGTGGATCCGAGTCATTAGAGTTGAATAAATAGTAACTTTATGAATTGGTCCACAATGAATAGCCTTAAACTCCTAATGTTTAGGAATCTTTGAGCACTTATCATTCTTTCTTTATCTTTTGGGTGAAACACTCAAACTTGTCATTATTGCTTCTCTCCTTTCACAATCCCCCACCGCCTTCAACCGAGTAACTCTTGTTACGATCAGATTGACAAATCTTATCCGATTTTACGATACCTCCATTCATAATTCAATCCAATTCAAAAACAACTAGCCTATTGGAAGTTGAAGCTTATCCGATTTTATAATACCTCGATTCATAATTCAATCCGGTTCAAAAAGAACTACCTTATCGGAGCTGAAGTTGAAGCTTATCCGATTTTATAATACCTCAATTCATAATTCGATCCGATTTTTCTACAACTAATTGACGATTTGACAATAGACCTAATTAATTTATGCCCTTTTAATAGAAAAATAAATCTCAAGTACGAACTACAAAAGTCGCTGATTATCACTTGATGTAACTCTTAGGCCGTACACCTGTCAAAAGCATAAATATATAATAGAAATTATATGATTTTTTCTAACCAAAAGCAATAATCAACTCTTTACATAATTTACTGAAATAAAGTCGTATAAAAAAGTCCAAGTTCTACCAAGTAATAGTTCATTTTTACATGTACGTTCCATTTAGAGCTCTTATTTTATATCTAAACGTTTTGTACTACCTGTTTAATCAAAATATTTTAATACTGCACCTTTGAATTTTACGGGATGCATGACACTCCACTAGGCAGTGTTAATCTAGATCTATTATAGTGAATCAACAATAACTTGAGTTACTTTGAGCATTTTCAGATATCCGATCCGACAATCTTATAAAAGTCTGATTCGAATCCGATTCAAGAGCACCCGGATATCCGACAGTTTTATCCAAACCGGATATCCGACCTAAAGATCCGTCGGATATATCTGATCCGATCCGACTTTTTACTCCAGCCGTATCTAATCTAATGATCCAAAAAATATGCCCGGATCGTATCGAATTGGACTCGGATCACCAATTGTCGGATATTTTCGGATCGGATCTTCGGATTAGCTGACCGAATGTTTTTGCTCACCCCTACTCTATACTAAAAAGAAACATTTTAAAGAGGTAAGTTTGGAAAACAAAAAAAAAAACAACAACATAATACTCTAATTGGGCTGAACCAGAAGTAGGAAAAGTTATGAACGTGCTTAATGGTGTCCAAATGATAATCAATTTCAAGCAACATCAACGTCAAACTTTATCAAAACAACACGTTTGGTTTATAGCTAAAAGTGACAAAGTCGGTAATCTACTAATCTTGATAGTACGTATGATTCTACTTATTTGCAGAATTTGTCAAAACGTCCCAAATTCAAACACAAACTTCAAAGGCTTATTCAGCTTGTGCTTTCGTGTGGGATACTGCCTCACTGGGCCTGTTCACTCGTGATCTACTTCCAATGGGGTTTCAAGCTCAACATTGCTAATCAAATATACTTACTTTAAACAGGCCCACAAAGTTCTTGTTTCAAAGAAAGAGCTTACCCTGAAATTCTGGTGGTTTCACCATTGTAGGCTTGTAGCAACCTTCAAAAGCTAATAACATAGAAGATTTGATGAAATTCCATGGGCGTGGATTCAATTAATCAACTGAATTACATGTTCTCACAAACATAACCACCACAAATCCAATATGTAAGAAAGAACAAGTGTTTGACATTGTTCTTTTTTCGAGTCCAGCATTTGTAGATGGACAAAAAGAAGCAAGCTGACAATATGTAGAAGGTGATGCATAGTATACCAACTTACAGTTTTATAGCCGCAAAATAGTCCTAAGTGTATCACAAAGATTCTGGATAGTCTGTTGTTCTTCTGCTACCTGCAAATCTTGAAGCGGCATCTCCTCATAGCACCTGCTTATATTTATGTGCCGATAACTAATTAGCAATGGCCAGTAATGTATTAGGAGGTGTTTGGTATATGAGTGCTTGATTAGAAAGGAAAGGAAAGGGATTGAGATAGTGTATATAACAGAATACTCTGTTATAATAAAACAAACCATATCTCACCCCATGGACTCTTAATTTCTTAAACTCAACAGCTTAAGAGCATCGGAAAGTAAGGCGTGAAATTCACATTCTTGAAAATACTACTACTTGAACTAAATTTAGCAAAGAAGAGAAGCTCTCACATTTTGTGGTAGGCTAAAGCTTGCGCAAGGTTCATAAGAGTGGGACTTGAAGTGAGTCGTTGGTGTACACTTGGAGGAAGTGGCATTGGCTGTAGTCAAAATGAAAATAGAAGAATTAGGTCAAGAAAAAAGGCACAAGAGCAATTTATATTGTTTAAACGAAAAAAGTAAGACCTCTTGTCCCCTTCGATTTTTCTTCGACTGTGCATCACCACTAAAAAGTTCCTGTAATGCTTCCACAGCTACTGCACTGCTATGTTCTCTATTTTTGCCTCCAACCACATTCCCCGACAATAGAGCAATAGGAGATATATCGGTTGCCTTCAGAAAAGGAATAGGGACTGTATTCCCAGCTGCATATATTGACCAAAGCTACCAATCCAACAACAATCCAATTGGAAAATGTTAGAAGAAGAAAACATTGAACATCGGGGGATCATTTAAAATGTATCACTGCAAGTTTGATTATGGGAATGGTTGTACAGTTTGAAGTGATGCAAACAATCAATCAGCAATGTCTCAAGCTCTCAGCTATATTTGAAAAGTGAGAAGGGGAAAGGGTTGCATAACAGGAGAGAAAATACAAGCTCCAAAAAGGGAGAACACAAGAAATTTGAGAAGGCATGGGATTAGGAATGTCATACATTTATAGAAAGGAATCCTAGCCAGGCAACTGAGTTATTAGGCGGCATTGATATCAAATCCAAAGAATTAATTGAAACTATATGACCAATTAAAGTTATTTAAATAAGGGCTTTGAGCAAACACAACAAAATACACCTGATGCAGCAGCCCGCAGCCAAGCCTCTAACAATAGATACTGAAGATGAATTCTCACTTTTAATGCAACAAAATGGTGCTTTACTTTGAAAGGTTCCAGCTATGACACCAGCAATGATATACATAAATAGATAACATAAAGGTGAACGTGGGTATACTTCCACCATAATATAAATTTATTCATGCTGTAAAAATACCAAAAACTACACTAGAAGAAGTATCTCAGTTTCAGTTTTCTGATACACGTTAATACAAAATAAAGATATTATATGCATGTGACATGATTAAGACAAGGAAGCAAACCAAAAAAAAAGAAACAAAACAAAGAAAAGTTGATATTACCTTGTCTTGCACTGCAAAAGCTTTATGGTTAATTGTATCATTCCTGGATAACTGTTTCCCAGAACGATCAATATTACCAGCCTTGCCATGAATATCATTGCCTGTTTCAAGCACCTGCTGAGATTCTTGACTCCCCTGCACAGCATTCAGTGATCCCTTCTTTTGGGTGTCCCCGACAAAACTAACCCCAGTCCTCCTAGAGCATAGAAAATTAACGTTCAGATAACAAGAGTATCTGAAAAAACAACTTCATTGTATACATAGTCAAGACTATGGAGCATACCTAGTGCCACTTACTGTGCCTCCTCTAGTAGTTGAGAAACTCCCAGCATTACTAAGAAATGATGAAGCTCCTTCAGAACTTCTTTGAGTGGAAGTTTGCCCTGATTCATCTCCATCATGGACAACCACAGTTCCAAAATAACCTGACCACAGCAATCAGTCAGAAACCAGATTGGCCAGATATGTCATTACATAAAATAGGATAATTCAATTAGAAGAAGAATCTGCTAAAACCTACATGGAGTTAATTAATTCAAAAGCAATGAGGGTGACCAATGATGGAAGTGAAAAAAGTAAATCAAAACTTGCATCCTCAATGCAATCCTCCTTTCATTTTTCTTTTGGTCAGGGAATGGGAAGCATGTAATATGCCGAGGTTCTTTACAAATGCAGTCATCACAAAAGCACAAGCTAAACCATGTACATATATTGGAGAATGTATTACAAACAGTAGCTGAAATTGAGTAGAAAACAAGAGGACGGATGATTTTACAGATACATGGCATGTTGTGCAGGAATTACATACCTCCCCCAGAAGCATCAGGAGATCTAACATCTGTTCTGAAACTGCTAAGCTTTTGGGCTTCTTCTGTATCTGCCTGTTCACTATTACCAGGCTTTGATGGAACAGTTTCCCCGAATTCCTGATTTATTTGTTGACCTTCCATTTGCTGTTTATTGTTTTGAAATGTGTGTAAAAACACTTTCTGAAGCGAAAATTGAGGGGGTGCTGAATAGAAAGGCCAGATCAAGAAAAAGAGCAATATAATTCATACCCCTGCTACAAATGTTCCTGAACTACTGCTTTGTGCCTGAAGGGCCATGGATGCCCGGACTTGCCTTGACTTATCAATCTTTGCCAACATGACGTAAGCACCAGATTTGCTTTTTTCAATGAATTTGTGCTGAATTTATACACAGGCAACTTCAAGTGAATTTTCTATTTATAAATGTATAAGAAAGCAATTTGCAAATGCAAAACAAAATATGCACACATAGAACCTTCTGAAATATTTGAGCATAATTTATACTCCCTCCGATCGTATATATTGGGTGTTTTAGCCTTTAAACTTGATCAAGTATATAGGGTGTTTTACATTTTCTAGATGGGGAGTTGCGAGAATTATTCATTAATTTATGTACTTTTTGACTTTTTACTTTCAATTGATTGGTTGTGAAGGGTGTTGTTGAATAATAAGTGGTAAAATTAATAGAAACAATAAATACAAAAGTACATCTTTTGTATCTAATATGTTTCTTAAGAATTGTGTGGGATATTAGAATGCCTTAGATTATTGATCGGAGGGGGTACGTACTACAAGAAACGAACTAAGAGTTCTGAAGATGGACTGTCAGCAGGAAATGCTAGACTAACAAACATCCCAAAAGAACTTATTCCTGAATAAATTATTTGCATTCTTTAAAAAGTAAATTAAGAATGTTTCCCTGAAAAAAGTAATATTCAGAATAAAAAGCAATTTCATTGTTTAAAGAGAAAAAAAAAACTGCAGTTCCAAAAATCTTACAAGAGTATAAACAGAGACGTGGAAGTGGAATCAATGGAAGAAGAATAACAGAATTATATAGTGTATAACTATGGTAAGTTACCCCAAACACACAAAAAAGTTGTAAAAGGATAACCAGATTTGAGGGAGGGGGGGATGTTCAAGGAACAGAACATCAAATTCAAAATTGCATAATTCAGAAAATTGGGGAAAAACAGAACTTCACCTTTAGCATCTCAGAAGCAGCAGGCCGCATTCGTGGATCTTTAGTGAGGCACTTGGCAACAAAATCATGGAATACAAGAGACCTGCAAGATTTATAAAATTAAATCCAGATAACTCTGGTTTGACATTTCAAAACCCCGACTCCTAATGCATTATAGCCAACCCTTATATATTGAAGAAACAAAGGATTGATAATACTTAAGAGGATAAAAGGGCCCATTTTGTGTCCACAATCTTGGTTAAATAGCAGCATCTGATTCATCTCCGCCGCCCTTTCCCCACTCCAAGATCCCAGCTACCCTATGGATCTTTAGTGAGCTACTTGGCAACAAAATCCAAATGGCTCTAGTCTAACATTTCAAAATCCCGACTCTTCGGAATCAACGTAATCAACACTTACAAAATTGAAGAATAAAAGGATTGATAATGCTTAGAGAGGACTACAGGCCCCGTGATATGTCCACTATTTTCATTGAATAGAATCATGTGATCTCCCCCACCTCTTTCCCCATTCCAAAAGCCCAACTACCCTACCCAAGCCAAGCACCAGAGGAATTGAGATATGAGCAGGTAAATAAATATTAGGTGAAGGATAGACATATCAAACCATTTTTCCTTATCCTCGAGCATTGGAGCTGGTTCGCTGGATATCATGAACAAGACCTACAGTAAATCATGAGAGGCTTTACAACAATGTGGAATGATACATATCCTAGATGTGTAATGCAGATATGTTTCTTCTTCTGTAAGTAATATTACCACAATCAACATTAACATCAATAGTGTCTGTCACTTCAGAATACATGACACCAGCATCATAATATGAAACATCAGCAGATAAAAATTCAGAGAAAGGCAAAATTCTTTATTAAGCTAACCACTAGTTTGAACTAACCCGCATGGGATGTACAGCTGACCTTGGTGGAAGTCCCTGAAATTGGTAATAGGTAATAGAAAGAATGTCAGCAATCATTAAAATCAGTTTGCTACGGAGGCATTTATATGGATGGGACACTGAACAAACAGTGGTATCTCCAGGCCAGTGATACCGTTTTTAATTAATGTCATTCCATCATTTTATTGAGGGGGGGTCTTTCCAGAAGATTTGTTCAATTCCGTTTGATCAAACAAAGATTCGTGCTGCAGAGTATAACGACGAAAGAGGAAAAAATTTGTAGTAAATACTTAACAGTGAAGAGGAAAGAGATTGTACAGGAACACTAAGAAGATCAGCTATTTAAAAAATAAACAATTGGCAACCATGGAAATGAGAAGAAATTTAAGAATATTTCGTAGAAACAAATTTTTTTAAAGTATGACAATAAGACTTGAATTGTACCTCTGCCATTTCTATTGCAGACACTCCAAGTGCCCAGACATCCACCTGAATGGAAAGATCAAGGACATTCACAAGGTTAATTATCAATTTATGTGTGATAAAGGATTGGGAAGGTGCATGAATGTATTTGTTGTACTATTACAAGGTAATTATATCAAGGAAAATTTTCAGGAAACAAACTTATTTTATGCCCTTTTTTCTTCAAAACCATCAGTTTTCCCAAAAACTACCATTTTTAGGTTTTGTTCAAATTAAAACCTGAACCTAGATTTTACAAGATTAAGACTTGAAAAGTTGATAGCTACTTGAACATTATTTTCCCGACATGTCTTAAATCTTGTAAGAATCTAGGTCAGGTGTTAATTTGATAGCAATTATTGTTCTTTCATGTGTTTCTCTCTGAAAAAAGCTAAATTTAGTTCTTCATGTGATCTACATATTTTGCCTAATATCAGGAGGTGGAGGAGGTAGAGCATGATACACAGAGAAGAAATGAGAAAGCTTGCCAAAGGAGTAGAAGCCAGTCAGAAAATTATTAGATTAGGAATTTCTCTTTGTTCACCGAGGAGGATATAAGAATCTTCCATCTTCAGAAAAAATTCAATATCGCAAGATTTTTTTATTGAGCTCCCACCCACCATCAAGAGAGAGAAACCCACAATATCATTCTCATGATAAGATATGTTTGATAATCCTAGATTCACTACCTCTGGTTCTATATAACTCATATGGACGACCATATATCTGATGGACAAATCATTTTTAACCACACATGATACAAAAACTAGAAGATATAAATGAGAGAAATTAACAAATATTGAATTATACCTTCCCATCGTATCGACTTTCTTGAATGACTTCTGGTGCCATCCAATGTGGAGTTCCGATAAACTGCAGATGATATCCATGGAGGAGTACATAAAAGCTTTTCAGGAAAAAAAAAATGGAGGGGAAAAAGTAGATAAAGGTCAACACAACAACAGAGCTGATTCGTGTACACATGCTCCAAGAAAGTGAGGGTTACAATTTTTTCTTTCTAATTGCTTTCGCTTTGAGCTACAACTGGTGATAATTTCAATAAGTCAGCAAGGTTGATGAACAAAAGGTATCAAAAAAGGTTTGAGACGGTGCAACCAGACAATACTCCATTTCACCCTAAGCTTAAACAAGTCAACTGGAAAAGCTAACAGATTGTGACAAAGACTGGAAAATGAAGACAGATCTATCACGTACACATGCTCAGATACCCAATCGAAACAAATGGCAAATGAGCCAGCTGGATCTTTTGGGCTTTGCTCAATGAACTGAACTGTTGTTCTGGATGATGAAATATTTTAAAAGCACTGCTATAATACCAGTTTTGTCAAAAGGCAGTTAACAGTGCAATATCTTCCCTGAGCAAAACACATAAGCTTTTGCAGAAGTATCTGGTCTTACCAAAAAAATAAGTTTGGGGGCTGAGATGGAAATACCACAATCGAGTATAGCAATTTCAGAGAGAAATGGAGCAATAAGGTCAACCAAAAAGAGTAAACTTCTACTCAATGGAAAGATATGAACAAAAATAAGGTCTTAAAACAAGATATAGACAAGACCTTGCCAAAGGCCTTACTAATCAGGCATCCATGTATCAAACGCAAAGCACACCTGCTTGACGCTAGTAGTTGTGCCACAATTATAGCATATGCTGCTAAGTGCACTATTACAGCAGGTTAATTTAAAAATCAGCAAAATCAATTGAAGAAAAAAATAACAAATTTCAGCAAATACCGTATTGCGCTTAGACATCGTTCTTGTCAGCTGAGCAGCAACACCGAAGTCCCCTGTCCAAATATAAAAAGGAGAATAACAATTAAGCAAAGATATAAGTATTTCCCCATTAGATGATTTAACCTAGGGCTGGGCACGGGATGGGATTGAGGAATTCTACATCCCATACCGGTTATCATACATGGGATGGGATCAGGACGGGCATTGTGTTTTTTGGATTGAATCCCGCAGGCCCTATCCTGGTTGGGATCGGGACAGGACCAATCCCGCTTGAACTATAATTTGTTTATGGATTATAGTTTACACACAAAAATATTTGCTATATCGCCTTTAAAAAGAAATGCATCAAAATTTTCAATAATTCATAATAACTTGTTGCATAATCTCCTCAAAACAGAATTAAATTTTATCAAACATGCAAAATAAAAACTCCAGAACATAATTACACCTCGATCCCCATTAGCAACCCAATACACATTTCTAATAGCCCATAATAACTTGTATTTTGTAACTCTATTTTCATTTGAAAAGTTTGGGGCGTGGTATAACCAACAAGCGTATTTGTCAAATTGGGCTTCAGTATGATTTTTAACATATAATTCAGATTTGAGATTAAGGATGATATTTAATTCATATATTTAAATAAAGTACTCTGGTTATACAATTTATACACAGGCCGGGCCTAGTGAGATGAAGAAGTTAGGAGGCCCTTGTATCCCATCCCGGATATTTTTTGGTGGGACGGGGTTTCTATTTTTCAGATGAAATCTTGTCGGGATTAGGATGGGACCGCGAACGGGACCGGGATATGTGCCCACCTCTAATTTCACCTCTTATTGCGCAAACTCTATACGTAAAGACATGTAAGATTATAAATATACTTTTGAGACTGCAAAAACTAAAAGCCTCTTACGAAATAAAGAAAATAACATACAAAATTTTTAAAAAGCATGGTGTGTCATATATAACTAAAAATGTAACATTGTAAAATGCGGTAAAGTAAGGGATTAAGCACCCCATTATTGAGAGGTTCAGCATCAGATTAGCATAAATTTAAACGTGAAACTAAAAAACGCAATACTCTTCTATATAAAGCATTGAATCTCCCTTTTCGAAAATACCAGAAGGCAAGAAGTTAAATTGAAGGCACACTGACCTAACTTCACCTCTCCTTGTTCAGTTAACAAGATATTACCGCCTTTGATATCTCTATGAACCTTGAAGATTGAATGCAAATAAGCCAGACCCTACAACAAGATAACCAGATTATTTAGCTCAACAAGACAAATTAAGAACACGTTTAACTAACATAATTAACTGCAGGGCAAGAACCAAATAGTTAGACATTTATTCCTCGATAAATACATATGCACGAAAGCTAAAGCCTGACTTTACATAACAATTAAATCTACAACCAAATGGAAGTCAAAACTGTAAATTAAGGATGGCACTGGATACCTTCAGAGCTTCCTTGCATATGAATGCTATTTGAGCCTCTTCTAGGGCTTCCTCTGTGACATTCATCAAATCAGCAACACTTCCACCTCCACAGTACTCCATGACTATCTGCCACAGCATAAAGCCATCCCAATGATGGATTACAACTCCGTCAACAGACAAGCAACCAAGTACTTAGAGTATGATGAAAGAAAAGTGATGGCTGCTTGAAGTCTGAAAATGTTTGTTGCGCTTTTCAATTCAATCATAAAGTAAAGAAAACCAATGCATCAAAATTCCTACCCAAAGGTACTCTTCTCCTTGGTAGCTTCCGAAATAGCGCACCACATTTGGATGACTACATTGCTGCAACATTTCAATCTCACCACGAATCTCTTCGTAACCCTCCTCCTATTTCCAATGACACGCACAAACTATAGCCAAAATTAACTCATACAACCAAAAGGATGTCTAAAGATTAGGAAAGTTACCCCTTCCACTAGTGATATAACTTTAATGGCAACTAAATCTGAAGTCCTCAAATCTCTAGCCTTATAGACAGCCCCATATGAACCCTTTCCTGCAATCCACAAAGCACAAGATCATTAATCTCACCCACAATGTCTAAATCCAAATCAACAATTGCGGAAGCAACCTAGCTGAACTCACCTAATTCGTCCAGCAATTCATACCTAGTGTTAGGATCTTCTCTGGTAACACTATCAGGGATTGAGCTTGTAGACATTTTTCCCTGCATATGCCTAGCGTGTCCCTCGTCAGAACCGCCACTACTCCTCCTATTCTTTCCGTGCCCTAAATCCCCCATCGCTTGCATACTCGCCACGGCCATACTCATCGACGATCCACCACCGCTACTAGTCCGCCTCACAAACGTACCGGAAACCGACTCACTCTCCCGATCCTTCTTCTTAGCCGTCGATCGGACAACGAACGTTCCAAAACCCTCTCCCTCCTCATCCTCTTCGTCTCCCTCATCGTCACTGACAGCTCTCAATTTCTTTCCTTTCACCACAAACGTACCAAAATCATTATCACTATCATCCTCCTCCTGGCTGCGGCCGGAGAAGCCAAAATCTCGCGATCTCCGGGAGGCGGAGGTAGACGTCTGACGATCGCGATGCGTCTTGACCACTACCGTACCTGAGATATCAGAGTAGCCGTCGTCAAGGGAACCTTCTCCACCAAAGTCCTTAGGGAGGCGCTTGAGGAGCGGAGGGAGGGAGGCGTAATCGTCGTCGTCGGCGCCAGAGCCTTCACCAGAGTCCTTTCGCACCATTGTGGCGTATATGTCCTCAACGTCTTCGTTTTGCTTTCTCATATTGCTTGGTGGTGGTGAAGGGACGGTGGAGCTGGTGGTCGGAAAGTGGAGAATATTGCATCTGAGGATTCAGATGAGTTGTTTTGTTCGCGTAGAACGCTTCGCGAGTGACGAACACTCCAAAACGCTGTGAAAGCGGTGAATATTCGGAACCGTTCTCCTCTCTTCTTTTTTTTACCCCTAAACCGGGCGGTCCAACAGCCTCCGGTTTGATAAAGTCTAATACATCCAAAAATCCATAAACTACATAATTATGGACTAAAAAAATGAATAGTAACTATGGGTGAATGACCTATATATCCATACTTCCTTTTTAATTACGGAAATACCCGTTGTTTTTGCCTCTCCTGCATTCACTTCTTTTCTTACAACGTCTTCTTGGTGTCGGATTAGGATGGGTCTCGTCGCTTTCGCAGTCCTTTGTTGTCTTGCTCCTTCTAGCCCGCACTCATTTTGCGTTGTGAACCTTTATTCATGGTTATGTTCATCGTTGTTTAGATCCTTCTCAAATCGCTTCATTCTCATTCTCTTACATTGGTCAACCAATCATCTCATGGATACCTCTTAGTTTTTTTGTTGTTTGAAATTCTCAATTTTTGGATCGTCGGTAAGTGTTATGATATGTATTAATGATTACTTTGATGTTTTACATCGTTAAATTTTGAGGACATGTTCGTGATTTTAGTCTATTTCATCGTTATATTTTGATTTTTCACTTGATCGACGAGAGTACACACTCAGATTTTGTTTTCTAGGATTAAGTTAGTTTTTTGGTTTTTTTAATTGTGAATTTGGGTTGTGATTGTGTGAACTTGATGTTTTTTGGTTAGGCAAAATAGATTCTCATTGATGTTTGGCTGGTCTAATGAGCCATTGAGAGAGGAATTTGTGGGAGCTCTCAGCTCAAGAAGATGTTATGAATTTCGATCTCAATGTGTCTGCCATTAAGAGGCGTGATAAGGGGGCTTTTGTTTGTGCACAACTTAAACTATACTAGGTATCTTGTCCATTTTCCACTCTTTTTCTTCACTATTGGGACATGGTATCTGTTTGTATTGTGTTATGTGCAATACAAAAAGTAGTTATAGTATATTATCTTGATGTTTATTGTTTACAGCTTACTAGCATGGGATCTATTTTGTCTTTGTCGTGTGCAAGGTAAAGATGAATTAACTCTATTGACTACAAACAAATGAAGCCAACCGCAAAGAGAATTGCATTCCTTCATTTTTCTCTTTTTCTTCAACTACATGAATTAGGTTACGTAAAATCACGTGTTTTATATGATAAATCATGTGTTGTGTTCTTTAATTCATGTCTCGTGTTGTTGTCAAGACTAAAAACGTTATCCTTGTGTATAGTGATACTCTTGTCATCCCTACAGTTAATTTCACCCACAAGTAATCGTGTATCCCCTCATGTTTGTATAACATTTATCACACTCACCAAATCCACTAGTACACCAAACTAAAAGAGAAGGAGGACGAGTTCTTGTAAACTACCTCCAATATTTTAATGTTTCTTGGTGATATACCAAAAAGTAAGTATTTGGCATTTATATATAAATATGTAGGCTTTATATCTTAGAATTAAACTATGTGATTATGATTCAAATTCTTACATCGTGGGGCTCTCTAATTCAAATATTGTTGGAAAACTTTGACATAGGTGATGAGTGTAAATACACATTTTTTTTTTGGTAATGGGGGAGTACACTACTCCGTTTATTAAGGGAAAACTAAATTACAAATGAGACATCCGGGGAAGACTAACGCCCCGGAGATCCTCCAACAAAATATCAAGAATGCAAGACGGAGGGGAGCGGAGTTTACAAACTCCAACGTCGCAAGAAAAAGCAAAATTAGCAAGCGAATCAACTGCCATATTGCCTTCTCGGAAAATATGGCCAAGATCAACGATCCAATCTCGGTGAAGGAAGCCTTGGCATT
This sequence comes from Fagopyrum homotropicum, assembly GCA_033239125.1. Classification (NCBI taxonomy): domain Eukaryota; kingdom Viridiplantae; phylum Streptophyta; class Magnoliopsida; order Caryophyllales; family Polygonaceae; genus Fagopyrum; species Fagopyrum homotropicum. The sequence continues at coordinate 13,150,993 of BSWB01000002.1, forward strand.
TTAACACCAGGCTCGCAAGTGGGTGCGAGGGACAAACCCCATTCTTGATAAAATCCACCACAATAGAAGAGTCAATCTCCAAACACACCCTTCGGAAACCCATTTCCCACGCAAGACTTAGCCCATGGATCACTCCCCAAATCTCGGCTGCCGGAACCGTGGTAGATCCCAGGTTAACAGCCACCCCATGGATCCAATTGCCCCTATCATCCCTAATAAGAGCTCCTGCCGAGGCCCTGTCATCAGACTCCCTTCGGGCACCATCGGAGTTTATTTTTACCCAACCTTCCTTCGGCATATTCCATTTAATGAACCTCTCCGTTTTGTGGGGAAGCGTTGCACCATGCATCACAGTGTATGTAGCAGTGTTCTCCTCGAATCTATCTCTCAAAAACTTTCCCTTATCATGCGTCCCGTCTTTGCCCGTAAAAACTCGTTCATTCCGCCACTTCCATAACCACCAAACGGTGCATGCAAATATAGCACTCCAGTCCACAACAGTAGAATCACCCTTGTGAGATACGAGATTATATCTAAGCCAGCCGTTCCAGTCAAGGCTTAAGAACTCAGTGCTTATGCAATCAAGGAGAGTGCTCGTCCAGACCATGACAGCACGAGGGCAATCCCGAAGGACATGAAGAAGCGTTTCTTCCTCGTCCGGACAGTACTGGCAAAGGGAGGTAGAAGACATATGGTGTCGAAACCGTTCGGAGTTCGTCAACGGCACTCCTCAGGCAAGAAGTCATACGTAAAATCTATTCCTTTCCGGAACATGTAATTTCCAAACGAGGGGGAAAAGGTCACAGTTAACCTGGGTCATTTGCCGTTGTCTTTTCAGCTATTCGTAGGCAGAAGACGAAGTGAACCTACCATCCATCGACCCCAACCATCTGACTGAATCACTCCCTTCCCCCGCTCCCTCTAGAGTATTAGCATGTAACTTTAATGCTTTAAGGGGACTCAGCTTTCCCAAAAGGTAGTCCCAATTCCAATCATCAGAATCCCGCCAAACATCCCGAACAGTGAGGTTGCGGTCCAGCATGGAGAGGGGGGAGAGACTTGACAGCGCGAGAGGCTCGCTGTCAATCCAACAATCGGTCCAGAAACGTGCCTTTGATATTCAAAAGAAATGTGCTATTATAAGCCCCATATTTTGTTTTGTATTGATATGTGTGGTTTAGGTGGTTTCATAGACAGGTTTGGGGTCATCTATATATTTCTCATTTCATTTACTAAGATTATAGCTTCCTTATACATTAATGTTGCTTGATGCATAATTGCTTTACTAGTTTTGATAAGTTCTTTGGTGTTTCTATTATTTATTTATATTTAATGTTCATTTTCTTAAAATCTATCCGGATGTTGATGTAGGCCACCTCAAGCCCGTTGGTTAAAGAATATCATATTTTAAATGTGTGGTATTGCATTGCTTGCGAAGAAATGTATACTTGTGAAAAAAATTATGTTTCTCTTCATCAATTAGATGCTAATATCAACATTTTGTTTTCATCACAATTTTTGTTTATTTGATTTGACATTTGTAGGGCTCATTTAGCATTTATTCATTGCTTTAGTCAAAACTAACATTAGAGAAATTTTTCAGTTTTTGATTCACCCATTAGTCGATCTCTTTCTCATTTTAGTGACCACTTTAGCTAATAAGTCTAGATGTGAACCTGCAACACCAAGTCTTAGCGGTGGTTAAGAAACTTTTTTTTTATTGTCTACAAGTGAGCTTGAAGTACCAAATCTTGGCAGTGGCTAAAAAACTTACTTATATTTATATGGATGTGAGTCAAAGCACCGAGTCTTAGTACTGGCGAAAATTTTTCCTTTTATCAAGCATTTGCTCAATCAAAGTATGTTATCTATTTTTCAAAAGTAAAGTAGGAAGAAGGGATTGAGTTGCGATTTGTGAATTTATTTGTAGTTGATTATTGATTTATAATGTATTTCCAATAGCTTTCTATCACGGTTATATACAACCAAGACCCTTCCTTGCCAACCATCAAATGCATGTGCCCATATATCCATCAAGCAAAGAGTTTGATGACACATGGCGGAATGAGGAAGCTAGAAGGTTTATTACTTTGGTCTTCATCTCTCTAGGTCATTGCAAGAGTTTAATAAATTACAATCATTAATACACGGTAAACGACAAGGATCGGACTACCTTAAATCATTTACAATCTTTTCTAATGGATGCCTTCTTTAGACAAATGTATATTTGCATTGCAATTTGATGATATCGTAAATGAGTTTATCTTCCCTATCTGATAGAGACAATATTCTCGATGTATAAACAACTAGAAGACTACCTTTTTTGGGAAAAGACAATTGCAAAAGGTCTAGGTCAAGTGCCCATTCAAATATTCCTAACTTCTAACCAACCTCAAACCTCCTAGCATGTATATGTTGTCATTTGGTCAAGATGCATGTTGATATTGTTTGGCCCTTGAAATAAACACCGTTCTATTTTTTATGGTATTTATAAATGTTGCACACTTTCCAATCATAAGTAGTAGTGAGAATCTTACCACCTTGTCATTTGTTTGTTTCTTCAAGTCGTTGACTTAAAACACCTCTATCAACGCATTTGACTGTAGGTTTGGTTTAAGGGTTGTATTTCAAAGGTCCTTCAAATAAAATTATAAGTTAAACATAGATTTCTCATATGATGTGTCTTCATATATACCATGGTGAATCATATGCCTAAATAATCTTCTTCTTCAACATATTCACCGGATAAGAAGCTCTTATGTTCATCAATGACCCAACTAACTCCGGTATACAATTTTTGTTTCTTGGTAACCCTCGGATTTCAAATTAAAAAGTTAAAATGGGTTTATGCTTCAATGAACATACTCTTGTGTGGAACTTTATACAATTAGCTTCCGTACAACATTATCAATAAAGTATGTATACTGCCTAAATTGACTAAGAGTCGTGCGAGTATGGACACTATTGGGCTCCTTTAAGTGATTGATATGTGGTGAGTGCTTTGAAATATCGAAGGGATGAATGTGAGAAATAAGCTCGCGACACTCAAATTCCAAAGATTCTACTCGATGTTCCATGAATTCATGGAGATCACGGATAACGTTGAGTTCTTCAATTAACTTGAAGTTGCTCTCCACAAGATCCTTCATTGTTACATTAAGCTTATGAATTGTAGTTCTCATCTCCATTTGGCCTCTTATAACTTCTCTTAAGAATGATTCCAAAATGTTATCATGTGGAGTTTTCTGTAAAGCAAATATATCTAAAGAGGGAGCATTCTCAGTGATCATGCAATCATCATGAGTAGTTGAATTAGTTATAGCACATAAGTCATCGTCAAGCATCATCTATTTAGGGAGACTAGAAAGAGTAACCTTCACCATTTCTTCATCAAATTGAAAAATGAGATCCCTCGTGAACATCAATGAGAGCACCTGCAATTGCAAAGAATGGTCGTCCAACGATCACAAGGACGTAAATACTTGCATCAACAACCACAAAATCTACAAGCAACTCATTTGTGTCAACCTACAATATTTTCAAGTATTCTAATAGGCTTAGTGACAGAGTTATCAACTAAGTTAAGAAAGAACTTCACTGGTTCACCAAGTTCCGGTTCCTTGCACAACTTGAGTGAAATCTCACTCACACTAGCTCCAAGGTCACAAAGGCAAGACTGTTTCTTTCCCCCAAAGGTCAATAAGATGTAAAAGCTTCTTAAATCTTCCTTCTTGGGTAGAATTTTTCATACTAAACATGGCACTACACTCTTTAGTAAAATCAATGGATCCTTGAAAATTTATGAGCTTCTTGTTGGAGAGTAGTTCTTTAATGAACTTTTATATCTTAGGCATTTGTTTTAATGTCTCAACTAGTGGGATCTCCAAGTATAACTTGTTCATCTTCTCCAAGAACTTGTCAAAGTCATCATCCAGCTTCTTCTTGTTATGAGCCTGAGGGAAAGGAGGAGGAGGTTTATAGAATTAGGAGGGGTAGGAGCAGTTTTATCTTCGGGAGTAGCTTTCTCTTTGACAATCTTCTTTGTAATCATCTCGGGGACAACATGATCAATAGTTTCTTTCCCGCTCCTCAAAGTGATAACACAAACTCCTCTTGTATTAGTCTCCGTTATCACTGGGAGTTTACCTTGAGCTTTCTCAAATTGTTGACTTAGTTGTACAACTTGAGTCTCCAACATCTTATGACACTTCCCTAAAACCTTAACAACAGTTTCTATGCGGCTGAATTTTTCTTCCATGCTCGTGATTAATTTCCTAATGTCACTGATGGATCTTGTGAGTGCTTGTTGTCCATTGACGAGCTTCTCTAAAAGTCTATCATGTGTAATAGGGGTGGAGTACTTGTTTAGCAACGGAATCTTGATGAGGGATGAGATCTCTGGGCGGGAAATTTCTATTGGCGAATAGAGGGAAGTTCCTTTGAGTAAAGGAAGTTTTGCGTATGCATTATCCCTTTGATTTTCTAGGTATTTGACTTGTTCCGAGACTTCATAGTAGTTCATGTGTTCAATGAAGTTGGAACAATCCTCTATCTCATGTCCTGCAACTTTGCAGAATTGACAATTATATCCACATTAACAATTAAGGGAGTAGAGTTACCATCAACAAGATTCATCAAGGCTTGAACACTCTCAATTAGCTTGTCAATTCTGGGCATCATCCTTGATATTGTGGTCACCTCGTGTCTTGGTGTGAGCCTTGACGTACTTCCATGTATGTTCAATAGTAGTTACAAGGTAGTCTCAAGCTTCATCTTCATTCATTCTTGTGAATCCATGGGAATTGGCAGTGTCCATAAAATTCCTTGCACTGTCATTCAATCCACTATATAAATATTCGAGAAGTGCTTTGTTTGCTACTTTTAGAACACGCGAAACTTGTTCGCTTCCTACAGTGCACACAAAAGTCTTAAATTTATAACTTGCAATAATATCCTAAATCTACCTAGCAAACCGACAATGTATGGTTCGTTTTGTAGCAAGACAAAAATTCCAAGGTCGAACACAAAGACTAACATGAAACTTAATCATGTAATGATCACAAATAGTACAAATCTAGACTAAGAAAGGGGGAGAGAAGGAAAAAGGTTAAAATCATATATTTTTGTTGGGTTTTGATTAGGAAATGATCAAAGATCAATTTTTTCAAATTATCAAATAAAACAAACAACACCAAGCAATGGATGTGAATAATATGAAAAACACGGATTCTAGAGTTCAAGATCTTCGGTTATGGCATTGGATTCAAGATTTCCAAATCATAAGGACATACTACGGATTGCTAAAAGGGATGGGTGTCTCTCCTATGAGAATAATTACAAGGGAGGTCTCATATTCCGCTAATCCCGCACCAACTTCCTATTACCGGATAAGTCTCAAGGAACTAAGGTTGAGAATTCAATACAAACCGGTTCACTACATAATGCTCAAACCAATCCTTACCGGTTAAGTCTCGGACACGGCTCGACTTATGCAAGGAACCTAGCACACTCAATCCAATAGAGGTTTTTGCGCCTCTACTACATAGGGTTCATCATCATCTATACCTAAGAGAGGAAATCACCAGTTAAGTCTCTTTCCGCACTTAGCTTGCTAACATTAGGCAAACCTAAGCTAGATTCAACTCAATAAACACTAGGATTTAATCAATCTAACACTCTAACATACAAATTAAGCAATAACGGATCGACATAGGAAAATCTCGGGGTGTTCATACTAATCTGGGCTGAGATTCATGAAGAATATGCCGAGATTCCTAAGTGTTAGGGTTCGTGCAGTAGAATCTTCCTTAACTAACATGCAAGTTCATTTTATCATCATCCAAGTCATACCCATTGTTCTATCACCCTAGAATAAATTAGATCTAGCCTACAACATGCATTTTAAGACCAATATTCATCAAACTCTTCAACATGAAATCCATAAGAAAATGAGAAGGAAAGGAAGAACACTTAACAGGAATAGATTCAATAACAAAGCAGTTTCAAAGTACCACAAACACTTCCTTGATTCGGATCCAAACTTATAACCTTCAATTTCTCACCAAAAATCACTCTAAAAATCCCCCACTAATGTTCTAAGAGAGAGTAAGTTTTTGAGAAACCAAGAGAGGAGTTGAAAGGGACTAAGAGGAAACCAGGAGCCAGCTTGTCATCACCAAGTTTGTACTCCAACTAAGGAAAGCAAGAGTCGGATCTGAACTTTTAGGACAAGTGTCAAAAAACTACTCAAAAGGGAAATCTCGAGCCAAATCTCAAGCGAGATTTCAACATACTTTGAGGTCAAGATTTTTGAGCCTTCACGTGAGCCTTCATACCATGAAAATCTCGGGTGGTGCAATATTTAGGAATCTCGGCCAAGATAAAAAATGCACCAACCCGAGATTCCACAGTTCTTCTATGCATCAATGCTTGCTTATTAGGTGGGCTCATTTGCTTCCTTTGAGTCCCGAGTACACGCAACTTCGAGGCTTGATCCTCAAATATGTCGATTAGGTCCAAAGATCGCCGAAATGCCTGAAAAACTGACAAAAGCTCGTGTATACATCTTTTCTAGGATAATATGAAAAATCAACCACAAATGTCACGAACACAAGCCAATGCAAGCAAAACAAAGGGAAAATCAACCTAAATGCAAGCCTGAACTAAAATCATAAAACATGTTATCATGCTCCCTTCTAAAATCTATGGTGGGGGCATGAATGCAGCAATTCATTGAACATTTCCCATGCGGCATGGATGTTTTCTCCATCTTTCATATAAAATTGTGATATCTTCTCCTTGATGTCAACAGTCTTGTGGGGAGGAAAATATTTGTTCATAAAATTTATTATCAACCCCTTTACATGTAGTGAAAGTACCAAGGGGATGATTTTGCAGCCAATTAGCAACATTTCCTGTCAAAGAAAAAATAAATACCTTCATTCTTACAACATGTGGGTAAAATACAAAGTATTCATAAAGTTTTCAAAATTCTGAAAATGTTGATGCGGATTCTTGTTTAAAACTCTTCAAAATTGATTATTCTAGATCAATTTGATGGTATCCATGTAGAGGTTGAAGTTTCTTCCCCGAAGTGCATGTAGAACAAAAGCATGGTTGGGCACCCTTTGCTTGGTATTAATCCTAACATCTATTGTTTGAGAGTGACGAGCCCTTTCAGCAACAAGCGTGACATTGAGCCTAGCAATTTTAACTTGTAGATCAACAATAGGGAGTTGATTTCCTTGAACCTCAAATATTATAGCAGTAGTAACTTTCTTGGTATTTGTTTGCAGAAGGTGCTTGCAATCTCGTTGTCTAAAGGGAGTTGATTTCCTTGAACCTCAAACATTCAACAACCTAACACGAGAATCAAAAACAAAATAAAATATAAAAAATTATGCAAACGCAACAACTTAAAATAACCAAGAATTAATGTCAACCAATTTTATCAACAATCCCCGACAACGGCGCCAAAAACTTGATCGTGGAAGTTTTACCGAAGTACAAAGAACCTCCCCCGCAAAGATACGAGATCGGATGTGGTATAATCAGGTTTCGAATTCACAGAGATTGTGTCTGATTTGGATAACACTAATAATTAATTATTTTAAGTGAAAGTAAAACAATAAAACAAACAATAATGACAGGTGAAAGCAATTATGATGGTAGCAAATAATGGAGAAAGACGATCTAAGGAAACATGAATATTCACTATAATGAATTAATATATATATATATATATACATATATATATCATGAACATTGATATATGATTATTGTAGGTAACTATCTAAAATAGTCTTGGGCATAGACAAACCAAGACCATGATTTCCAACTCATGTAGCTCTCAATCCAGTGGTTCGGCGTGTATAGGAAAACTCCATGAAGCATTTAGAAATTCGGAAAAGACCAAGAAAAATCTTCGCTTGTGACCCTTCAGTTTAAAAAGGTTCAAAAACCCAAACTTTCTACGATGATTAGAAATCTTCGAAGCTTTGATAGACTAGTATTCTCAAAACCAAACTCTTTTCAATAAATCCAATAAAACAAACTTTGTTTTTGACCCTTCACTTGTTTTATCTAAACCTATTAAAAACACCACTTCTTTCGAATGTAATTAAAAAGTAGAAATAAAATGCATTGAAAAGAAGCAATATCAAAATATCAATTCATAAAGATATACGCAAATAATAAATTAAGCCATTATACGGATCATCCAATCCTTTCAGGAGGAAGTTTAGTCAAACATAATAGAATATAAAGCAAAAACAATATAATGATTCAAGAAAGACAAAACTTGCAATCGTTTGGTTCTAACAAGGCGAACCTTCAAAGCAAACTAACAATTATCTTGACGGCTAGTAAGAAGGAATTAAAATATTACTGAAATCAGGAGGAATCAACGTCTCTAACCTAAGGTTAGGGTATGCTTATATAGGAGAGAAATTGAAGTCTAGGGTTTAAACATATTATATGCTTTCCAAAGATAAAATCAAGAATTTGGAAACTTCTCGCCTCGACATCGAAACGTGTAGCCAAATGGTGGTCATACGGCCATACACATATCGTTTGCTTGGTTGTTTCACTCTTTTGATGTGGATCTTGTGGGATGGGCTTTGACATGGGCTATGACGCCGAAGTCTCGATCTAAATGGCCACCATTCGACCATCTAGCCATTTAGCCAAACATGATAGAATATAAAATAAAAACAATATATTTTCAATCAAGAAAAACAAAAAACTCACAATTATTTGGTTCTAGTAGGGTGAACCTTCAAAGCAAACTAACAACTATCTCGTCGGCTAGAATAAGGAGGAATTAGAAGACTACTACATTCAGGAGAAATCAACGTATCTAATCCTAAGGCTGATGTATGCTTATATATAGGGGATACATCAAAGTCTAGGGTTTACTTAAAATATATGTTTTCCAAAGATAAAATCAAAGATTTACAAAAACCCACGCAACGATGCTGAAATGGCCAACCAAACGGCCATCCTACGGTCGTCTGGCCGTACACTCTGATCATTTCGCATGCCTGACGTTCTTAATCTTGAATCTTTCAACTTAAGGTTGATTCTCCGGACTTCGTGTTGTAGTTCCTTAATCATATAAGGTTTACTCTTCACCTCTGACTTCATAAATGATGCAATCTTGGCACATTTGATGTCTTAAATACCTAAAACACATAAAAATCAAGGTAGATACCGAAATACAAAAAGTAGAAGCTATTCATACATATAGACGTATATGGGATGAAAAAGAGGATATGAAATGCATGAAAACAAGTTGTAAAAAATGTTACATTTGACATCCATCACTCTACACAACAGTATTTAACAATACCTCCTTCCGGCTTTGAAAGCATTCTTTCCTTCCACTCTTCTAACTTTTTTGCAGTTCATCTCCTCGAAAGTTGTCTTCTTATATGGTCCCACGATTGAAGGTAAGTCAAGGTATTTTCCATGTCTTGTGAATTGTAGCCCATTTCATGCCCATCACTCGTGCTAGTGTATACCAAAGATCTCCGGTACATTCTTGCTAAAAGAAACCTCCATTTTTCCGTGGTTGATCTTTTGTCCCGAGGCTCTCTCACGTCGACTTATTGCACCAATTATTACCGACCACTCTTAGAGGTTTGCCCTAGCAAAAAGCAAACTGCCTTCTGCAAAGAAAAGATGAGATACCACGGAGACACCTCTACAAACTTGTATCCTAAAAATCTTGCCCCCTCCCACATCAATCCGTAAATTATTAGAAAAACATTTGTGCATAAGATAAAAAGGAGAGAGTCAAAATTTATAACTACATAATGTGTGTCGAAACACCCCTTAATCTTCCATTTTTATCATAAACCATATAAACTCATAATTTAAAGTACGTGCCCTAAGTAATTAAGTTTGATCTTATTTTCAAGAAGTAGATTGTTGAATAATTCCATTTTTTGGTTACCAAATAGATTTGTTATTTTTTTATATATATTTATAAAATTAATGGTTTATTTTATGTTTCATTTATAAATATATCAGATTTGGTCAAATGGATCAGGAGAGCAATTTTGATCCACATATATTGGATCATTTGATATAAAAAATGACGGCATCATGCAGGTTGTTTACCTATGTTATTAGTCCCGTGTTCTGCACGGATATTTGTTATAAAATATAATTTACGCATATAATAGATCAATGATCAGCACGAATATTTCTTATAAAATACAATTTATGAATATAATAGATTAACGATCAACATACGAGTAGGCGGTCACAAGGACTAACGGATATACTAAATGTTAATGCGATATGAATAAATATTAATGCGATATGAATAAATATTATATTATTTTAGTTAAAAAGCCAAAAAATATATAATTTGTTTAATTTTCAAATCCTCTATTTCTATTTATAGAACTTCTCAAAACGTCATCCTTATTGATAACCTACATGTCGATAGCAAAATTCATGAAAATATAACCGAATATAAAAATTTGTGGATAACAACTAACAAATAATTTTTAAGAATAATTATGAGAAAAATTTTCTATTATGTTTTAGTAAAAATAAAAATTAAATTAAATTTGTTGTATGATATTTTCGAAAATTGCAACGTTTTAATATAAATATAGATTTTTGAAAATTGAGATTCAACGTTATTTTCAAAAATTGAGATTTAACGTTATTTTCAAAAATTACGAGAAAAATTGTGAGTTCACCACGTGCATTGGTGTCATCTATTTTAATATAGGTATATTAGTATATAGAATATATATTTTGTTGGGGTTATTTTGTAATTCCCATTTTATGTGTGCTTAACAAGTGAATACTGGGATAATTGTAGGGTTGTTTTTGTAAATTACCTTTTTTATGTGCAGATGCAGCAGATTTGAGGTTTTGTTGGTTCGAATTGATACTCTTGCTCAGCTCTAGTTGTCATCGGTCCGGAGGAGAAGGGCGAGGATCAACACAAACAATAATTCATAGGTAATCAATCTATCTTTGCGGATTTCAACTTCCTTGATTGAGTTTATTTCCGGTGATTAATCAACAATTTGGCTCCATGAATTTTTGGCATATATTTTGATGGTTCGGGAATCGACTTCTCCAATAGATCTTAAGTCAATGCTGATTGAGTCGGTATGTTCGTCGATAGGAATTTCGGTTTGAATAGGAAGGCGATCGAAATGTGAAATAATTCTTACTTGAATATTTTGGATTTTAGGCATAGGAAACCATCACTCTGCATACTGATGTAAATTTTTTTCTCTTGATTGACAAAGTGAACCAATTGAAACCTTCTCGGTTCAATCAATTTGAACGACATCAGGTATAGAAAATCATGCCATTTTTGTTTTTGTTCTTGTGTTTGCAGTTACGCAAATACTAATGCAAATTATGGCGCAACTATGATGGTCGCCTTTTGTGTTCATTTCCGTGTAACATAGGTTTTAATTAATTAAATTTAGAAACATGAATCTGATAATTTATTAGTTATCACTCACAAAAGTGCAATATGCTAATGAACTGATTGAATCTGATAATTTGGGGAAGTAGTTGTCATGTTGCAAGGCGCTCGTGTCCGGCTTAATGGCTGGCAGCAGGCTGCAGTTGCTCTTGGCTCAGCTGTTGGTTCATTGCTTGATCCACGTAGAGCAGACCTCATAGCAGCCTTGGGAGAGACAACAGGAAAGCCTGCTTTTGAAAGGGTTCTTGAGAGGATGAAAAACAGTCCTGAAGGCCAAGTAAGATAGCTCCTCGATTTTAAGTTGAATTTGCATTAACAGTACAAAACATTTAAAAGAAGTAATGTTTGGACAGCAATAAGTTTTTCTCCTAGTGTATGAGAATGCATTTCGGGTTCTCTTTTTCAGTGGGTTCTACAAGAAAGGCCTCGGGTCATATCTACAAATGTTGGTCATGCTTGGGACTTGCCCCCTAACACATTTGGTGCAGCATATGCAAACTTCATGGGATCAAGAAACTTCTCCCCGGATGACCGCCCACCAGTGCGCTTCATGGACACAGAAGAGCTTGCATACGTGACCATGAGGGCACGTGAAGTGCACGATTTCTGGCATACCCTCTTTGGGCTCCCAACTAACTTGATTGGCGAAACAGCCCTCAAAGTAATAGAGTTTCAGCAAATGCAACTCCCAATGTGCTTCTTGTCAGTTATAGGAGGCTCAGCAAGGTTCAATGAAAAGCAGAGGTCTTTGTTTTTTCAGCAGTACTTTCCCTGGGCAATTCGAGCCGGTATGAATGCTACCGATCTCATGTGTATATACTATGAGCAACACTTTGAAGAGGATTTGGAACTGGTCCGGAGCAAATGGGGGATTATACCTGCCCCGGTTCCTCCTAAACCCTAAAATGACAACTTTGAGTTGATCGTGTTTTATGTTACCTGTAACATCTAGAACTTTGATAGCTCAGAAATTAGACTGCAGAAACTTAATAATGAGATTTATTGTAGCATGGAACAAGAGGGTTTTTAGCTAATTCTCCAATAAATATCCAAGCTCTCGTTCATGTATCCATCTAGGAAACTCTTTTTGTTTCAACAATGAGAAGATAATAGTACAGATGCTCTCAAAATTTGTTAAATTTCAGCCTCTGGTTTTCAAGGATATAATCAATGCTAAGTGACACTGCCTGCCAAGAGGCTTCGTCCCGCATGCTAGTTAGCCATACAACAATCATGATCATTGAACCATCGAAAAGCATTGCTGATAGATTCAGAATCATCTGTAAATTGTGACACTGCCTGCTGAAGCCTGATTGGCTGCACGGTTGCTACCAAAGTTCTTCTTGTTTGATTCCTGTGCTATCCTTGAACCAAACTGCGCCCACAATATTTCCACAATATTTACACGATCACCATTGCAGATCTTGATTGAAAGTTACTAGTAGATGTTAAAAAACAAAAAAAATTCAAATTAATTTACCTGAATGGCTCTTTTAGGCAGAGCTGCAGCTTCATGCAGTCCAAGCAACTTTGCAACCTTAAGAAACAAAATCGAAAATGGATAAGCAGCAATCCTTCTACAAATACAGTCCAATGATTTCGCACTCACCTCTCTCAATATCTTCTTATCTCCAGTTCCACTTGGCTGGTCAAGGTTGGCAATCTCCCATAGAGGAAAACCTAAGAGAACCCTTATAACGTCCTCGTCCAGGAATGGAAATCTTGCCTTAGAAAATTAAGTGTGTTATTGGCAGAAATATTTCACAAACAATGCTGACTGATTTACTATATGATGGTTGCATGCTGATTTTTACCTCCTTTCCATTGTCAGCAATACACCTATCATCTCTACCCAGGTTTCTCTTCCAAATTCTCTGCACATCTAACTTCATTTCCTCGTTTAGTCCATTCCAACTGACCAAAATAAAACAAATACACTTGGAAAATATAAAATCAAGATTCCAGTATCCTATACACCTAGGGTTCAATTTCATTTGGAATGCCTCCATGACCCATCATGATCATCAAGATTCACATAAGGAGATTTGAATGATCAACCAAAACAATGCACCACAATGAGAGATATTCATATCCTTATCTCGTGTGAATTTTGATAACGCTGCATTAGCAAACAATGGCTGATTCCGATAAGAGATGAACCACCTGATCTCCGTGTTTGTGATGTAATCTTGGTGAATATGCATTCAGTAGTTATAGAAAGGGTCAAGGATGAAAACAGTTCACTAAACATAAAATAAGCAACAAATAGTACCTGCTAGTTCTATATTTTGTCCTATGCCTTCCATACCCAGCACATTGCTCGTCAGCACCAGAACCCACCAGTAGTATCCTTGCTTTAGACGTGTACTTGGCACATTGAGAAATATTGTCCCCGTTTTTGTAAACCAGGCCATTACCCCCAGCAGCTAACCACAGTGCTAAGCCAATATTTAGGTCCTGAATGTGCAACCACCAAGAAATTAGGATAATTCATTAAAATTTTCAGTAGTTGGATAAATATAGGGATTTGTTCAATCTACACGCTTTCAAACAGACTAAATGGGCGTTTGGTTAGAGGGGTGGAATGGAAACGGAATGGAAACGATTAAGGAGAAGAAAAAGAAAAGGAAATGGTTATATTCCTTTTATGTTTTAAAACACCTTTAACTTCCATTTTAGTCGCTATACAAACGTGATTTTTGATTGATACGGTAATATTCTACTTTCAGGAATGATTCCTATCAAATCCAAACGGGCCCTAAAAGATATTATAGCTAATCAGTTAAATAAATTATCCAAAGAAAACCATTTAACCCTAGCAAGACCATGAAAATTGAGTGCTGCTTGATTCTTACCACAACCATTTTTCGTTGCCGGAGTATTTACGGTTTGTCAGGAAAAACTAGGTTGGTCTAGCAGTTACAATCTTTTCTGGAGAATTAGACGGGCTTCCAAGCAGGCCTTTTATTTGGTAGGTAACATCGATGAATAGGGCTGAGCAAGTTCGGTTCGGTTCAGGTAAACCGAACCGAGTAATTTCGGGCCAGACCGAACCTAAACCAACAATTTAGGTTCGGTCTTCGGTCTGTATTTTTTATAATTTCGGTTTCGGTCCAAAACCGAAACAACCAATAAAAACCCGAAAGCCGAATTTCATTTAATAAAAAAAACACTTTGAATATAACACTACTCGATGCTTAAATGGGATTGTTATTTTTCTAGGTTTAACTCTTTATACTAAAATTATTATATAATTGAAAATATCATTTTATTGTTATTTTATGGAGATTTGTTAGTTTTATTTTTTAGGATCATTTAGGTCCAAAACCTAAACCGAACCGAAACCGATTACATCGGTTTCGGTTTTAGGTTCACATATTTCAAGTTTTTGGTTTTCGGTCCAAACCGAAACGAACCTACTTTTATAGGTTCGGTATTCGGTCCAAGTTTTTCGAAAAATCGGTTTTCGGTTCGGTTCGGTTTTTAGCGGTTCGGTTTTGGACCTATGCTCCGCCCTATCGATGAAGCTAATGCAAAAGTTATGAACTTAGAAATAGAGAATTAATTGAAGAAACCCCACCCCAATGTGAAACAGAAGATATTCATGGGTCTGTTTGGAAACCACTAGCTTATCGGAATTGAAACTGAAGCTTAGTAGCTAAAATAGGTAGCTCATTGAACGAGCTTATTGTTTTCATAAGTATGATAGGTGTTTGGGAGAACGAAGCTTTTTGGAGCAATGCAAGTATAAAATTACCAAAAAGGGTTTACTTTATATTTGAATATTAATTTTTGTAGGGTTATATTTGTAATATCATTTGATAAGCTACGATAATCTTCAAAAATTTCCTCCATGCAGCTTATGAAACAAAATTTTTTAAGTTTCCATAAGCCAGCATAAGCTTTCAAAAGCTTGGTCTCCCAAACAAGAAAAAAAAATTTTATAAGCTTGTGGAAACAAGCTCCCAAACGGACCCCATATCCCCTCAAGATGTTAAGATAGTTTAAGCCAAACAGGTGATCAACAATAATAATTATTTTGAAAGTAATTCAAATGAGTTCAAGTTAATGGTATCTTCAAATTCAGTCTATAGTGGGGTGGCAGAATGTAACGATTATATAGCAAAAGTAGAAGCTTCAGACATGACGGTAACTGCAGTGATGAATGAGCAAGTCAAAGAGAGTACCATGTAAGTTTTTGAAGGGTTGATCAATGACATTACATGCTTCATCTCCATGGACAAATTTGATAGATCCGCATCAATCTCAACCAATCTCCAGCTGTATACATAGCACCGTTCAGGAAGTAATGGACACTTAGGGAATTAGTGTGGTAATCAACAAGAAAGTGTTTGAATCACTATAATGAAGATTCAAAAATGGCTTCTGCTTGAACTATATGCAGAGTGACAAGTCATAGATCAGATATTTAAAATGTTAAATAGTGAGATGTGATGGGTCATTGACCATCATAAGCAAAGTCAAATAAAAACATTGTACCTTCTCAATGGCGCAATTCTTTTCAGTTCGCTTAATCCCGCCCTGCCAGTGATTCTATCAGGAGCTGAATCACCTTCAAAGCTCACATTCAGCAGATCAATAGCATCTGCAGAAGAGGTGTATTAGCATGAAGTAATTATGGGAGAAGCCACTATCCAGTCATGGAGTCCACAATTAGGATCATTACAGCTGATCTAAATTGACTAGCCAAAGTGAATGAGTAAAAAGTTTACTAGTAGTCGGTTGGCTTCCTGAGTAAAAAGCTTACTGTTCGGTTGGCGCACCTATCTTTTTTCATTATAACGTGTTGTTTGGCATGTAAATAAAAAATAGGCTACTTTTCTCACAAATGACTTTTAAATTTAGAGGGTATTCCTGTTTGGTACCCTCGCATTTTTTACATTTCTGGTTTCTACCCAAAATTTTTTTCGAATTCCAGCTGGTACTCTCGTATTTTTTTATTTTTCCTAAATAATAAAATGGACAATTTAATACTTTAGAGAAAGGAGGCCGGGGGGGCACAACCCGAAAATGTCAACCTCGAGGGCACCTTCTGGAATTCGAAAAACTCTTTGGCACCAACCGGAAATGTCAAAAACATGAGCATATCGAACCAAAAAAACCCAGCTTTAAATTAGAAAAGGGAGCACATTGGGTCTGTTTCCAAGCAATAATTTCAAAAAACTATTTTGTCCCCCAAAACCATAATTTGAAACTTTAAGTTCAGCATTATACACTCAGCACAATTTTGTAACAGCAGTTTTCAATTGACTCACATTTTTCATCTAGGCAATCATGCAACAGTGCAGCCAGTATCATTGAATCTACTCCTCCGGAAAATAGGACAGCCACTGGAACTGATATCTCTTGTTTGTGATCATGTTTGGACTACACAAGCAATCAAAAGGTCAAATATTAAATTTGGCACACAAAATAAACATGATGAAACTTTTTGGCAACATAAGACAGTAATTTTATTTTAGATCACATGTACTGTGTCAAACTGTCAATCAGTGCCATTTCTATTTTACCTCAAGGCATAGATGTAAGCAATTATCTGCCTGAGGGTCCTTTGAGAATCTATTGTGCCCAAAAATATTGAATACTTTATAACTATAATGTTGGCACACTAATGGGAGGAGGGAATTCGCTGTCCAATAGTAAAGAAATTTGAACCATTATTCTTCAACTCGTATAGATGGCAAGGAGCATTAGTATCGGGTAAGGACCAAAGGGAGCTTTACACAAGAGCTCTCTTTTAACCTTGAAGATGATGACACTGACAATTCTTGCAATTTTCAACTACATTATGGTTCACTCTTTTCAGATCAAAGAGAAGAACGAATCACATTCCAACCTGAAAGATTGCATTTTCTGTTGTACGCCTGGCAACAGATTTCCTCAAGACATCCAGCACCAATTGAGCTGGTACTAAAACTGAAGATTGTAGAGTTCCTGGTTATATCAAAAATCCAATTAGGCAAACAGTTGTAATAACTGCAAGATAACTAATTGTAGGTAGCATGTATATGCGTAGCAGTCCTACATGATCTAAAGACTAAGAATATAACCCCTGGGACTATAATCAGAATAAAGATCCATAAAACTACTGGCTATACTCAAAATAACTGATAGAGGGACCACCACTCATATTATACCATTAGCAGAAGCCGGAAGCATGCTATCCCCCCTTGAAGAAATGCGACCACCATATTCTGGTTCAACCAACTCTCTCTCCCATCTAATAAGTTCATTCAGTACCGGAGTAGTCCAGTCATGCTTTCTGACTTTGCCACTTATACACTCGTTCACACTAGACACGTCTATGGCTAGACTATATACTCCACATTGAAGCTCTTCCCAGTAATTTATGTTGCTCAATCCAGATTCAACTTCAGAACCTACAAAGTCAAGTATATCAGCCACTACAAGTATTAGGTAGGATAACTGCACAGATTCTTAATGCATGGATCAATATTGTAACTGCATAGAGAGGCCAGTGAAGTTTACTATTGTCCAAAAGATAATCATATTTCTGACTACTGCATGAAGTTATACGTCATGACTTTGGATAATAATATTTGAACGAGTTGGGAAGAAAAGCATAATAGAAATGGTAGGTTATGCACACATACTGCTTATGTTTGCTTTATAATATTGCAACAGGAAAAGAGACATATCATTATGAAACTTCTAGGTGACAATTCTGTTGGTTCTTCAAACAACTCACGAAACTGCGCATGGTGAAAATAAAATGATTCAAAAACAATCAATATGACAGGTCACTCAAATTAAATAACTTTTTCTCTAATGCTGAAAGCTTGTAGAACAAAAAAAACAGTCAGGAAGATATAGAAGAAACTTGTATAGTTCAATTGTGGGAATTGAAAATTCCAAAGAAGTTGAGCTTAAACCCGAAACTTGTAATTAAAAAAAAAGAGTAAATAAAAATCCAGCAACGGATACCTAGTAAGTTCATACAATTCGAGTTACGAACTATTTTGTCAAGAACTAGAAAAGGATCCATATATACCCATAAAAAAAATTGGTTAACAGAGAATTTACCCACAGAAGATGGTGGTGATACGGAAGAAAGCAAGAAGCGAGGATCCTCTGCAGTAGGCCAGTGTACAAGAAGGCTCCGTCTTCCAAATGCATCTCGGGCAAACCACAGGGTTTTTGTACTAGCCTGTGTGTGACATTAAATTACACCTCGGAAGCAATTAAATCACGTATAAACAAGACAGAAAGATAAGAGTGTTGAAAGGGAAGCTTACCATTTACCTGCCAATATATCAAAGCCCATGGGCCCTTGATCAATGAGAGAAGTTCTGGGATTTGCTTCCGTGTACAAAGAGTTCCATCCTCATGGGAATAACAACAACAACAATTTCCCAGAGAATCCATGAGAAATTCAGTGTCATTTTTGTCACTGTGGATGTCAATGCCTCCAAATATCTCTCCTGTGAAGTAGAAATCATTAACTCACTCATTACAGTAAGTAAAAAGCAGCAAGGCATTATACTACCAATTTAACTATTAAGAGAGAATCGACCACCTAAACATAGTATTGCATCAAATCTGATATCAGCATCGACTCATACGACTCACCGGTCCAGTCATCAAACCGATATCGAAATAATAGCATGCTCAAAAAAAAATTTACAGCAGCAAGTGCTATATTAATACCTTACCATTGTAAACAAGGACATTGGCAAATGGATCAGTTAATGGCTGTTGAATTGGATGCTTTCCTCTCAGTTGCAATTCGGCACCTATGAAATGCAACTCCGCTACAGAGCTAGATGCACTAAACCCATTTTCTCCATTTATAGATGATGCAAAATTGGTCATAAACCGAGATTCTTCACAGAGTGTCCCCTCCTCCGCCACAAAAGCAGAAGAAAGTTCTTGACCATGTTTAGCACAAGTGTCTCCCAATTCAAGCAATACCCTTTCGCTTCCTAAACTATCAGGACCCCTTCTACTCAAAGCGGCTTTTAAATCTTCAATTGTGAACACACACTACAACACAAGAAACTAATATAGTGATTTTGGCAATTAAAGGAGAAAAAAGAGGGGGGAAGCAAAAGACTTTGATCAATAGTAACAACTTAATATGTTCAATCAAGCAAGTTGGCATAAGCAATCAACCAAATATTTGGAATTTTGGAGAAAGGGGAATCGGAACTTACTGGTTCAGCATTTGCAGTCGGAGAGATTTGTTGGGACCTTACACTGCATAAATGCACGCGAATCCCACATATTATCACCGCTATTCCGCACATCTCTCTCTCAATCTCGGCCACTTTCTAATTCTTTCTTTGGGTCTTTGCTATGTATGTCTGGCCGTCTGGGTGACGGCTATCAAGGCGCCATACTCATAACAGACTAAATATAGTAGAGAAATTTTTTAAAAACATTAAATAATTAAACAACATATGCCTCTGTAGCATAGTGGTATTGCGTTCGCTTCGTAAGCGAAAGGCCGCGAGTTCGATCCTCGCCGGGGGCTTTTTTTTTTCCCAAGCTTTTCATTTTTTGGTGAAAGCATGATTTGTGTATGCTAGGATATCCAACAATTACATTGTTATTCGTTGATAATATCCAATTTCGTATTTTTGGATTATTCTAATTCGGTAAATGAACATTTTAATGGTTTATATAAAGTCACAACAACAATCGGGTGTGATGGTATGGTAGTGGTACACGGTCAAGCATGATGATCCGTTTCATGGTAGAGGAGCAACCATCTCAACGAACATTCTATAAGTGTTTTTTCAATGGTTCATATAGATCGTCACACAACGAGTATGATATTCTTGTAGTTGTTCAATGGTTTAAGTTTTCATGATAAGTTGTATGTTGATTCACATTTGTTCAACATATATCTACTATTAAGAGTGTACATCTTCAATCATTCTATGATGTTTGGGGTTCTATTATTGCATAAATTAACCGTCATTGGAATAAACAATGCACCGACAAAAAATCGAAAAAAGCAACGTGTGTGCTGGTATG
Organism: Fagopyrum homotropicum; assembly: GCA_033239125.1. Taxonomy (NCBI): domain Eukaryota; kingdom Viridiplantae; phylum Streptophyta; class Magnoliopsida; order Caryophyllales; family Polygonaceae; genus Fagopyrum; species Fagopyrum homotropicum. Next base: position 13,171,478 of record BSWB01000002.1, read on the forward strand.
GTAGTGGCACACGATCAAGCACGAAATACAGTTTTATGGAAGGTGAGCAATCATTGTGTCAGTTGGCTCAATTTTTAATTCAAAATTCTTCTTTAGATATGATTATTCATCTTTTTCTTATGTCATATTTACATTACTTGTTCATTGTGTTAGTTGTCTCGATCATTAGTCTTTGATATTCTTTTCACTCTAGGGTCTTGTTCATCCATTAATGTTTGTTGTTCTTTGTAGTTTATGATATTATTCATCTATTAGATATTGTTGTTATTTTCAATTTACGGTGTTATTCACCCATTGATCATAAGTTTTAGAACGAACCATATTAGCTCAAGCGAAAGAGCATTGTGCTTAGACACATGTGTGATCGAACTTGATTATCAATAAGTTTATGATTTGCATTGAGAAACACAACTACATTCATTTAAAACGAAGATTGCCGTGAACTAGATATCATATGAACACTCATTAATACTACATGTTGTGTAAATAAATAATATATTTTGTAAGTAATATGACAATTATTGTTTACCATATATACAGCATGTGTACATGTAACTAAGATATGTAATGGGCAACCCTCACCACTAGAAACCTAAGACACCCCCCACCACCACACTTGTAATCACGTGACCTTCAATCAGGAACGGCGACACTAGGAAGATTTGTTAAACATTATGAGGAAACCCCTCTTCTATTATCAATTTTTTAATCGCCTCTTTACTTTTCTATTCCAACCTTCTCACTGCAAAAATGTCTACTCATATCTAGATACTGCTTTATGTGGACGAGGCTTGGTGCTTGTATCCTTAACCGTTTCAATTGAAGATGGAAATCTGAAGTAAAAATCTCAAAATCCCAACCTTGTTTGGACCAATCTGAGAGTCGCATTCAAATCTCTTTCCAACCAATGTTCATGAAATCTAAACGCCAACTGAAATCCTCTAACGGCCTACCGGACATCACTCTCAACTTAGTGGTTTTCGTCTTGCTAAACCCTAACAACAGCTTATCTCCAAATAAAGTTCTTACACAACTATCATTAATTTTACTAATTGGTCCACTAACTTGAAGGAAAAGGAGCATCATCACACTTTTTAAAAAATTTGACAATCAATTATGTCTATGACTCTATCCGGCAATTAACATCCGACCCACTCCGATTTTGGCTTACCAAACTTGTGTTTTGTATATCTCCGACGTCGAAACAAATCTATTCATTCCAATCCTATAAAAAGTAAAACTTGTGTACTAATTCGCCCTTTCATCGACTTTGTGGTCTCATTGAGTCCCAATAAAAAACTCACTCTCCAAAAAATAAATTAGAAAATAAAAGAAATAAGAAAAGCAAAATCAAAAATAAATAGCTTAAAATTTTTCGAGATCTATTTTCAAATCCTAATTTGATTGGTCACCCCCCCTACTAAATATTGTTTTCAACCCCTTTCGATTTGTGTTTCTCGTTACTTAATAATTAATTGCAAGGTTCGACTAAAAATAATAATAACAAAATAGTAAGAAAAGTTAGTCGACTTCCTTCACAAGTTGATGGAATAAGAAAAAGGTTAAACATTTGATAATAATATTTTTTTAAAAACTAAATTACACCGGAGAATGAAAATAAACAAGCTCTTGTGTTTAGGGATTACTTTGTGCTTATCTTCGAGCCCTTTTCAAAGTTATTCACTTTACATGTCCGATGTTTTGTGTTGTAGTGGATTATTTTCAGTTTTGAACAACTTTGATAGCACTTCGAGTTGTTTGTCTTGAAGGGGTCGTGGATTTGTGATCGATTATTGAATACTCTACTTTGAGTCCAAATTTGAGGTGTGCAGGGTTATTTCCATGCATGATTCCTTCTAGTGCACTTACTTCGACGACAAACGTTGTATTCTCCATTTTCTAGAGACTGACTCACTCTCCTTTCCCTTTAATATATTTTTTTAATTCCTGGTCTACTTGATGTAGATTTGTGTGTTTTATTTGATGTTTCTTTGTTTTGATTTTTATGACGATTTTGCTATCTTTCGTTTTTTTTTTGTCTTTTTGAACATTAGACGGTGTATCGTTTGATGCATTGATTCCTTTATAAAAAAAACTAAAATGTATAACAAGCCTTGAAAATATATTCAAACATAAAGTGTACATTGAACAAATATTAATCAGTAATTGAACACCTAATTATTGTAAAATAAAATACTATTTGCAAATACTTTTTAAATAATTAAGAAGCTATCACCTACATTTAGGCCTTGCACGATTATCCGCTACATGTCACGATCGTGCACGACCCCAAGGTTCTCATGCGCAATCATGCATCGGAATAAACAATTATATTCAATTATAACATGTATCATACACTAATGGTTTATCGTGTGGACATGATCATTGAGAAGTTGATATTCATTGACATCATTCTTGTTGTTTGAATGACCCATCACACACACAACTAGTTTGTAACAACTAAACAATTCTATATGAACACTATTTGTTTGTTCAGTAACCACAATTTAGACATAAAAACATATATAAGTAACGTTGTTAAATTGTACAACTTTCAATATCATATGATAAAGAATGTTGTCAAATTGAACAACTATACGCATGAACAAATATGAATTTCAACAATGAGCAACATATGACGACTACTTGAATATTGACATAATCATACTTGGATAATTTATTCGATATAAAAGAATACTGAAAAGTATAAGAACGTGATGAATGACTTCAACCAACGAAATTTGCAATACCATTGAACGAACGTCTATATTCAATCTTTTATGAACAACCGGAACAATAAAATACATACCAAAATATATATTGATAAACAAATATTGCAGTAATTATTATTAATTCATTTACGATGAATGTTCTAAAGGGGTCAATGAAAGATGCAAACAAATGTATGATATATAATAAAATCTAAGCCTAAATAATATCAAATGAATATTGCCGAGACCATAACTAGAACTTACGAGTGAATCCAACAAGAGATGTGCAATTAGATAGAACTCTAGTAGTAGACATAGAAACCCTACTTCTTCTTAATTTATAAAAACTAGATCTTCTTAAATCATGATTTTAACAATTAAATATTTGTGTATGTGGGGTCCCTCAAACCAATTACTTTAAAACTATGGAATTGATTGAATTGGAAGACTTAGATTGGTGTTCACTCCTTACTGATTGGAGAAAATCTCTCGTATCGGATTAACAGATATTGTTATTCTTTGATGATTTGATCAAAACAAACTACTCACTGTAGTGTTACTAACATTCTTCTTTGAGTTTAATGTTCATGGTATTCATGTTACTCACACGTGAAATTAGGCAATTGAAGTAGAAACAGAGGTAATCGATAAATGTGACGATTCAAGTCTCAAGTCGACAAAATGAAGATTCCTAACAAGAACCACAGAGAAAACGATGAACATGAAAGTCCATCAAAATAAGGAAACATGATTTGGATCACGCTTAATCAATGTTCCAAAATACGTGAAACGGAGACGGGACGGAGGGGCACCGTCTAGCGTCTAGACGGATTCTAGACGGACAAGACGTTTTTGATAAAATGTATTAAAATTTCAATGTTGTGGGCAATTTTAATAAATTAGGGCACCATTTGTAATTAATTATGGTAATTTTTATAAAGTTTAATTTTATTTGGGATGTTAATACAATTTTTAATAAATTAGAGAACTATTTGGTAGTTAATTAGGATAAATTATATAAAGTTAAATTTATTTGGGATGTTATGAAAATATTTAATAAATTGGGGTATTATTTGGTAATTAATCTAAACTTCTAAAACCCTATCAGACACCTCTGAACTCTCCAACTCTCCTCCTTCTTCAGCCGCAACTCTATGTCGATAGAAAAACCAAAGAAAGGAGTTCCTACACCCGCCTCTGCCATGGTGAATAATAGGTTTCTCCCCTCACTCCATGTCTCCTCCTCTCTTCTCTCCTTCCATTTTTTACTCTTCTCTCGCTCTTCCCCTTTCTGTTCCTCCTTGTTCTCTCATCTCTCCCTCTTCCCCTTCTCCATCCCCTCATTCCATATCTACATTTTAGGGGTTTTTTTTTCTAAAACGATTAAAGTCAACCGTTCCGGCCGTCTCAAAACTGTATTGAACCCGTTCCGGACTGTTCTACCCCAAACCGTCCAGAAGGTTCCGTCCAGGGCAAATACGGGACGGTTGCCCACTGTCCAGCGTCTGGACGCCGTCTAGACGGCCGTCCAGACCGTATTTTAGAACACTGCGCTTAATCTATCTCACATGGAAATAAGGTATAGATCTTGCTATGATAACACTATCTTAGGTAAACTGTTTTATCTTGTAAGAGTTATTTTGTGATAGTTTTTTCGAGATAATATTGTAAATGATATAACTATACATTATGCATGACTTAAGATTATATAAGGAAATATATATTATCTTATAATCTTCTGCATAAACATGTCCAATGTATTTAGGAGGATGTCTCTTGTCCTCTTTTTCTCGTTGTAACATTTTTTTTACCAAACTTGTTTTCGATAAACCTCATCCAACAAGATTCGCTCTAACTCGGATAAAATGGATTACAAATGGATTTAATACTCCATACCTCCTCCAAATCAAGGAAAATGCGAAAAACATACCTCACTCACATAATCAACCATCTTGCATTTGTCAAATCTATATGATTTCATTACTTGAAGCCTATCAACAATGCCAAATAATCGATACAGGGATAAATAATTTACATTCATGATTTTTTTTTATCGCATTTTTGTTCATTGTGCACCTAGGGCGTTTAAAAAAAAAAGAGAAGCAAAGTGTTCATGCTTATTCTTATTGGTTTCCTACTAGATATAAATAATAATAAAAAAATAGATTTTGTTGTAATAAAATTTCTTAATTTTAAAGAGAGTGTCTCTAGACTCTCTACTATAAGAACTATTTCGTACAAAATAGAAAACATTGCTCTTTTCTAACACATCTTATTCTTTATTTCATTTTCTTTAGAAATCTCCTTTATAAACGACTAGATGCTGTTATTCACTTTGCTATGAAAAAAAAACATAATAACCCAATAACACACAAGAAAATTAATATAATATCTCCTTGAAAGACTTCAACTACACAGATCAACAAAAAAGGTGGTCGGTGATATCCAACGACTTTTAAGAATTTAGTTGTGTCTTCTGAATATACATGTAAACAAAAAAAGAAAGAGGATATGAAACTCATCGAACATGCATGTCTTGTATAGTTCATTACCTTTAAAACAAGAATGAAAATAGTAATACCATGAAAAGATTAAAAAAAACGCTTTCTATTGTAGACTATCTTCTTTTTTAGGATGACCTCCCTTTCAAAGCTTATGACAACCACCATAATCAACAACCATTCTCTGCTACAACCAAGGCCTATTTGACCATTTTATACCTTCTTTGCGTCTTCAACTTCCCACAAGACCAATTGAACGTGTTAGAAACCCAAAAAAAGGTCTAATCCCAAAAAATTCATTCTTTCCTTGAAGATTACCCATATCCACAACTGAATCATAAAATATGCCTCCATTTTTCGATTGAGAAATGGATTTTCATCCTTTTTTTATGGAAACTTTGTCGTTACTTTATCGATAGGAGTGCAGGTCCTAGAAAAGAAATCAAAAGTTTTCTATCAAAGAGTTAGGGTTTGGTAGTTTGATTATCTCAAATGTTTAAAGTTACAAAAATCTCGGATTTGCTTTGTGTGGGAACTGATTTTCTATAGATTCTTAGGTCAGTGATGGCTAACAAATTTCCAGTGACAACACGCGCTTCTTTCTTTTTCGATGATGGAGCTTCTGTTCGGTTTATCATTTGTTTTTCCTAAACCAAATAGTTTAAGCTCTCCATTTTTGAGGAAATCATTTATCATGAATGGGTGGTCGTCCATGGGAATTCTCCACCACCACACCAACCCAATTCACGAACACCACCAATTGGTGTTTCTCACCGTCATCACACTACCAAAGTGTGTTCTTCGTTATGTCTCCCAATTGGATTTTCTTATTCGAAAAACAACCAATTATTGCCTCTTCTCACTATTGGACCACACTTTGATTGTTAAGTGTTATAATAGTGTTTTAAGAGTGTATTTTTATTCCCCGTTGAACTTTATCCTCTAGCCTAATAACCTTCATCCTTCGGCTACAAGCCACACACTTAAGATACAATTTTTTTCAGTTCAGTTTACCTTGGATAATGATCATTTCGATGTTCTTCCATCCATGTGTTCTCATTGTTACTTGTCTTCAATCAAGAGGAGGAGGAGATTTGATGTTAAACATCAACTAAAATTTCAACTTTCTAAACAATAAACGTCCTTTTGTCTAAAGAAGTAGTGGATAAGAATTGAATTTTATTTCCATTTGCTTTTGTATTCTTTGTTATTATAAAAAACATATGTTGAACATCAAACAAAGTTTAAATCATTGGCTATTTTCATTTCTAGTGTGGTTGTTGTTGATGGGAAACCCCCAAAAATTTCCAAGTATGGTTGTTGTTGATAACAACAAGGTTTAAATGATTGGCTATTTTCATTTCAATCCCCACCACCAACACCGTACAAAGATTCAGGACAATACTTTTATTGTGTTGGTGATTTCTTTTTAAAGTTTGTCTTATGATTCTTATTTGAGATCCCAATATCCAAGTCCCCTACTATTCAAAACATCACAATCTCGTCCCCAAACCAGCGCACATTTGGAGCAAAGTATGGTTGGTTCCATCGCTTTGATGCAAATGTCTCCACCGAAAGTTCTGCTTATCAAGTGGTGATTTCTACTTGCTAGGTCTGACATCGTTTTCATAGTTCACACTTCTCAATTCTATATCTATTCACCTTCTTTGGATAACAGTCTTTGAAACCCAAGTATACTCCCCAACAAATAGTTCTTGAAAAATTGATGGCAACAAACGACGAACCAAATTCCAAGACAAAAAATCTAGTTCCTTCCTCTACTAAAAACCAATTTCCGAGGCCTCAAACTATTTCAATCAATTAAAAAATATAAGAACCATGGGCCTCTATCCCGATATTAACAAAAATGGTGATGAATGTTACAAATACAATCCATTTGTGAAAGCAAAATTGGTGAAGAATGTTACAATACTATATTATAATAGAAAAAATAAAGATGTGAATTTAAAAAGTGAATTTATAGTTTAGTTAGATTCGGTTAGTTAGGAATAATTTAAATTGAATTGTTTCCGATAGTTACTAGGTTTGTTATCGATTTTATGATTATAATAATAGCACAATTTAATATATATATATATATAACATTATAATAGAAAAAATAAAATTTGAGTAAAAAAATTCAACTTGCGATGAGAAGCAATAGAGAGAAGAGGAAGAGAGCGACGAGACTTGTCACAACATCCGCCCGTCGAGAAGCTATAGCTCGACGAGTTAGACTTGCCTCAACATCCGTTGATGCACCTGTAGATGCACTTGTAGAGGTATCAGTTCATACACCTGTAGATGCACCTATAGAGGCATTTGTAGATGCACCTGCAGAGGCGTGCATCTGTTGATGCATCCGTTCACGCACCTGTACATGCACCCGTAGAGACTTCTAGCGAGGAGGAAGTCGTACTTGTTTCACTTACAACTGATTACGATACGGAGGAGTCATCGCACGGTATTTCTCATCTGAATGATATACTAGAGGATGAGCATGAGGAGATACTTGCTCAGCCAGAGGATGTAATTGAGCAAATACCTGTTGAGGTAGAGCAGCATGATGACATACCACAACAAGAGCATGTATCTTTTGAGAGGGAGCAGGACGACTTATTAGAGCATTTACATGTTGATCAGCAGGTAGAGGAGGACATACTTGTTTTATTGACAGACTATGCTGACCACAGAGCTAGCACTATATGGGCTGGGATGGATTCCTCCGTGATTAGAGTTGTTAGGAGACTCGATGAGCTTAGTAGATTACACGAGTGACAGCGAGATCTAGATGATCCATTTTCGTGGTTTGGCTTGGCTAGACGCATCAGACTTACGGATTTGGAGGAGGTACGGTTTGGCGGCGGCGATCATTGTTTGATTACGGCATTTGTCAAGAAGTGACACCTAGAGACAAACACATTTCATATGCCGTGGAGGGAGATGGGTATAGCGTTGCATGATGTTCAAGTGATTGTGAGACTAGCAGTTGATGGATATACATTACTAACTTCCGTCGATAATAGTGTCCGACATGATTGGCTTATTCATCATTTTGGGTTGTTACATGCTGAGGCTAGACATCAGACCAGACAACTATTTTACGAGATTGTTAGGACTAAAGTTGCTCAGATGTTGGACCTTCCAGAGCCTCCACATGACGCTATTACATTTGCTTATCTGTTATTGTTCATATCGTTGACTTTGGTGGTGACAAGTCTACCAACAAGATACGAGCATGGCTTATTGATCTAGTACGAGATCATATGAGTACAAAGGCATATGCTTAGGGCACCGGGACCCTTGTTTTTCTTTATAGATGTTTGGGGGACGCTACGAAGAAGAAGGTGACGATGATGGGAGGATGCACTACACTTTTATAGGTGTAGTTTTATAAATATTTTCCTTTACAAAACGTGTCTTTATTGTTAAGATTAAAATTAATAAATTTTTTTGTACAATTTTAGATTTACGCACATTTCCCATCATTGGGATGTGTAGTTTTGGAGGATCCGGATTTGCTAGGACATGCACGTTGGTCTTCGAGACTTTCTGTCCTAAAGACTCCGTTGATTAGCGCAGAGAGGCTACACGCATTACGAGCTCAATTGGATCAGATGAGGGCGGATGATGTGTGTTTTACCCCGTATGATGATCGTGTGCTTGATTTTAGGGGAGAGTTTGGTGTTTCTCGCTATCGAGGTATCATACGGATATTCAACATAGAGGAGGCGTACATGCCGGACCGGTTCTTACGATAGTTTGGGTATGTATATACCGTGCCACTACCTTGGATCCCACCCATCCATGAGGTACGTCCAGCGAACAGATGTGGATTTAGGCTTTCATATGCTCCCACATATGATCATTGGGCAGCCCGCCATCTGGAGGAGACCCGATTTTCACTAGTTGGATTGATACCAGCTACCTCTCCGTGGCTCATCGATGATGCTTACATGTCTTGGTATACATTCCATTTTCATCCGTACATCTTCCCGACGTCCATTGCACTCCAATTACCTATAGACCGTCCCCCACCTATTCCGGTTTCATATGCTAGAGTACGTTTGTTTGCAGCCCTTAATTACTCATTATTTTATTTTTCAATTATTTTAACATTTTATTTTATATATTGCAGCGTCTTCACATTCTTGTTGGTCATCTACTAGAGATGCAGGCTTGCGGTCTTCCGTATTTTGCTGAGGAGGTAAATTTCATGATAGAGGAGGCAGTTGGACGTAGTCCTCCTGTGGCTCCATCTCGTGTCCGGGCTTCACAACATGCTTTGGGACATTTGTAGCTATAGTTTAATGTTTTTATGCTTTTTTTGTTTTTATTACACAGTGGCCGTCTCCTCGTACATCCCTTACTCTCGATACATAAGGCTCCATGAACTTTGGAAAATCTTCTTCTCCTAAACAAAATCCAGTTTGCGCGGGTTATTTTCATTTACGACGCGTCCTACTCGTAGGAGTCAACTCCGGTGTAGAATCTACATCTTTAGCTTTCTTCCCTTTCGGCCGCCCAAGACCACGTGTAGTAGAATGCTCAAAAGAACTGGGCTCTCTTCTTGTTGATCTCGGAGTTGGAGGTCGTCTCTTTGCCTTGATCTTCAGTGTCGGCTCCTTCATCGCCGTACCCCCGGGATTTTCCATTTCCTCCAAAAAAGATGCAATCTTATCTTGCTCATCTGGGCTTAACATATTTGAGTTTATTCTTTCTCTAAACTTGTTCAGCGTCGCTTGATTCGGGTTTGAACGATCATCATCACCAATATCACCATCGGAAAAAACAACCGGAATCCAATGATTGCTTCCAAAATGAGTGTATTTGAGACAAATATATAGGTATATGAGCCCGGATTGCTAGCCTAAAGTCATGCACACATGACACTCTGTGAACCTCTCTCCAATAACTATCCCAACACCCTTCATCATCTCTTGTATGTCTAGCCTTAGTGTAATTATTTCAGAAGAGCGTGAAACACTCGTTTGTTACGTAGTCGCGGAGCAAGTCAAATATTGGTATATGCACCTATAAAAAAAGGTTTATTACAAAACGAATAAATGTTTAACAATGTTTACATTAAGTCAAATTTTGGTATACGCACCTCTCGTGGAATCCTTTCCCGTGACATCTCTAGAGAAGCCTGTAACTTTTGAACTTGATACGTGACCATCAAATTTATGCTATCACAAACCAACTGAAATCCTCTAACACTAGAATCTAGTGTTTGTTTCAACAACTTGTGCACGGACTCACACCTAAAAAAAGGTTTATTACAAAAAACGAAGAAATGTTTAAATAACAATGTAGTGAATGTTTAAATAACTTACGCACTTGTCGTTCGTGTGCCGAAATGATAATGTAGGTCAGTCTAGGCTCGAACGATTGCCTCCTTGTACGGGTCAAGCCAAGTCGTCTCGAGATAGGTCATTAACTTCAGAGATGATTGCCAATAGTCTCTCATTTCCAGCAAACGGCGTTGGTAGCTTCCATTGGATCTCGACTCGAACAAGGCATGATAATGGGATATGAAGACGGCTTCCGCTTCCTTATTGCGCAAAACAAAGGCCGCTCTGTTAACTATGTTGCACTTTATATGAAACATGCACAATATATGCTTCACCTCGGGAAATACTACACCTAGGACGCTTATAAGACCAAGCTCACGATCAGTGGCAATCACCTCTGGTGTCTTTCTGTATAACAAATGACGGACCCTCCTCAAAGGCCACTCGTAGTGATCTCTATACTCCTGTGTCATGAATACAAAAGCAATTGTGAATGTCTTCTTGGTGCTAGTGATGCCTACGATCTCCAACAATAGCATATTGTATCTAAAAGGAATACAAAACAACGATTAAGTTACAATTTCTAAGGAAAAGATGACTGAGTGTAGGAAATAAAGTAAAAATGTGCCTTGAATTCAAACTTACTTGTTGGTCTTATACGTCGAGTCCATCACAATAACATAGGGAAACATGCTGAGCAAATGCCTCGAGTCGGGATGTGAGATAAAAAAATCAATCACCTCATCAGAATCTTGATTTCTCCGAGTGTTTACATAATATCCACGTTCCCTCAACGTATGAAGTGCTTGTTGTAATGAATCTCTTCCTTCGACTTGTTCCATTCTAATCTTCAAACCGGTGTTGTAAACTTGCCGGATGGAGGTGACATTGTCAGGATCCTCTAATTGCACGGATTTTAATATATGTCTCGGTTTTAAGCTGGAATTTAATTCACACTCCACTTTGCGGCTTTGCTTGAGAGTTATACATCCAACATATGCATGACTTCTTAACACCAAAGGAATTATGTGGTTGTGGATTCCACATACAACCCTCACCGTCCACTTTTCCTCTTCAATATGGGTTCCTACAAGCTCAAACAAATACATACACTTCTTCGAGTTTTTTTTTCGGCTAGAACTTGGAACATGATCGGGATCTACGTCCTTTTCTTTTCTAGGTCCTCCGTGTCTATCACAACCCAATTGTAGCCTACTAGCTCAAACAAACACATACACTTCTTCGAGTTTTTTTTTCCGGCTAGAACTTGGAACGTGAACGGGATCTACGTCTTTTTCTTTTCTAGGTCCTCCGTGTCTATCATAACCCAATTGTAGGATACGAAAGCCCCTTCTATCTGACCATGATTTTTTAATGACCAACACCATTGTGTTTGCCACATACCGAGCCCACCCCAAATAAGTTCTCTCTATCCGCAAAATATCCGTGAAGCTCAAATTTTGACGAATAATCGGTACCGAGAGCACGAAAATATTCCATAAGATCTTAAAGAAAAATAAAATAGAGTATTATTTTAAAAATACACATATTTTATTCTTAAATGTCTAAACTACAATTTCGATTCTCTATTCTTAAATGTCTAAAACTACAATTCCGATTCTCTATTCTAACATTGCTAATTCTACAATTCTGGTTCTCGATTCTAACATTGTTAATTCTACAATTCCGAATCTATATTTTAACATTGCTAATTCTATAATTCCGATTCCTATTCTAACATTGTTAATTCTACAATTCCGACTAAATAAAATAACATAAAGTAAAAATTAAAAGAGTTTGTACTCTTACTTCAAGTTGTGCGAGAATTTCTTCCGGATCACTGCATTTTTCAATATCGAACAGCATAATAGAACTTTCACCATCGGATTCTACATCTCCTTCTTCGGAAAACGACAACATTTTAACGAATTTCTTTCTTTACATTGTTGTGGTTTGGATTTAAGTGGATGATACAATGATTTGACATGTTATTATATAGGCTCCAAAATTTCCAACGGCTATAATTTAACAACTATAATCTCCAACGGTAATTTAAAAAAAATTAATAATGGGCAGAAGGAGGCGGAGTCCGCCTCCGCCAACTTCTCCGCGCGGACGGACTCCGCCTATGTCAAGGCGGATGTCCGCCCAAATAATAGCCCTGTTTTTCGGTTACATAGACATGTGTAGTACTTCGATCGCTTTATTTTTGTTGTTTTCTTTGTATCATAACAATGAATCCGTTTGTCTTACTTCCAACCAATCATTACATAAATCATGTCCGGTGCATCAATTCCCCTTTTTCTTAAAAATACAAATAATTAAATAAAAGATAGCATAACTTAATTTATATAAACAAAAATATTAAACTATGCCACTTTCAGTTAGGGTGAGATATAATACGTGAAAAACTATATTGATATATTTGAAGTGTTAAAAAAAGACGTTTAAATTTAAACCCTTTTTTATATTAAATATACATGTAAAGGAAAAAGAAAGAAAGATATGAAATCCGTCCAAGAAGCGCATTTTTTTATAGTTTATTATTTTTAAAATACGAAAAAAAAAAGTAATATATAAGCCAAAATAATTAAAGTTTTAACAATTTTATTTATAAATTTAAAAATAAGTAATCAATCGTATTGTAGCTTAGTCACATGTTATATCAATATTTTGTTTGTTGAATGTGAGTTATCTTTTTTATTAAAAATTTGATATCTATTTAAACTTTATTTACAAAGTTAATCCAATTGTTGGCGATTCGTGCTACAAGATATATTTTACCTTCTATGTTAGCATATCGTATCTAAAGTAAAAAATCAAATTAATGGAAAAACCCCTATTTATCAAACTTTGTCGATAAGAAAAAGGAAAAAAAATGTATCAACAAAAAGTAACTAGTTGTCATTATTTTTCTTGTCGACACGTCTTATCACGTGGAGTCGTTTTAGGGCATGAATCCCATTCTTTATCGTTTTCCATGTTGGTTTGTATTTTTTATTGTATGCTTTTTTATTTCTTTATTTGTTTCTTCAAGTTATCCCGAACACCGAGTTTTTCGGTTACTTAGATAATTATATTCTATTAGGGTAACAATTCTCACTATAACTAAAGTTGCTTATAAGAGCAAGCTAGATACTAACGTATCCCGATACTTATTGTCTTAAATAGAGTTAACTTTCAAAAATATCTCATACAAAATCAAATGCATATCTAACTTTATTCACTTCATGTAGATTTTGACTCTATTCTTAGGAAATAAACCGCGAACCAAACAAGCCCTAATACCCACAGTGTCGTCGACATGTTTGTATTTTATTGGAAGCCAAGTGACCAGTTACAACAATATAAAATTCCCAAGTCATTGGAAAAATCGACAAAACAATTTTAAGCGCAATAGATAAAATACATTATAACAATAGATATATCTATAAAATTTTAACTGAACTTAAAAATAAAGTAGGAATAAACAAATCTGTCTGTACTGCAACCATTTGGTGGAGTATTTGATACTTTAGAAACAAAATCATCTTTAGTAATGAACCCATTGAGTCGTTTATCAAGATCACCGACTTTATTAGAGATCAAATCAATAAGTGGAAGAGTAACACCATTGATGAAGATGATTATGTTATTAAACAAGAAAAGAATGTAAATCTCACCACAAGGAATAAAATATAATATCAAATGGAATAAACCAAAACCGGACTTTCATAAACAAAAATTTGACGGATCTAAATTAGATTCCGGATATACTTCTATTGGTTATGTGTTATTAAGGCACTCCAATTTTGTTGGAGCCCTGAGAGGTAACGAAATCTAGATTAAACATGTTTTTAGAGAAGTAAACTATGTTACATACGATTAACCCATATGAAAATTTTGACACCCATCACCAACTATTCTAATGATGTTACGGAATGATGCTTTAAGATAAACTATCTTTAGAAAATAGTTTATCGTAACCGCTTTCTATTATTAAAAAAAGGAAAAATAACCCAAAATAATATCAACTATCAACATTGAACCGAAAATAATACGAACTTTGAAAATTACTATGAACGATACAAACTATAAGGGCCCGTTTGGTTTTTTAACTCCAGAATCGGAAACGGAATGGAAATGAATCTAGTCCATACGTATACCCTTATTCATGAAAGTTTTTGGAATCATTCCTTGTGGTTTGAAGTAATTGGAGTAGAGTTTGATTACTTTTGATACCCTATAGGGTAACAAATTGTGGGGAATCAAGTGCGTTTTGTCTTTAACCACAAGGAATGATTCCATACAATTTCGTGAATAAGGAAAAATTATGTAATAAATTCGTTTCCACATTGAACCGAAAATAATACGAACTTTGAAAATTACTATGAACGATACAAACTATAAATGTATTTACCAATAATAATACGTCATACTTTTCCAGCAAAAACCTAGCTCCGGTGATGACGTGGCAGCCGGAATGTTACATGTCATCAAATAAATGGATTAAATGTTTGATCTGGATTTTATTTTTTAAAAAAAAATCAATTTAATAATATTTAAAATATTAAAAAAAATTTATGAATTTTTTTAAACAAGTTTGTAAAAAAATTTAAAAATATTTTTTTATGAAAAATTTTTTATAAAAAATTTGTTTATTTTTTTTTTAAAATAAATATTTATTTTGTGAATTTTTTAAAAAATGTTTTTTGGGGGGTTTATTTTTAATATATATTTTAACTAATTTTTAATAAAATATTTTTTTAACAAAATTGGGAAAAAAATTCTTTAGGGATTAGATTACATGATTAGAAAAAAATTTTTTTAATTCGAATGTTATTTTTACAAATTATTTTTTTAGAATTAATATTTTCATTTTATACAAAAATCCGAAAATAAATTTGATTAAAAAAATCTAAAAGTTATTATATTTTTACTTATTTGGAAAATTTCTTTAATATGTTAAACAAACTAAACGATATAATCTTCTAAAAAAATTTATTTTTAATTATTATTTTATTTATTTTTTCGAAGAAAATATACGTGGAATCGGTTAAGATATGTATTCATTTTATTAGCTATTAATAACTATTTAACAGAACATAATTTTAAATTAAAAATAAGAAAACAAAAACATTTTATATATATATATATATACATGTATGAAGTTCAAAATTAAAAATTTAATTAAAATAAAATTTTCAAAAATTTAAAATAAGAAAACAAAATATGATATATAAATTCAAAATTATAAAATTAATTTTATAAAATTAAAATGTTCCTACATTCTTTTTCAAAAATTATAAAAACAAAATTTAGATATTTTTTTTATCATGTTTTTATATAAATATTTTTTATTTTAATTAATATTTGAGTAAAATTGACGTGGCATAATAATTTATTAGATTAAAGATGATTTGGCATGGTGATTGTTTATTAGTTTTAATAATTTTTTTATAAAAGATATTATGGCAAATCCGTAAATAAATAATTAAAAATAAGAAAACAAAAACATTATATACATATATAGGACATTGTTCAGGTACGGTTCAATTAATGCGGTACGACCGACACGTGTCCCGGAATTTTTTTTTTTTGCTGAAACGAAAGAAAATTTGTTTGAACTACCATGTTATAATTTATACACTATTCTCCTATAAACTTTGAACTATTCCCATATAATCCATGAACTATTACTTTTTAATATAATCCATGAACTATTCTATTATAATTCATGAACTATTCTATTATAATTCATGAACTATCCCATAATAAGTTTTGAACTATTACTTTCACTCCTTTATAAATTTTGCACTTTGAACTATTCTATTATAATTCATGAACTATTCTATTATAATTCATGAACTATCCCATAATAAGTTTTGAACTATTACTTTCACTCCTTTATAAATTTTGCACAATGAACTATTCTATTATAATTCATGAACTATCCTTTTAGAAGTTATGAACTATTCCTTAATAAGTTTTGAACTATTACTTTCATTCCTTTATAAACTAGGGTGGACGCGCGTGCTATGCACGCGCGCCGCTGTTTGCAATCGAATTTTGTGTAGGTGATATATTCAAATGGGAACTATATTGTCAAAACTAACCGGGAAAAATGTAATTACAGTATGTAGATGGACAATTCTTATATAAAAAGTACAATGGTATTACATTTTTGTATGATAACAAATCATTCACATAAAAGGAAGCTTAAGAAAATGACATGAGTCATTTTCATAGAAAATCTACCCAAATAAATCATGAATATGGAGACAAAGTTGATTTTTGCAATTTCCAGTCATCGGATGATAACAAATCATTCACATAAAAGAAATAAGACAGTTCCAAAGAGAGGAATGCTATCTACCAAAAAAATCACATATAGAGGCAAGCAATTATCCTACATGGAAGATAAATCAGTACCTATCACAACGGTTTAAAGTGAATAAAATGTTTGGAAATGTTGCATTGTAGCTCCACGAACTGCAAGCCTAATTTTGCAGCATCTAAGGCAGCACATCGAGCCAGATCAATACAGCTGGAAAGACATACTCTTCCAACTAATGAAACCAAGTGGTCTAAAATGAGGATTGGCTATCCAGATCTTTCTAAGGGGGCAACACAAATCTTCAATAACAAGGGCACTGTTTTGTTTGAATATATACATTTCATTAGAGAGCTAAAACAATTCGAACCCTCTAGCAGCACATAACCGAATGATTAATCTCACTGGTTTCATTAGACAATTAAAATAAATACATTTAATTACAATATGAGAAAGTAATTAGTATTCATGAAGCGATAACAACCAGTGTTTAGAGCTTTCTCCTAATCATGTATTCTAGAAAGGCTTAAATATGACCTAAATTCTTGGAATAGGAATTGTCATATAAATTCCCACTTCTCACAAGAAATCAATTTGTTGGTTGGGATTTAGGGTTCTTTACCTGGACATCAAAGTTCAATTTAACCACCCTAATGAGATGACATCGGATCTTAAATGTTCTTCAATAATTATTCATCACTTCACTCAAGATTCCAATTCAGCACAATATGGTTTATTACTGTTACAATATTACCTCTATAATCCTTGTACTTAGGATTAACATAAGAATCAAGCATCACAAACAACACACCAGGTAGACCTACAAAGATGAAAATGTACACATTGTATATACAATTTAACCACCCTAAACAATAGACAATCGTGATAATAAAAGAACAAGAAAAAGGTGAAAATGCTAGTAGGCGAAAGGAAAAGGGAAGGAATAGAAGATATTGCTTGATACTTTTGCCTTGGGCCTGCAAATCATTCATTTGTGGCAGCTAGTTTTGCATTCAAAACTATAGCATTTAGAAAACTCCCATGATACTAAAAACTGTGAAGATTGCATTGTTAGGGCCAATTACGAATATTTTAGCTAAAATACAACCTATTGAGCAGCCAGCTACATAAGTTTGTCTTTGTTGTTGCTGTTGTATAAGAGTGCGCCGTTTGGAGGTCTTACAAATTGGGCATAAATGTTTGATTATGCTATTCTTGAAAGATTCACAAAACAAGGATAGAGTATTAAGAACGGAATCAAGAACAAGTAGATATTACTACACAACAACAAACCGAAACACCATAGATATTTGCTCTTTATTTCCATGCAAAGCCATATTTTCACCTAAAAAAAATTATGCTTCAAGAGTATATCTGCATTGGGGCATTTCTTCGGATCTTTCACCAAGCAAGAAGCTATCATTTCTAATAAAATCGAAAGAGAGATCGTACACCGCATCAACCATGACAAACAGCAACAGTGGTGCTAAATAATTCAATTCTTGCAGTTCAAGGTGTGATGATTATAGGATTTTTCTCATAACAATTGTCATTTTTATATTTCAATCTAAATACACTTAAATCAAAATGAAAAGGAGATACTTGATAATTTATAATCATTAGTAAACAACAGTACCAGAGAATGCAAAACAAACCATGCAAACAAGGAGATACTTGATACTTGATGCTCTGCCAATAGCTCTGTTTGAATCAAACAAATAGATCAGCATCAACTTAAGAAATGCTCATCAGAAATTTAGGCTCATGGGTTCTTCTCCGTCAAATACAAACGAACATTCAAGAGAAACCAACAAAATTTGAACTTTATTGTCTTGAAAGTTAACTATTTATGAATTTGTAACTCACAATTCATTCATTGCTTTGATGCAGCTGATTCTATCTTGAGGAAGCAGGTTCTCCAGGTCACTTTGGAGCTTCATCTAGTCTTTGTTAACGCTTGACATTTGTTGAACACTCCTGTTGTTGATACATATATACTCAGATGGGAGCACCTACAACACACAAAAGCAAAATATAGAGCAGTGTTGATTTTATAATTTGAAAAGTCTGACACTTCCAAAATCAAGCTAAGCATGGGTTAGACACAAAATCTCTCAATTCGAAAAATTATGTGTCATAGTCCAATTTTATAGAGTTTACATACCGTGGATTGAGAAAATTAGCATAGAGTAGTTGAGAAATTGGGGTCTACCTCAGCACCGAGTTCCTGTAGAAGAAAACCAATCAAAATTCAAAGTGAGAGAAGAAGACCCAGCCGAGGGCATGAAAGGAGATGAGGTAAACATTGTAGATATGAAGAACAGAACACTTTTGGCCTGATCGTGCAAGAACTTTATGTACCCCAACGTCGCATGCAACACCGATGTTGTATCCGTCTGTTCAATTTTTCACCAATTTGCATTTCTTAGTCAAAATAAAAAGGAAAATTTACATAGAGAAGATTGAGAATGAAAAACGAAGAAAAAAAAGTGTCCAAAGCACTGGCCTCGTTCTGCTTCTCTCTAGTGATGTTGGGTAACCATCATCCCTCACTTAGATTAGGGTAACTTGGGTTAATAATTAGTCTGTAGTAGCATAGGGTAATCTCTTAATAGTGATTTGCATAGAGGGGCAACAATTAGTCTGTAGTAGTAGCATCAGAGAAGGTGAAGCAAATTAGTCAAAGAATTGCTAAGGGTGAAGCATTAGAAGAAGCCTCAAAGTACCAATACCTTATGAGAGATGATAATCAATACCCCGGAGTAATTTGGGAGGAAAAAATTGAGTTGCAGGCTACAACAAAGGACCATGCAACAATGACAACAACAATATGAGTAATATCTGATTTTTAAACCAGGCAACACAAACACAGGAATTTAGGGTTTGATCAATGATTCATCACTACCAAAAGCAAACATAATCACTTTTTCAACGGGAATTGAATAAATAATAACCAACTCAAAATTAGAAATTAAGAAACTATAGTTTGCAGAGTTTGAACGAAGAACATCAACAAGACGATTTCAAAGAGATTAGGCACAATCGAACAACGGATTCAAGTAAGGTATCAAGTATAACAGAAAATCGACAGCGAATTAAAAGGAAACAATATGATACACCATCGGTAAAATAGGAATTAGGAGAGTCAGTAATGAATAGAAGATGAGCGACTTATAATCGGTGTTTAACCCAGTAGGAAAAGTATCGACCATCGGTAAAAGGATGGTTGTCGACAGGTGCGGTGGTGAAGACGGAATCGGTCCATCCTGAGGAATGAAGCAAGGGCTTGAGAAAGACGAAATCTAGAAGAGAAAGGTGAATCAATAATACCTCGCGATTACGGGGTGTGGTAGAGGAAGAAACAAAATCCGGTGCAGCGATGGGTCGGATTCCGCCAACAACGAAAACCCTAATTCATCTCATAGACACTTCAAAACACAAATTGAAAGTGCTTTATGTGAGGCCATCGATTGCTTCAAGAGGAAGATGAAAAAGGAGAGAGTAGGGAGGAGCGACTAACACGTACTTGAAGAAGCTGAAAAGGTAAGAGGAGAGATTAACACGTGTATAATTAAGGGCTTGTCCACCATAAACTATTTAGGTAATCCATGTAATTATTTTAATAAATCAAGGATAAAATAGTCATTAATCATATACAAGGACAAAATAGGAAATTCCCTATTCATTGGGAAAACTCTCTCTTTTATTATCGTATGGATTTTGCACTATGAACTATTCTATTATAATTCATGAACTATCCTTTTATAAGTTATGAACTATTTCATAATAGGTTTTGAACTATTACTTTCACTCGTTTAAAAAAAAAAAAAAACTTGTTCAGGAATTTTTTTATTTTTATTTTTTCCTGGTACACGTGTGGGCCGTACGGTCGGCCGCACGACCGTACCGGAATAATATGCCTTACTTGAACAACCCCCTCTCTCTCTCTATATATGAAGTTCAAAATTATAAATTAATTAAAACAAAATTTTGAAAAATTTAAAATAAGAAAACAAAATATGATATATAAAATTTAAACTTATAAAATAAATTTTTAAAAATTAAAATGTGCGTATAATCCTTTTTTTGAAAATTATAAAAATAAAATATAAATATTTTTTTATTATTTTTTGATATAAATATTTTTTTTATTTTAATTAATATTTAAGTAAAATTAATGTGACATAATAATTTATTAGATTAAAGATAATTTTTATATTCTGATTTCACTTTTTTTATAAAAAATCACGCTTTTTAAGATCTCTTTCAATAGAATCCTCTTTCCCTTTAAAAGCCCTAACATCTCCTTCCTTTTCCTGCTTTGTTTAACCTTTCTCCTTCTATCGAGCGCGGCGCTTCGCTCTCTCCGACACTGTGTCTCTGTTCTCATCGAGAGGTATCGTGTACAGTATTTCGTTTTTATATGCATTCCATATTGTTGATCCGGTGTTCGAGTTTCAGCAAAGTTTTTTTTAGTTATGTTATGAACTGGAATCAGATCTAGGGTTTTTATTCGTATTAGGTTATTAATCCTCTCAATTTTGCTCTTCTGTTTAAGTTCGAAGATCGTATACCTTTTCGAAGATCTGCATTGGATCCTTTTTTTCCCTTGTTTATATTTTTCCCGCTTGTTTGTTTACAGATCCTGATCAGACATGGACGCACAAGCAGAGGCCGCGGAATCGATAACTCCTGAGGTGATTGGGCATGCTTTCGTCTCTCAATTTTACTCGATTCTCCATCAGACTCCTGAATTGGTTCATAGATTCTATGAAGACACTAGTATCATGAGCCGTCCTGCTCGTGATGGTTCTTTGACAACTGTTACTAATATGAAGGTATGGAACTTCTGTTTATTTAGAACTCAACAGTCGCTTAAGCTTTGCTTCTGATGGTGATTTTGAATCAAGTTTGTATTATTCTTGCTTTTATTTTGCAGGACATCAATGAACTGATGTTATCCTTGGACTGCAAGGAGTATAAGGCAGAGATAATGACTGCTGATACACAGGCTTCTCATCAGGGTGGTGTGATTGTTTTTGTCACGGGTTGCTTAACTGGAAAGGACAATGTGAGGAGAAACTTCTCTGAAGCATTCTTTTTAGCCCCTCAAACAAATGGGTACTATGTGCTCAATGATGCGTTTAGATTCATTGACGAAGATGTACAGCCAACACTTGAGAAGGTTCAGGAACCTGAAGAAAAGGCTGTAATATCTACTATTGCTATAGAGCCAGGTAAGATTTGCTTGTGTTTTTATGGGCTTGTGTTCATATTATCAGTTTCTTTGAACTAACATCTAGTGGTTGATACGAATTGTTGCAGAGGTTGTTGAAATTACTGAAAAATCCTTGCCAATTCTTACTGCTACTGCCGAGCCTGTGTCGAATGGCAAGGTAGATGTAAGTGACAAGCCCGAGGAGCAGGCTGTCAAAGAACCTGTAGTTGTTGAGCCTTCAGTTGAGTTGGTGAATCATGTTGATGAACAAGTTGTTGCGGAGTCGTCTCCTGATGTGAAGGATGGTCCTAAGAAATCATATGCCTCAATTGTGAGCTTGAAAAACAGATTCTACTTTGCATAATTTTCCTATAATGTATGCTTACTCTGAGCCATATGTTTTATCAGGTGAAGAAGGAAAGTACGCGTACAACTCCAGTGAAAGCATCTCCCACCACCGTGAAGAATTCATCTGCAAATAATGGTAATCATACTCGTGTGACTACAGCATCTGCTCCTAAGCCTCAGGCAAATGGAACTGCACCAGCTGAAGAACAGTTGAAGGAAGCTGCTAAATCCACATCTGTTCCCGATTCTTCTGCTTCTAACGGGAATTCCAAATATGAAAATGGTGTTGATAAAGTCGAAGGTATGCTTTCTAGGGGTAGCTGTTGGACATAAATCAAGTATAATTAGTTGTTGATACTAAACTATTGCACAATGTCATGGTAATGCTGATGGAATGAGTCAATGATTTCACGTATTTATTCTTTGCAATGAATGCAGAAAAGGGCTACTCCATTTACATTGGAAATTTGCCTTATGACTCAACTGTTGAACATGTTGAGGAAGAGTTCAAGAAATTCGGGACTATTAAGAGGGGCGGTATACAAGTTAGATGCAGCCAGGTTTGTAACGATTTTAGACTTGCTTTGTTCAGCTGAATCAACTTATTCTTCTAGTCTTATGTTGCTGTTATTGTATGATGACAGGGCTTCTGTTTTGGTTTTGTTGAATATGAATCATTGACTTCTGCTCAGAAAGCAATTGAGGTAATATTTAGTTGTTTTTTGATGGTTCATTCTTCATTATGCCAGTCAGTTATTTTCTAATTTACATACATTAGCCATGTACATCTGCTAATGTGCATCAGTTTACTTGTTTGGTTGCTTAGCATGTTGTCTGTGGCGGTTTCCTCCTATTAATTTCCTCTTATAGACCCTTAGAGCTATGATTTAGTCACTGGGTTAAATTTTGTTAGTGAGGACATGTAACTTGTATGGTTGGAAGTAATATGCTCAAGATGGTCTAGGTTCCAACTGTGTATTTTGGGAGTGGTGTACCATGGAGGATATCAATGGTGGCTTTGGGCACTTATTAGTTTTACAGTCTTATTTGCTCATTGGTTTCTATTGACTATTTTGTTTGAGGATGAAGAAACTATGACTGACCCTTATTAGTACTGCACTAGTATAACGACACATGTAATTTGAGGTTTAGAGTGATATCCAATAGCCATCTGACTTTTATCCTGATGTGAGAGATTTGGCTTTTGTTTTCATTGATATCTGATGAAGCCTTTGGCATCTTTCATTCATCGAGTAGGTTCTTAACAAGTGGTGCATAGTGTGAGTTTTTATCAACATACATTTTTATGTCAAATCTTTTGTCCTGGTTGAGAATCTGAGAGTTGCCCCATGCTAGTTGCACGTATTGTATTTGTCCTTGGGCAAATTTATTTTGCTTTGCAGCAGCTAGTAGCTTAGTAGTTTGCTTGCCTGTCTATATAGTTGCTGCTAATCTCCATTTGATGACATTCTATTTGTATTTGCAGTCATCTCCCATTCGAATTGGAGAGTATGAAGCTTTTGTTCAGGAGAAGAAAACCAGCACAAGAGGTAAGGAGGGTTGGTGTCCAATCTCAGCTTTCTTTTTGTTGAAATGTTTTTAATTCAAAAAACCAAATTTTCACCTCTGCACAGTTGTCAACGGTGTGCCAACATTTTCAGGCCGCGGTGGCGGCTACAGAAACGGCGGTTTCAGGGGCCGTGGAAACTTCTCTGGTGGCCGTGGTGGCGGCTATGGAAGGAACGACTACGGTAGGCGCGGAGATTACGGCAATGGCGGTGGTCGCGGAGATTACGGAAACGGCGGTGGTCGTGGAGATTACGGCAACGGCGGTGGCCGTAACGGAGATGGATATCATAGAGGAGGTTACCAGAATGGTGGTGGAAGGACTGGTATTAAGCAGCAGGGAGGAGCCAAGTAGAGAGATTAAATTCATATTTTTTTGTCCTTAATTAGGAAAGCATCATCATCGGGCGGCAATTTTTTGTTCAACTAGAGAAGTAGGCCGAAGCCCTGTTTTTGCGTAGTTTTTGGTTTGGATTATCAATTATGAGGATACACATCTCCCTTAGTTTCTTATTATTTGATTACTCCTTTAGAGATTATTCTTTTCAAAAGATAGAAGACGACATATTTGGTGGTTTAATTTTGCCCATATGGGCTCTCATGTGTTATGACTGTTCAGTTTGACCCCCCTCGTTGAAGATCTCATCTGGATTTGCTTGTCAAGAAGCAATATCCAAAGTGACGTTGCTGTCGGTCAAGTTGGAGAAGCAACTTGACTGGATAATAAATAAGAACACGTATCATATCATTGCCGTATATTTTTTTACAAATTATCCCTATGATAAGCAACTTTTGGTCCTGGGCTTTCAGTATTGTAACGCTTCATAATGAAAATCTTCCGTCGCTCTAACAACTCTCTGCATTTTCGGTGTTCCTAATCGTGACAAATAATGTCTTCGTTCAAAGAATACTACTTTATATTAACTATTATTAAGTTTTTGAGAGAAAACTAGGATATTTCTTATAGCAAATTATATCCCGGGGGTGACTTGTAGCCGGCTAATGTGTTGTTCGACGTTTCCCTTGACGACGAAAAAGGCTCCAACGACATACAGTAAACACTTTCAATACCTCTCGAATATGACATATCACCCCTCCTATCGTTTCCCTCAACCTTGATTCTTGGATCATCTTATTGACGATAATAACACATTATGTCTCAACATCCACTTTCAATATTGCATTCTTTTGCGCCTAATGCATTGCTCCAAGAATAGCTACCGACATCACAATTGAGCTTCAAAACCCCGGTTCCGACGGTTTGCATCATACTGTTGTCGATGTAATATTGATTACCTCCAACGACATACAATATATATACATATAACTTTGGATATGAATAATCATGAATTGAGATTATATTATGCATTTTTGTGATAATTCAGATTCTAAAATACCTTCATTATTCACCGTACTATCCCCTTTCTCCCTTATTTCAAATGTGTCAAGTTGGTCATCTCAACCGGTCCACACGACTGTGTATTTTGCTGCTACATGCTTTGAATTTTGTCATGTGATACTAAAATAGTCCTTAGATACATGTCGCCCAAAGTGAGGTAAATGATAAACTAGTATGTTTTTGATAAGGGCGAGAAGTTCTTAGAGAAATCAACATATAAGGTAGTGATAAAGAATATGAATAGGATATGGGGAGAAGCCAACTCTTCAAAAAATGATAGTAGTCATTCGTTGTGGAAGAAAATCTAGAAGCTAAACTCGGTCCCCCTCAATCAAGTAATTTATCTAAAGGACATATGCAGAGATGTGTTACCTTGAAAGATTAATCTGTGTTGGAGGGAAGTTATTATGAATGGGATATGTGCAGGCCCGTCTAAAACGATAATTGCATAAAAAAAGGTAAAAAGAAAGAGGCTCCAAGGGGAATCGAACTTGTGCTGATCTTCTAGGTCAAGTAAATTGTCAAAATTTCATACCAACTTGGACAACAATACATAGTTACTCCTCATTTAATTTTCATCTCATAAGAGGCCCCCCAAAATTTGAGGCCTTGTATGAAGAACATATCGCACATGTTAATGAGTCGGGCCTGGATATGTGAGTTGCGTGAGAGTGTTGAGACACAAATGCATGTTTTGTTACAAAGTCATCATGCAATTGTGATATGTGTTGCACTATCTTATGGAGTAAATATGGGAGTTGGCTTAATTAATACCCAAGGTTGGATTGAATTAATCTATGGCATTCTAGATGTGAAGCAAACAATGACACTCAACTCATGCTTCACGAAGGAAATTACGGTATAAATTTATGTAGCTATCACATCTTGCACATAACACCCCAAGGAACAAATAAAGCCGA
Organism: Fagopyrum homotropicum; assembly: GCA_033239125.1. Lineage (NCBI taxonomy): Eukaryota > Viridiplantae > Streptophyta > Magnoliopsida > Caryophyllales > Polygonaceae > Fagopyrum > Fagopyrum homotropicum. The sequence continues at coordinate 13,197,748 of BSWB01000002.1, forward strand.
TGATTATTCATATCCAACACATAAAGTCGGACTTTTCAAACCCTAGAATAAAAGGAAATCATGTATCGGTGAAACAATGACCTTCACCCACTTTGAGGCATAGTCTACCACATAGAGTATGCACAGGTTGTTGCAAGAGGATGAGAATGGTCCCATGAAGTCCACTCCCCACGCATAAAACACTTCAACTTCTTGAATGTTGTTTAAAGGCATCTCATTTCGGCTTGAAATGTTCCCCGTCCTTTGGCAAGTATCACATGTAGCAAAAAATCTTTTGAGTGTCTATAGAGAAAACCAAAAGAAGCAAGCTTGAGAATTTTTGCACAAGTCTTGGAGGATCTAGCATGTGGGACCACAAGGGAGTGAGTGACAATGTAAAATGATGCTTTCAACCTCATCCTCCGGGACGTACCTCCTAAAGAGCCCATCCGTACTTCTCTTGTATAGTGGAGGCTCATCCCAAAAATATCTTCTTACATCCCTTAGGAATGTCTTCTTTTGGACCCAAGTGAGACCATGTGGAAACTCATTACACACTAAGTAGTTGACAAAGTCAGCATACCATGGAGCAAAACAAGATGTGGCACTTATGAGATGCATATCCATACCAAGCAAGTGGTCATCTTGGAAACTCTCATCAATGGGGAATCACCTATGATCAATGTTCTCAAGAGGCAACCTTGAGATATGATCGGCTACCAAGTTCTTTACTCTTTTCTTATACCTAATTTCAAGATCAAACTCTTGAGTAATACCTAACGAATTAGCCTTGACTTGACCTCTTTCTTTGCTAGCAAGTGTTCGATGGCCGAATGGCCGGTGAACACAAAAACCTTAGCTCCAATCAAGTATGACCTAAACTTCTTAAAGAATAAAAAACACGGTCAAGAACTCTTACTTGGTTTAGTCGGTTGCAGCATAATTCACTTGTATTTCATCTGAGGTCTAACTTTCATAGTGGATAACATACATTTATTGTATTTCCAGTACCCAAACACGGCTCAATGACATAATCACTAGCATTTCACATTATTCAAAGGGCAAGGTCCAATCTAGGATTACATTACGGGAGCACTTATGCGAGCCTCTTTCAACCTACAAAAAGCCTTAAGACAAGCATCCAAAAAAACAAAAGAAATGTATTTCATTAAGAGTTTAGAGAGTGGCTTAGCTATTTTGGAGAACTCTTGGATGAAACATCGGTAGAAATTAGCGTGTCCCGAGAAGCTTCTTACTCCCTTCACATTGGTTGGAGGTGACATCTTCTCATTGAGCTCTATCTTGGCCTTGTTAACCTCAATGCCTATATGGGAGATCTAATGACATAAAACAATACCTTCTTGCATCATAAAATGGAACTTCTTCCAATTCAAAACTAAATTGACCTCCTCACATCTTTGCAAAGCTTTTGACAAGTTAGCTAGATAAGCATCAAAAGAAATCCATACACGGAAAAATCATCGATACACACTTCTATGACATCCTCAATGATCATGAAAGCTATGAACTAAGACATGAAGATTTCTCGAAGGAGGAGAAGAGGAAGAATGAATCTCAAAGACACTCAAGGAGCTAGAAGAAAAAAGAAGAATTAATATCATCCATGAGATGAAGACAGCAAACAAGAAGAGTACTAAGGAGAACCACCAAGTAGGAGCCAAATTGTACCAAAACGGTTCAATTAAGTCCGATTAGGCATGCATTTAACCCCTTATTTTAATTAAATCTTTTATGTTAATTTAGACCCAGTTAGAGAGCGTTCCAATCTGGCCATAAGACCTCAGTTATGGAAGCAGTTCATTCTCATAAATCCACATTTATGAATTTTATTATTATTATCCTCGAGACATAATCCAAAAACCCGTCTTCAAAAAAATCATTTTCTATTTTGCAGTAGTCAAAGAACAATAACAGCTCCACAATAATTAATTTACTTATTTCATAAGTCATTAGTACTATAAACCGTAAAATTACAAAAACACAGGTTTGTATGCAAAAAATTATCTAAAACAATTTTAAATCACCCCATCTAGTCATCTATGATCTACCAAATGGTTAATGATTGAGATCTTTTATGCTTTACAAAAAAAAAAAAAAAAATTGTTGCAACTTGCAAGTTGGATAAAAAAACGCACTTGATATTGGCTGGAAACACGGAGGGGCCTGAAAGAGACACGTGGTTAATTCTGTTTGCTTCCTCTCTTAGAGACACGTGGTCACTTGTGATTGCCTCAACAACTTTATCCACGTGTCGCCTTATTAATCAGTGATTCCCAAACACTTTAATTTTTTTCGTTCTTTTGGTAGGGTTAGGATAGCTTCAACTGGAGGGACAGAATAGCCATTCTCCCTCACCAAAATACTATTGCCGATTTCCAAACAAATTTAGGTACAAAATTAATGTAAAAATGAAAATAAATTATGCCTCATCGATTCCACGTGTCGTGTCTAACGATACCCCCAAGATAACCACTTGGCGCTTCCAAGTTGTTTCCTTCTGCAAAGGTTTAAGGGCTTTTTCGTCATTCGATTCGCCAACATTGTTTTTCCCCAATTTTGTAGAAAACAGAGCACCCCTGTTCGTCTCCGCTGTTTCCATCTTTAATCCTTCCCAATCCATCCAGCTTTCGCTATCTGTATTTTTCCAATTTCGCAGTTTTATTTTCCTTTTCTAACTGTTTCTTCTCTATCATCGTCAATCATATAGGATAAGCTCTTCATTCTATTTATTTCTAGGGTTTCGTTTTTTACTTGCTTGATTTGCCCAAAGCATGAATTTTGCAAAACAATTAATACAGAGGCTCCAGTTCGTCTTATTCTACCGTTTGAGTTGATTATAAAGCAACCGGCTTTTCATTGTTTATCTTCAAACTAGTCCAATCAATCACCAGAGAATTAGAGACTATGTTTTCGTCCAAATGTTTTCAACTCAGTGTGAAAGAAGATCATGGAGGAGTTATGGTGGGTGCAACATAAGAAATCTGTTTCCACTGTTTTTGTTCTCTTTTATTGCAAGACAAGAATAATGGACGCCTCACAACTCTACTCCTCCACGGGAGACCTAAAACAAGGAAGCACGAGTAGCAATAGCAATGGAAGAGCAAGAAAAAGAAGCAGAGATGTTGAAACCCTCTCTCTAGAAACCAGGAAATACCCAAGAGATCTGCTTCACAGCTTCCTCTCTACAGACCCAATCACAACCCAAAACTGCCCCAAATCGGTAATTGAAGAAGGGGATGATGTGGAGATTGAATTGAATCTAGGGTTATCATTAGATGGGAGATTTGGGGTGAATAAATCCCATAAAGGGCTAATTAGGGCGTCTTCAATTGCTGGGACAATACCCACTTTCAGGGAGGAGATGTCATCGGCTCCGGCGCCGGCCTTGGCGTTGGCGAGGACGTCATCTCTTCCGGTGGAGACAGAGGAGGAATGGAGGAAGAGGAAGGAGACTCAGAGTCTGAGGAGAATGGAGGCTAGGAGAAGGAGGTCAGAGAAGCAGAGAAATATGAAGGAGAATAGCATTTGTAATGGTGTTAGTGGAGAGGAGAGAGAAAGACAACAATCGGGTGTACCCGGGAAGTTTAATCCGGGTCAAGCTTTCACTAGGCCGGGGAGTGGTGGGTTGAACTTGAACTTGAAGGGGAAATGTGGGTTTTTTGGGAGTTTGCAAGGGCTTTTGGCTCAACAACAGCAACAAGGGTGTTCTCAAGGGTCTGGTGAATCACATGGTGGTGGTTCCTCTGGGGTTTCCGAGCTCGAGAGTAAAACAAATCAAGGTAATTTACTAACTGTAATTGCTCATTTGATATTGCATTGTCCGTGATGATATGCTTTGTTGATTCTAGGATTAAAATTTAGCTATGGGAACTAGAATGTTGATAAGCTAATTGTAATTTCTAATTGCTCATCTGATGTTGTGTTGTTTATAATGATCAATTGACCATGATGATGTTCTTGTTAACGTCGGTTTAATTAGGATTAGATCTTAGAGGAATGTACTATGTTAATGCACTAATTATAATTGCTCATTTTGATGATGATATGCTTGTTGAGTTTTGTGTAATTTGGGAACTAGGATTAGTCAGTCATTGAAAGTAAAACGCGAACATTGTGAAGTGTGATTCAATAGATGATTGGTAAGTCGTTACGGTTACATACTGATTAGGAAAACTGAATAGTAGAAGAAGGTTGCATTTAATGATTAAAATTTATGAAGTTCCTGAAAAGTTCGGTATGGATGAGATCTTGGAACTGTGATAAGTTTGTAGACAGCGTGAACGTCATGCAGACGTAATGACATGCAGATCTTATGTAACATGTAGCAATCTGCTGATATTCTATTGTGTTGTTCCTTGCTACCTGCAAAGGCTGCAAGAGACGGGTAACCAGTAATTAAAGCCGATAACGTCTCCATTCCTGTTCCTTCTAGAAAAACACCCGTTCTGGTTGTTTGTGTCATGACTCTTTGATGCATATTTCATCTGAATAGCTTCCTGATATTCTGTTATGTTCTAAAGAAATTTGTAGCTGCTTATTTGGACCTATAGTCTATGCAATGTTCTGCATGATATAAGAGGTTAGATGCTAAGTCTATCAAGAGATTAAGGCCGAGTAATGGCCACATGATTAGGCATTCTCCACGGACAAGTATCTAGATGCATTTACATCAATGACAAGATTGATCAAGTCATTAGAAATTAAGACAAAATGATCAAATTTTATTTTGGTTTAAACCTAAATCATCATTCTTGTTCTGCTGATTCTTTTCAGGATCAGGTTCTGGCAGCTGTGAAACAAGAAGTCCAGCCAGCACCCACTCAACACAAGAAAGAGGCAGCCAAGAGCCTCCAACGGGCTTATCTTCAGGCGCCAAGCTCGTTGAGGGCCCAAGCAAACAGCCCGAAACCTCAAACCAGAAGAAGGAACAAGCGAATGGCGGTGTAGAGGATATGCCGTGTGTGTTCACCATAGGAGACGGTCCAAACGGAAGGAAAGTAGAAGGCATTCTTTACAAGTATGGAAAGGGAGAGGAGGTGAGAATAATGTGTGTCTGTCATGGAAGCTTCTTCTCTCCTACTGAGTTTGTCAAGCACGCTGGAGGCCGTGGTGTAGGGAACCCGCTCAAGCATATAGTCGTTAACCCTTCTCCTTCGCCTTTCTAATAATCGAGTTTTTCAACGTCAAGATCAAGACTCTCCCCCATGTAATGAACTCGTGAGGATGGTAAGAGTTTGGAAGAAATTTTGACTTGGAAAGCTTTCTCCTTTATGATTTCTCTTTTTCAACATATGGAGTAGTTTAAGGGCTTTCTCATTGTTGGAAGTAACCTACAAGAAATTTATTCTTCAGATGTGACTTTGATTAGTCTATAATCCTTGGATGCATTTTACAAAGCTGAATATGTTTCTTCAACTATTAGGGTCCCCGGATTTGAAAAAGCTACCTATGTCTATACCCAAATGACCTAATTGCGATTTGAACGTTTTCACGAACAATGTTCCGAGTTGGTGAAAAAGGCGACTCAAGACGATTGGCGTTGATGTGCCGGTTTTCTCAAACAATGTTCCGAGTCGATTTAAAAGAGGTGACTCAAGATGATTGACATTGATGTGCCGGTTTTCACAAACAATGTTCCGAGTCGATTTAAAAGAGGCGACTCAAGACGATTGACATTGATGTGCCGGTTTTCAAGAACAATGTTCCGAGTCGGTTTAAAAAAGGCGAATCAAGATGATTGGCATTGATGTGCCGGTTTTCACGAACAATACGAGTCGGTTAAAAAGGCGAGTCAAGACAATGGGCACTAAGAGTCGGTTAAAAAGGCGAGTCAAGACAATGGGCATTCCCGAAACCTAAAACCCAAACCTGGACCCCGAAATCTGAACCCGAACCGAATTCGATATCGCCTTCTAAGGGCGTATTTGGTAGGAGATTGAGGTTATTTTGAAAATCAATCTATAATCTAGAATCTAGATAGAATTTAAAAGGGATTAAATTTTATGTGGGGTTTATTAAGGATTATTTGATGTAAATTAATCTAGGTTAGTTTGTTTGAAGTTTTTTTAGTTGATTTAAATGATGCAGATTTATAAATTTGAGTGAAATCCAAATCAATGGTTGAAAATTAATCTCCTTTAATCTTGATAATATGAGTTATTTTTTGCCAGTTTTAATCGCATTTAACCCCGATATAATCTTCTCCCAACCAACCACAACCCAACTCAAAATTAACCTCCTTAAATTTTATACAAATTAACCTCCTTCATACAAATTAACCTCCTTCAATCCCCGACCAAACACAAGTCTTCATACAAATTAACCTCCTTCAATCCCGACCAAACACAAGTTAAGAATGCATACTAGGTTCAAAACTTGCTATACAAAAGTACATAACCATGTTGTCCTTTAAAAAATGCAAAATATCCTAAAATATTGACAAAATAATCTTGATACGTGGCCTCCATGTCCAACTATGTAGTTGTGCCCTGATTGCACCCACATAAAGATGGATGCCAACTATTTCCATCACAATTACATGGTGGAGAATCTCCACAGGATTTAAAGGGTCACATGGAGCCTACAAACGTTCACGTTATGAATGAGAAACATATCACTAGCATTTTAATAGTATTTCTCTACCACTTCTTACATACATGATTGATGATACATTACAAGCTCTGAAAGGACTAAGGTACAAGTATAATTTAGAAAAGAAAAATGGATCCAAAAACCTTTTCAGCTCCAAGCCTACCACTATATATATACAATTTGGCAAGACAATAATGATAGATTTACTAGACTGAAGCAGCATCAAGTTAGCAGCAGACAGCTAACTTACCGGGCGAAGTTGCTTTAACCGCTGCACAACTTGCTTCATGGTAGGCCTGATTGAAAGAGTTTCAAGAGTGCACTTAACAGCGAGATGGAGAACTTCCACAAGATCGTCTCGAGGGCCCGAGTCCCAAAGTCCTGAAGTGAAGACCTCTTTAGCCCTTCCTTGCCTTAGCAGCATACATGACCACGAGACAATGTTGAAGCCATCTCCATGAGATGAAAATGAAGGGTCCAAAGCCCTTTTATCAGAGATCAGTTCAAGTAACACGACACCGTAGCTATAGACATCGGCTTTTTCGGATACCCGGCATGTCATGGCATATTCAGGGGCCAAGTAACCGAAAGTACCCTCAACGCCTGTGGTGGCGTGTGTTTCAGAGTCGCCCAATAACCGAGATAAGCCAAAATCAGACAAGTAAGCATTGAAATCATTGTCGAGCAGTATATTGCTTGGCTTGACATCTCTATGTATAACCCGCGGGTCACATGAGTCATGTAGATAGGCAAGTGCATGAGCAACGTCAAGAGCAATCTTGTGCAGTACCTTCCAGTTCACGGGCCTCGTTGATCTGTCTAAGATGAATTTCTCCAAATTACCTCCAGGAAGATAATTATAAATGAGAAACATTTCGGTCTCACTGGCATGATAACCGATTAAGGTTACAAGATTTTGATGTCGGATCGTTCCAAGGGTTTTGATCTCAGCATGGAATTGTTGAACACAGTGAAATCTTCCAACAGCAAGTCTTTTAACAGCGACAAGGACTCCCGGGGAAACTTCCGCCCTGTAAGTAGTACCAAACCCTCCACTTCCAATGCAGTTGCGGGTGCTAAAGCATTCAGTTGCCCTGACAATGTTCTGGAATGTCAGTGAAACACCGATATTCGTGAACACTGTAAGTTCTTTCTTTTCCATGACTTGTACCCTCGAACCACCCTTTGGGGCATACTTTCTGGTGTAGATGAAAAGGACAATGAGTGCCAATAGAACAAGAACAATTGCTGATGCAGATACAATGGATGCAATCTCTATAGAATTGAACTTAGTACCGCCTCCACTGACAGTACTATCTGCTGATTGTGATGCTGTATCGGATTGCAAGTTATCAGAACTACTGGGGATACTCGAGTACGAACTATTGAGTAAATGGCAATTACCAAAGGTACTGTTGCAATCAACCAACTCAGCATCCAACAGGGAGCGTCTAGCAAGATCATTTGATGAACCAGAGTGAACACTCAAAGAGAGCTTGATCGTGTTCAACACAAGTGCTGTCAAATTTCTCAGCTCCAAAGTCTTGGGTAAAATCTCAATGCCAAGCAGCTGTCGCAATCTATGAGGAAGATCCGGTAGATGGTCTTTGGACAAGGAGTAGTAGTAGAGATGATTCAGCCGACCAAGATTGACTGGAATCTCTGCATGTATGTCCATCTGTTGCAAGTCGAGAAGAACCAGGCTTTCTATATTCCCAAAGCTTCTAGGAATAAAACCAGAAATTTGATTGCCAGAAGCATCCAAGAATTTGAGTGATCTGCACATAACACTCAGCGCAACTGGAACTCGACCCGATAATCTGTTGTTGCTAACATTTACAAACATACCATTCAACTTCTGACATGAATCAAACAAATGGCCTGGGAAGGATCCGGTCAGCTTATTTCCATCAGCAAGAAATGCGTAATCAGCAGTATCAAACAGCCTGTTGCGAGCAATTGGAAGCGAAGGAATGGCCCCAGTGAAGTTGTTCTGACCAAAATTGTGGATCACTGTAAGCTTCGTGGCACTATCAAATTGCTGATGATGTAAAACCCAGGGAAGGGGAACAGGTGGACACATAACACTGCTAAATCTTGGAATAGCCCCGGAGAACGTGTTCTTACTAACATCAAACACAACCATACAAGGAACAGGAAGCTTCCTGTCCATCAGACCCGTCAACCTGTTTGTGCTCAGATCAACATATACTAGACTTTTACAGCCTCTAAATATATCCCTGATTTCACCAGTGATGAAATTGTGGGACAAATTTATTACCTCCAAGCTTTCACCCCATTTTCTTGGGATCTCACCCTTCAAAGATGCAGCAGGCACCCACAGCACTTTGAGCTTCGACAAGGATGCAATCTCTCTGGGAATGGAGCCTCTAAAGGAGTTGCCTTCAACAAATTTTCTCTGAGCATCCAACACACCTGAAAGTGGATCATACCGCCTCGACAAGACAAGAACTGATAAATCAGTACAATTTCCAATTTCAGCAGGAACAGGACCAGTAAAGCTATTCATCGAGACATCTAGCACTTCAAGCTTCTGAAGTTGGCCAAATGTGCCAGGTATAGAACCTTGCAGCTGGTTGGAGAATAGCAACAAAGACTTCAACTGCTGGCAGTTTCCCAGATTGTGAGGGATCTCCCCGGTAAGGGCATTCTTTGATAAATCGAGATACTGAAGATTCTGACAGTGATGACCCAGTTCAAAAGGGATAGTCCCCTCTAATGAATTCGAAGAGAGATGAAGTCCTGATAGCTTGGGGAACTTTCCAATAAACCTAGGGATTGGCCCTCTGAACCTATTTCCAGCCAAATTAAGTACCTCCATCTCCGCACATCTGGAAAACGAATCTGGAATTTCCCCACCAATCTCATTAAGCCCTAAGTTCAGAAGCCTCAATTTCCTCAATCCCTCAAAAGAAACAGGCAAATTCCCGTTCAAGAAGTTACCATCAAGGTTGAGAACCTCTAAATTCTGCAAGCCCCAAATCTCCGCAGGTATTTCACCGGAAAATTCATGGAAAGGAAGCGACAAAACCCTGATTTCAGTAAGCTTAGCTACAACAGAGGGCAAAGCCCCGATCAACCTCCCATTTGTATCAGCAGAACTTCTCCTTGCTCCCAACCCGTAAAATGGAAACTTATCAACAAAATCAACTTTATCCTGATTTCCTCCAAACCCCCGATTGCCGCCGCCGACAATTGTAAGGGTCGAAACCCTCCGGTTGGGTCCACAGACGACTCCGTACCACAAGCAGTGCTGGAGCTCATCTGTAGAATTCGTTGAGATCCAGGTCGAAAGAACACCCGACGGATCTGAAACCGAGGATTTGAGCTCCAGAAGGACGGACTTGTCGGAAACCGAAGGCGATGCAGAGGCGAAAGATATCAACAAACAAGTCAAAGTAAAGCAGAGCAAAACCGAACCAGCGAAACCCCCTCTCCCCGTCAACAAGAGCCGCATGATCAACAGGTCTACGTAGAAAACACAGAAATCCTAAACGGATTTTTGTGTGGAAAAAAGTAAAAATCGAAACCCTAAATCCTTCCTCTTCCTCCCCTCCCTATCTCTCTCTAACAGTTGCAACACAAGATGGAAAACGAGGATCAAAGAAGCAAAAAGAACAACCCCAAATTGATGTTTGATTTTGCAGTGAAATCGGAAGGTGATAGGAAGAAGCCGAAGAAGGAGGTGGGGCAAGTGAGAGAAAGTTTTTCTTCTTTCCACTGCTCTCGTGATTGTCTCTCTTTCAGAGCTCTCTAGGCTCCCACTTTCTACCGTTGTCATTGTCGTTTTCCATTTTTTTTTCTTGGTGAATTACACATTGTACTCTTAAAAAAGGTGATTTTGCACAAAACATCCTTACTTATTGTATAAAAATAACATTTCATAATTGAGAGAAATTGGTAGGGTGACAGATTGGAAATCTATATTTTATTTAAGTTTGATTATTTAATTAAAAAAATAAGAATAATAAAAAAAATATTTAAAATTTTACATAAATTCTTACAAAACGATTTTTAAAGGCTCCATTTCCAGATAATTAAATAAAAACGATTTTTAAAAACTATTCTTATAACTTTATTTTCATTAATTATCCTAAAATATAAAACTATAAAATGATAATTAAACTTCGTCAAAATCTAAATTGTTAGAATAACATTTTTTCACCTCGGACGATTGTTTTTTTTAATCATTTTTATAAGTCAGGTAATAGCATTTGCAAGCCTGTTTCCAAAATTAATACATAATTAATTTACTTCATAAAATATGATGAATTTCTTTTATATAGTTTTTTCATACCGTATATACATCCCTTGAGATATCATAAAAATTTAAAAGCAAAATAGTGATAAATAGAATGGTTGCGTAACCGTACGTGAACTTTTAAAAACTCAAAATAAAACACCAAATTTAGGGGATGATTGTGTTTTATAACACAAGTCTAATTCCGGTGAAATGTCTTGATTATTTTGTTGATGTGGCGATGAAAAATGACGGTTTAACATAACTTTTACTTTTTTGTACCCTATTTATATTAAAAAAAAAATTGGGTGATAAGAAGAGTTAGTGGTATTCGGCGCATATGGACGCGCTGTTACGATATAAAGAGGCTAATTAGTAATATACGCTATGAAAAAACTTCAAAATACCACCCTTAATATCAACTCATTTGCAAAAAAAATCACCCTTTATAAAAATTTTAGTATAAAACCACCTTTAATATTTATTTATTTGCAATAAACCACCACTTTAATTTTTGTTGCCATAAAACCAACATTAAATCTTAAACATTTGCAAGTAACCACCCTATACTAGTTAAAATTACATCAAATAATTTAAATTGAAACACAGACAACGTAATTCTATTCTTAATATTAATACCATAATTAATTTTAAAATATTGGTTAAACAATATAATTTATAATAGAAAATAATAATAATAAATAATATAAATTATTACGCATGTACAATAAATAATCCAAATTTTAAAAATTACTACATCGATAATTATTGCCTACAAATCCAATTCTAATATTGTATGAACTTCGACCAAATTGACGACGTGGTTACCGGATTTATTTTTTATTTTTTTTTTAAAAAAAACTTCTTTTAGTCGACCAATAATCACATTATTATGACCATTTTTATTTTAAAAATATACTAAAAAAAATTTGGAAAAAGTTATGAGTTAAAAATTCCCAAAAATAACTAAGAAAAAAATACAATTGAAAGATTTTAAATTTGAAAAAATAAAATCCTGATAAAAAGAAAATTAATGGAAATTTCTTAAAGCTGAATAATAATAAAAGAATTGGATTAAATAAGATATTTTTTATATATTTTTATTTTGTAGATCTCTAATTTTACCCTATATATAACTCCTCATAAATGAAATAAATTGGATTAAATAGAGATATTTATTAAATGAGTTTACGTTATTAGTACTCTTAGTGTCCGTTTGGTTGGATCGGTGGAATGGAAACGGAATGGAATCGGATAAGGGTTAGGAAAGGAAATGGAAATGATGAGATTACTTTCATGTGTTAAAAAACCTCTAAACAAACACGTTTTTTTGATTGATTCGGAATCATTCCGTTACTGGGAATGATTCCTAGCGTTACCAAACGAGCCCTAAAATGTAATAGTGATAAAAGATCTAATTTGTCATTTTATCCAATAATAATTTATACTATATTAGTTTTAATAATTTTCCGTTCTTTCAAACACTAATTTTTAAAAAAAAAAAAAAAAGTTTGTTCATCCAACTAACTATTTGAGATAATAATCTTCACTATTATATGAAATTTGGTTATATTATATGCCACCTTTCTCAGTGATTTGATAATGCTTTGCATTCAAATGAGACAACGCCAAATTGATCTTTGTTGTCCGATTGTCATTAGTTTTAGAAATTTATATTTCACCCATTTGAAAGTTATAGTATATCTTACGTACATCCCAAAATATATCTTACTAAGATGCACTAATTTTTTTTATTATTTTTTGAAAACAAAGTAAAATTAAAAAATAGAATATTAGTATAGTTATAGATGAATGCAGAATGTAGGCAAATAAAAACCAAAAAAAATGTCACTTGAATTTAGAGAAAAATGAAGATACAAAAGGGTTTTCAAAATTAAATTTATGTATTTTTATTTATAAATATTCAAACATAAATTAAAATAGAATTTGTAATTATAAGAAAATAAAATTTTAATTTTAAATAAAAAAATTTTTTGAATGGGATTTGAAGAAAGTAAAATTTTTATTTAAATAAAAATGAAAGTAATATATGATTTAAATGTGTTGAATTCTTTAAAATAGAAGTTCTAATCACATTGAAAGTAATTTATAATTTAAAAAATTGTTGTAATGAAAATGAAAGTAATATCTAATTTTTTTTAAGATGGTATTAGTTAAGTCGAATTTATATTCACAATAAATTTTGTGTTTAAGAAAACGAAGTCGACGATGTTGATTCTAAACTCAACACATTAATAAACGAAAGTATATACTATATTAAACTAAAGTTACACGTGTTATTTTTCATGAATGCGTAATTTATTAATTATTTAGTTTCTAATATATATATATATATATATATATATATATATATATATATATATATATATATATATATATATGAATTTGTCCATGTAAGCCGTGAGAATCATTCTTACGGAGAAGATTGAGAACTTATCTCAATCATTAGATGAACAAAAATCAACTTCTATCAATTTAAAAAAAAAAACTAGTCATATTAATGTAGTTTTCATTTAATGTTGAATTATAATTTTAATTTTCTTAAAGAATTATTGTCATGTTAATATCGCACTCATGCACATGAACGTTAAGTTCATCATGTTCAATTAAAAATACACAAGAAATCGATCTATATATGTTTGTTTGAGTTAAATCTAAGGAACACGAGTGTTCATTCACATGAGCGTTCAATCGCATTAGTTAAAAATCTGTACACGATTGATTAACCATTTACTTCCATGAACACTCGTGTTGTGTTCATGCAAAATAAAAAAAAATGAAAACAAATGTAACCCAAAAACGAACACCGTGAACATAAACATAATTTATATATTTTTTATTATATAAGTCCTAATAAAATACGACTAACTAAAAAAATACAAATATGTAATTAATTGGTATTTAAACATTCTATAGACATTTAAATTTTAGTTACAATTGTATTTTGTTTAATCTAATCGACTAAGTGAATTTTCTTTACAATTTAATTTGTAATTAATCAAAAATTAAACTCCTAAAAACTTTACAAAAATTAAATGAAATGTATCAAGTTTTAAATCAAATATTATAATTACTAATAATTTCTTCAATTATGAAGTTTTAATTATAATTTTTGCAAATCAAATATTATTAATTTGCAGGAGAATTCTACTAGTTATACCATAGAGAAGCAGCGACTTCTTGTTTTGAAAGAGAAAAATACACTGTAAAAATCGGAATATAAGAGTTATATTATGAAATTTACATCGTAAGGGTCAAAAGTGTAATAAGCAAATTTGTGTATAAGCATGAAGGGATGGGCCCGACGGCGTGGAAGGGAAGAGGTGTAAAGCAGGGGGCCACAGACGGTCAAATAAACGAAGGCATCCCGCATCCATCCAGTCAACACGCAAGCAAGACACAACTACAAGTCTATGAAATTTATTACGATTTGACGAAAGTGCCCTTTCTTTTGAGTTTTCCCCGTTTTCTTACCCACCCACTTTCTTGTATTTAAGTGCCGGCGTTCTTTTACATGGATGTTGTTGAGGCAGGGAATGGAAACTTCTCATCACTCTTATTTCCAACTAGACTTTAGAGAGTTAATTCGTTAAATAGTTTTTTTTTTTTTTATATAAAGTTAAATATATTTTTTTTATTAGGAGACAAACTAGGTTCACTTCGTCCCTTTAATTATGTATTTTCAGAATTAAAAAATAATATTAAATTAACAAGGATCTGGTTTGTATCAGCATATATACGACGACTTTATTAGACCAATCTTCTCTACTTTAGAACTTAAAAGTTGGTTAAGACACCGTTAAATTATGGATTTTTCCTCTTGGTGTCATCAAGCTTTGGACTTTTCCTCTTGATATCCACTAAGTTTCAAATTTCCTCTTAGTGCCCTCAATGTTTCATTTGTTTCCTCTTTATACCCATTCTTAATATATTATATTAAAAACATTAAAAAATAATTTAAAAAATTAAAAAAATAAATTTTAAATAGATTATGACCTCATTAAATTTAATTAATAAATTTATAATAGAAATAGTTTTTATATATATTTTTTATTTTTTGAAATAATATATTTTTTTATTTTTGAATTAAAATATTTTTTTTACTTTTTATTTTCGATTTAAAAAATATATATATAATTAAGTAAAAAACATTTTTTGAAACTTTATTAAGAGTCTAGAGAATTAAAATATAATAAAAAATTTTATTTTGAATTTAAATTTTATATAATTTATATTAATTCAAAAATTTTTTTATAATTTTTATAATTTTTAAGATTTTGGAAAATTATAAAAAATAATAAATTTACACAATTTTTTTTATTTTCTAATTAATATAAATTATAAAAAATTAACTTAAAAAAAATACTATATGTTTAATTTTATGGACTCTTAAAAAAATTTAAACATATTATTTTTTAATTTTTTTAATAAATATTATTAGCATAAATTATATATATTTTTTTAAATTGAAAGTAAAAAGTAAAAATATATTTTAATTTGAAAATAAAAAATATATTTATTTCAAAAAATGTAAAATATATAAAAACTATTTTTATTATAAATTTATTAATTAAGGTCATAATCTATTTTAAACTTATTTTTTTTTAATTTTTTAAATAATTTTTAATGAATTTTAATGTAATATATTAAGAATGGGTATAAAGAGGAAACAAATGAAACCTTGAGGGCACCAAGAGGAATTTTAAAACTTAGTTGATACCAAGAGAAAAAGTCCAAACCTTGACGACACCAAGAGAAAAACTCCTTAAATTATTTTAGTGTATCTTGATTTTATATTACTTTCTAACTAATTTATTTAAAGTTTAAAATTAGAGATTTAATGTTCAGTTTGTCACTTTTTTTAAAAAATATTTTTAGATCCTCGGTTAAAAAATAGTAGTTTATTTTTTTAATTATAAATATTTTTGTTTTTTCAAAGTTTTCTTTTTAAAATTTTAGAACAAAATAATTTGTTTTTCTTATTGTATAATTAATAACTAACATGATAGCATAATTGATGATAGTAAATTGACAATAGTGATTTATCATTGATGACAATCTAATTCACAACAATACCGTTGATGACAATGGTTATTCTAGTGTTTTTTGCAACATTATAGTTGATAACGGTACAATTGACTACGGTAAATAACCCTTATTGCTATTCGTAACACATAACATGCTATTCATACCATTTGTCCGACTATGCACTGCGGAGCCGTAGTAACAAGCTCATTTTGTGAGAAAAATAAAGAAAAAATGGCTACGATTACGCATGTCGGATGCATGGTAGTTCATATCAAAACATTTGCGTTCGAAAAATAAAGAAAAAAAGGCTACGACTACGCATGCCGGATGCGTAGTAGTCGTATCGTGTCCAAATTTTTTTAAACTACGGCTCCACAGTGCGTAGTCGGACAAGTAATATGAATAACATGTTTCATATGGTACAAGTAGCAATAAATAACCTATGATAATACAATTGGTTATATAGTTAATGTCAATATACTTAATTAATGAAACCATTCATGTATATGTAAAAATATAAGATAAACTAATATTTTATCAATTTATTTTAAAGTTAATTCATAGCTCTAGTCTACTTAAAAACCATTTCCTCAAACTTTAATCTAAAATAGAAGTTCAAACTTAAAATTTAAGGCTTATTTAGTTCAGTTTTTGGTTTTTCATTTTTCTAAAAAATAATACTTTTATTTTAACAATTCTATTTAGAGTTGTTAATTTTAAGATTAAATGAATATTACAACAATTTTTTTTTAATTTTTAGAAAATATCAATTATGAAAAAACTAAAATTTGACATTTATATAAAGGTTGTCAATTTGTCATTTATATGGTCAACTATTTACATAGCGGGCTGACAACTATGCCGAAAAACCTGAGCTTTAGTGCAAGTCAACAACGAAGAAGTTCTCGTCAAAATTTAGACGGATTAAAAACCAAAAAAATACAAAAAAAATTATAATGTCAAAGCTTTTCTGTTTGAAACTTGATTATCCAGACCAGTCATATATTCCAAGAGGGCAATGAAGTGGTGGAATCGCTGGTTAATTTTGCTCTCTTTAGACTTAGGTTTACACATTTTAGGGGATCCCCTTATAGTCGGAGGTTGATTTCCGATGATGCCTGAGGGGTTGTTTCCTCTCATATGACTCGTACTTAACTCTTGTGTTATTTGGTTTTTCGTTACATGCATTGGAGACTTCAAGCTCCATTTTACACATGGAACAAAAAATTATGTTGCCTGAATTTTCGAACTAGTCTACTTAAGTTTTGAAAATGAAAATCTAACCCTCTAACTTTTCATTATTTGATTTTTGCCCGTCTAATTTAGAAAAAAAACCTAAATAAAATAAAAAAAAAATCAAAAACATTGATGTTGGTTGTTGACATCCGGTTGACAATGCACAATTGTAATGTCAACTATTATTGACAATACAATTATGTAAGGTCTACAATTATTGAGTTGTCAATGGACTGCCAACAATTATTGACAATACAATTATGTACAGTCTATAATTATTGAGTCGTCAAAGGACCGTCAACGACCATCAACAAATTGATAAGTTTATTTTAAATTTTTTTTTAAACAAACGATTATAAAGAAAAAAAAATGAAAATTTTGGGATTAGATTTCAAATTTCATAACTTCAAATATTACCTAATATTACCCGCCAATTTCTTTGGTTTTATGTTTGTGTCATGCTAATAACAGAAATTTCTCAGTCATGTCATAATTCAATATTAAATCTAAAAAATATTGTTCTATGTGAATGTGCCAATCAACCCCTAATCTCCTATCTATATCAAAAGAATACGTTATTATCCAGAATAAAAGTATATAAAGAAGAATATATGATATCATCATTCAATAAAGGAATCTACACTTACAATATCTCATAACTGCCAATACAATATGATCAAATAACAAGGTCGGTTTCTGTTAAATCACCAGGCTTAGAACAAAAAACCTATCAAGATTCCAATCAAGAATCCCCTCTCTAGTCTCTTGCTAGCTATTCAATGATCTTCATTTGCCTTAGACTAGGGGGAACCAAAGAGAAACCAAAATCGATTAGTTGAACTCTTAAAACCCGTCTGAAATGGGGATTGTCGATCAATGGCCTTCAAAAGTTGTTGCTGAAATAATCTCGTGAATCTCTCAACGTAAGCACGATGGACATGAAAACAATGAACGACAAGAGAAGAAAGAACAACATAGTCTCTTCTTGCGTGAAGAAGATGGTGGTGGGACTGGTGTTGAAATTGAGTTCTCTGTTGAAATTGCCACTTTCTTATGGCCATTGCCTTTCTTTGAACCGCCTAGCTGCAATCCAGGTACCAATCTAAAAACAATTCATGCAATGACCTAATTAGACTCAATTAGTGGTAGAGTATAAACCAGGAGTTCATATACAATAGATGAGTTAATCGAGCTTACATGGGAAAGGCGAATGAGCCGCTTGAGCTTCCATTAGAGCGGCAAGAGGAAGAAGGATGATTCTTGTTCGCAATTGATTGATTGTTTTTTCCACTACATTGATTCGTCATTTCTTGCGAAATTTCTTTTGTGTTTTCCATCTCCTCGCGGCTAGATTCAGCAGAATTTGGCGGTGGATTCGAGTTTGAAATCTCTTCCGATTTATCAATCTCTGGTGTTGACGTTAAACGTTGCTCCTCTCTAAGATTAGTCATCACAGGATGAATGCTAAACAACGAATCAGTCGAAGCATCACTCCAATCAATCGGATTTCCGTGTTTGTTTGTAGCGAAAATAGCTTCGGGTATCCGATTAGGGTTGTAATTTTCATCTCTTTCATGGTTTTGCTCTTCTCTAGAAGCTTCTGCAATACTCACATATTCAATGAGATCTTCCATCGATTCTTCTGTGGAGAATGAAGACCACGAATCATTGATTCTAGAAGGTAAATAATGATCACAGGAGATTACTTCTTGATCTGCTTCGAGGAGATTGTTATTTGCTTTATTTAGTCCTTCGTTATTGTTTCCATCTAATTCAAACTCACCCACCACCATCTTGAAAATTATTGTCTCCTTCCTCCTACCTGCTTCAATTCAACGCCAAATCAATTCAAATTAGAATGTCAGATACTATGAAGCTAAAACCCTAAATTAGAAAATCGAAAACCGACATACCAAGTCTTGTTGGTCTACTACCAACAATCCCCAAGTCAGAAAATGGATTTAACAAAACCTATTAAAATGTGCCCAAATCAATTCGGGAAATTGAAGCCAATTTCCGGTGTTGAATTTGGGGAATGAGAAGGTCGAGAGAAGAATGTTGATCAATCGGCAATCTATCGAAAGTGTGAGGATTGGAGGTTTAAAGAGAGAGATGGACAAATATTGGAAGGATAAGCGAAATTTTAGGCGGGGAAAGTTCTGTTATGTCTTAACTAACTTCAGACGCAGCTTTTATTGTTTTTTTAACCGTCATAATTTTAAATTTTCTGGTTTCCCCAAAATATAATTGACATTTTAAATTGGAGAAATACAAAAACTGAATAACAACCATGTAATCAAAATAGGATGAACCAAACCAATAAGAGGAAACAGTCTAACATTTATACAGCTGGAGCAATAACAACAACAATAACTTAATGTACTATGGTCACGGGCCGAGTTATTCTCCAACTCAGACCGCGCGGCTCTTAGCTATTTTGTCGCCCCCGACAAGCTAAGATCGGCCTTAATCCTCGACGCTCCTTGACTATGAGCGCTTCGTCTATATGGCTAGACAAACTCGGAGAGTTGTCGGCAAACCTTACCTTTATATTACTCAAATAGAGCTTTACAAATGAGAGCTTTTTACAAGAGAGCTAGAATGCTTGGAGTTTGGTGGATTTTTTTGTGGGATGATGAAAATGAGGGGTGACCTCCCCTATTTATAGCCTTGACCACCTCCTCTCCGGGAAGATTCCGGAACCTAACTCTCCTAGGTCATTCTGGATCCTTCCTACCTTGACCTTATCCTAACGACTCTAGAACTTTTCCTAAGACTCTAGCTAAGTCTTCAAGGTTCCTTCGAGTTCTAGAAGTCTCCGTCGTCTTCCGGGGAGATCCGCCTCCATCCGGATTGTCCTGCCAACTTCTACACAAGTCTAGAGGCTTCCTCCAGTTTCTAGACTTGTCTTGATCCTTCCGGTGCCTTCCGGGTCTCTTCTTGATCCCGCCGGATCCTTCCGGATGCTTCTGCCATCTTCCGGAATATTCCTCCGCCTTCCGGAATATTCCATCACCTTCCGGAATGTTCCGCCGTGTTCCGGATTCCTCTTGAGCATTCCGGGTCCTCCTTGATCGTTCCGGATCTTTCCAAAATACTCCTTATCTTCCCGACATGCCTTTTTGACAAGGTTTTTGCCTAGCCTCCCGCTTGGCCGTCTTCTCATGCCTTTTTCGTCTGACCTTGTCAAATGGCATCTTGATGACGTCTTCCGGCAAGTCGTCTTGACTTGTTGGTCTTGGCATCGCCACGGAAGAGCGGTCCGTGACACTATCAGGTGGGTGAAGTGAAGCGAGAAAGTGGGCTGCTTCATTGCCCTTGTGTAACATCATTTGCAAAATACGTTGAAAGATATGGTTAGGACTAATACACGAGACAAGCTACTCCAGTTCGGCTCGTCAGCTCGTTCGGGTAAAGTTCGGCTCGTTCGACTAAAATAACACTGCATGAGCATTATTTTAGACGAGCTAATCAGGCTCGGCTCGTCGAAAGCTCGTCTCGGACTCGGATCGTTCATCTCGTATAACACCCCTACATATGGCCGGTAACATCAACATCAAACTGTTTGGACCTCAACCTACTATCCACCAGAGTCTGATTAGCGGATTGAAACAAAACACTAGGCATATTATAAGCCTTCGCCCATTCAACAAACCATAACATTGCCTCAGCTTCCGCCTCCATAACCGGAGAGTTGGGTTGAATACATGCATGTAAGAAAAGCAAGAACACACCATGCATGTAAGAAAAGCAAGACCACACCGGTCAACGATAATGAAAATTGACAAAGGCTCGAATCTTTTTCTTTTCGGGTAGTGGCGTACAATGTTGTTTGCGTTGTGGGACATGTCCACGAAATTGGCCCGGCTTGCTTCCCGTCGGAAAGAAGCACTCCTAGCTAGTCGGAGAATCTTCTCCTTTGAGAATAATAAAAAGTAAAACGTGTTCAATTGGAACATGAAAACACAACTGAATTGGTCCTAGTTACTCTGCGGGACGGAGTGGAAGCAGGGAGGGAAATCAGCTGAGACCCGTTAGTAGCGGCGAGCGAGAGCGGCTTGGGGCTTTGAAGAAAAACCTCAACAAAGTATTCACTTCTCTTTCGCCAAGTTTTATTCGATTTGTTGAGAGAAAGTGAATGGAGTAACAATACCCCATTGAAATCCCAATGAAACACCGAGATCAATTTTGAAACACCGTAGAAGCACATCAACTTGCGGAGCGATGTTATTTCCTATATTGAAAAATAAATAAGATTGTAGAAATGCATATGTAGAAATTAAGGGCCCGCTTGGTTCCAACCCTGGAAACGGAAACGGAATGGAAACGAATCTAGTCCATATTTATAATCTTATTCATGAAATTTTATGGAATCATTCTTTGTGATTTAAAGTAATTGTAGTAGAATTTGATTACTTTTGATACCCTGTGTGGAAACAAAATGGGGGAAACAAATACACTTTACATGCAATCACAAAGAACGATTCCAAAAAATATTGATGAATAAGGTAAACATATGGACTATATTTATTTTCATTCCGCTTCCGTTTCCGGATTTATAACCAAACGGGGGTAAAAATATTTCATTGATAGAAGAAGGTACTTGAAAGTCATGAAATATTACTCTTTTACAAGAATACCAATACTTATTAATGTAGGAAAACAACATTCACGGTAAACATAACTTGAGTTTGAAATTAAAAATACTTATTAAGTGTTAAACCATAATTATTTGTGTCTTTAATCTATACATGTGCTCGTTTCTCGGCCCAAAAATTTATTAACTTGAGTTTGAAATGGTTAAGCATTCCTCTTGTTCTAAACTTCTTCATGTATTTTTCTTCCAGTATGGCAATGACCTGATAATGCTGAAATTAAGGATCATGTGATATGAAATATTTCAAACTGAATGAAGGATTCCTTTCTTTATTTTTTTTGGTAATGACTACGGTGACCGGAGGTCATACCGTAATATTATTAAAACACAAACATGTGATAAGCCTACGGGTTGTCACCCCGCGGGCATCGTTTTTCAAACAAGAAATTAATGAAACAGGTGGGTTTGAATATAAAAATAACCGAGAGGATAGGATGAAGCAATTGATGCCAAGTGATCAGCAACACAGTTAGCTTCACGGTAAATGTGACGGATTTGGACTTGCCAATTTCTACGAAGGAAGCCTTGGCATCGAGACACCAGACTATTAAAAGGATGATAGTTTGGGACGGACCGTTGTACCAGATTAACAATCAGCTCAAAGTCGAGTTCGACCATAATTTTGCGGAAGCCCTTTTCCCATGCTCGGTAAAGGCCAATAGTAAGACCCCATAACTCCGCCATAGGAACCGAACAAGGCCCTATATTCATAACAAATCCGCAAAGCCATTGACCATGCATTATCTGGAAAAGACCACCAGCCGTAGCCATCCCAATCTCACTTCGTACCGACCCGTCAGAATTCAATATAATCCAGCCTTCACTGGGAGCATTCCAGTGGACCAAAGTTTCGACAATAGTCCTCTTGGTCCCTGTAATAGTAGCTCTCTGTCTTACACGTAGAATACGTACCATGGGCATAGTTGATGATCATCTGTGTTCAATTAGTCGGCCTTGTAGCACCTCGAAAGATCATCTCATTTCGCCATTTCCAACAGTACCAAATTGAAGTGGCAAAACAAATATTCCATGGCAACTCTCCCCTGATCTGAGGTCTAACCATTCATGTATGTTCATAGTGAAGAAGTCTCCTCCAAAATCAGAAGGAAGAATATCCCCTCAAATCGAAGCAGCTGTAGGGCAGTCCCTGAGTATGTGCAATAGGATTCCTTTCTTTATATGAATAACTATTGACAACATTAAAAAAACATTGTAGTATCAAACTTGCTATTTAAAGGGTAAATTTATGTTTGACATTATATCGAACACCATAAGTGCTAAAGGATCATATGTCTAAACCAAAAAATTTTGAGCTTTTAAATTATAGTTTCCTATACTGCTATTTAGGTTGGAGAAGCTAAATGAATTTTAGAAATAAAAAAAGTAGCAGAGGTTACCCGTTAAAGATGCAATCAAATTGGACAGTTGTTGGTCGTCAAGGGGGAAAATAGGCGGCAAATCGACTTCACAATCGATGTAAATTGTTAAGATTTGGCACCAATTTACGCATCTAGAAACTTCCTTGATAAATCGTGGAAGGTTGACTGACTATAACCCGTAAAATTATAATCCCGCATTATTTGAATCGAATATAATGATGGTTTGCTATCCATGTCAACAATAATTCTTCTTTTCTAGTGGTTGACAAAGAACTTTGGAGTTAAACGTGCTCGGACGAGAACAATTTCAACATGGGGTGGCCTCCTGAGAAGTTTTTGCACTAGCATGATTGACATGAGAACAACGTCTTGAGAAGTTTCCGCACTAGCATGATTGGCATGAGAACAACGTCCCTAAGATCTCGATCGGGTCTTACAAAAGTTGGTATCAGAAGTTTGGTTTTGGGTTAAGTCAGGTATAGTTAAAGCTGGTATTGTTGGTGTTAGGGTCTAAGATCTCCATGCTCTTTCTTATACCTATTTTATTGAACTGTTAGTTGAAACTTATCTAGCTTATATCCTCATATGGATAACATAAGAGGTACAAGTAAAGGAACCCGAGGTAGAGAACGGAGTCGTAGATCTGGCATAGGGCGTACAAGAAGCACCCTGATAGGTGATGGAATCACTATCATTTAGGGTAGTTTTTAGAGTCTTTTTATTGCATTAGTGTCAGTTTTTGCTACTAACTCCTTGGTCCAGAAGAAGAAGACTAAAAGAAGCTAAGGAAAAAGTTTTAAGCACTTAGGAGTGAAGAGAGATCACGTAGCAAAGCTTCTGCTATTTCACCGTCCCAACGGGTCCTTGCAGCCGCCCCAGCAAGTGACACTTCTCACTGAAGCGCTCCCTGCGCCTTCACCAGCGTCGGCCAAGATGCAGGTCACCGCCCCTGCGCCACCCATCAGCGCCCCTGCGGTGACTTGCCTTGTCGAGACAAAGACCAACTCCCCTGCGCCTCCCACTGTGCCCTGCCTGCGCCTCGCCCTGGGAGCTGGAAGGTGAAGAGTCTGTGTCACCGCTCCTGCGCTGGCCCTAAGGCGCCCCTGCGCCTTGACATCAGTAACGACCAACAGTTGAAGAGTCAGACGTTGAAGAAGCATTGAAGATCCGCCCAAGCGGAATTGCCTAGCCGCCCTTGCGGTCATGGAGAAGATCAACCGATTCTGCCTTAACCGCCCCTGCGGTTCCCGAAGGCCGCCCCTGCGGTTTAACGCCAGAAGTTTTACTCCGGCTGTTTACACCACCTTTATGGCATTAAAGGTGATTGTTTTAGGCCGGCTATTTACTCCTAATTAAGTGTCTTTTGTAGTATAAATAGTCTATGGTTGATTGCTAGAATCAGCCATGCTTTCCGCACAAAATCCATTTTAGACTTGAGGTTTCCATTGTAATGAGTTACTAACTCCCTTGCTACATTGGGTTGGTTTGAGGCTGTATTGTTACTTTGGTTGTAAGTTCTTTTTAATATAAGTTTTTATTCAGTAATGCTTTGTGTTTCCTTGATCTCCATTGTTTAATTACATGTTAACTATTGCTTGAGATTGATCACCTTAGGTTCTAAAGTGCATGTAAACAACTAGGATTAATAAGTTCCGGGTTCGGGTCTTTAATCTAGTAGCAACTTTAAGTAATAACGGGTTGTAATTACTTGAAGAAAAGGAACACAAATATAAAGATAAGTTTAACGGTTCTAATCTTCTCTTTATATCCCTTAGTCTTTGTTTGAATGCTAACTTGTTATTTGTTCTTATAGGTTTACGGAACATTAACCTGTTAAGTTGTGTTGATGCCGGTTGGCTCAACACATATGTATGATCGAGACGGGAGATTACTTAAAAACTTGTAAAAGGAACGCACCAAAGTAGCAATTGCATGCCTAGAATCAACCTAGTGTAGATTCACCCATCATTGTCTTACTTGTTGCGTAAATTGTTTCTCTTAAAGCTTTTGTGTGTACTTATTTCAACCAACCCCCCCCCCCCCACTTTCGGTTACTTGTTACTTGAATCGATAATTGCATCTAAAACCTTAAACTCTCTTGGGTTCGACCCTTACTTATCTACTATACTTGTTCTTAGTGCTAAGTCGGGATTTACTTTTGATTGGGTATAGACGACCATAGAAATACCGTCAGTTAAATTTTAGCGTTGTTGCCGGGGAGTTTTAGTGTTTTATTGTTATTGATTTCTTTGGTTTGAACCATTTTTATGGTTCAAACCCGTGCTACTAATCCAAATCTTGCTACTTTTGATCCAGAAATTGAGAGGACGCACATCCGTCCACAAAGACAACAACAACTTCAACAAGAGATGGTTGACCGTACTCTTCGTCAACTTACGCAGCCCACCTTGGCTTAAAACCCTCTAGCGGTCACTATACCGGCATTAGGGGAAGGAGTCAACTTTGAGCTCAACCCGGACCTCATTCACTTGCTTCCATCCTTCCATGGGCTAAGTGGTGAAGACCCCATCAAGCACCTTGGGAAATTCTATACCGTGTGTATGAGCATGAAGCCAGCCAACATTACCGAAGAGCAAATCAAGATGAGGGCATTTGGTTTCACGCTCAAAGATTCTGCGGATGATTGGTATTACTACCTTCCATCCTGGAGCATCGACACTTGGGAGAACCATCACAAGGCGTTTTCGGAGAAATACTTTCCAGCCAAGAAGGCCAATAGCTTGAAAAAAGCTATAAGCAACATCGAGCAAGAGGCGAATGAAACTCTCTACGAGTACTTCGAGAGGTTTGCACGTCTCCGATCCAACTGTCCTTTTCACGGGTATTCAACTCAAGATCTAGTCTTGTACTTGTACAATGGCTTGCTAGATAATGAAAGGAGGATCATTGATGCAGCTTGCGGAGGTAATATTCTTAACTCTACTCCTGACCTTGCTTTGGAAAATATGCAGGAACTAGCGGAAGGTACTCGGAACTTTGGAAGGACCCCGGCCAAGAAAGGAGTTCATGCTGTGAGTTCCGGAAAGAGCGAGATTTCCACCGAGCTCGCTGAATTGAAGGAAATGGTGAAAAGGCTAACGCTTATGGGAACCCCACAACAGTTCAAAGCTTGTGGAGTATGTGCTGATCCTTACCATCCAACGGACATGTGTCCACAAGTCCAAGATGACGATGCTGAAGTGAACGCAATGGGTTATGGACAACCACAATAGCAAAGACCTAAAAACGATCCCTATGCACAAAACTTCATGCCAAATTGGCGTGACCAACAGAACTTTTGTTGGAGGGATCAACAAAACCAACAACAACAACAACAACCTCGTCAAAGTAAGTATCAAACAACTGAAGATAAGTTGCAGGTTTTGACTAAACACTTTGCTACTCATGTCCAAACAACAGAATCAAGCATCAAGAACCTTGAGAAGCAGGTTGGCCAAATGACCGAAGAATGCCCAAGAAATACAGCGATCGAGAGGAATCAACAAGTTGTACTACAATCCTAGTTTTTTGAAGGAACTTACTTGCAAAGTTCCTTTCGGGTACACATTGCTACTCATGTCCAAACAACAGAATCAAGTAACAAACAACTGAAGATATGTGCTCGTTTTTTGAAGGAACTTTGCACTATCAAGAGGAATCAGAAGCTGAAGGGGAAACAAAAGGTGCAAGTAAGTGACCATGTGTCGACAGTTTTTCAACGGAGAATGCCCAAGAAATGCAGCGATCCGGGCATGGTAAGCATTCTTTGTATAGGGAAACCCGTTTTGAGAAAGCAATACTTGATTTTGGTGCTTCTATAAATGTTTTGCCATTTTCCATCTACAAATCTCTAGGCCTCGGGCCACTAATGGAAACTAGGATTGTAGTACAACTTGCTGATAGATTTAATGTGTACCCGAAAGGGATAGTTGAAGATGTGTTAGTAATGGTAGACAACCTAATATTTCCTGTTGATTTCTTTGTAATGGATATGGAAAATGATTCACATGCTGCACCCATTCTGTTAGGTAGGCCATTTCTAAAAACTACTAGGACAAAAATTGATTATGTTAGTGGCAAATTAACCATGGAGTTTGACGATGAGGTAGTTGAATTTGACATCTATGATGCAATGAGATTTCCTAATGATGATCATTCTTTATGTGTTGTTGACATTGTTGAACCTTTTGTGCAAGATGTTTTTGATAATTCTGATGTTGACGAATTAAAAAATGTGATTGAGCATGACATTGATTGAGCATGACATTGATGGTTTCAAATCAGATTATGAGTTAACATCCAGCATGAAAGAGGTCCTAGCCCAACTAGATGGATATAAAAGGCTACCTATCTCAAATTTGGCCATTGGGCCCACTCTACTAACCCCAAGCGAAAAGCTTGTTCCGTCCATAGTGCAGGCACCTGAAATAGAATGGAAGGACCTTCTGTCACACCTCAAGTACATTTTCCTTGGAGAACACCATACCTTGCCGGTAATCATCTCCAAAAAGTTGACTACTAGTCAAGAAGACAAGTTGGTAAAGGTACTAAAAGAGCACAAGACGGCCCTTGGATGGACCATTGCGGACATCAAAGGGATAAGCCCTTCAAGTTGCATGCATAGGATTTTACTTGAGGACGAAGCCAAACCCTCTAGGCAACCTCAAAGGAGGTTGAATCCGCCAATGATGGATGTCGTCAAAAAGGAAGTGTTGAAACTCCTCCAAGCGGATATGATCTTTCCTATCTCGGATAGCACTTGGGTTAGTCCAACCCAAGTGGTCCCAAAGAAAGGAGGCATCACCATGGTGGAAAATCAACATGGGAAGATGGTCCCAAACAAAACACAAACCGGATGGAGAGTTTGCATTGACTATCGCAAGCTCAACAAGGTAACACGAAAAGACCATTTTCCATTACCTTTTATTGACCAAATATTGGAACGTCTTGCAGGTCATCAGTACTATTGTTTCCTGGATGGATATTCGGGTTATTTCCAAATAGCCATCGCACCAGAAGATCAAGAGAAGACGACGTTCACTTGCCCATTCGGCACTTTTGCATACCGCAGAATGCCATTTGGACTTTGCAACGCACCCGGCATTTCCAGCGGTGCATGATAAGTATTTTCTCCGAATACATAGAGAATTTCATTGAAGTCTTCATGGATGATTTCACCGTCCATGGAGACAATTTTGATGCGTGTTTGGGACATTTAAAACTTGTTCTTGAAAAATGTGTTGAAACCAATTTGGTCCTTAATTCAAAAAAATGTCATTTTATGGTTGAACAAGGAATTGTGCTAGGACATGTGATATCCTCAAAAGGGATAGAGGTAGATAGGGCAAAGGTTGATGTAATCCAAAACTTACCTTATCCTACTAATGTTCGGGAAATCCGTTCTTTCCTTGGTCATGCAGGTTTCTACCGACGTTTCATCAAAGATTTTTCAAAAATCTCGGCACCCTTTTGTGAATTGCTCAAGAAAGACGCCACCTTCATAGTAGATGAGGATTGTAAGAAAGCTTTCGACACTTTGAAGGCATGTCTTACCACCGCACCCATCATCCATTCCCCGGATTGGGAGAAACCTTTTGAAATCATGTGCGACGCTAGTGACTATGCCGTTGGAGCTGTCTTAGGACAAAAAGACGGACGGGCCTCCCATGTAATTTATTATGCATCTATGACACTAAATGGAGCACAAAGGAATTACTCCACCACCGAGAAGGAGATGTTGGCGGTAGTTTTTGCCCTTGAGAAGTTCAGGCAATACTTAGTTGGGGTAAGGTAATTATTTTCACTGACCATGCAGCCCTTAGGTACCTCATGGCAAAGAAGGAGGCGAAGCCACGATTGATCCGATGGGTTCTCCTTCTAAGTGAGTTTAACTTAGAGATAAGGGACAAAAAGGGAGCTGAGAACCTGGTGGCAGATCATTTGAGTAGACTAGTGCAAGACGAGGACGATCCAGGAAAAGGAAGAGAGATAGCTGGAAGCTTTCCCGACGATACATTTTACACTAAGCATGTCCACGGGTCACGGGTCACCCATGACCCGGCGGGAACCCGGCGGGTCGGTGACCCGACGGGTCCGGGTTTCCCAGGTCACGGGTACGGGTAAGGGTCGTAAGATCCTTACCCGTGACCCGCCGGATCGACCCGTAACGGTCACAAAAATTCAAAAAATAAAAAATCCCAACGGCTATATAGCCGTTGTAACGGCTATATTGATAAAAAAAACAATATAATTTAATAAATCCAACCCAAAAAAATTCTATAAATACCCCAAACCCAATTTCATTTCATCTCACAACAATTCTCATCATTCAATCATCTATTCACTCTCTCAATCTCTCCATAATTTCCAACTCTTACATTCAATTACTCTCCTAATCTCATATTCTCATTCTCTTATTTTTCATTTTACTACTCTTACTTACTACTACATTCTATTATTTTAAAAAAAATGTCTAGCCGAGGAAGACGTTCCGTTAGCGATGCCGGTCCTTCATCCGGCGAAGGTTTTACCCGAGGACGGTATTCCATTAGCGGTCCTCCAACCGGTTCGGATTTAAGGCGAGACTTATTAAGTGGAGATCACGAGATCTTCGAGGAGGAGGATATCACGGAATCACCTACTTTCCCTAACACCCAAGGATCCGAGACCGAATTCACGGAGGAGCCGGAGGAGGAGCCGCCGTTGAACAACAATCAACTAACGGCGGCGGTCTTCCGATTTTGGTTTACAAAAGGTGCTCCCGATGCCAACGGAGTTTACTATGCCAAATGTAATTTTTGTGCGGCACAATACAAGCACAAAAAAGGAGAAGGTTACGGGAACTGCAAGAGGCATATCCGGAACAAGCATCCCGAAAAATGGGATTAGCACGAGGGCAAACACAACTTACCGGGTACGCATCTACTTCTAACCAACCTCCTTCTCTATTTACGTATGATCATTCTTCTTCTATGGATGCATTTTCGAAAATGTTGGCCGTAGATTCTTTAGCATTTAGTTTTGCACAAAATGTTGGTTTTAATGATTGGATGCAAAATCATGCTCAACCCGCATATAAACCGATTTCTCGCAAAACCGCTAAAAGAAAAATGATGCATAAATATAAAATTCGTAAAGAAGAATTGATTAAATATTTTATGGACAACGGTGATATTCAAGTTTCTATTTGTAGTGATATTTGGACCGACGATTTTCAAAAAAATTCATATATGGGTATTACTTGTCATTTTGTTGATAGATTTTGGATTTTAAACAAAAGAGTTTTAGCATTACGAGTTTTCAACGAACAACACACCGCCCAAAACATTGCCCGTTTGATTGCAAATGTTTTGGAAGAATATAGATTAGTTTCACGAGTTTTTTCAATCGGTTTTGACAACGCCTCCGCTAACACGGCTTCCATTAGAGATTTAACCAACTATTATAAGCCGACGATTGGAGGTAAATTTTTTCACATTAGGTGTGCCGCTCATATTTTAAACTTGTGTGTTCAAGACAGTTTAGCATATGTTGGAGATTTAGTACAACCTATTCGAAATATTCTTAATGAACTTTGGTCTAAAAAAAGTGTACGTACTAAATGGTATGCATATTGTAAACAAAATGACGTTTATCCTAAATAATCTCCAAAAGATGTTTGTACAAGATGGAACTCTACTTACAAAATGATTTACGAATCATATGAATATCGAGAACTTTTAAATGGTTTTGCCGCACAACATATTGACGGTAATTTTGTTTTCGGTGAATCTTGGATTTTAGCAAAAGATGTAATGGAGGTTTTTAAATATTTTTATGATGCTACTAACACTTTCAGTTATGTTTATACACCAACTTCAAACATATTTTGTTATGTAGCAATTAATATTTCATTTGCAATTCAACAAGGTCTTTTAATTGAAAATATTTCACAAGCTATACTTTCAATGCGAACTAAATGGTTAGATTATTATACAACCATTCCCGATATTTTTCTTGTTGCATTTGTGTTAGACCCTAGACGTAAAATGGATGGTTTAAAACAATTTTTAGAAAGTTATTATGAATTTTTAGGTTTAGAACAACATCCCGATTGTCATGTTTCTACCATAATTGCTAAAGTTAGAAAATTATTTTATGAATTATTGGTTCAATATCGTGTTTCCGATCGAGGTCAATCTTCTCAACCCCCTCCTCGTCCTTCATCTTCAAGTTCATCTAAATTTAAATCAATTGCTAGAGATTTGTTTGGCCCGAAAAGGGCAAAAACCACGTCGAGTTCCAACTCGGAACTCGACGAATATCTAACCATTTCTTTTGAGTTTGCCAATGATGAAGAAGAAGAGGATTTCAACATATTAGAATGGTGGAGCCGACCGGAGAGAATGAGGTTCCCTACCCTCTCAAGGATCGCGGCACAAATTCTAGCCGTTCCCGCCTCAACGGTAGCGGTTGAGCAAACCTTTAGCAGGAGTGGAAAGGTGCTCGATCCAACGAGATCAAACATGTTGCCCAAGACGTTGGAGGCACAAGTCCTCCTAGCCGATTGGAGGAAAGCGGAAATGCGAAAACAAAAAAAAGCTCTCGGCGGAGGAAGGCGACAAAGATGACGACGAGCGACAACAAACGCCATCGGATGTATCGGCGGGAGAGTCCGACTAAGGTAAGGGCCAATCGGGGATATAAACAAAGGTAAGAGAACTACGTGAGCTTTGATTCCTCCTCCCCGAGAGGATACGTAGGCAACCGGGATTCCGGTTCAAGCCCAATTCTTCCCTTTTTTTTATTTTTATTTTTTAAGTTTAAGACTTAAACTTAAAAAAAGGAGTTAAACTTAAAAAAATTGGACTTAAACTTTAAGTGCAATTTTTTTAAGATTAAGTCCTCTTTTTATTAGTTTATTTTGTTCTTTTTTAAGTTTAAGTCCAATTTTTTATTAGTTTATTTTCTTCTTCTTTTTAAGTTTAAGTCCAATTTTTCTCTTCTATTTATTTTCTTATTTTTTTAAGTTTATTTCCTTTATTTTTTTTTTTATTTTTTTTAATGGTGAGGTGGCCGACCCGCCGGGTCTGACCCGTGACCCGGCAGGTCTGACCCGTGACCCGGCGGGTCGGCCACATATACGGGTCCGGGTCACCCTCCCCAGACCCCAGACCCGGCGGGTCCAACCCGTGGACATGCTTATTTTACACAACTCTCTGTTGTGTAACCGCCCCCGCGCCTCATATCAGCCGCCCCTGCGGCCAGCCGCCCTTGTGGCTCAGTCTGGGCGCCCCTGCGGAATTATCGACAGAGGTTTGCTTTAAACTCCAATCTTTTAAGCCTTGGTTTGCTGACATCGTGAACTTCATTGTCAGAAAGGAGTACCCTCCGGACTTCACCAAAGCACAACGAGAGAAGGTAAAGGCTGAAGCTAGACACTACGTTTGGGACGATCCTTACCTTTGGAAGCATTGTAGTGACCAAGTGATCTGACGGTGCATCCCGGACAATGAGGTACAATCGGTCCTAACCTTCTGTCATTCTGAAGCATGCGGGGGGCATTTTGGGGCTAACAAAACAGCAAGAAAAGTTTTGGATGCTGGTTTCTTTTGGCCGCACATTTTTCGAGATGCTTTAGCGTTTTGCAAAGTGTGTGATAGATGCCAAAGAGTAGGAAATCTTTCAAGGAGACATGAAATGCCCCAATCCTCTCTAATATTTTGTGAAATATTTGACGTTTGGGGAATTGATTTCATGGGGTCATTTCCTACGTCATTCGGGAACACATATATTTTGCTTGCGGTGGACTATGTTTCCAAGTGGGTGGAAGCAAAGGCCACCAAAACTGATGATTCAAAAGTGGTTGCAGCATTTCTTAAGGAAAATATATTTGCTAGATTTGGAATTCCGAAAGCCTTAATCAGTGATAGGGGTGGGGTACCCATTTCTGCAACAAAACAATCACGGCTCTCCTTAAGAAGTATCACGTTCACCAAAGAGTATCAACAGATTATCATCCTCAAACAAACGGTCAAGCTGAGGTATCCAATCGGGAAATAAAAACCATCCTCGAAAAGACGGTTTCTCCCGGAAGGAAGGATTGGAGTGCAAGGTTGAACGATGTGTTATGGGCATATCGGACAGCCTACAAAACTCCAATAGGGATGTCTCCGTTCAGGCTTGTGTTTAGGAAAGTGTGCCACCTCCCGGTGGAACTAGAGCATAAAGCTTGGTGGGCAGTGAAAAAGTGCAACATGAACATGGAGGAAGTGGAAGAATTCCGGAAGCTCCAATTGCAAGAGTTGGAGGAATTGAGGCTAGATGCATATGAACATGCTACCACATACAAAGAAAAGACCAAAGCATGGCATGATCGGAACATTCTCCGGAAGGACTTCAAGGTAGGTAATAAGGTACTTCTCTTTCAATCTCGTTTGAAACTCTTTACAAGTAAACTGCGTTCAAGGTGGACTGGGCCGTTCATAGTAGCCGAAGTATATCCTCACGGAGCTGTGAATCTCTATGATCCCCAAACACACAAGTTGTTCAAGGTGAATGGACAAAGGCTAAAGCTTTATCTTGAAGGGGTTAAGAACGATCCGATTGACGAGATAGTATTGGAGGAAGCACACTCAGAAAAGTAGAGATCTTACGTCGAGCCAGCGATGTAAAACAAAGGCGCTTCTCGGGAGACAACCCGAAGGAATAAAAAGAGGAGCTTCTGTCAAGAAAACTGCCCCTGCGGCTCTAAGTCCCCGCCCCTGCGGTGACACCCATGCCCAGCACCGCACCCGGCGCTGGGCCTGCGCTGTGACATCCCTGTCACCGCCCCCGCGGTGACATCCCTACACCTCTGCGGCGGCCATCCTTGACATGCATCCTCGGCGCCGCCCCCGGCGCTGAGCCTGCGTACCCCCTCTTCCTTGTTACCGCCCCCGCGGCGACAAACTCCCGCCCCTGCGGGTTTACACAGAAAAGAAAAAAAAATAGAAGTCCGAAATGTTCCCTACATCTACCCCGACACCAACTCTCTCCCTCCTCACCAAACACAACCACAATCCCCTCACACCTTCTCTCTCAAAGCTGCAAACGCCCCTGTGCCCTCAGAAAACCCTCGCAACCACCCTCTCCGACGTCCCTGCGCCACTAGGGATGGCAATGGATCGGGTGGTGGGTGGATGACCCAATCCGCCACCCGACCCGCGAGAAAATCTCATCCACCCCACCCGACCCGCCACCCGCCAAATCCACCACCCGCATCCGATCCACCCGCATCCAACGGATGAAGCGGGTGGATCGGGTGATATTCGGGTGTTCTACGCATTTCTTCTAAATCGATATTAAATTCGGATTCGAATGCAAAAACTTAATAATAATAAAATAAATTCAATCTGAAAAAAATATTATTCATAAAAAACATGATAAATATAAAGTCAACACAAATCATCCAAGTGGAAATATTACAAGAAGTGTTATAAGTTTAAGTTTTTAAAAAATAGAGAAATTTAGCAATACAAAATATTCAATAAGATCATACTAGGAACTGAACAAATGTAGAAATTTTGCTAAACAATCACGTAAATCACCAATTTATAAATCAAAAGGGAACTAAAGATCAATAAACAAGTAAACAATCAATAAATTTATAACGGGTGTAAGCGGGTAAAACGGGTCGGATGGGTGGATGGATGATGGATCGGGTGATGGGTGGATGAAAGGTCCATCCGAATCCGACCCGATCCATCACCCGCTTCATCCGTCATCCGCTTTCACCCGCTTCATGTCGGGTTTTCACCCTTTTAATATGGATCGGGTTATCGGGTGTCCGTCGGGTTCGGATGAAATTGCCATCCCTATGCGCCACCGACACCAAGGACACACACCTCCAACGCCCTTGCGCCACCTACTCTCTTACCAAACGCCACCTTCCTTCCATTGCAACGATCCTCCACTTTTGCGCCATCTTCAACGTCGCCTGCACCAAGAACCACCACCGGAGCCACTCCAAAACGCCACCACCGTCGAAGCCTTCGAAAAATCGCCTTCTGCAGTTCTCCCGCACCCGCGCCTGCTAGCTTCCGCAACCGCGCCTCACCGCCCCTGCGTCTGCTTCATCCGCCCCTGCGAAAAAACCAATAGAAAGGTCGATTCTTTTCCTTTTTCCAAACGTTTACTAATCCTTTGCTCAAATATTTTCAAGAAAGGAAGCTCCCAGGAAATACAAGATGACCGAGGGTGAGAAAGACCGCTATAGGATTGTGCAAGATCGAGTTGTGTATGCAACTCGGTTTTTGCACGTTCCTACGTTGGAGAAGCTAGGCATGCTGGAGAGCATGCAATTGTTTTTGGAGAATGTTGGGCTTGGAAATTTCCTACATAAGAGTGCTCCAACCTATCCCGAGCTCAGCAGGCATTTCATTGCTACTTTCACCATGGAGAAGGAAGACCATGTGTGTGTTGGGCTTACTTTCAAGTTCAACAAGATCAAGTACACACTGGATTACTTCCAGATTTTGGAGGCTTTTGGGGTTACCATCAACCCTTCAGAGAAATGGTGGGAACCAGTCCCAACTCCAGACCTATGTGAGTTCTGGCAGGCGGCTACAGGATCCGAGTTCCATGTTGGGGTGAGTACTCCAACAAGCTCACTCACCCCTCCTTGAGGCTTCTGTCAAAGATCCCGATGAGTGTCTTTTGTGGACACAAAGAAGAGAACAAGGTCGCTCTCAAGGACCTTTCCCTCATCTATGCATGCCTTCCACAAAGTGAGAGGGTGATGGATTGACCTTCTCTCTTCCTCTCCGTTTTGAAGCGGATTAGGAAGAACGAGCCGAGGGACATCGTCGACGGTGGAGTGATCTCCTTGATCGCTTCACAGGTCATGGATCTTTCCAGCCTTGAGGATGGGCCGGAGGCTCCTCTTTACACAGAGGGGATGCTTAGGAGGTGCAAGCTCCTCCGACGAGATGGGGAGAACCTATTCTGGATCTCCCTTGCTGATGGGAGCCACTTGACATACCTTCCCCAGCCTTTACCCTTGGGGGAGGAGTTTTCAGAGCTCTACATTCCGGCAGATCCTTTTGTGCCGAGGAGGCCGCTGGTGGTCATTGTGGAGAGACATGTTGCCAGCTCCATCCGGGCTCACCAGGAGGAGCACCTGCCCATCCCCGACGACGAGGAGATGCCTACTGCGGCACCGGAGGAGGACCCGGTCCTAGCGAGCCTACAGGCTCAGATGGCTACCATGACCACTCAGCATCAGACATGGCAGACCGACTACCAACGGACTATGCTGGAGCTAGAGCTGTCAAACGGGGCTGACAGGTCGGGTTTGGGTCGGGTTATAACAAGCTCGGGTTGGAATTGGGTCGGGTAAAAAGTAGGCTTGGTTTTTAAACGGGTTGTTTCGGGTCGGGTCGGTTTGGGTCGGGTACCAAATGTTCGGGTTAGAACGGGTTAACGGGTAGCATCGGTTCTTTTCGTGGTGCCAAACGGGGTTGGCGGGTCGATTTCGGGTTGGGTCA
This sequence comes from Fagopyrum homotropicum, assembly GCA_033239125.1. Taxonomy (NCBI): domain Eukaryota; kingdom Viridiplantae; phylum Streptophyta; class Magnoliopsida; order Caryophyllales; family Polygonaceae; genus Fagopyrum; species Fagopyrum homotropicum. The sequence goes on from BSWB01000002.1 coordinate 13,234,426, forward strand.
AACGGGTTTGCGAGTCGAGTTTGGGTCGGGTCAAACGGGGTCGGGTTGAAATCGAGTCGGGTATAAATAGGTTTGTTTTTGTTAGCGGGTTGTTTCGGATCGGGTCAATTTGGGTCGGGTACTAGTTATTCGGGTTGGAACGGGTTATCGGGTAGACTTGGTTCTTGGGCCATAATAAATCGCTTTAGTTGGTTCTTGGGTCACTTCGGGCCGGATTATTTTTTTTAATGTTTCGAGAGGTGCCAATTAAGGTGGGTCAAGTTCGGTTTGCTCAAAGATGATATGATTTCTAACATCTTTATTCAGGTCGGTTTTAAATGGTGCAATTTTCGAGTTAAATCAAAATTACCTAGTTATGTGAATATTTTGGTCTAATAAAATATGGAATCCGCAAATGATTTTAGTTGGATCGGATAATTATTCGCCAATATAATTTGTATGGGCGGCAAAACCAATTTTATCCGCCAATCCGGTCTGAAAATTTCGTTGACTCGATCCGAAAAACCCCGATATTTTAGTATCCGTTTTGATCCGGTTAGAATCCGATACGGGAGATCTTCCTGGATCACCGGATCGGATACGGATAAACAAAGTAGCAAATATATATCCGGATCAAACGGATATTCAGATCAATCGGATATCTGATCCGGCTAAATCATTTTTGCATATTCAGATCAAGAGGATATCCGGATCAATCGGGTCAAACAAAAGTCATTCGGATCATCCGGATATCCGTGGATAATAATCCGATCCGATCCAACCAAATCATTTCGCATACTATATTTTGGATTCCAGATCACCCGGACATCCGGATAATTATCCGATCCGATCATGGAAAAATGCCGGATATCCAACCACATACGGATCGGAATGAATATCCGAATTTAAAACCGGGAGATATTTAACACGAGTGATCATTACAATTATCTCGATAATTATTGCTAGTGAAGAAAGATAATTTATGAAAATATAAGAAATTTACTGGTACTAAAAAGGAAAGAGAATATTGAAAAACAAAACACATTTATTAGTATTTTAATATAAGCCGTTTATCTTCTTCCTTTGTTAATCACTAACATTTATAGATGCTTTTATATTGATATTTTTTAATTAATCTAATTTAATATTTTTTAAAATGACTTTATTACTATTATTATTATTATTATTATTATTATTATTATTATTATTATTATTATTATTATGATAATGGCATTCAAAATTATCTTCTACTTCATTTAGCTAATTGTCGACCAAGGGTTAATATTAACAAAAAATATTTCATTACATTATTTTTATTTTAAGAAATTAAAGTAATCTATGTTTATTCAATTAATCAAAGTAATCTAATAAAAACAAAATATAATATTAGGGTGTGAGAACAAATGTAACTAATATTGAATGGATTAAAAAATACTAAAATTATCTTTCTTATTCTCTAACCTTAATTTACCGGGAGATCTCAATATTTACAATTATATTTCTTATTTTATAACCTTAATTTGCAATTTGCTGAAAGATCTTGACATTTAAATTTTATGAATATAAAAAAGTAATGCTATTAAATAGAAAATACAATAATAAACACATTTATTTAGTATTTTTAAATCCATTCAATATTGGTTACAATTGTTCTCTGTTTTATTTTTTTTAGATTATTTTGATAAAATAAACATAAATTACTTTGATTTATTAAGATAAAAATAATGTATTTAATATATTCTTTGTTAATATTAAACTTTGATCGACAATTATCTAAATGATGAAAAATGATATTTTAAATGTCATTAAAGTAATAATACAAAAAGTTTAATTATTACACAATTAGATTAAATAAAAATATTGGTACAAAACATCCATAAATGTTAGTGACTAGCAAAGGAGGAGACAATACTTATATGTAAATATTAGATTTTTATTTTATCAATATTAGCTTTCCTTTTAGTACTATTAAATTTCTTAAATTTTCATAAATTATCTTTCTTATTCACTAGCCATAATTATCAAGATGATCTCAATTATTACTGGCCATAATTATCAAGATGATCTCAACCTTTAAACTTAATCAACGGTTTAGATTCATACAACTTCACCATGAAGTTGTTTTTGAGCTTCACTAGAGCCGGACCGGGATAAATACTATCTATTTTCTTTCTTGATAAATCATGTCAAATTATCAATTTAACTCAAAACTCAAATTCTATTAATTCAAATTATATAATTTTATATATTGTAAGAGAAAAATAAAAGATGAAAACTTAATATATTCTATACATATCATGAACTTATGATACATGTAAGAGTAATGAACTATGATACATGTAAGAGTATTATTGTTTTAAAATTTTAGGTTTAAATGTGTAATTTTTTTTTTTTTTTTTTATCAATTTACTCCGAATTAACATGTCATATTGGCTTGGACTTCTTCATAGTTTATAGTTCATACTATCACATCATTTTACTTCACATTATCAAGGTTATCTAGGGTCGGGTTATTTTGGGCTAGTGGCTCATTTCAAGTCGGGTTACTTTGGGCTAACAAGTCATTTCAGGTTGGGTTACTTTAGGTTATCGAGTCATTTCGGTCGGGTTACTTCGGACTATCGGGTCATTTCGGGTCGGGTTACTTCGGGCTATCGGGTCATTTCGGGTCGGGTTACTTCGGGCTATCGGGTTATTTCGGGTCGGGTTACTTCCGGTTGTCGGGTCGTTATCGGGTTATTCTACTCGGGATTTATCGGGTCTGGGTCATCTTCGGGTTCGACCGTTCGGGTTATTTATTATTTCGGGTTAAATCAATATCAAGCGGGTCGGTTCCGGGTATTTCCTTTTTTTAAAAATTTTCGGGGCCAGGTTGGGTTTGGGCTCGGGTTTGTCGGGTCGGTTTCACGGGTCGGGTCAACTTTTGACAGCTCTAGCTGGAGCAGCAGCAGAGCTGGCAGACGAGCTTTGCTGATTTTATGTCCTCCCGTTTTGACCAGAGGCAAGAGGAGTGGCAGGCGGCCCAACAGCAGCATCTTGTGGCTCAGCAGCTGGCTTGGCAGGCCAGTTTTGAGACCTCTTTCGGGCGCCGGATGCAAGCCCAGGAGAACCGTATTGAGGATATCTACCGCCGGCAGGAGCATTTCTTCAGCCACTTCCCGTATCCACCAGAGGTGGGTCCGGGTGGTCCATCCGGACCACCTCACTGAGTGGTATATTTCTTTTCCTTGCTCCCACATTTATCGTTGACTCATTTCCACTTTGAGGACAAAGTGTACTTCAAGTATGGGGGAGGGAATTATCATGTACAGTTGCATTTAAATTGTTTTTGAGTTTGTTTTGTGCATCATTTGAAATTCAGTAAAAAAAAAGCCAAAGAAAACGAAAAAAGGCACAAAAATCCTTGGATAAACCGAAAACCCGAAAGGGCGGTTTAGGTAAAAAGAAGGTAGTCCGACCAACATTAGGTTGGTGCAAAATTGGACTTGAGGGATGTGAGTTAAAGTGAGAAAAGAAGAAGAGTGGCAAGGTGAAAACCCGAAAGGGCGCCTTGGCAAAACGAGCGACACCGAGTGTAGGATTTTCTTCCGGCGTTTGGCGACATAAGAAGGGGAGACATAAGGAGGTTGTCCGGGTAGGTCACTCTTGGAGTAATAAGGATGGTAGTCTTTCTTTTTCTCACATTTCCTCTCTTTTCTTTCTTTGCTTCTTTCTTCTTTCTTGGTTTTTCTTCTGTTTTCATTATCTTTTCTTTCTTTCCCTTGCTTCCTGAGACCTTGAGTCTAATTGTTGTCATTTGTTTTACTCGGGACGAGTAAAAGGTCTAAGTATAGGGGAGTTTGATAGGTGATGGAATCACTAGCATTTAGGGTAGTTTTTAGAGTCTTTTTATTGCATTAGTGTCAGTTTATGCTACTAACTTGGTCCAGAAGAAGAAGACTAAAAGAAGCTAAGGAAGGAGTTTTAAGCACTTAGGAGTGAAGAGAGATCACGTAGCAAAGCTTCTGCTATTTCACCGACCCAGCGGGTCCTTGCAGCCGCCCCATCGGTTGACACTTCTCACTGAAGCGCTCCCTGTGTCTTCACCAGCGTCGGCCAAGATGCAGGTCACCGCCCATGCGCCACCCATCAGCGCCCCTGCGGTGACTTGCCTTGTCGAGACGAAGACCAGCTCCACTGCGCCTCCCACTGCGCCCTGCCTGTGCCTCGCCCTGGGAGCTGGAAGGTGAAGAGTCTGTGTCACCGCTCCTGCGCTGGCCCTAAGGTGCCCCTGCGCCTTGACATCAGTAACGGCCAGCAGTTGAAGAGTCAGACGTTGAAGAAGCATTGAAGATCCACCCCAGCGGAATTGCCTAGCCGCCCCTGCGGTCATGGAGAAGATCAACCGATTCTGCCTTAACCGCCCCTGTGGTTCCCGAAGGCCGCCCCTGCGGTTTAACGCCAGAAGCTTTACTCCGGCTGTTTACACCACCTTTATGGCATTAAAGGTGGCTGTTTTAGGCCGGCTATTTACTCCTAATTAAGTGTCTTTTGTAGTATAAATAGTTCATGGCTGATTGCTAGAATCAGCCATGCTTTCCGCACAAAATCCATTTTAGACTTGAGTTTTCCATTGTAATGAGTTGCTAACTCCCTTGCTAAATTGGGTTGGTTTGAGCCTGCATTGTTACTTTGGTTGTAAGTTCTTTTTAATATAAGTTTTTATTCAGTAATGTTTTGTGTTTCCTTGATCTCCATTGTTTAATTACATGTTAACTATTGCTTGAGATTGATCACCTTAGGTTCTAAAGTGCATGTAAACAACTAGGATTAATAGGTTCTGGGTTCGGGTCTTTAATCTAGTAGCAACTTCAAGTAATAACGGGTTGTAATTACTTGAAGAAAAGGAACACAAATATAAAGATAAGTTTAATGGTTTTAATCTTCTCTTTATATCCCTTAGTCTTTGTTTGAATGCTAACTTGTTATTTGTTCTTGTAGGTTTACGGAACACTAACCTGTTAAGTTGTGTTGATGCCGGTTGGCTCAACACATATGTATGACCGAGACGGGAGATTACTTAAAAACTTGTAAAAGGAACGCACCAAATTAGCAATTGCATGCCTAGAATCAACCTAGTGTAGATTCACCCATCATTGTCTTACTTGTTTCGTTAATTGTTCTCTTAAAGCTTTTGTGTGTACTTATTTCAACCAACCCCCCCCCCTTCGGTTACTTGTTACTTGAATTGATAATTGCATCTAAAACCTCAAACTCTCTTGGGTTCGACCCTTACTTATCTACTATACTTGTTCTTAGTGCTAAGTCGGGATTTACTTTTGATTGGGTATAGACGACCATAGAAATACCTTCAACCACACCCTAAATGTTGTTGATGACCCTTCAGTTGTTGGTATTGGTATTCTAGAGGGTTTTGGTACCGGAATTTCAAACGATGTTACAACAAATGATTGGCTAAATAGTGGAGAGTGCTTTAGGCATAGTTGTACATGTAATTTTAGCACAAAGGGGGATTAAAACTAAGAGGTTACTTAACCAAGGTTACAAGAGACAAAAGACTCAAGCAAACCATTCAAGTTCTAGAGATGATGGGTTTAGGAGGCCTTCACCTACCGATATGTCAAGGCAAATGTCAGGATCTCAGAATTTTAGTGACCCTCATGGGAACTTACTTGAGGGGTATCAATGCCACAATTTAACAGTGATCGCCACTATAAGACAACTTGTCCCAGAGACCCTCGAAATAACTTTAAGTGTGGTGGAATTGGTCATATTGTCACTTTCTACAAATGTGGTACGGAATACTTCACAATCTCAAGCTTCTGTACCTACTTTCAAGAGACTAGTACCATCAACACGTCCAACAAACTCACACTCTCAGTAGGCTTCTAGTACATCCAAGGTAAAGGGACGTGTTTATGAGATGAGGGTCGATCAACCCAATGTGCAAGGGACGATAAGTACGATCATGATTCGATCTCAACCAGGGTGCATTTTATTTGACACTAGAGCCACACATTCATTTATATCTGAGGCATGTGTAGCTAGACTTGACTTATTTTGTGCTTTTCATTGTGAGTCTTTTGTTGTGGGATTACCTGATGGTAGTCAACTAGTTAGAACCTGAAAGAGAACGGTCATTGTCATGACTGAAGATGAATCAATACATGCATTTGAGGGTCGTCACCCCAACAAATCGGGGCAAATCATTAGTGTTATGACCTCTTATAGATTGTTAAGGCAAGGTTGTGTTGGTTACTTGTGTTATGTGATGGGGGAAGAAAAGAAGAAACCCGAGTTATCATAGATTCCTATTGTTAGTGAGTACCCAAATGTCTTTCTGGATGACTTACCAGGACTTTCTCCACGGCGGGATGTAGACTTTATGCCTTAACTCCAATATCGAAGGCGTTATACAAAATGACACTCGTAAAAATGCATGAATTAAATAAAAAGCAACTACAAGAACTTGATGATAAGGGATTTATTAGACCAAGTGCATCGTCATGGGAGCGCTAGTATTATTTGTGAAAAAGAAAGATGGTTCTCTCCGCTTGTGCATTGATTATAAAGAGCTAAATAAGGTAACAATGAAGAACAAGTATCATTTGCACATGATAAATGATTTACTACACTAGTTTCAAGGGTCGGTGGTATTTTCAAAGAATGATTTGAGGTCTAGTTACCATCAATTGATAATTCGAGATGAAGACTTTGCAATAACGGCGTTCCGGACAAGGTATGATCATTATGAGTTTGTAGTGATGTCATTTGGACTCACTAATGCTTCAGTTGTTTTCATGGACTTGATGAATCGAGTTTTTTGGGAGTACTTAGACCGTTTTGTTGTGGTATTTATTGATGGTGTTCTGATTTACTCTCGAAATCGAGAGGAGCATGTAGGTCATCTTCGAGTTGTCCTTGAAGCTTTAAGAAAGACTATGTCATATGTTAAATAGTCCAAATGTGAATTTTGGCTATAAAAAGTAGCATTCTTTGGGCATGAGAAGGTGAGATGCTTGATCTATAAAAAATTGTAGCTGCCTCAAAATGATATCCGTCTAAAAATTTGAAAGGGGTTAGAAGGTTTCTTGGTCTTGAAGGTTACTATCGAGGATTTGTGGAAGGATTCTCTAAAGTAACTCAATCAATAACTGACCTACTTCGTAAGATAAAGAAATTTGAGTGAGATGAAAAGTGTTAGAAGAGCTTAAGAGATGACTCACTAGTGCACAAGTCTTGGCATTACCTCAAGGTATTGATGGGTTTACGGTTTACAACGATGCTTCGGGATGAGGGTTTGGTTGTTACTAATGCAAAATGACAAGGTGATAGCATATGCATCCGCCGGTTGAAGTCGTATGAGGTAAATTACCTCACTCATGACTTGAAACTAGCAACAATAACTTTTGCTCTCAAGATTTGACGACACTACCTTTATGGGGTGAGTTGTCAAATTTTCACAAATCATAAGACTATAAGAGCTTAAAATACATTTTTACTCATAAGGAATTAATATGGGACAAAGGAGATGATTAGAATTGTCGAAGGACTATGATATTGAGATTTTATATCATCTTGGAAAGACCAATGTTGTTGTTAATGCTCTTAGTATGAAGTCAACGCAAGAAAAGATGATAGCATGCTTGACTACACAACCTGAGTTGCAACAAGAGTTGATGAACCTTGATATTGATGTTTTGTTTAACAAAATAATACTCTTATAGTGTTATTTTTACCCCTAGATTACGAGTCGTTAAGAAAAGACGATAGCATGCTTGGCTGCACAACCTGAATTGAGCATGTCAATATATCACCCCCTAGATTTAGTATCAAAATAGTTAAAAAAATTCTTCTATTTTAATAGGGTAGCCATTAGTTTTCTAGAAACTTTTAACAAAGTAAACTAGACTAAATGAAGAATGCAGAAACTCGAGGATACAATTACTAACTAGAGTTTCGAGAAGATATCTTGGATTGCACTTTGATCGGAGCATGTGGATGTTAACCACAAGTTTTTATTTTGCATATTTTTTGGGGATTTCTAGACGTACTAGCAAAAGTTTATATTTTTTTAATTTTTAATGCACTCTTACTACGAACCTCTAATTGCAAAATGTGTAGTTGTGGTAATGAATATAGATTTTCGTCAAATAAGTCTACCAAAGTACCAAACCCCTAATTTTTGGCCGTTCAATTTGTCACTCACTTCCAGACTCGACTCTTTGTCCACTGTCCATGTGTCATCCCAAAGCCTCTCCACGATCTCCTCAGTTCCCCATCAAAATTCAATTCTTACATGTTCTTTTGCGCCCGTAAAGAACAGAACAACTGAGATTCAATACAATCTCTAATGAAATCGTGCTATTTACGTGCCAAAATCGATACAAAACCCAAGGGAAAAAAGGCCCACGTGGTCAAAGTCACAGGTAAGAGAGAAAAAATAACCTGGGAATCAAAGTGGAATAAGACGAAGAGAGACGGATAGTAGATGGGTTCGGCCATGGATATAGGAGGATTAAGTAACCAGGAAGTGATTGTGGAAGAATGGACTGGCAATGCTTCTACCAAGTTATCTTTGACTGCCACCATTTCCCCTTCGTCTTCTAGCTCTTCAATCTCAATCCAAAGGTCTGCTCTTTACTCCATGTCTTCCCCCTCTTAATGGATTTTAAAATTACGATCTTCACCTCTTTTTGTCTTTCATGTTTACAGATATGGTAGCAATTTTGGCCTCGCATGGAGACGATTTATTGCCGCTTTTGTCCCTGAGGTTTAAGCTCTCCCATATTCTTAAGGTTTCATGATCCAATTTCAATCTCCAAGGTCTTGCCTTTACTTCGGTGTTTTTCCAATTCAGGGTTTTCCAACTAGTGTAACCTCGGATTATGTTCAGTTTCAACTATGGGATTCCTTGCAGGTTTGTAATTTGCTTTTGCCCCCTATTAAGCTTTGATTTCCTGATTGAATTTGAAATTAGATAGGCTATCTTTATAAAATTATCTTAGTTTGAACTAATCCTGAAACCAAATTACAATTTAGCTGTTTGAGTTTATCTTTGGCAAAATTAGGTTAATAGTCAATCAATCCACTGAGCAGGATGTACTTTAAGAGATAATGATACAGTCAGATGTATCCAATGAACTTAGCATCTGCTCTTACAAACCTTTTCATTACATTAGGGTGCAGATGGTGATCGGTGACTTATTTATTCCCTGAACTTCGTTAATTGATTTGATTTGTGTAGGGCTTGTCGACCTATGTGCGGACAATGCTTTCAACTCAAGTAAGCATTACCCATCTTAAGTTTCTGCTATATCTTCTTTGGAGTAGGATGGTGATTTATAATTGTTCGAAGTTTGCCCCTCCCATAAATTTGTTCAATATTGCTATCAGGCCCTTTTGAGTGCCATTGGTGTAGGTGCGAAATCAGCTACTGTAATTGGAGCTACATTCCAGGTTTGTTTCATTCCAACTGGAAATTAACTTCCCCTAAAAAGAACACATTTTTTTTAATTAATTGAAGATATTGATTGGTTCTCGATTTACAGTGGTTTTTGAGGGATCTAACAGGAATGCTAGGAGGCATATTGTTCACATTTTATCAGGTACTTGTGGCTTGATTAGTGAGGCAGCTGTACAAAGAATACAGATGAACTTTAAGATATTTGTTCCTCAAAACATATTTCATGTTTTTGCAAGTTTTTCAAAGGGTTTTGAAAAAGACAAGGTTTAATTATCTATATGTTGCCAATCAGCTGCTGCTGGACAATATAAACCTTGATATTTTGTGCTTATAAAAACTTTGTTAATTTTTTTCTAGGGCTCAGATCTAGACAGCAATGCCAAAATGTGGCGATTGGTTGCAGATTTGATGAATGATCTTGGTATTTTCTACTGCTGCTTCATTCTTGTAATTATTTTCTTTCTTCCTGTCAGTAGTATTGTATATTGATGTGCAGAAACAAGCACACTTGGGCATGCTTGGATGCTATAAGTTATTAAAGCATCTGTCACCTTTGCTTTGTCAATTCTTCTTTGAACAAAATTTATCCTGAAAATGAGTGATTCTTTTCTTCATTGCAATATTGCCCTGAATGTCAATCCCTCAACATTCGTCCCCTTTTTTGGTGCATTTTGGAGATATTTCTAAATTTCTTTCACTTGCTTGTTGCAGGAATGTTGATGGACCTTCTTTCTCCACTATTTCCTTCGGCATTTTTGTTCATAGTTTGCCTCGGAAGCCTTTCAAGATCATTCAGTAAGTAAAACCTGTATCATTAGATAAAAATATAAAATTCGTGAAAATAATGTTATGATATGAAGGCCTCTTGATGCAAAATTTTGTATGATCAGGACTCGGGTTTTTGATGTTATATATGTTCTTCCTATGGGTCTTGAATGCCTCTATATTTCATATTCAATCATGATATAAGGACACATGTGTAGGTGTTGGTTCTAGTTGGTCTCTCTCTATTGAGCTAATCATTGGATTATATAACAGAAAGATGTGACCAGGTATAGCAGATAAATTGGTTGTGGTTGGTCTTACCGAAAAATTAGAATATTTCAGCTGTTATTTTTGTATAAATTCTCTTTTGTAAAACTTGTTATCCATTATAGGGGCAGTCCTTGTTCTACTGTAATCCATCCAGATTTTTTTCTACCTTTTTTTTTTTTTGTAGTTTAACTGAAATGCCAGTTTCTATTATCTTAATGTTCAGCTGGTGTTGCTAGTGGAGCCACAAGAGCCGCCTTGACCCAACATTTTGCTCTCCAAGATAACGCAGCTGATATTTCTGCCAAGGTGGGATTTGCATTTATCACAAATAACACCTTATCTCACTTCCCAATCTTGAACTGATATATAATATAATTGTTAAAAGGAAGGAAGTCAGGAGACACTTGCAACGATGACTGGCATGGCATTCGGAATGCTTCTTGCTCGTGTTACATATGGGCACCCTTTTGTTATATGGATTTGCTTTCTGTCACTGACTGCATTTCACATGTATGGTAAGTTCTTATAAGATCTAATGCTTCTTCACATTATTACTCTCATTTATCCCTGTCAAATCCCATGCATCCTTGGGATGTTTGTGTATCCGTATCTTTAGTTCTCCCTTACCCACGCATGTATATTATAAGAACATATTCATTCATCCCCATTGGAACCTGATACTTTCTTGGTTTGTGTAGCAAATTACCGTGCAGTTAAGTGTCTTTGTTTGAATACAATAAATGGCCAAAGGAGTTCTATTCTTCTGCAACACTACATGAAAACTGGTCAAGGTGATTGATGGTTTCTTTTATTTCTGTTACAGTTAATTGTTTAGAAGAGAAGAAAAGTACATTAGAAGTAAGAAATAACCTAACAAATCACTGGATTTGTTATATTCTACTGATGTAGACATTAATGTATTGACTAGATATTGCCTCCAATATTTCCAGTACTCTCCCCTAAGCAGGTTTCGGGTAGAGAGAATGTTCTCTCGTGGTGGACGAGTCTATGGAGCTCAAGAACCTTTTTGAATGAAAGAATATGTCTAGGCATTAAAATTTCGTCTCTGGACCACCAGGAAATGTGAGCAGATTCCGTGTGCTCATAAACTATGGTTATGTGAAGGATGCATCTATTTGGTACATTTCAAATTAACATTCTCTTGCATTTTTACGATACAGGGCAGACCTCTTCCGCTTTGCAGGATCATATTATAAGAAAGGTTGACGCTCACTTTATGCACACTTCGGATAGAGATATAGATCAGTGCACAAATCTTACATAAATTGTTATGGTTTTTGCACCTTTTTTAGCCATGTACTTGTTGCTGTTGAAGAAAGGAAACGTTATCATTGTTATGCACAAGGATTCAGCGCCTCATAACGTGCTTGAGGCATTCATACACGCATTAGTCATGCTACACATATCAGACAAAAAGAGATCTCCACATTCCGAAAGCTGGTCTTGGATGGATAAGAACTACAAAGAGTTTCTTACTAAGGTACTCAACACTTGACACTTGACACTGACAGATATAAGCTTACTGATTGCAATAACATTTCCTATTGCAGCTCCAGTTATCAGGTTGGAAGACCGAGCGACTTTTATCGCATGCTGTAGTTTGGAGGGCAAACTGGAAACCCAAAATTTCCGAAGGAAAGGATGCCTAATCTGATTTTGGCCGTCCGTTTAGAGACGAGTACATTTTTGTTGATTCCTTTGAAGTTTTTATCTAGACTTGTCACTTAATATGTATTTTTTGCATTAAAAAGATAGTCTGTATTCATGTCTTGGATCCATTGTCTAATAGAAATCCTTGGTTTCTGCTCAACTAGCAACTGCTACGTTCTGGTTGTGTGTTTGTAAGAGAACAATTAAGAAAACTCTGAGAAGTGCAAGTAAGGAAGAATACAGGTGTGCTTCAAGCACCAAATATTAGTTCTTGCTCAAGTTATAAAATGCAAGACCTAAGAACCCAGAGCACATGAAGTACAGCTTCTGATCTAGAAGTTCCAAAAGTGCCCAATCAAAAGATGGGAAATTGTTGTTCAACTTGTGTTCAAGGATGAGGGCTCAAAGTGTTAATATAAATAGCAAATTAAGAAGGCAAAATGGGGGTTCTTCTTCCTTTTTTCTTATCTATTTTCTTCTCTCTTTTCTCTTACTCTTTTATAAAATAAATTTGGAACCCAATTTGGTTAGATTATTGAGAATACTGTATGAAGATCGAAGATGATTGAAGTTTATTTAAAGATTTTTATTTCAAGATTGATCTACTTATTTTCACTATAAATATGCTTCTTTTATCTCTCATTTCTTCTTCTCTAATGTATAACAGGATACGTTTTCTATGATTGTAGATGATAGCTCGTTCTATGGTTGAAATGTGATGCTTTGATTGTGTTCATGAATGTAGATGATAACTCGCTCTATGGTTGAAATGTGATGCTTTGATTGTGTTCATGAATGCTTGATGGTTATGTGCTTGATTTAAGCTAATAGAAATTTGAACCTAGGGTTTTAGCATGAAATCGGGTTTTTTGTTATATATATTTTGGCTGATGTTGAGATTATTCTTGATTATTGCTCTTCCTAGTGATCCAATTTTGCTCACCCCCACCCACCAATCAAAACCAAGTATTTTAAATTAAAGAAAATTATAATACATTTTATTATAGATCAAGGAACTAATAAATATGATTAAAAAATTAAATACTTGATTTTGATTGGTGGGTGATATTACCCACCAATTTTGGGTGAGCAAAATTGAATCCTCTTCCTAAATGAATATTGCTTATTTGATGCTATCAATTGTTAGGTATTTTTATCTTGATCTCAACCAAGAGGTAACTCTCTAAACAGAATGCAATTGTTAGGTTTATCTTGTTTGATGAATATTCCAAGTAGTGACTTCAACTAGAGATGGGGTCCTTCGTAGTGACATAAACTGGAATTTGTTCCAAGTAGTGACTTGCAGTCGTAGAAAACGGAGAGAAGCAAGGCGTGAGCAAGTTCCAGGTGCTCTCCTGGAAGCAAACCAAGAACATTCATCACTGTACAATAAATACTATACAACTTTGATACGGAAAAGTAAAAGAAATAGATTTGATTTTTAATATTTAAGGAAAATTCGGAATTTGATTTTCGAAGTAAACCCATTATAAGATGATATGGGCATGTAAATAAAATCTTATCATGCTAAAAACAATTCTGTATTGAAATGAATGTCTACAATTTCCAAAAACATAAACACAAAGGGGCATTCCGAGAATTGAACTCGGGACCTCTCGCACCCTAAGCGAGAATCATACCACTAGACCAAATGCCCAACTGTTGTTCAAACTGTAAATGATTTGTTTTTCTACTATGATATGTTTGGTAACGTAAGATTAAACAGATAAAGTTGAAGAAAATTATTCAGATGAAGAATTAAAGAGATAAATTTGTGTTATGGAGATGAGTATAGAAATGAGTATTTGGTAAAACGAATATTGTTGTGTGTAAAATTATGAAAGAATATGGTTTAAATTTTTTTGTAGATGAAAAGGAAAAGGGGTAAAAATGAGATTTTTCCATAACAATCCTTATAATCCTCACAATTTATTGAACGTATGATCGAAGTTCAATAAGATTACACAGTTCTCATAATCTATTTATCTCATTCATTCTCTTACCAAACAAGATTAAGAGGATCATTTCACCCTTAATGAAGAAGACTCAACATATATACATCAGTACATGACACGGTTGGACTTGTTGAAAGACAAACAAGTCGAAAACAACACATAACTATCGAAGAAGCAGCATTATGAAGCTTTACAATTTTTGGCTCTCTCCCCTTTCAGCCTTTTCGGGATCCATTTCAAACTACTATGAAACTAAGCATTCAAGGCAGCTTCCACACGCAGAATTAGCTCTCAATGTTTGACACAGAAACCGTATTTTGCAAGAAGCTCCCAAGCAACTTCTGGTCAAAAACCATATTTGGCAACTGCAGAAAGACTTGCTGTGAGAAGTAGTTACAGGGTAAGAAGAAGAGGAAGTTACTAGAACTTTCAAATGGACAATACCTTATCTCCATAGTAAATTTTCGAGTTGTTAGCGATTGCTTCAATGAATTTCAGCTCGAGGTATTGAGGAGTCAATAATAACTTATTACCTTCAGCTTCCTTCATCATTCTGTGAAAATGACAAGTTAATATTATGTGTATGACAAATCTTTATCAGTCATGATTTTTGGGCATGAAAGAGATGCACTTACCTATTAGCATTGGCATCAGTCAAGCTCTTCTCACGAGCAAGATACATCTCGTTCTCTAGTAGTTGCAGCTTTTTGGCATTCTCTTTCTCCATTAGCTTCTGCTCCATCATTATCTTGCTAACATAGGCATTCTTCTCTGCCTCGGATATAGCCATCTTCTTTTGTGTCTCTACTTCTTTCTCCACAACTTTCTGCTTTTCAATGGCTATTAAAACCTTGGTGCGTTCTTCTTCCATCTGTTCGAAATTCCGTCTTATGCTCTCTGGAATGGTAGGCTTTGTAACTCGTACACTGATTATTTCAATGCCTGGTGCATAACGAGTGCAGTCAACCTGGAGTGCTTCTTTCATCCTTTCATCAATCTGGAAAAAATTTAACGGCCACGTATTAAAACAGTTGCCACTGACCATCATCATCATCATTCATGAATATCATGCAAGAAGAAAACAGTAGACAATGCATGTAACTCTCATTAAATATTGTACTAGTTTCATCATGTACCTGATCAAACATGTCAATATACACTTGCTGAAGAGTGTGAGAACTGCAAAACTGATTGATCTCATGATGAATCTTGTCATATATCCATGTATTATCATAGTGTACACCATAATTTGATAGTGTCTCATAAACATGATCTTTGCGAAGCCGATTTACCACCTAAAAGACAGTTCAGGCCAGGTTATAATTACAAGTATAAGCACATCATCTAGTTGACTCTTACACAAGTACTGATATCAAAGTATAACCTCAATTCTTTTAAACTGAATCATGACACCCCCTTTAGTACCACAAGGAATATCTCGAACCTGCAATGTTCATTTAAGAAGTCAAGTTGTATGGATTTTTGACATAAGAGATCATGTCAGTGTAAATTACAACATTGGGCTATACCTGATCTGTTTGAAGGGTCACTTGAATAGGTTCATAATGAGTTATCAAAGGCAGCTTCCAGTGGAAACCTAAAGTTTCCATGAACTTTTGTCAGTTAGCTTCTAAAATACTGCAATAAATCAACTACTGGATACAATATAAGTCTGAAAAGGCATTGGAAGAATACCTGGATGAGTTACGTTCTTAAGAAGGGCGCCGCCTTTCCAGTATACACCAACATGACCTTCTGGCACTTGATGCAAAATTGTGAAGCTGCTATGATGTGTGGATGCTGATGATATCTGTTCAATCAAAAGCGCAATTTCTAAATTTATTCGAGTTTTGGTAACTGATTTGGCTCATGAAACAACTAAATACATGTTTGTCAAATCTTCACTTAAGCGTAACAACAAGAAATAATTACAAATGAGAGGAATAAAACTGGCTTTAGATGAGACATTCATGACATAACAGATAAGTAGGGATTAATAAAAGCAATACACTTCCGAACGATGAGTTGAGTTGAAAAATCAACACCAATCAGCTTCTAAAGTGTTTTTTTCCCTATCAATTTTATAATGTATGAGCTCTCTCCTCTTTTGTCAGAGATCCCTGAATCTTATAAAAAGGAAAATGCGTCTTGAGTGACAAAGAGTGAGTTAAAGAGAAGTCATTCCCAAAGGGAAACCAGCAATGCGATGCAAATTGATTAGCAGCTCAACAGTTAGGTATACAGAGGAATCAAGCAACAAACTAATAAATGCGATCAACTGTTAAAAAATAACAAGATCCTAATCGCACGATTAGGAGCTGAAAAGTGTGCAAGAATCGTGAACATCGAAGAAAACGTATATCTACCGCCTATCAAATGCACTCCGAGAAGAGCAACACATAACACGTAACACATCGAAGAACTATGCTGGAATCGGTAAATTCAAACTTCGAGCTCCAAAATCGATTCACCAACTATCGCGTAAAAAAATATGATCAAGACTTTCGAAAACAATATCAATCATCGAAAACCAGTAGAAAGGGAGAAGAATTCGATGACTAACCAAGCATAAAGCGGCAATGAGTAAGGCGGCGAAAGTTGTAAGAAAGTGTGAAGAGACTGCCGGCGGCGGCGGCGGAGGTTGCTGCTGTCTACGATCCATCTGACGCTGTGGCGGAAACTTATCGCGCTTGTCGTTTTGATTTTCAGAAATGTACACTTCTTATGGCGCTTGATTTTTGGCGTTGAGATTGGAAATTTATATGGGATTAGGAGTGTTAGAAATGTTAGAGAAAAAAACGAGAGATGATGAACGATTCATGAATTGTTCAAAATTGGAAATTTTAAAAGTCAAGTTATTTATAAAATTCATCGTGGTTGTTTTAATATATGTTCATTCAATCAGCAGACAATTTTCTTGTAATTTTAAAGTAGCATGAATGACATTGTCTGTTAGACTTTTAAGTACAAAAGATTTACGGGTGATCGAAGGAAGCGAATATCAGTAATTATAAATGTACAAATATAGTGATAATGAACTATACTTTTAAAATAAAATATTTATAATTATAAATGGTTCTTATTATATATTTAAGTAGTAATTAAGTTTAACATATTGAGTTAATAATAATAATAATAATAATAATAATAATAATAATAATAATAATAATAATAATAATAATAATAATCCAAAATAATGTTAAATACCATCATTTTAAAGGAAAGGGATGGTGGCGTATCTAGCGTCCATGACTTTCAAAATTTTAAAATAAGGATTTTTCCACATGGTGCCCTCTAGGTTTTGGCTTTTCCGGATGGTGCTCAAACTTTTTTACTTTTCTGGTTGGTACCCCTAAGATTTTTACAGTTCCGTTCCGTACCCTTTTTGCTTATAATCCATCCAAACTAACGTTCGTTTTTTTATTAAAAAAAAAGGAAAAGAAAAAGCATACAGAAGGAATTACCTCTCTTCGTCTCTTCGACCACTCGTTGCTTCATTATCTACTTCTCTTTACAATAGAAACGATCAAACGAACCTGCAAACCCTTGAGGTCGAATTGCCGGCGAAACTAACGGTGTCCTAACCGGTTACGAAGACGACGTGGTGGTGGTGGTACTCCAGAAGCCCTCTTCCAACACCTTCTCTTTAAAGGTAAAACTCTAATCCCTAAATCTCTAATTGTGCATACTTGGGATGATTTGGTGGAGATTGGAGATTCTCTAGTGTTTGCTAGGCATCCTAGAAATAAAATTGGTGTTATCTTTGTGAACTCTAGACATGTAATTAGTCACCCCTGAGTTAGGCATCTCGATGGAGATGGATTTTGCAAATGCATTATTTTTTTTTTTTTTTATTTTTTTTTTTTTGATAACGGAAAGCGGTTCGATCCAATAGACGGCGCGCCGACTATTGGATCGAAAGGCCGAAAAAGATCGGCAGACGGACTAACCGTCATGAAGGACGACAACAAAGGAGAAAAAGAAAACACAAAAAATATATCATAAAAACCCGAAAGCAGGGGAGGTTTTCAAGGGAAAGCAGCATGATCCAGTCAGCCGGAAGCGACGAGCGTGAAAGTTTATCTTCAAAGGAAGTACACAGGCAGGACGCCTGGGGAACAGCTGTGGACACCTCAGATTTGGACTGCAACAGAGCCGTCAGGAGTCGATCACACATCCACGCTCCCTTCTCGACAAACACTCGAAACTCCACCAAAAACCGTATCAATACAGAGAAGACGAAGCTGCAGCACACGGGTATCATGATATAAGAATGTGTACAACTTTGATGTTTCAAAGAGTAAGATTTACAAGGGAAAACATTGTTCGAAACGGGTTGGTTTAAAAAGGATAAAAGCAAAGGAGATTTGCAAAATAGATGTGATCTTGTTTTGATTTTGGTGAGGTTTTTACACAGAAAAGACAATAAAAATTGATAGGTTTTTCAGCCTTTAATGAGGGAGTATTTTACATACACATTGGTCAATACTAAGTTTGAAAGGTGATCGAACATATGAAACAGAGAAGGAAAGCTCCATAAAAGTAGTCAGTTTAGTGTATTCGAGATACAAAGACTCGTTTGTAAGAGTAATGGTTGTTACGGTGTCAGTCGAATGGTTGTTACGGTATTAGACGAACACCGTCTACCAATTTTAGGCAGTGTTCAAAACAAATCCGGTCTACCAATTTTAGGCAGTGTTCAAAACAAATCCTTCCTGATTGTAATTGACAAAATTGAGAATCACTACCCAAACAAGAGACAACCCCAAAAGAAAGAATGGTAAGAGAAGCAGTTTGATTGATTCTTGTTTGAACAAATTGTGTTAAACGCAAACAGGACACAATAGAATTGGGGGTAACCGGATCAATAAGATGCTTGCCTTTAATAGAAATCTAAACAAAAGATTTCTGGGCATTTTGTATTCAATCCTTCGAAAAATTTTTTTGAATAAATCAGAATTGGTGGTATCCAAATCAATTACAGCAGGTGATAACGTGGACCTTGTGGTGAATTCAAAAAGCAAGTAAAGTTCCAAAGGGATTTATACCAACAAAATAGGTAGATTCATACCTAACAACTTACATAAGCATAGTCTAGAGCAAACATAGATCAAGGCATGGGATAACCATCGATAATAAAGAATTGTAACAGAAAGTTGAATCCGAGTAAACCAACACTACAAAGGGTCTGGTAAAGCCTGAGAGAGTGCAAAAGCAGAGGATTTATTCATCATGGTTTAACCAAATATAAATTTCTTGTTACAAGTTGAGTAGAACCACTTCCAATGGTGGCTAGTTTTTAAACAAGGGTGGTAACCCATTTGAGATGGAGAAAGAAGGGTTTCCTCAGGAAAAGCAATTTGCCAAAATATCGGTGTTTGTTTACGAGAAGGAGCGTGTATCATGAAGGAGTAGTTGGTCGGCTTTCATAGAACCGGCAAAGTGCAAACTGGACTCGCCGATTACAGCATACATCAGGATCGAACTTCAACTTCAAGCGTTCCTCGCAGCAACCAAAGCAATCAGCGGCGACGAGGCGGAAAACCAACGGCGGCAGTGACGAGAAGAGCTCCGGTTGATGAAGAGGGAGGGACGGTGGTGTAGATTACCGAGATCTGGGTCAGATTTGGGTTCGCGATGAGGAGAATCAATCCAAGTAGAAGCAAAGGAGAGCGTGGCTTCTTGGGCTCCAGTTGGTGAAGGCGGATGTCCCTGCTTGTTCAGTGGCTCCGGTCGGTGAGGGCGGCGGAGCAAGAGTGCTCCCGGAAAGCTTGTCGGCGTTATCCCTATTGTTGAAGACTAGGGTTTTTTTTTGGAGTTGTTTTATTTTGTCTGTGAACAGGAGAGAGCGTTTAGCTCTCTTCATTCGCAAATGCATTATTATTCTTGAAGAGCTGCTGCTATAATGTGAAATTACCTATTCATAATTTCATAGTTTGATTTTTTGGACTTTCTAGGTCTTAAATACAAGAAGTTGTTAGTATCATCTGCATTTTATAAGATCATTTGCATTTTTATCACTTTGTGATATTCAACAGTTTCGGTGTTTGAAGTCAATGGTTGCGGATCAAATACTCTTAATAAGGACGCTTGAATGAACTACTAGTGCTTCTTATATAATATGACTAAACCATTTTTAACTAGAGCTTCTTATAAAGCTTGAATGGTTATTTGTTGTCTGTTACCATTCAGTTTCTTTTCAAAAATTGGATTTGTATGTATATTATTACATGAATTGGTGTTGGAAGAGAGGAGTAGGAATTGGTTTTGTCTTA
Source organism: Fagopyrum homotropicum (assembly GCA_033239125.1). Classification (NCBI taxonomy): domain Eukaryota; kingdom Viridiplantae; phylum Streptophyta; class Magnoliopsida; order Caryophyllales; family Polygonaceae; genus Fagopyrum; species Fagopyrum homotropicum. The sequence continues at coordinate 13,254,807 of BSWB01000002.1, forward strand.
GCCTTAATTTATTGTCTATAGATTTAGTCTTTGTTAGGAGTTAGCCTTAATTTAATGTCTATAGATTTAGTGTTATGTTAGCCATATAAATGTGAATTAATGTTGTGAATGTAGTGCACTCTTCATGGATTCACGTCATGAGTCGGGGAGTTCATCAACACATCTAAGAATGACTGATCAATATTGTATAAACTGTCGTCCACGAAAAAGACTTGTGGTTCGGATCTCACACTCTAAAATGAACCCGGGTAAGATGTATGTGAAATGTGATGATTGCGGCTTTTTTCGATTTGTAAATGAATCGAACTTGATGGTGAAGGAGCAAGAGGAGAATGAGACAAGAAGTAGCTATGAAAGAGACGTAGGCTTGGCAAATGTTACGAGTTTGCAAGATTTGAGGAATGATATCAAGGACTTAACGACATATGTTCAAGGCGTCGTAAAAATAGTTGTTTTGTTGTACTTTATTATTGTAGTGATTGTGTTAAAAATGTGACTAGAGTACTTGATGTTGGTTCATTCAAGTTGTGTATGTAAGCTATTATTTCTATGTAAGCTGTCATGGCATACTAAGGTTGCACAATGTTTATTTTGGTAAAATTTGTGTTTGAACGATTGTTGTAGACTCTTTGGGAGAGGTTGTTAAAGAGTGACTGGCATGGTCTTTGATTTAGCTTTTCTATGAGTTTCATGACCCCTCTCTTTCACCTTTGATTTGTTATGTAGCTTGTAATTATCTTTACCTGTGTACAGACCATTGGTTCTGTTGGAAATAGATGCATGGGTCTTGTAATCATCCTGCAGATTGAATAAGTCTCGGACACATTGGTTCTGTTGGGTGGCCGAGTCTCTTCATGGCTCTCTTCTGTCATTTCATGTCCCATTGTTGCCAGCTTTGAGTTTTGACAGGCAGGCTCGTTGTAAATTAGACAGTTTGCACTTAGGTATTCTGTTTTTGTAAATTAGACGGCTAGGTCGTAAAGATCATCTTGCAGATTGTAAATTATCTTGTAAATATCATAATGCAGCATAGGTGTTTTGTTTTTGTAAATTAGACGGCTAGGTGTTTTGTTTCTGTAAATTAGACAACATAGGTGTTTTGTATTGTCTTAACCCTAAAGCAGGAAGTTGAGAGGCTAAGGATTGCCACTGGAAAAACAGCAAGTCCCTCAGATTCATTCAACATGGGGAACACTGAACAACAAAAGATCAAGTTGACACTGAACAACAAAATCAGCTACTGAACAAGCAAAATTTACTTCTGAACAACAAAATCAGCAAGTATAATCAGCAGGGACTCACGGGGTATGCAGCCGACATCCAAGATGTCATATCTTTAGGCAAACTGAAATCAGAGGAAACAAAACACCACTCGGAATCGCCACAACTAAAATTGCAGTAAGCCAAACGTTGACAAATTGGTCTGGGTGAGTGTCAATTATCTAGATTTCTTTTTGAAAAAGGTAAAGTACAGGCATGTTAAATACATACAGGAAATACAATTAGATATACAGAGGAAAGCTTCACCTCACTATTTAGTGCATCCGTGGCAGTCAGACGTTCAGCTGGGTCAATTGCCAAAAGATTCTCAATAAGTGAAAATGAAGATGGTGGGAAATCCTTAAATGTCTCTGTTATGCAGCGCCTGTATGAGTGTTGAGGCTTAAATATGGTTGCATGCGGCAATCTAGACTTCTTCCAATATTCTTCTGAAGGCGAACCACACAACTTGAATATTTTATGAAGTTGCTCCACCTGAAAACAAGATCAAATAGCACTTAACAAGAGCTCATTTGCCTTTTGGTTTATATACCTAAACAATATGCTAAACACTAGGACTTCATGAGCTCGTTGATTTAGTTCAGCCCATGCAAGAACACCTAGGCTCTATGCTTTCTCTCTCACATATAAACGTAACACTCTCAAAGTGAAATTAAAAAGAATGTTGTAAGCAACAAATTGAATAAGAATCAGGAAAGTACTTAGAAAATGGTGTCTCTATAGGAAAATATTTCTTCTTAATGATACCCAGTTTTTCCCCACATGTTAAAAAATACTATCATCATATGCCATCAACACGAATGATCAATATACATAGCTCATGAGCCTGGTATATGTAACATTGTAACATTCTAATAACTCATGTAGTACCATCCAAAGACTTGGTAGATTTCTTACTAACTTTAACACCACTTCCTCCAAAAGCCCTTCACATAATACTGAACTTTAAACTATATGATGTCTCATAATAGATAAAGGAAAGGCAGATCCAGCTATACCTCTGTACGCCCAGGCATTATGGGTTTTCCTGCCAACAGCTCTCCCAGAATGCAACCTGCGCTCCATAGGTCCACTCCTACCCCGTAATCAGTTGCTCCAAGGAGAAGCTCTGGTGGTCGATACCACAGAGTAACCACTCTGCTTGTCATTGGCTGCTTGTGATCAGGATCAAAGAATGATGCCAACCCAAAATCAGCAATCTTGAGGACACCTTCATTATCAATGAGAAGGTTCGAGCCTTTTATATCACGGTGTAACACATGACGGTTGTGACAATGTTCAAGCCCTGATAATAATTGGTGAATATAGCATTTAACCTAATCAACCAGTCAAACAAACAGAAGGACCACAGTTAGCAATCCAAAATAGAGTAATCATAAGCAATTTAGTCCCGTCAAGTCTACAAATATCATATGTAATTAGGTAAGTAGTAATTTCACCTGAGGCTTAGTGAAGTTTATAGTAGGGCTTGCAGCTAAACCAGCCAAATCATGATCCATATAATCAAACACCAAGTACAAACAACGATACCATGTTAGAGCAGGGAAATGCACAAAGTGGAAATGCTTTCAAACAGAATGAAACTTACATCAGGGTGAGCTCCTCCACATAAAATAATTGCACCCTCACTCTTAGTTGTGGCTATAAACTTCAATATTTTTTCATACTGAAACTCATGCAAGTCAATGAGAGGTAGATAACTAGAGATCATACTTAAATGTCCCAAAAAGAAACTAAAAAATCTTCTTTGACATACAGTTTAGATATCACAAGTCCAAAATCAGAAGGTTACAGACCCATGTTAATAGGACTGACAAACGATACAACTGCAGTAAGCAGAAGGTAATATCGTAAAAAAGGAGAGTAATGCATAAGAACATCAAATCAATTTCAAAGGGGTGCTTGTGTCCAAGACATTTACGGTTGAAATAACAGAATCACGGAATAAATTTTGACTGCTAAAACAACATTGAGATTATATCATGTTGTACCTATCCTTTACTGATAACAGGGCCAAGCTTGCAACCTTCCTCAAATGGGTCAACAACCTTTATGTTTTTTACCCATTTGACAAGTCTATCTAAGAAAGCAACAGCAATGTTTTCCTAAAATTAATTACATCAACCATACTCTCAGCTCAATCAAGGAAGAACACTATATAGGCACCGAGGAGTAGATTGGCAAACTAAGAAATGAGTTTTAAGAAAGGAAAAAAAAAACAATTTAATTGGAAGTTTCCAACTTTGTCAAAGACACAAAAAGGATATTACATGCACAATTAGGCGAGATGTCGCACAGCAGATCTGACCATTTGTCCAAAAGCAGCCAAAAGCAGTCCACTCAACGGCTGTTCAATGACAAAAAAAAAATCTTGTTTCATATTTTCTTAACTGAAAAACTCCCATAAGAACTAACACCACGGTATTACAGATCTCTAAATGCAAATTTGACATTGATCTAAACTCATCTGAGAGCATAATTGCAAGTCAACTGATATCCTACCAACCTTTATCTAGATCAACATCCTCAAATACAAGGATAGGACTTTTTCCGCCAAGTTCCAAGGTAAGAGGCTAGGAGAAGACAATGGCTCAAGTGAGAAAAAACAGTGAACATAAATATATATTCAGCGACAACTTTAAAATCATACCAAATAAACCAATAGCATCTCACTGAACAATAATCTGAACATAAACATAATACCAAACTCAGCTGCTGAACAATATTTTGAACATAAACATACTCACAAAAGCAGTTATAAGCAGCAAAATCAGCAAGTATAATCAGCAAGTATAAGCAGCATAATCAGAAATAAAATCAAGAAATCAGAAAATCACAAAAGCAGTTAATACAAAACTTAGCAAGTATAATCAACCTTAACATAAACATAATAAGTTCACTTCTAAACATAACACAAGTTCACTTCGAAAATCTGAACATAACACAAGTTTCTTGTACATAAATACAATCTTGCTACATAAACACGATAACAATAACTAAAGATCTTGCCTCTCTACTGTTGTTGACTTTCACCAATCCACGGAGCTGAACTCATTACATCGACTTGAACATCAGCGGGATCTATTTTGCTTTTACGCTTTTGTCTTTTGTGTTGTTCAACTCGAACTCCTTCTTGCTCTCTACGTTCCCTTGCAGTCAAGCCGCCTTTACATGTCTTCTTATTATGTCCAAATACCTAACACCATGTCAATAGAATCCATCAAATATGAGCCCAAATGAAGTAGTTTAAAAAACTTGTATGAATTTGATACATTAGTATATATTTGACATACCTTGCAATTGCTATAACGAACCGTGCTTGACCTTTTTCCCTTTCGATTTTCATCCTCTTCTCATCTTCTGTTTCTCGGTGGTCTACCTACTCCCCTTTTCATAGTTGGAGATTTGAGTATAGGGTGGTCCGTCGGTGTCCATTGTCCTTCGTCGGGTACAGGATGAAAATTCACCGCATATGCCATCTTATATGCTTGCACAGAAAACCAGCTAGAAACATAATTTTCGAACGCCACTCCGGGCCTTAACTGAAGAATCGCCCTAACCCCGTGTTTGCAAGGGATTCCACTTATTTGCCATTCCCCACAAGCACAAGTTTGTTGTTCCACATTCACTGGATAATATGATTGCCCTTCCTTAACCTCACACTCTGAACTTGAAGCTTGAAAAAACTGTCGAAGTAATCCACATTCACAAAAACGTAAAACAGAAAAGTTAAACAATAAAAGCTTCTAAATAGAATACCAAATTAAAACTGATCGAATATGTGATCACACCTGAAACCCACGAGAAGCTCAAACATGTTTCTTCAATTTCTCTTTCACTTTTGGAGTTATGTCATTTATCGACCATTTTGATGCATCTTCTTGCCTCTTCACGTATCTAACCATGTGTGTTCTTCTAATCCCTACATAAGAAAAAAATACAAAAATAAGTATATGTTAATCTAACCTTTTAAATCATAAAAAAAATATTTTGATGCATCTTCTTGCCTTCAAGGAGAGATAACACTGGGGTGCATCTGTCTGTCCCTAAAGTTGAATTGAAACACTCCACAAAGTTGCTTGTATTTTCATCAAAACACAGTGTTGTATCAAACCTATGTCTAGCTCACTGCTCTTTTTCACCCACCTCATGCAACCACTTGACAGCACCAAATCCCCCAACTTTCTGTATTTTCTCTAATGCCTTATTGTAGCAAACCTCAGAATACGCTTGACAACATTCCCAGAAGAGGTTATGCATTGCCCGTCCAGGATATTGTTTCTTCAAATTAGCACATAAATGCCTACAATAAATACGCCTACGAACACTAGGCCAAATATCTTCCAAGGCTGGCTCAATGCCCTACAAATTCAAAAATTGAGAAATTATGACACAAAACTAAAACATACAGAAAATAAAATGTAACTAAAATAGTTCATCAAACCTTTTGTCTGTCAGATATGATGGTCAAATTGTCCCTCACATTATTCTTCAAGATATCTTTTAAATGCCAAAAGAATTGTGACCACGTGCTCTTACTTTCATTCTCATATACACCGTAGGCTAGGGGGGAAATTTGTTGGTTTGCATCCAAAGCTATAGCTGATAAGAGAACACCACCATATTTACCTTTTAAATGACAATCATCGACCCCTATGACACTTCTACACCCTGTGAAACCCTCAATCATTGGCTTCAACGAGATAAAAATGCTCTTGAACTGAATGGGTTTTTCTGGAAGTTCTTCAACAACTTTCCAAGCACAATGAGCCTTGGAATCAGGATTGGTGCTCATTAGAATCTCGCAATAAGCTGGAAGTTTCGCAAACGAAGTCTCATGACAACCCTCAAGCTTTTCCACAGCTAAACTCCTTGCATCATATGTTTTTGTTTTCCTTAATGTAATTTCATATCTACTTTGAAGGAGCTCGTTATTGTCTTGCCTGAAATATCTGGTTGTGCTTTTACGTCATCCATGATCTTTTCAGCAACCCAATGCACAGTGGCCATAGGATTAAACTTTGTCAGTCTAGTGCAAGTATGTTCACCATCGATTTTCTTAATAGCCCATGAGTAGCCATCTTGTAATCTTGAAGCATGAATTCTCCACTTACATTCTGCTGCTTGACATACCGCTGTTATTCGTTTTCTGTCAGATTTTTGAAAAATTAAGCACACCCCTTCTTGGATACAGAAATCCCTCAAAACACGTGACAAATGTTCTTTGTCAAAGAAAATCATCCACTCCCTTATCTCAATCAGCCCAAAATGTTTTTCGGAATTAAACTCTCCATTCTCATATAGCATATCAAAGTAAGATTCCTTATCAGGGCCCCATTCACTTGACTTTTCAAGATCATATCCATCATCCACACAAGGCAAAAGAATAAGATCCTCCACACACTGATCATTTTCAAAGTCTTCTGAATCATTTGCAGAACTATCAGAAGGTTCATAATCTATATCAATCTCACGATCGTCAAGATTACCATCCGTGTTTTCAGCCACAGGAATCACAACTCCCCGTGTTCTACTAAGATTACCGGGTGTTGGTGGAGTATCACTAGAAAGGCTCTTTTCACTCGGCATAAATATCCCTTTTCTTCTTGCTGTTGTGGGAGAGATTTTACTAATTTGCAAACTCAAAGGATGAGGGGTGGGTTGCAAAGGGTCACTACTATTTTGCTTTAGCTGGTGAAATGGAAGATTAAAAGATACTACTCTTCTTGGAGGAAGACTAGAACTTTGGGGCTGTAAAATTGGATTTTCGGGAACCAATTGAGAGGGATGCGGGATTTGTGTGGGATGTGTTTCGTCCATAAACCCGCCAGATGGCATAGTATTATTAGAAGATGGAAGTGAAGCCGATGACAACCTTGACTCAACTAAACCCCTTGCCAATTCAAGAATTTCACATGGGGTCTCCGCAGAACCAATGACAATTTTTATCACCGGCACATCATGTAATAACCTAAACATCTCAAGTAAATCTTTGTCCCTCTCCAACTTGTAACTTTTAGATTCATATATATAGAACAAGCTTGGATTTGAAGGAATTGTTAAACCTTTTTTTGGAGCGCCTTCTAACAACTCAATGAATACATCCAACATGTTAGTCTTGTCAATATCTTCCACCACTATATCAAAGGACTCTTCGTAGCGTTTGTGACGCAATTTCAGCACCTTTTTATCTCTCATCTAACATCAAATAATGAGTAAATGTTAAACACAAATTGCAAATGTTTAACCACATTTGGAAGTCCCTTAATCACAAAGAAGGTTTGAAATTTCAGCATGTAAAAATGAAAAGCGCAATTAGAGATATATGAGCAGTCATTCTGTAGAAGGTTTGAAATTTCAGCATGTAAAAATGAAAAACACAATTAGAGATATATGAGCAGTCATTCTGTAGAAGGTTTGAAATTTCAGCATGTAAAAATGAAAAGCACAATTAGAGATATATGAGCAATCAATCTGTAAAAGGTTTGAAAGTTCAGCATGTAAAAATGAGAAGCACAATTGCTCATATATCTCAGCGATGTATAATGAAAACCAAGCACTGGAGTATTATACATACATTAAACATCAACCAAACTCACATAACATGACCTTATTGACCTACAGAAGGTCGTAATTACCATACGAGTTAGCTAATAGCTCTGACTAGTTACTATACACACCAACAAAGATATATGAGCAATCATTATGCAGGGTTCATGTGAAAATGAGAAGCACAATTACAGATTTAGGGATTAGGGTTTTTACTGTGAATTGTTGAAGTTACGGTTAGGATTCTCCTTCCTCTGGTTGTTGGCCGCCGAGGTTGTAGCCACCCTGCAGCAATGCGGAGACTTGCTCTCGGAAGGTTTCCTCCTCTGTCTATAGCAGCGTCCAGATTATTGCTTCTTCTCTGTCTGCGTAGGAACGGTCGAAGAGAACCAGATCTCTGTAATTCCTTCTGTATGCTTTTTCTTTTCCTTTTCTTTTTTTTTTTTATAAAAAAACGAACGTTAGTTTGGATGGATTATAAGCAAAGAGGGTACGGAACGGAACTGTAAAAATCTTAGGGGTACCAACCGAAAAAGTAAAAAGGTTTGGGCACCATCCGGAAAAGCCAAAACCTAGAGGGCACCATCCGGAAAAATCCTTAAAATAAATTATCAATTTTATGGATGATTGCGTTTTGTAATATAAGTCTAATTCTAGTGAAATATTTTAATTATTTTATTGGTGTATGACCAAAAATTTATAGTTTTACTTTTTTTTTTATTTGAAAACAAAATTTTATTAATCTTTTTTTATCTAATAAATATAGTACATTTAAATGTACGAGAATATAAAAAAAAATACTCATATCAGCAAAAAAATGCAACTCATAAAAATAAAATAAGTGTTTGAAAATGGTAAAATTTTTAGTATTTTTGGGTAGAATTTTAACGAGTAAAAGGTAAGTAGTCTTTTATTGTATAAATGTAGATTAAGTAGGCTTTTATGTACTAATGTGTATTAACTAGGCCCCTTGTAATTTTAAAAAAAAAATAAAATCTAAAAAAATTTAATATACTTTCAAAATTAAAAAGGAAAATGAGAGTGTTCTCCTACAATTATTCAAAATTAAAAAAATTCTCTCCCTTAATTTTTTAAAAAAAAAAGGAAAATGAGAGTGGTCCACTACAATTAAGGAATTAGTTTTAATATTAAAAAGATTCTCTCCCTTAATTAATATTGCTTATGTTTTTCAAAGAGTCGCTTATTTGTTGGCATTAAAATTAATTACATAATTTTATGTACATAATCTGCGTGCGAAATTATGTACATAATCTGCGTGCGAAATTATGTACATAATCTGCGTGCGAAATTATGTACATAATCTGCGTGCGAAATTATGTACATAATCTGCGTGCGAAATTATGTACATAAAATTATGTACAGAATTTGTGAGGACGACTCTCATTTTTTTATTTAATTAAAAACAGTCATATTAATTAAGGAAGAGAATCTTTTTAATGAGAGTGGTTCCACAATTAATATTCACTTATCTTTTTAATTTAGTTATCTTTTTAATTTTTAATAGTTATTTATCCTCCTTAATTAAGGGAGAGAATCTTTTAATTAGAGTGGTTTCCCAATTAATATTCTCTTTATAATTTAATTTAGTTTTATTTTTAGGGAGAAAATTGAAGGGGCCTACATTGTATCATGGATACAAAAAGGGATTTCTTACACCAATTTTCTCAATTTTAACTAGTTTATTTGATAATTTATAATTGTTTAGTGTTGTAACTTGTACGTTAATAATATTAGGGCAAGGTTCAAGCACGAAGCGCTTATTCCGGTATAGAGCGTCATTGTATTGTCATGTGTCATTTTTTTATTTAAGTTTTTTTTTTTGGACACTTTTTTAGTTCAAATTTTTGTTTAATTAGTTTAAATTTTGTATTTTATTAATTCAAATTATTTGTATTCATGGTTCATACATTTAACAAAGTGCTTACGGCTCCGACAAGTTATTTTTACCTATGGTGTTACTTGGAGTTGGGGCACTTCGGAGCTCCAATTAATAAATTTATAGTTGAAAGAATTGATCATGATATCGGTAATCCATTAGTTACGAAATAATATGAAAAGGTAAAATGACGAGAAAAGTCGTTATTCCGCTTCTTAGCGGCTAACAAACACGGCTTAAGAATATTCATTTTTCGAGAAAGTTGCAGACTATTTATTCCGATAATATTTCGAAGTTTATATTACAGTTCGTAATGTTTTGAGACCGGAATATATAACCGCATTTTAAATAATTATTTCGGTTCCGTCCGACTTTCGATCCAGAACTACCTAGTCCTAATGTACGGTTCCTCACTATACATATCCATATCGAAAGAACCTAATTTACATAACAACTCCCAAAAAATTGTATTTTTTTCAAATTTGTAAAATATTACCGTTTAACATACACTCTACTATGGCAACAAAGTTATAATTTACAACCAACCATTTCAAATTTGTAAAACCAATTCATAATAAGAAAACTAAGAAAAAGAAAGAGAAAATTGGTGTCGGGAGACCCTTTTTGTATATACAGGCCCTTCAATTTTCTCACTAAAAATAAAACTAAATTAAATTATAAAGAGGCTATTAATTGGGGGACCACTCTAATTAAAAAGATTATCTCCCTTAATGAAGGAGGATAAATTAACTATTAAAAATTAAAAAGATAAACTAAATTAAAAAGATAAGTGAATATTAATTGCGGGGATCACTCTCATTAAAAAGACTATCTCCCTTAATTAATATGGTTGTTTTTAATTAAATAAAAAAATGAAAGTGGTCCCCACAAATTCTGTACATAATTTTATGTACATAATTCCACACACATATTATGTACATAATTTTGCACGCAGATTATGTACATAATTTCGCACGCAGATTATGTACATAAAATTATGTAATTAATTTTAATGCCAACAAATAAGCGACTCTTTGAAAAAAAAATAAACAATATTAATTAAGGGAGATAATCTTTTTAATGTTAAAACTAATTTTTTAATTGTAGGGGACCACTCTCATTTTCCTTTTTTATTAAAAAAATTAAGGGAGAGGATCTTTTTAATTTTAAATAATTGTAGGGGACCACTCTCATTTTCCTTTTTTTTTTTGAAAAAGGGAAGTTGTTCAATGCACAAGACGACAAGCCGTCAAGTGGATCGAAAGGCCGAAAAAATCGGCAGACGGACTAACCGTCATGATAGAACTCAAACAAGTAAGGAAAAAGGAAAAAAATCATCAAAAGACCACTTCGATCCCAAAGAGCCAATAGGGAGGAGCACCAAAGAAGAACCGGGCACACCAAGTGAGGAAGAACAACGAGACACTGAAAGTAGAAGTAGTGCAGAGTACAACTCCCAGGGACCACCGGTGGAAATCTCAGATTTGGACTTCTTCTAGGAGCCTTCAAATTTCTATCACCTGTCCTCGACTACTTCTCACGAACAGAATCACCGATTTTCCAAAGAAGTGCACAACAACGAGTACCCCAAACCATCACACAAAGTGAGCCAAAAGATCTCTTTTAAAGAAAAGAAAAATGGATTTAGTCTATTAAGATGGTAATATCGGATAACTAATACCCTCTTCGTAGGTTACGTCTTAGAAATAGTTCATTTCGATCACAAGATTTTCCCTTAAACAATTCACAAAAAAAGAATTCAACGGTTTGACGGGTTACGTCATAACTAATACCCTCTTCGTAGGTTACGTCTTAGAAATAGTTCATTTCGATCACAAGGTTTTCCGTTAAACAATTCATTTAAAAAGAATTCAACGGTTTGACGGATTACGTCATAAATTTGGTTGTATTTTATATGATGTTACTTACTTGTAAACTTTATTTTTTGAAGGTTTTTTATTTATATATATATATATATATATATATATATATATATAACATTGATTTACACAAAACGTGAATGGAAAAAAGAGATTGGGCCAAGAAGAATAGGCCAGCAAGGAAAGAAGACTGGGTCAAAACAGTCCATATTGTAGCAAAAAGTGGGTGCGGAAATCCTAGTGCAGGAGCAGGAGAGTCCTCGCCGCTGATCGTCCAAAATGGGAAGGAGCAGCCGAGTAGTTAGTAGATCTAGTACAAGCCAACATCTTTCTACAAGACCGCTCCTCAGCATAGTGTACGCACCTAAGTAACAAAACAACCATGGACAAACCATGGTGATTTCACACAAAGACGCCATCCGGTTACCCAGAACAGGCGGATCACCAAACTTGTCGGCGAAGAAGATGTTGGTGGCCGGTTTAGAATAACGAAGGCTGTGAAGAAAGGTAAGGGGTGCATACAAAGAAACCAACACAGAAAAACCTTTCTTGCTCAATTGATTTTTTGGTTTATCTTAATAAACCTTTTTTATTTTATTTTAAGTGTTCTTTGTCATAAGCAAATCTCAATCAACACACAAGAAAGATGCAACTTGGTCTCCTTCTTTAGCGAAAAAAGAGGACTGGTTGAGATTAAAGAGGGTGAGGAAACAATCTTCGAACTCGTCTTAGATTCGCAGGAACTTACGTTGGTGAAGAGATGGAACCTGGTATGTAACAAAAGCAATAGTTTGTTGGTGGAAGGTCTCAAATACAAAGAATAACGGTTGGAGATGAAGGGTGGTGAAGGTGCAGAGGCACCATTACTCAAGTTGTAAATGATTTGTTAGTATGAATTTCCTCCATTTTGAAAGTCATTGTTGGATGAACACTGAGTCATTGTTGAATGAACACTGAGAATATTCAATAGCTGGTGCTTGAGGGGGTTTCCCTTTGTGTGAGTGTTTGTTCCTCTCATTTTCCTTTTTAATTTTCAAAGTATCTTAAAATTTTTTTAGATTTTATCTTTTTCTCAAAATTACAAGAGACCTAGTTAATACACATTAAAACATAAAAGCCTACTTAATCTACATTTATACAATAAAATAAAAGACTACTTACCCCTTTTACTCAAAAAGAAAATTCCTATTCTCTCAAGTATGGTCTATAAAACTTGCGTCTCATTCTCATAGTGGCCTTTGTGGACTTGTGTTGCTGGAATGCAATTTCCATATCCTATTAATGAGACGCCACACTCTCCCCGCATTATATTACAAGTTAGGGATATGTTTTTAGGCAACTGTTTTGGTAAGACTCTTAATTTTTAGTAAGGTTGTGCGGCCGATACGTGTCTCAATTTTTTTTTCCTTTTTTCGAAACGAATGAAAATGATGGTGCAAAACTTATAAAGGGATAATGCATAACTCATAAAAGTATAGTTCATGAATTATAATAGAATAGTTCTTAATATGTAAACGATTACTTTATAAATAATTTGATATAATATATTAAAAAGTAATAGTTCATGAATTATAATAAAATAGTTCATAACATATAAACGATTAACTTATAAGTAATTTGATATAATATATTAAAAAGTAATAGTTCATGAATTATACGAGAATAGTTCAAAATTTATAAGAGAATAGTGCATAACTTTTTTTTTTTTGGTGGGAGAATAATGCATAACTTATAACATAGCAGTTCATTATAGTTAAAAGTATCCATAATATATTTTTATTTTTATTTTTTTTGGGACACGTGTCAAGCGGACAGTCAGCCACACAACCCTACCACAATAATGGGTCTTACCTGAAAAACCCCTATGTTTTTAAACTTTGATCCATTAACATTTTTGAGTATTACACCACTCAATTTTAATTAGTCAACCAAAAATTAAAACTCATTTATATGTTTTTTTATATTTTAATTTGGACCGTCTCAAATTATTAAGAAAGAATTTGGCAAAATAGGGCACTTTTTTTTTGAAGGGTTTAAGGTAGGTAGACTAACATTTAAGGAGTTTATCACCACAACCACTAGACCAACTTAGTATTGGTAAATATGTCACTTTTTATTTTCAATAGGTTTGTGTACCCCTTCAATTTTTATCACCTTTATTAAATTGAAGTTGGAAGATATCAGGTTTGATTAGGGTTTGATTAGAGGTACATTTACTAAACATATTTATACAAACTTAACCCGGAATGATGTCAGAATTTGAGCTCGAAGGCAAGCTCAAGCTCAGTCCGCTTGCGCTACGTGTGTGTGACTAGAGAAAAATTATATGTATATAGTGGAAATACAAATCTAATCATAGGATCCACATATACAATTAATAGAATTAATACATTGACTATAAGAAATACATGTTTATGTGTAAATGAGACAGCTTCGGAGAGGAACAAAAGAGAACGAAATACCAGGTGTGATTTCTCTACTATGTCCACACGAGTCCGACGTCAAGATCAACAAAAGAGAACGAAACACCAAGTGTGATTTCTCTCCTAAGTCTACACGAGTCCGACGTAAAGATCTCTTTTATCTTCAACTGCTAGGACGAAAATCAAAAGGGGAGCAGTCGAATTGTTTCAAATATTGACGATAATTGGCTCTTACAATACCGACCTTTAGTTTTTCACTTTAGAGAACGAGTTAGAAAAATTTAGGAGATTAAAAATCTTGACAGAGTAAGACTTCAAATTAGTAATATGTTATACATATATAACTCCCTTAACCTCCACCAATAACCTTAACCTCCACCAATAACCATTCTAATTATTCATTTTATAAATAAATAATGTGCACGAAGAAGGTGAACTTCTCTTGTATGACTAACTCAATTGTTTGGCAATCCCAACAACTACTTTTATAACTCATTTTGACAGAAAATATTTAATAATGTCAAAGACATAGCAATCATCTAGAGAGACCATAACATACTCATATTTAAGGAATTAAGTAATTAATTGTGGTTTAACTTAAAAATCTACATTCCTATTTGGATAGTCTTAATGTGGATATGTCTATATGTATCATCCATACATATATGTAAATGACTAGACATTTTTATGTCTCTATATCTCATGAAATTTGGCGCTATCAACCAACTTACAATATATTCGTTAATAAAATTAATTATGTCCGTGATGATGGTTTCGGATTATAGACTTGTGATTGCTCAACTTTATTATACATAATGAGGTTTAGTTCATCATAACACTGAGATATCTCATTTGCTAATCATGAGTTATTCAGACATATTATTTAATATCGATCTATCTCATTTGCTAATCATGAGTTATTCAGACATATTATTTAATATCGATCTAAATAGTATATAATAAGTATGAATTATCATAATTCAAACATAAAACTAGTGACTAACACTCAACATATAATGTAACATAAAATAAACTCAAAATCATTTTTTAATATAGTCATGCTTGGCTCTATGTATAGAGGCTTGGTCAATGGATTTGCAAAGTTGTCATTTGTATGAGACGATGGCTAAAACGCGAGCCTCGAATCTCAAAAATAATTACAAGACTCGTTGTAGTATAGAGAGTTAGGATCGAACATTGAAGAGAAGATCGTTTTACTTTGATAAATTAATCAAAAAAACTAAATAAACACTAAAAATTAAATATAGACAAAAAAATAAAACAAAGCAAACAAAGAAACCTATATGTGATTGTCATGTTGGGCCGTCATGATTAATGGGCTGGCCCAACGAGCATCATACACAGCTCTAGGCTCTACTGGAAAACCTGTAAAACGAGAGAAATAGAGAATTGAGTAGAGGTTGATTGGATGAGGTTGTTACACATCACAGCATAACCACCACTCCACACATCACCTTCTTCTTCTTCATTAGTTTATTACTAATCAAATCTCTCATTTCTCCCTCCTTCCCCTACAAATGGCGACTCTGCAACCGCTTTCACTCATCTCCCACGCATCCAAGCAACCCTCCTCTTTCCCCACAGGTTCTCTCTCTTTCTTTCTCTAACATTTTGCATTTTCACTATTCGTAACTCTCATATGTATCTTTGCATTTGGTACATCTTAATTGGGAATCTTCCTCTGCTTTGCTTGCTCGATATAATCGGAATCTTTGGATCTTGATTGCAAATTGGAATTAGTCAGTTCTAAGGGATTTCATCATCAGAATGAGGCTACTAATTTTAATACAGTGAATTCCACAATTTTCATGTCCTACCAGGGAGAAGCAACAAAACATACACGTAATCATGCCAAAATCCACTGAAAAAATCTCTAAAATCTCTTCTCTCCCTCTCTGACAATGGCGACAGCAGCGTATGCTTCCACGTTTTCCTTGAGCACCGCTCACTGGAAGACAGGCAAGAACCGGATATCCCCAACCCGAATTAGGGCTTCCTCCGATGAATCGGATTGTAATGCCGAAGAGTGCGCACCTGAGAAGGAGGTATCTCATCTTCTTATTTGAAGCTATGAATTCGATTGTCTGTGTACTTGCGTATTCTATCTTTCATTGATCAATTTTGATAATCAGCTATCACAGTTTACAGCAAGCTATAAGCTGGTGAATCTATGTGTTGTCTATGGTTTTGGAAATCGTTTAATTCGTCTCTCATCTTGCAAGGATCTCAACTATTACTTTGACTAAAAGACTTTTAAACGAACAAAACAAATCAATTAGGGCTTGTTTAGCAATGATTCTATCAAGCTTGTTTGGTATTGCTTCTACCTGATGTCCATACTTGTGTATAGTTCTATTTGGTAAGACTTGAAATGACAGTTTCAGCAGCATGCTAAACCCATTCTATTAGGAAACTAAGCGTCCGTTTGATTTAACTATGGAAACGGAAACGTACTGTAAATGAAACTAGTTTGTTCATGAATTATTTTGAATTCATTTATTGTGGTCTAATGCAAAATGCATTTGTTTCCCCCTATTTTGTTCTCCCATAGGGTATCAAAAACAATCAAATTCTACTCCAATTAGTTCAAACTGCAAGAAATGATTCCAAAAAGCTTCATGAATCAGATATATGTAACGACTAGATTCGTTGTCATTCCGTTTTCGTTTCCAGAGTTTAAACCAAAAGGGCTCTAATTCTTGATTCCAAGTTGAATACTTAAAACTGGCTGGACACAGGTTGGGAAGGTGAGCATGGAATGGGTAGCAGAGGACAGGACTAAGGTGGTCGGGACATTTCCACCTCGCACACGGGGATGGACAGGATACGTAGAGAAGGATACCGCTGGTCAGACAAATATATATTCAGTTGAGGTTTGTCACCTCGTACCTTAGCAATGTAATGCTGGTCAGACAAATATACATTCAGTTGAGGTTTGATAGTAATTTGATATTTTGGCAGCCTGCAGTTTATATAGCAGAGACAGCAATAAGCTCCGGCACTGCAGGGTCATCAGCAGACGGTTCAGAGAACACAGCAGCTATCATTGCCGGTCTCGCACTCATCTCTATTGCATCAGCGTCTTCAATCCTCCTCCAAGTTGGTAAAACTCCGCCTCCATCAGTGCAAACAACAACCCAGTATTCCGGCCCTGCACTTAGCTACTACATTGACAAGTTAAAACCTCCCGAGATTGTCGAAGCCATTAGCTCCTCCTCAGAAGCTCCTCTGGTTCAGGTTGAGGAATCTGTGCTGCCATCAACTCCTCAGGTTCAGGTTGAAGAATCTGTGGTGCCATCAACTCCTACATCAGTGGATTGAACTGCTCTGGGTTTACAGGTTCTTTGTCATGTAAACTAGATACATCCAAATGAAGATAAATTTGTTTGAGAGATTCTGGACTGCTTCTCTTCACTTTCCTGCTCTTCGTAATGTACATTCACAGACGTGAAAATCGCAAATTTGGTCTCCAACATAAATCATCAAAATTTCAACTCACAACCATGCCTCTTCAAACAAATAAACTGTACACTTGTATTCAAAGTTATCAGTTGGCCATGTTATAAATATGTTTAGTAATCGTACTTTTAGTCAAATCTCTAGAAGGGTATACAAACCTAGTGAAAATAAAAAAGTACCTATATGGCCAGCTGGACGTGTTATATACCGAGATTGCTATTCGTACCACCTTAAACATGCTATTCATACCACGACTACGCGTACGCAATGCGTAGCCGTAGCAGTAGACTCATTTCGTTCAAAAATAAAGGAAAATGGCTACGACTACGCTTGGCGGATGCGTAACCATACTACGTGTACGCCAAGCGTAGTCGTAGAGTGTATGTGTAGTAGTTTTATCTAAAATAACTTTAGGATCTCAACTTTAGGATCAAGTAGTCAATGCGTACACGTAATAAGGATACAAATAGCATGAATAAGGTGGTACGAATAGCCAGAACCGTTATATACACATCTCAAATTCACAACAAAATTCGCAAGGACCGGTATTTTTCTTTTCTTCGAATTTGAACGCCGGCGCACAAAATAATACACGATGTCAATAATACAAGTAAAAAAAATTTTGGACAATTTTAGTACTAGGCATTTTTTATAAACTAGAGTAGTAACTGGACTTTTTATATTTTTTATCTCAATTTATCCGCCGACACCGTTCTTTCCAAAAAAAAAATAATAAAAAATAAAAAATTGTGTGTAGTCAACGAATTAGGATTGCGCTCAGTTGGCGCCGGTGTATTTAGGAGCACCTATCGCTTCATGGGCTTTTAACAAACTATCAAATTCCAGTATCTTGGGCTTATTAGTCCTAATTTTTTTGTGTGAATAAAATCTCTCATAGAAACAAGTTTAATATGCACAGGTTGTTTTCAAAATTTTATGATTTAAATTGCCTTCATTTGTAAAATTTGAATTAATGTAAAATATGTTTTTTAAATAATTAGTTAACATTTTAGCAATAGATACGCAATTCTTGTTTTTAGATTTTCTCTATTTTATAAAATAAAATATTTAAATTTTAATTAGAAAATAGTTATATGGTTTGTGTAAAGAGATTGGAAGCGACAAACATATTACGTCTTCATTGAATGTTATTCATTAAATTGAGTACCTTAGTGATTGATTATGAGTTAATTGTTCTTATTTTCCCCTAAAAGTTCTTATTTTTCATATGATATATTAATTTGCATATTAACAGTTTAATTTAATTTATTTTGATGTAATGTTTGATTTGACCAAAATTAGTTTGTTATCGGAATGTTTAAAAAAGAACTATGGCCCATATCATTTCTAGACAAAAACAAAACATCCTTTTTTTTTCGTGTGAAGATGTGATATGTTATTATATATATAACTGGTCCTTTTCAAATTTATTATGCCCATAATTTTTGCACATTCTTATTTATATAAGGGACGGAGGAGAGTTGTGGTGCAGATTTACGGAGTAATCGGGGTCGTTAATTCACTTGATCCAATACATTCACCCACATCATATAATAATTTAGGAGATCTGCGGTGATGTTTTAAAAAAATACGAGGACAATTTTGTTTTGAAAATTTGTTTTTTAAAAGGGGAACAAGATTACATCTTTATAATTTTTATGAAAAATTGTAACAGTTATTATCTCATTTCATAGTTTTTAGTTCAATTCGTTCAAAGTTATATATTATCAGTTCGAATAATTTTTTTTATAGTTAGTTCATGTATTGCTTAGTTAATTTAGTAGTTATGTTTTTATGTAGTTTTTTACTTGAAATAATAAAACACAATGTATGAACTACACTACATTTGATTAATAAGCGGTTTGATTCGGCTTGGTTTGGATCGATTCTCGGATCATTGTTGTAACGCCCCGAATCCGCGGGACTCGGAATGATACGGCAGAGACCTCACAATGGTTCCCGACCCTTAGCCTGACAACAATTTCACCGGACCTTTCCAACAATACACAAATAAAGGCAAAATACGTAAATCGTTTATAATGTATGCGAGAAACTAAAACGTAAAGATACAAGGTGAAAACTCAGCCGAATCCTCAAAACAAACTTCAATACAATAATCCGAAAACGTACAACATAAACCAATAATCCAACATCATAACGAAATAACCAAAAACGTCTCTGTCCTATGATGTACGGAGACCCCGACTGTCCACTCCTCCACCTCACTCGGCGGCGTCCTTAACCTGCAGGGCATCTACATAAACGGTTTGAAACCGTTAGCTAATATTTGAAGCATTAGTAACAAGGTGAAGGCACAAACACACATACACCAACATAACACATAACATGCTCCAAAACACACAAGTCCGGTTTATTATCTTTTTATTACTAAGTCGTATCCCGTTCTAATTCAACTTAGGTTTGTGACACGAGAGTCCTCGAAAATCGCTTCGGTCCCTACTTACCGGCATGGAATGGTACTGATGCATCCGACCGTCTACCAGCACGGGATAGTCACCCAGAACCTCCTAGCTCTCGCGAGAGCTAGACAAGTGGTCACCGCCCGTTATCATACACTTGAGCCAAAATATATATAAAGGTCGGTGGTCCTATTACCAGTTTTGTTGTTATAACATAAACAATAAACACACACCATCAAACACGCATCGAAACTAATACAAGGATTACGAGCTAAGTAAGTCCGAAGACTTACCTCGCCTTAACACTCAACTCACAACACTCTCGCTTCCCTTGGGAAGAAGCCCACAACCTGCTCACAAGAAGATACGTATCAGCATATGCTCACGCTCAAGAAGTCTTAGACTTCACTCAAGTGATCTATGCAAGATCACCTAACCCTCATGCTAGGAACGCATCCTAGAATCCAAGATACTCACAACACCCTCAGCACATGAAAGTAACTCATAACAGTCCACTACCTCACAAGATCAAAAGCTGGAGCCAAAGAGGAACATAGTATCTTAGGAAGTCCAACAAGTTCAACATACTCAAATCCATCAACTACATCGAGCCTTAAGGGATTATAGGTTCGCAACCACTAGATGGTATTCTCAATCTACCTTAGATCCATCCTAGGCATGATATTATCATGATACAACCTCAAAGCTAAGGAAGGAACGAAGAGGAAGGGAGAAGAGAAGCCTACTGTTGAAAAAACGTAGCCGCGGAGTCAAGTTGGCACGACAGCAGAAGCATTGTCACCGCCCCGCAGGTCCTGGCGCCACCCCTGCGGTGGCCTGGTGCTCTGGCGCCGCCCTTGCGGCGGTCTAGTGTCGCCCTTGCGGTGGCCTGGTGCTGCCCTTGCAAGTCTGAAGATCCGCCCCCACGGTCGAGCAACAGAGGTCGTCTTCTTCGTCTTCGATTATGGATCCTGGGCTCCAATGTCCTTCTCTTCTTGCTAGTAAGGAAGATGAAACTGTGATACGTTTAATCGTAAATGTTCAATAGGGTTGTACAATAGGGATGGAACTTGGAAACTGATTAGAAAATGAATCAAAATTTGACTAGCTGCATATATCTCACAAGTTGCAAGCTAGAGCATATGCTCTACTGAGGATTTTGTAGGTAGTCTAGATTCACATGGTTGATAAGGAGTAATCAAGTTCACTTTGAAAATTACCACTAGACGAAAAATTTTGCA
Organism: Fagopyrum homotropicum; assembly: GCA_033239125.1. Taxonomy (NCBI): domain Eukaryota; kingdom Viridiplantae; phylum Streptophyta; class Magnoliopsida; order Caryophyllales; family Polygonaceae; genus Fagopyrum; species Fagopyrum homotropicum. The sequence continues at coordinate 13,275,978 of BSWB01000002.1, forward strand.
ACGGAGAAGTGATGCTCAAAGCAAGAGAGAAAAAGGGAGTTCCTTTCTATTTACTCATTGTAGTTCTTTCAGAATATATTTTTTTTAAATAAAAAGGCTCGAGAATCAGCTATCAACAAGTGAGAGCTAAGAATGAAATCCCCAAAGGTCCAAATTAAATTTACGATTCAAAGTAATGTCAATCAACCATACTAGTGTTCCAGCTACAATCCAAAGCTAATTGAATGTTATTTCGAGTCCTTTAAAATTTTGTAAAGGAGGGCTAAATACACATTAGGGCATAAGGTTAGAGACAAAAAACAAAGTCAAAATCCAAAAATGTACCAGAATGAACTGAAGGGCCTATTTGGTTCTCATATCCTAATATCAAATATGTGTATGAATATCACGTATCTGATATCTATATTTGGTAATTGGGTATATGGATATCAAATTGATATACTCATATATACATACTTTACTTTTTTTTATTGATTCTGATATTCCTAGAAATCGACAAACATCACGTTCTTCTCCCTACAAGCCCTTTCACTCCCTTCCAAGTATCCCTCTTCGGATCTCCTCGGCAACATTTGCTCATATCTCCAAGGTACGAATTTTTTAGTCTTCCCATTCAGATCGTTTTTGTAATATAATAATGGACGTGTGTCCCTCTTCTTTATTGAATATTTGGTCTATATATAATTTTTATGATACAAGTCTCCCTTATTTGAGTTTTTTTTATTTAAGTCCCCTTCTTTGCTGATTTTTGTATAAATCTCCCTTCTTTGCTAAATTTTGTTGATATAAGTGTTCCTTCTTGAGTGATGTTAATTGAAGCCGACAAGGACGCCGGCGGAGGCGGAGTCCGCATGCGCGCCAGTCCTCGCGCATGCGGACTCCGCCTCCTCCGGCATTTTTTTTATGTTTTATTTTGTTTTTTTCAAACTAGAGTTTTATTTTGTGAATTCTCCACTTGATTTTTTTTATTATGAATTATCCATTTGAGTTTTATTTTTTTTGTTTGTATTATTATTTCATTGCACTCCCGGTAAACAAAATTAAAATATCAAGTACCTCTAAAACATGATGACAACAATATATAAAAACCGCTAAAACATTATGACAACATTATATGAAAACGACTAAAACATGATGTCAACAACATATGATAACGTCTAAAACATGATTACAAGCCAATTTCTGAAAACGGCTAAAGATATCCTGCAGGTAGTGTCTTCAACTCCCGATGTCCGACGAAGCTCCTCATAATGTGCTATCCTTGCAATGAATGGCGCATCCCATCCATCAACACTTGGGTTGTGGTATTTTTTCCAATAATCACTCAACAACGGTAACGGGGCAATCTTATCTTGTTCATCCGGGCTTAACATATTTGAGTCCATTCTTTCTCTAAACTTGTTCAGCGTCACTTGACTCGGGTTCGAATCATCATCATCATCAGCACCACCACCACCACCACCACCACCACCACCACCACCACCGGAAAACTCAACCGTAACCCAGTGAACTTGCTTCCAAAATGGGTGTATCTGAGACAAATAAATAGGTCTACGAGCCCTGATTGCTAGCCTAAAGTCATGCACACATGACACTCCATGAACCTCTCTCCAATAACTATCCCGACACCCTTCATCATCTCTTGTATGTCGAGCCTTGGTGTAATTATTCCACAAGAGCGTGAAACACTCATTTGTGACGTAGTCGCGGAGCAAGTCAAATATAGGTATACGCACCTACAAAAAAAGGTTTATTACATAACGAATAAATATTTAACAATGTTTACATCATTCAAATTTCGGTATACCCACCTCTCGTGGAATCCTCTTCCGTGACATCTCTAGAGAAGCTTGTAACTTCTGGACTTGGTCCGTGACCATCAAATGTATGCTATCACAAACCAGCTGAAATCCTTCAACACTAGAATCTAGTGTTTGCTTCGACAACTTGTGCGCGGACTCACACCTACAAAGAAAGGTTTATTACAAAAAACGAAGAAATGTTTAACAATGTAGTGAATGTTTAAATAACTTACGCATTTGTCGTTCGTGTGCCGAAATGATGATGTAGGTCAGTCCATGCTCGAACGATTGCCTTCTTGTATGGGTCAAGCCAAGTCGTCTCGAGATAGTTAATTAACCTCGGAGATGATTGCCAATAATCTCTCATTCTAGCAAACGACGTTGGTAGCTTCCATTGGATCTCGACTCGAACAAGGCATGACAATGGGACATGAAGAGGGCTTCCGCTTCCTTATTGCGCAAAACAAGGGCCGCTCTGTTATCTATGCTGCACTTTATGTGAAACGTGCACAATATATGCTTCACATCGGGAAATACTACACCCAAGACGCTTATAAGACCAAGCTCACGATCAATGACAATCACCTCCGAGATCACGAGAATATTCCATAAGGTCCTAAATAAAAATAACATAGAGTATTACACATCATTTTATTCTTAAATGTCTAAATTACAATTTCGATTCTTTATTCTAAAATGTCTAAACTACAATTCCGATTCTCTATTCTAACGTTGCTAATTCTATAATTTCGATTTCCTATTCTAACATTGCTAATTCTATAATTTCGGCTCTCTATTCTAACATTGCTAATTCTATAATTTCGATTTTCTATTGTAACATTGTTAATTCTACAATTCCGATTCTCTATTCTAACATTGATAATTCTACAATTCCGACTAAATAAAACGACATAAAAGTAAAGTATAAATGAGTTTGTACACTTACTTCAAGTTGTGCGAGAATTTCTTCCGGATCACTATATTTTTCAATATCGAACGGCCTAATAGAGCTTTCAACATTGGATTCTACATCTACTTCTTCGGAAAAGGACGACATTTTAACGACTTTTTTTTGTTTACGTTGTTGAGGCTTGGATGTAAAAAATATAACGGGCAAATGATCTTTCAGTTTGTACACTTACTTCAAGTTGGGCGAGAATTTCTTTCGGTCCCTTTTTAAAAAAATATAACGGGCAGAAGGACGCGGATGCGGACTCCGCATCCACGTCCTTCGTCGCGCGGGCGGACTCCGCCTCTATGAAGGCGCGAGACCGCCCGAATAGTAAGCCTGTCCTTCTTTGATGAATACCAATCTTCTTCTCGATTGAATTTTTGTTAATATAGTTAAAGTTGTATAGCCTCTATAACGCCATGTAGGAATGCTTATGTGGGCTAGATTAAGCAAATGGGGGCATTTCTGAGAATGTGGAGGACATGGTTTATAGTATGAATAACGAGTATGTCGATCTAGACAAGGAACCAGACGGATTGAATGACTTCATCCAATGATGGAGGCTTAAGACAACCACTATTAAAGAGGCAAAGGGTAGGTAAAGTTCTTTTGGCGTCACTCGAAGTAACGATATCAACGATAAGTTTTCGCTTGACATAGATGAAATCAAAGTTCATTTGGGGAGCATAACAAGTACCATATTGAAGTCTCAAAACCGTGACGAAGAAGTGGTGCAACAAAAGAAATTGTTGCTTTCAGTAATATTTATGTTAGGATTTTCTAGATAGAGATGTTGTTGTTATTACCTGATCCTTTCAAAGTTCTCAAATGAACTTGATGCTTCCTACCGTTGTTCCAATGATGGGTGGAAAAAGTTGTATGTGGAGAGTATTATAGAACAAGTTCACGATTCTTCAGGTGCAAGCCAAGACTAAGAATGTTCTTTGTTTGTGTCGTTTTTAAATGGTTTAGAAAAGTGACTACAAGACCTTTTCATTGGTTACATTTTTAGGAGTTTTAATTCTAACATTTATGGTACTTACAAAATATTGAATTTTGTTTTACATTTTCAATGAAGATGTTTGAATTAGTTATTATAATATCTTTTGATTGATTTTAGAATTTTAGCTTAATTGAACAATATTATATTAGCTTAAAAACAAATTATTGTAAAACATCAATTTTGATATCTGATATATCTCATCATTTTGTCAAACATAGGTATTTGATATCAGATGTCAATCTGATATTCATATCCCTGATATCGATACTAACATTTGATATACTAGATATGGAAACCAAACATGCCCAAAGATTATTGGAGAATTCAGGATCTTCTATCTATCTAACGCGATCAATATCTTTTTCACAAAAAATGTCAAGGTTGCCAATGACTCAAAGCTATGATCCCTCATTAAGCAACACAAGACAACATGAGTAACAATTGAGAAGACGAAACTTGGATCCGATATACAAAAGGTGAAAAGGAGAGACAAAGATTCAATCTAACCTTTGTGACCGTTTACAAAACGGAGAGATTCGAAGAGGGAACTTGTGGCAAGAAATGGAGCAGGAGACCAACGGCGAAGAAATGTTGAGAGGAGAAAGATTTCAATTCTTCGATTGACGAATCTCTTCAAAATTAGAGAGAGATGGAGGCCATCTTGCAGGGTCCAGCGGTGCTCCAACCTCGTTGAATGAGGAAGATCGAGTCTGTGAACAACGATGCTTCGTGGAGATGTAGGTCTTCGCTTGTCGGGAGAGAGAAGAGGTACTGATGGAGGTAGGGAAAACCGCGTGTACATGGATGAAGTGGACTTCCGAAACAAGCAAGCAAAAAAAAGAGCACATAAACATTGTAAATATTCAACACTATTAACACTATTGCCCTAAAATCAGGCCTACAAGAGGCTAAAAGACTACAAATTAAAAAGATTGAAATTGAAGGTAATAACCTTTGTGTTATTAAGACACTTCAAGGTTTGAGATCTAGACGATTATTTACGACTCCAGATTGAATCTTCGCACTTTCGATGAAGTTCATATCAAACATATTTTCAGAAACATAAACTGTGTTGCTGACCTTTAACTCATATGAGATTTTCGACCCCCGACACCCGTTTCTCTGATAATCTCAAACTTTACGTTCTCCTCCGAAAGTATACTTTATGATGGACTACATCTAACGTACAGTCATCCTAACCGCTTTCCATTATTAAAAAAAAAACTCTATTAGCACTATTCATTCCGCGAAATTATAATGTATATAGTAAAGTCGGTATAATTTTCATGGGTTATAATTCCCATTTCATTCCCTTCGTCCTTCACCCCTTACAGACGTACGCCGAACGGCCCGTAATGTAAAAGGGATACAGAAGTGGTCCCAAATGGACCCATGTTTGTACTTCAACGTTTTTCGTGTTTTTGCACAACTGACCAAGCGTATTTGATTTGTGCACTCGCTGTAGCATCTTCTTCAGCTTTTCTTCGACCGAGACAATGCTTGCTTATCTTGCTCCTTTTCACCGTTCGTCGGTGATATGCTCAGCGCCTCCGATGAATTTGAGGTCGAATCGGTGTTCGGCGATAGTTCCCGGCGGGTTTCCTCCGTTTCTTCCAAAGGAAGTTGAGAAAATCAAGGACTATCACGCCATTAAGCTCGCCAAGCGAATTGAGAGGATCCCTGTCCAGGTAAATCATGTTTTGATTCTGTTCGATGATTTGTCAACTCTGTTTTGTGTTTTATGCGTTCGAGTTCGGTTGTAGGGTTTGACAGATCCGCAATGTGATTTGAATTTGATGTTGCATGTCGGGCCTAGTATATAAAAGTGCTCCTAGATTAAGGATATGTGTTGGTAAGATGTTTGAATTTTTAGTTTGATGATTGAAATGAAACATGCAATATGCAAATGAGTTTACCAGAGGGCTTATTCCTCCTTTGTTTCAGCCTGAATTATGCAGCAGTTGTAACTCTTGGCAATATGACCGATTCACTATTCTTATAACATTGGGCTCTCTATTTCGAATCAAACTAGTTTCGTTCATCATCATCTCCAGGTGAAAGTAGCTACAATATGTAAACTGTAATTTTCTTGTTGGATGGAAATCCTAATATGTCACATCCCAGGGCCACACATGTTTAAGATAATTATTTTAGAGAGAAAAGTTGCAGTCTTAGCTCTTGAAGTCTTTCCTATTCGGATTAAGTTATCTATGAGGTTGCCAGGTAAAGGTTTATAGCTGAAAGGATAATTTGGCATTTTGTGTCATCAGTGGTCAATACTGAAGGAACCATATGAAATAATTTAAACCTTCATGATTGAAGACGCTTTATCGATCAGGATAGTCAGTTGGAAGTTCTGTTGAGCATGGTACTTGCCACTTATGCTTTTGCTTAATTTTGTTTAGGATGAGTGCACCTCTAAACAAATTGCTTTCGGTTGAGATTTTGAATGCAGACTGATGCATCCTTGATATGATATGTTAGGTTCCTAGTCTGGGAATTTGTATCATGAGCAGTTGTGTGAGGCCGTTAATACACGGGACGGCAGATCCAGTTGTTTTCCTCCACGGGTTTGATAGGTTAGTTTGTTTATAGATTTTACAATCTGATCTTGTTTCGGGTATTTGAATTTTTAGTATGGAACTCCTGCAAATATTGTACTTGCTCATGTAAACTGTGTGGGAAGCAACACAAATAAAGGATGTTGGCATGCGAATAAATATAATGAACACCAGTGGCAGTGGGAGATCAAAGGGATTGAAAAAAGGAACAGAAAAATACCTACTGATATAGTTTTTTACATTTTGAAGAGATAAATCAATGGAAAAGGCAGAATAATTGTTGTTAAGCTAGCAAGTCGGAACTCAATATTGTCGCGGAACTAGTAGTCATTTATGATTTGATCCATTTATGTTTATTTTTAGCTCTTGCTTGGAATGGAGATACGTTTACCCCTTGATGGAGAAGGCTGGTTTAGAGACCTGGGCCATTGATGTTCTCGGTTGGGGTTTTTCTGATGTAGGTATGTGATAATTTGAAGCCACCTACTGAACTTCAGTAGTTCATGTACTTATTTTTCCATCTCTACCCACCAATATCTTGTCACTTTATTTACTTCAAATATTTTTTGATTTATTTTGTATACCAGAGAAGGTTGAATCATTTGACGTTGAGTCCAAGCGTGATCACCTTTATGAGGTACTTCTATCCTCCTTTATTTATAGAATCTTTTCCTTCCACGACAGTCTTGAATGAGACTTTTTGACATATAAAATGGTTCATTGTTCAGAAGCCAGCCTTTCTACAGTGATACATGTCCTAGATACTATTACTAGATACCCAATATAAGCTCCTCCGCCAGTCAATTTTGACATCAAATATATTATCTACTGCAGTTTTGGCGAACTTACATCAAGAGGCCGGTGGTGCTTGTTGGACCAAGCCTTGGTGGAGCTGTTGCAATAGACTTTGCAGTGAACCATCCAGAAGCAGTAAGAAATCACGCAAATCATACAAATTCCAAACATAATGTTGATGAGCTAACATTAGCAACATAAGGCTACCTTTTTATTGTGTTGATTAATATTTGGTCTTTCCTGCTCTCTTTTCAGGTGAACAAGTTGGTTTTTGTTTGTGCAAGTGTCTACACAGAAGGTACAGGAAAGATGTCAACTTTGCCCAGACAAGTTGCTTACGCTGGTGTGAGTGCTGCTGTCTGTTTTCAAGTTTAGCTGTCAAACCTTTTTCAGATGCTTGCTGTATTTATTTTAATCTAGCTACACCGTTTACGTTCCTTTTTATGAACTAAATTACAACTGGAAATTGTTCAATTGAATTATGTAGTGGGACATCAAACAACTTTGGCTGTGTTTGGTGTTTCTCCGAATCAAGTGTCTATATAGCTCATCCTTCATGAGAATATATTTATGTCAAACAATAGTGCATGACTTTGGTTTTTATGTACCACAGGTTGCTTTACTAAAGAGTGTCTTACTGCGTTTGTACCTGAACATCATGGCATTCAGTAATTTGTCCTTCAGCGCTAGTGTGGACAGGATGAATGTGAGAATTTGTATGCTTATGTAATTTAAAATATAGTTACTGCCAAAATCCAAGATTTAGTCTGTTGGTTTTTATTTTCTCAAATCAGATTGGTCGCTTGCATTGTCTAATGCCTTGGTGGGAGGATGTGACTGTAAATTTCATGGCAAGCGGAGGTTATAATGTTGCTCCACTGATCAAACAGGTTTCCAATCAAAGTTTTGATATGATTTTAGTAACTTGTATACACCCGCTAAATTTGCAAGCAAGCAATTTTTTTTTTGATTCAATGGAAGTTACTATTACACCTAGAAGGACACTTTTTTCCAGTACTAGAAGCCTAATAGGACAGAACTATCATAAAATACAATTTTAAATGTGGTTTTAGTTCTTCCTGAGTGTGTTTGTCATCCTGCAAGTTTCTTATGTCTTTCAGGTGAAGCAAAAGTCCCTTATCATATGGGGTGAGAAAGATCAAATCGTCAGCTGCAAGCAGGCCGTGGTAAATTGACCTTAATTCTTCTTGCAAAATAGAGAGTTTCTGTTTTACAAGCTTCATCATATGATATGACTTGTATCTTTGTGCAAACTGTCCTGAATATTTGAAGTTTTGTTCAACAATGATGATTTTTGTGAGAAGCATAAACTTAGCTTTAACAAAAACTAAAATTGCAGAGATTACATTGTGAACTGAAAGACGCGACTATCCGAGAACTACCAGATTGTGGCCACATACCTCATCTAGAAAAACCAAGAGTTATAACGGACTTGATCGTAAAGTTTGCACAGGAGAACTGTTGTCAACATGCTCGAGTGTATACAGGTAGTCAGATACAGGATTGTATTGAGCAACTGGATTAATCCCTCTTCATTCATGTCTTGTATGTAATGCTTCATTGTGCTTCTAAATTTAATCTTTGTAGGAAATCTCTTGTAACTTAATAAATTTCTCTCTTTGCCATGTACATACAATATCACCTTGTATGTAATGCTTCATTGTCCAATCTACTTGATAGCTCCTCCACAGAAGCTACTCTAGTTCAGGTCAAAGAATCTGTGCTCTTCTATACACCCGATCACTGAATTGAACTTGGTCATTACTTTCTGGCATTGTACCTTCAGCTGTGCTTGATCTTGTAGAATTTGCGAATGCTTGAATATTCGTTTGTGAGGCCAAACCATCATAATTCACAAACAAACCCTTAACCCCTATTTGGTTACAACTCCTGCATCGGAACGATGATGTAAATAAATCTAGTCTATAATATTGGGAAAAGAAAATAAATTTTCTTTTAATATAAAAATCATTTGCCTTAGAATTTTTATAAATAAACAATAACATGCAATGAATTAGATTTTTTTTTTCTTTTCCGTTTTCGAAGTTGTAACCAAATGACCCTAAACTTCTTAAATTACTCATGAAAAAATCAATCGCTCACGGCCATTCTATTATACATTCTCAAAAATCTCAATTCACTTCATGTAATCCTTTGTTTCACCATTAGATCCTGATTTGAAAGTACATGTAACGACATCAGTACAGCACAATGATCAAATAAGACGTACACAAGATTCCAATCCATCAAAATCAATCACTAGAGGATTAGGTTTAGAATTCCATCAACGAAATTCAAAGGAAACCAATTCACTACATGTGTTCTTGCGTAAGACTATAAGATTATGCTAGCTAGATCAGCTAATAGTTTTGCCCTTGTAATTCGAGTTCCAAGCTAAAATGACATTTTTCTTTTATGATACTGTACATAAAGAATTAGGGATGATAATGGGTTGTGGGATGAGTGGATGGGCTTCTTTCATTATTCGACGGTCCCTATAATTTTTCACACAATTCATTCTCTATAATTTTTCACTCAATTCATTATCCATCTGCAACTTTTATACTTGTACTTCTCAGCTGAACGAGTTCATTTTGCACATCATTCGATTTATCAAGGCGTCATAGTTCAGGTTATCATTTGCATAATATCATAACTAATTTACATCATCATTCACATCATCATTCTCGTAACATCATAATTCACATCATCAATCGTGATGATTAAATTAAAATTTGAACCCCTTCACAAACGCCCGTCAAAGTACACGATGTGCACTTGTTTTATTCTTTTGTGTGTGCTACATAGCTTTGGAGATTTAAACCCTAGTTGAAAGGTCCTCTTGCCCACTCTATTTTCAATTGAAAAAGTTAGATCTTCTAGTTTTATTCTTTACAAAAATAAAATAATTGGATAGGCAGGTTTTGTTGGATGGTCTATGTAATATAATGATTAAACTTGTCTTCCGATAACGTATAATGAGCTGTTTACATGTGCCATCAAATACGCCTTATTTTTCGTCTCATTTTGCATCTATAACAAATCAAATACTAGTTTAAGCCTCCGTTTGATTGTACCTCCGCAAACAGAAACATAGTTAAAATGAATTAGTCCACATGTGTACCTTATTCATGATTTTTTTTGGAATTATTCATTGAGGTTCAATGCAAAATGCAATTGTTTTGCCCATTTTGTTTCCTTATAGGGTATCAAAAGTAATCAAATTATACTTTAACTAGTGTAGTTCCCGTGCCAAGGCACGGATATAATTTGAATTTTATAATTTTTAAAATTTTTAGAAAAAAATTTATGTAACATAATGGTTTTAATCAACTAACAAAAGATTAATTACAACTTATAGTTAAATTAATTATAATTTCAGATAAACAATAAAAATAGACTAATTTAGACAATATTACATATCTTAGTTAATGTTAGTAGACTATTTTATAAAGTTCATAAAAGCGAAATAAAAATTTTCAGAAGAAAAAATATAAATAAATTTCAAAATTAAAATATAAATGTTAAAGTAGAGAACATTTAAAAAATTCAATTACAAAATTATCTTAGGTTGTTTTAAATAATATCCATAAAAAAAATGTTATAATTATATTATAAAAATTTATACATTTTTAAGTTAGTGATTATTTCCTAATTAGTATAAAAACTATATATTTATTTGTTAAAGTTAGAATAGTAAATAATCTAATCATTTATAATTAAAAGTGGGAATTTTTTTAAAAAATAATGAAAATGATATCTTAAGAATATATTGAAGATTATGATAAAATTATAAATGAAAATAATATATCTATTATCTATATCATTGCTTTTTTTTGATTTGTTAATTACTATAATTATAAAATTAAGATGCGCAAGAAAATGACACGTGGTGTGAAGTTTATAAGATCACGACACGTGACACAAAGTGTTTCTGCTTTAATATATGTATATAGATTAATTGATAGAAGTTTAATAAAAATAATCTCTTCAATTTTTTAACAAAATTAAAATACATTAGCATCTATACATAAAATAAAAAAGTATATTTAGTATAGATAAATATATGTATAGCTATATATATAAAGTTATTTTGGTATAATTTTTATCACAGAATAATAAATCTATTAGTATAATTTTAACTATGTTTTTGTATATGCGTATATATATAAAAAGACATGTATGGTAAGTAGATAAATATAACTTCTATTATAGGATAATTATACTCTTACATTATTGACTAATTTAAATATGGTAAATGTATATATAGTTTTTTTAAAAAAAATTAAAATTCTAAGAAAATGACACATGACATAAAATAAGTTAGGATGAACCACGTTGAAGGAAATGCTTTGTCTTTAATATATGTATATAGATTGGTTCAAACCACAAGGAATGATTCCAAAATGTTTCATAAATAAGGGTATACGTATGGACTAGATTCGTTTTCATTTTGTTTCCGTTTTCGGACTTAAAACCAAACGGGCCCTAAATTGATTCAAATCAGTCTTAAAAATTCAAAATTTTTCACCAGTTCATTGAACATTCTCATAGTTTTATTTCATCTAGTTATTCCAAAAACTCTACCAAAATTCACCCAATTTTCACATGAAAGGGCTGTTTCATACTATCCAGCTTCTAACCTTGAAATAAGTTCGTATACTCTAAACCCGTATACTCTATATAATCTGTTAAAGCAGTATATGTTGACGTTGACGTGGCACACTATTTTAGTAATATTTTAAAATGGAACTCTCACAATTAGCGTCATAAAATCTATATAATTTACTAAAGCAATATACGTTGACGTTGATTTTTAAGATAGATTTAAACTTATATGTTCAAGATGGACTTAAGATTTTAGCATTATGCTAACCCCATCATCAACGTTATTTATCATATTTGGCACTCCTCCGATTTGAGAAAAAATGGAGAACATTATGTTTATCTAATAATGTTCATCCAATTGTATTTTCAAAAGACATTGGAACTCGTTGGAACTCTACTTACAAATTACTTGCTCAAGCCTTCATTACAAAGAATTTTTACAAGATTTTTCCGCACAAAACATTCCTTGGTGAATTCATGATGATGAAAATGTTTGGCAAACTTGCATTGATATTTGTAATATTTGAAAGATCTTTAGTGATGCAACTAATGCAATGAGTTACGTTTACACCACAACTTCTTGTAAATTTTTAAAGATAGGCGTAAACGTTTTTCGAAGCTTTTCAAACCGGTTATACTTTTTCAACCCTTATAAATGCTATCAAAGACATGAAATCTAAATGGCTAAAATATAACAACCAAATTTCCTTGATTTATCTTATATCCGCCGTTTTTGATCCTACACTTAAACTTGACGGTGTTTTCGATTTGTTGGTAGTTTATTATGATTGTTTGGGTTTAGATAACATGATTCCAAACATTATGCAAGAAGTTCATATCGAAATTGAAAATTTTCTTTCTTCATTTCAAACAAGTGCTATTTCTTCTTCTACCGCACCTACTCCTACACCCTCTTCTTATTCTTCCCCAGCTTCTTTTCTTTCAAAAGCACAACAAATTTTAGCTAAAAGGTCAAAAACATCAAGACATTCATCCTCAAGTGCGAAATTTCAAGATTATCTAACAATGTGTTTTAGTTTTGATAGTGAAGATTCTTTTGAAATTTTGGATTGGTGGAAAACTATCCTTGAAATAGCCAACCTTAGTCCAAACTGTACAATAACTCATGACGGTGCCCGCATCAACGGTTATCGTGGAGCAATCATTTAGCCAATGAGGGAACATATGCTCAATTACAAGGGAACCCAATTGAAGCCCGTAAAGTTGGATGCTCAAGTTTGTATTCAAGATTGGATAAGGGCGGAGAAGCGGAAACAATGGAATGCCCCGGTGTATGACTCAAAATCAAATACATAGGCAACCGGGAATCCGGTTGCCTACATACGCATTTAGCCAAGGAGGGAACATTCTCAATTACAAGAGAACTACGTGGACTTTGATTCCTCTTAACCCCGAGAGGATGCATAGGCAACCGAAAGACCGGTTTAAACCCTTTTTCTTTTTTCTTTTTTTTTAAAATTAAAGTATTGTTGGTATTTTTTTTAACAAACCGGTGCTAAACCGGCTAACCGGCGGTTTACCAGTTTAAAGAATGTCAGTTTAGGTTTAGGTTTCCAACCCATGTCTATGAAGTGATCTCAGTCTCTCTAAGGTTTGTGGTTGTGTCTTCGGGACAACTAGTCTTAAAGCGTACCGAGTTGATCCGTGTCTGTTGGGATCCTCAACCGTAAAACAATCCAGTGAGGGAAAGTGTGGATATATCCAAAACTGTACGCATTTATTATGATATAACCGTTATTATTAGATAATTATGACATAATCGTATTTAAAGATAAAAAAATTATACTTGTAAGAGCGAAGTATAACCACCGATGGTCTTCACCTTCGGCCGTGAAGCGTCGCTCATCATACTATACGAAAATTTGTTAAATAAAGATTACTATCAATACAAATGAATAATAAAAGAGCTAACTAAAGTGATAGTAGTAAGTACTAGTAAAGATATGACAAGACATCAGTGCCCCATGCATATCATCCCATGTGCTGGTGAAAGCCCCTTTCTCCACTAGACATCTAAATACAATTTCGAGTTGGAACCTAATTAATCGGCCGATGAAAGCCCCTTCTGCCGACTCATTCACCCCAGTTTTGCCGTCTGTCTATCCTTAACTTTCAAATACATTATCGATTTGAATCCTAATTAACAGGAAAAGAAAAATAAAGAAAAGAATTGTTTTGTGTTGGCGTAGCCCGCCACCAACCTCAGCAGGGAAACCCCACCGACCGCCATCTTTGCAAAAATGGTTTCGTTTGTTAATTAAAAAAAATTGGTTAATTCTTGTTTACAAATTAATCAAGACGAAGAACCCTTCTAATCTACCTCAAACAAAGCTTTATTAACAAGGCTTGCTCCCCTTGTTCCTATTTTCACCAAGAATTGACAAGTCGAGAAAGGAAAAATAAACGTGATTCAACTCCCCTTGTTTTTATTTCCAACAAGAATTGGCAAGTCGAGAAAAGAAAAATAAACGTGATTCAACTCACGTGCTAAGCCAAAATCAATTGTTTTTATACAAGGGAAAGAAAGAGTAAAAAGTTCAATACAAATGGAAAAAAACTTTTGGTTACCAACTTATTATCCAACCCTCTATTAACAATTTCCTCCTTACAAATCGTTAATCTTTAACCATCAAGTTTTACACGTTTATATATCATGATACCCGTTCTCAGCAAATTCGTCTTCCGAGGTTTGATGTTGTCTTTTGGTGGCGGTTCGAGCGTTTGTCGAGAAGGGGACGTTGATTTGTGATCGACTCCCGATGACTCTGTTGCAGTCCAAATCTGAGGTATCCACAGTTGTTCCCTAGGTTTTCTTCCTATGTACTTCTTTTGAAGATGAACGTTTAAGCTCATTGTCTCCTGTTGGCGGGATCATCCTCCTTTCCTTTGAAGATTTTTTTTGCTTTGGGGTTCCTTTTTGATGAATTTTTGTGTAATTCTTTTCTCATTTCTTGTGTGGCCCCTCATGATGGTTAGTCCTTCTCCCAATCTTTTTCGGTCTTTCGTTCCGCTAGATGGATCGTCGTCTACTTATTTTCGAACTGCTTTCCGTTTTCAAAAAAAAAACTAGAGACGAATCTTGTTCATCGACTTATCGACGAACATAGAGAAGCCCAAGAAAAATAAAAGGAATAATGAAGCAATATCCTTAGCTGGGGTGGATGAGTCGCGACGTAAAATGGAGAATGCGTCCTCGGAGCATCGGCATATAGTGTGGTCTGGTGTGCTCGTGCCTTAGCCTCGGTGATGTGAAAGGTCTCGTACAATTAGGATACGCGCTCACGTTGGGTGAGCGGTGTCACCGGAATCCCCATCAATCCGATGATCCGTGATATCAACAACGTTATGGAGAGTAATTGTCATCGTACCCCAGGGAAGGTGAAAACTAATGGTCTCAAAATGCCATCTCTCTAAGAATGCATGGATAAGTGCATGATCGACATCGGCGAACGAGATATCAAGTAGATCAGTCAGACCACTATGTGATTCGATCGCAATCCAGGATGTGGGGTCCTCTATATCCATATCTGATATTCACCTACTCAACAGGATGATACCAACTGCCTTAGTGTAGTAACCGGCTTCTTGAAATCCATCCTCATAAACAAATTTAGATTCAATTAAACATTTCATTAATTTATATTATAAGACAATTTGTTACAACTATGACCCAATTATCTACCTCGTCCATCCAAACACCGTGAGCACGGTGACCAGCATAACCTGACAACACATCCTCAATCAAGGATGCCCCTGTGTCTGCAACAGTGCGACCTCAATCTGCCGGGATATAAGCATTTTGTACATGCTCGTCAGCTGACATCTCTACATGCACGCCATCTAGGATATTTGCATGCTCGTTAGTTGTGATATCTACATGCTCCTCAACTGAGATCTCTGCATGCTGTGCAACAATGGCCACATCATCAAGTGACTTCTCTAGTTATCTAGTAGAAGTCTAACTATGATCCTCAACCTCCTCCTTAGACTCAGTCGCATATAAGGGGTCTGGAAACGCATCCAAACGAACAATAAGGAATGGTTGTGTGGATGACGGTCCAAGTGGCCGAGGTAACTGAAATGGTGTCTACGTTGGTTCGGATGTTGGGGCTACAACCTGAGACGTAGTATCTCGACCCTTTGCGCAGACTCTATCACTACGACTGAGGTCGTAGGACACCTCCGCTTTTCCATCCTCGCTAATATCTCTACGAGTATATACACTACCTAATTAAATTTAATATACTATTCATTTCTACTTAATAAATTTAATAAAATTAATTTTGTACACTTAAGCATAATAGATTAATTATATTAGTTAAGTTTAATATAACATTTAAAGTTTTTATTAAAATAAATTTAGTTTAATTCAATTAATTAATATTAATTAATGTCACAATTTTAATTAAATTTAATATAACTTAAAATAATTTTTTATAGATAAAATTTTTTAATTTAAATTTTATTTCATTTAATACATTTATTTTAATTTAATTAAAGACAATTTAATTCAGATCAATTAAGTTTAATATAGTTTAATTCTATTTAACTTAATTCAATTCAATAGAATGCTCTTTAGAGATTTAATGCATGCGCAGTGGCAACCACGGTTCCCAAACCCGTAACCGTGCCTGCCACGTTCTTCTTCCTCGAACGGACGTCGTTGAAGGTGTTCGTTCAAGTTTTTTCCGATGATGATTCCGTTTCTGATTCCGACCTAATCTACTCAATTCCAACCTTGTCTAACCTAAACAAACTCATTTCAAACTAACCTAAACAAAATTGTTTCAATTCCAATTCCGATTCCGACCTAAACTACCGTAAAACTCGTAATCGTTACCTCCGTCGAAGTGTGTTTCCGCATGTGAAAGGGTCGTACTTTGTCACCACCTTGATCCATTGTCGGGATAATCTCGTCTTCATCTTTGTTTGGATTGTTTTCAATCTCAGTAGTTGGCTTCAGTTTCGATTTGTTTTTGAGATTTGTGAAACATTGATGACAATTACTTGTTCTAAATGTGCGTTTATAGGGTTCCGAAACTGTGATCTTTCTAATACGCATTTGCAACGGTTACCATAACGGTTGCGCATTATGAATGTGATTGACTTTCGACAAATTCGTCGTACCTTTATAGCTTAGGAAACTTAAAAGATAGTATAATATGGAACTTACATACACGAAGAAAAGAGTGAATATTTAGTGATTTTGTTCTTTTTAAATGGTAGTGAACATCAAACACTGACACTGTAGTTTCTGCAAACATGGCCAAGTCATACTCACGTGCTAACTCAGACCACTTCCGTCTCATTACTCGATCTAGGTAAAAAAGAAAAACTAAACTATAGAACTAGTCCTTATTTTTCTCCTTAGGGATACTTAATAGTTTTACCAAGATTATATAATTTAACCAATACTCAGTTGGTCTAGTGGTTGTGGTGCTAGACTCCTTAAGTGTTAGTCCGGAGATTCGAGTTCGTATCCTCCTGGAGACATGTATGGAAAAATTAGTATTGGGAGGATATCCCCTTAATGGGCCACAGTAATTGAATGCAAAACTTATTAGATAGCTAATCTTATCTTATATGTATTAAAGGAGTGACTCTTTTTGCCACGTGTCAACGTCACTTTTATCGAAATATAAAAAATATTTTCAAAAAGTTAAATAACTATAAGATTTACTAAACAAATTGTAATTGAATTTTTTTAAAAAGTTCATATCATCTAACCAAATCCTAATATTTAAACAGATTTTGTTTGGATTGTAGATTTTACAAAATAAATTAAAAAATGTAATTATTAATTTTATATTAAATTAAATATTTAACAATTTTTCAACTTTATTTATGGGATGTCGTAAACTAAACTTCCTTAATGTAAAAATAACTTACGGGTATAATATTATTTATTTGTAAAATTAACGTTATATCTTCACTTTTTCGACATATAAATATCATCTATTGTTTGTCCAATTTTCCATAAAAATTAATAAGTAGTGGTAAAAAAAATCTAAAAAAATTTAAAAATAGCACAATATTATATAATATTGTTCAAAACCCGCACATAGTGCGGGTATTACACTAGTTTAAGAGTATTTAGGAGAATCAGGAAAAAAAAATGTATTTAGGAAAATAAATAATATTGTTATAAGTGTAAAATTACTAACTTTATGTTATTTTTATAAGATTATATATGAAATCCGCGATCTCATAGACCACCCTAAAACATTCACTCGATTGAAATCTTTTATTTTCAAAGTGGACAAAATTGTAAGCAGAAAGCAGTCTGTCTAATGAAGCAAGTTTATTAGCAACACAACAAGTTAATTAACAATACCACTGAATATCTGAAATTAGTACGTGAATTACCATCTACAAGCTGACATTTATTTGGAAAAATGGCCAACCACTTTCATTTTCTCCTTCAATCAAATAAATAGCAGCTTTTAGATGGTAATTCGGGTACTAATCGTAGGTAGGACTCAATAAGTAAGGTATGATAGTTAAAGCCTAGAAGATGAGGTGACAATTTTTGTATATTTTTTTTCTACTTTGTTTGTTGCCCTTCGTGACGGTTAGTCTGTTTACCGATCTTTTTCGACCATTCGACCCACTAGACGACGCGCTGTCTAATGGTTAGAATCGCTTTCCGTTTATTTTTAAAAAATTTTTATATAATTTACATTTATTGTTATAAAAGTTAGGATACTGTACAATTGGCGTGACAAAAACTGGTGCAATGCAGGGCTAACAGCAAAATGATGCCTTTCTTTCTCTGCACCAAAATCTAGCTAGGTATGCAACAAAAGCCTTTTGGGAAACATCAACTTTGAATATGTGTCTCATTAATATGGATTGGAAACCATAAATAAAATAAAAAGCTAGTAACATCAACAAAAATTGCTATTAAAACCTCAAACTAAGTGAGCTGCTGATTTGTTTTTTGTTCTTGGATGATTCTTCCTGCAACTAAAATCCCCATAAATTCTGGCAACAAGATAACAAATGTTCTACCACCATTATTTACCGCCTACATTACTGAAATTTACTCTACTTTACCAATAACCCTGAAACCAGAGCTGCTGTAACAGCAAGAAGAAGACCGGTGGTTGCATGGTGACCAGGAGGACTTGAGCTTCCAGTTGGATTACTGCTTGGACCCAAACTGTACGTCGAGCCTGTTGTCGAGGTTCCGGTCCCAGTTGATGTTGTTGAGCTTGTACTGCTACTCACTTGGCTGAATCACACCACATTGTTTTTGAGAAAGAAAAAATTGGGTTAAATAGAAATATATTTATTAAATTAGTTTATGCTTAATAGAGTAAGAGTAGTGTAACGACTAGTTAGTCGTTTTACCTTTTTAAAATATCATAAAACTAGTAATTTTTCATATTAAAAATACTAACAAAAATGTCAAAGATAAACTATTTGCTGGTGGAAAGCCTAGCCACCATAAACAAAAATAGGTTTAGAAGAATTATTGAAGATGAGGAGGTCCCTACTATCCTATTAGGCACCAGCATGACCTCCACCATCTAAAGACTTCAGTGCTGGATAATGTAATGGTTGGTGTTTGGTTCATTTACAGTAATTATTCTAATTAAGAGAGGCAGTAATGTCATTCACATCAAGCTGGTGATAATAGAACTCTTTTTGGTAAATCAAAATCTGAAAACACACCTGGGGCTTGCAGGATAAGTGCAACCAGATACAACAGCTGCAAAAAACAACACAAGATTAGAGAAGGTTAAAAAAAACATCTCTAAATTGACAAAGAAAGTGAAGAAAATTACTGCTGGGGAGAGTAGAAGTGACAGTAGCAGTTCCACTGAAATCACAGCTTCCAGTAACTTGACCCTTTTTCTGATAATAGTTATTAACAGCATAATCACAGTGAGCTTTCAAAGTATTTGGCTGATAACAGCCTCCATTTTGAAGGATTGATGAACAATCAGCTCCTGACCCACATGCAAAGTCTATGTTCTTTTGTAGGTAAGTAGTGTCAGTTCCTCCATCTTTGCATATACAATATGTTGCACCTTCATTGTAATGAAAAGTTCATCATAATGGGAGATTACAAAAAAAATTGAAAACCCATCTCCAAAATGATGGATTAAAGAAACCCTTTTCATCTGAAGAAGAATAGAGAAAGCTTACTTGTATAACCAGTCATCACAAGAAACAGTGCCATGAATAGCAAAGCAGCAGCCATTGTAGATGCAGATGGATGAAGAAACAAGACAGTGTGGGAATGGTGGTGGGTGGGTTTTGGCTTTGGTGGAGAGTGTCTATATTAATGAGTTTTCTGCTCTGTTGCCAGATTTGCCAGTTCCACCAAAATAAGAAAAAGTAAATGCAACAAGCACCTCTCCAATAGCTATTATTGTATTTTAGACTCATTTAGGGTTGCTCATCAACTGTTCGGACTCAGATTTTGGACCGTTTAACCTTAGTCTTGATTGGACATAGGGCCTTTTCTATAAAATGAGATTTTTTTAGTGGTTCTGTAAATTTGAATAGATTTGTAAAATATGGAAAAATTTAATAAAAGAATCTAGAAAGTATCGGTAAAAATAGATTTTGGGTCAAAAGCACAAAATACTGATAACTCAGGATTAACAAGGAGGACAAAATTAGAATCACTATCAGATCTCTATGGGGTACTAAATTGCCTACTTATAGCCTTTTGATTCTCTATCAAACTAATGTAATCAGTTTGTTGCTTTATAATCAATATGTTATCTGTCTTTGTTGTTAATTGATTGTTATTATGTTGGGATCCGTCTATTTTAGCCATGAATCGTGTTTTGATGCTGAAGGGAAAAACTGTCGATACTACTTTACTATTGTGCTTAGGGATATTATAATCTCATTATTAATGATACCAACAAAGATAAAACTTGGTATTCCTATGAATTAATAGCAATTTGTCTTTGCGACAGTTTTTGGTACCTCTAGTACGACTATTTTGTTGCATCTACTCATCTCAAAAAGGCATTTCTTTCATAAGAATGTTATTCGAAGGAGCCTTAGAATTACGAAGAATGCTGATCTTCTTCCACTAAACTTGATGTTGGTGTTTGTTTGATTTTGGTTGTTATTAACATTGGGCTTCACCTACAAGATGGAAATGGAACCTTTTTTTTTTTTATCAATATGGCTTTGTTTTCATCAACCTTTAACTTTGTTTTAAGTGGTTTACACCAGATTTTATTACAAGTAATCAAGTCCATCCAAAAGACCTATCCAACAAACTTTTTGGGCCTTATAAAAACCCACTTTCACAATACTAGACAATCAACATGTTTTAATATAAGCGAAACAAAAAATAAAATACCAATAGAAACAAAAATAGAGGCTACCACAAACAAGTGCCTACCAAAAAAAAAAAGTTTTGTGGCCTTAAAACCTATATTAACGAAAACAAATATCTTTGTGATATGTGGGCAATACAAAACTTACAGATCTCAACCACGATAAGTTTTTTCACTATAGAATCTTGTCACTGTTTTTCACCATAGAATGTTTTTTTCGAAGATTGAGGAGGTTAAACTCGTCCTAAGGGCACAAATCTCGCAACCTAAAGACACCGATATCGTCCTAACAGTCCCAAAAACAACAAAAATAAAGGGAAAAAATTTAAGGTCGATTGAGTTAATACTCCATTCTTTATAGTGCAATATCGCGGCTAACGGCTCCGATCTCAGCCTAATGACTTTTCTTTCTACAAGCTCATGTGTTTTTATCCCATTTGTAAACAACCCTTAGGATAATTCCTCCTTACAAATCCTTTATCTTTAAACTATCAAGTTTTACACCTTTATATATCATCACACCCGTTTTTTGCAATTTTGTCATCCGAGGTTTGATGTTGTCCTTTGGTGGCAGTTCGAACGTTTTGTCGAGAAGGGGGCGTGAATTTGTGATCGAATCTTGATGACTCTATTGAAATCTAAATCTGAGGTGTACACAGTTGTTCCCCATACTTCCTACATGTGTACTTGCTTCGAAGATGAAAGTTTATGCTCGTTGCCTCCTGTTGGTTGGATCATTTGCTTTCCCTTGAAGACTTCCTTGCTTTGAAGTTTTTTTGATGTATTTTTGTGTATTACTTTTCTCATTTGTTGTGCCCTTCATAACGGTTAGTCCATCTGTCGATCTTTTTCGGCATTTTGATCCACTGGATGACATGCCGTCTAATGGTACAAACCGTTTTCCGTTTAAAAAAAAAAGAGTATTAAGAATAGGATCAAGCTTGCTATAATATTTCAATAAATTTTTATACCTCTCCAAAAAATATTAACATATAATTTATACCGAACACAACTCAGTGGTTAAGTAGGTAGTTTTTGTATTAGTGTGTATAAACTAGGCACTTATGTGTTTTAGTTGACAAACTAGGCCCCTCAATTAAAAAAAAAGATTTATTGTGAAGGAAAAAAAAGAATTTCATGATCTTTCTCTCTCCTAATTAGTATTATTTATTTTCTTTATTAAGTATGCTAATTGATCTTATTAACTGTTTAAAATGACGTGTTTTGTAACTTCTTTTTCATTTTTCCGGATCTGTCAACCTTCTTCCTCATTTTTTCGGAGCTCTTAATGACAAAATAAACCTTCTTCCATTGATAACCGAAGATGGCTGTTTTTGTTACCTTGGGCTCGATATCCGTCAATCAGACATGGCAAATTGATCGAGTCTTGTGTTCGAGTAGGCAAATCAGCGAATAAACGATAATTTTAATTTCTAGAAAATTTGAAAGATCTGCTATTTCTTCGATTAACTGCTTCAATGGTGTATGGTTGTCAAATATGTAATTTACATAAATGATATGGAAACGATACATAACGGCATTCCTGTGTACATATTATACACATTGATTGTGTTGTTGTCTTCAGTTTATGTTTATGTAATCATATATGGGTGATTGTTAAAAGTTATGTACACGTATGCTTATGTATGTTACATATGTAATCGATTATACTATTGTATGTACATAAATATAGATTATGTTGTCATGATAATTCAGATGATCCTACTATATTGTAGTTTGTGTACGTTTTACTCGTTGAAGAATCGAATAAACGGTAATTGCGTTGTGTGTAGTTATGTATGTATTTACCATTTAGTGATTTATGTACGTTTTACCTGTTGACTATTAATACATATGTAAACGTTTATGTACATACTGTATTGTATGTAGATGCAGAGGATGAAGACGACGATTAATGAAGACAAGTTGAAGATG
Source organism: Fagopyrum homotropicum (assembly GCA_033239125.1). Lineage (NCBI taxonomy): Eukaryota > Viridiplantae > Streptophyta > Magnoliopsida > Caryophyllales > Polygonaceae > Fagopyrum > Fagopyrum homotropicum. The sequence goes on from BSWB01000002.1 coordinate 13,298,987, forward strand.
ACGACGACGAATGTTAAAGATAGCTTTACGAAATTCAATGGAGTAAATGAGAGGAAGAGAGAAAAATGCTTGTGAGATTTGAGGATTTACTTTTACGGTTGATAGAATGTGTAAAATATTTGCAGAATCTTCCTTATACAGTTTCTTTTTTTTTAAACGGTTTTGAAATATTTGGCAGTTTTTAATAAATATAATTACCTACATATTCTAACTTCTTTCCTTAATTTTAGCCTATATTAATTATTTTATCTTTATTCTTAATTAGAATTTTGATAGGGGCTTAATTAGTATTCAACAAACAAAAAGTGTCTTACTACCTAAATTTTCTCATTTAGCATTAGTGTCAGTCCGTCGGGTTGATGCAAATTTTGGGTCAATCGAAACTCAAGTTTTTTTAGAAAAAAACCCAAAAATAACTGAAATATATCCAAAATTTTAAAAATGAAAATTCTTAATTGTTAGCTTAGGAACGAGAAAGACTAGTGTAACACCCCGAATCCGCGGGACTCGGGGTGTCACATTGGGTTAGGATCTCACAATGGATCTTGACCCTAGTCTGACAACAAGTTCATTGGACCTTACAACATGGCACTGACAGATATGAAAACAAATACATAAAACTGTATAAAACTGTACCTCCCAAAAGGTAAGACCACATAGCCGAGTACAAACATCACACCTCACGCAGGAGGTAACAAAAGATCAACCTCACACAGGAGGGAAAAGATAAGCAAACCCAAAAGCCCACAACAACCTATGTACGAGACGTCCTCGGCCTGCCACCCTGCTAGATCACCCAACAACATGCCTATCCTGTAGGGCATCTACAACATGGTAATAACCATTAGCTATCCATACACATATATAGAGTAATGCATAAGCACAATCACACACAGGGAAAGATAAACATATCAGCATGCTTTCACTCATTTACCCATTTATTCATCTCAATATAATGGTCATTCACTCAAATCGTATAGATATAGTATATATGAAACTAGGTGACACGAGGACCGATACATCCTCGCCTCTGAGCCTGCTAGCCAGCCGTACTAGTATCGGTCACACAATCCGTGTATCCTATGGGAGTGGATTGCGCCCTTCCTGTAAACCGGTCTGGCCTGACATCAGAGAACCTCCCAGACTCCACGGCGGGATGAAAGGGAAAGGTTATCACAGCCACGCAGTGGGGCAATCAATAAAACATAGGTCGGTAAATACGACATCACATGCTATCATAGCAAACATATAAGACACACACCACTCATGCAAACACCCAATATAGGGATGGTAGCTAAGTAAGTCCTACGGACTTACCTCAACCTCGTATAAAGCTCAACCACAACTGGGTCACCTCAACACTGGAGGGACAACACAACCTATAGACAAGGCATAAAGAGATGTCACATCTCTTATCAAACAAAGGGTCACACCTAGACCCAAAGGGATCCATAGGGATCATAAACATCCTATAACCTCGAATAACATGCTAAACCTAAAAGCCACATCAGGGCATAAATTCAACTCATGATATCATCACCAAATAAAATCCCATAATTACCAGAATAATGTAACGAGCATAAATGGAAATTTCAATTATCCATTTTAATCAACTCAAGGTCAATTTATACTAACCCGCAATACGGAAAACGAATAAATTCATAACTTATTCGTTACTAACCCGATATACGATCCAGAAGAAGGTACGGACTCCTGGCGATACGGGGAGTAAGAGCACGGTATGAAACCTTACATTTGACGACTTGCGGTGGTCCGTCGGCGCTCCGATAGCGGTAAACGGAAGCTTTACCAAAAAGCTAACAAACGGAAAGTAGATTTGTACCAGGATGAAGAGAACATGATAAGGGACTCGATGGTACAAACGGATTTGAAAAAGGATGAACGATGAGGAATTTGTGAAGGATTGAATGAAGGTATTACGTATTACGATCGCTCTCGAATTCTTTGCTCTGTAACTTGTAATTGAAAGTAAAATGAAAGGGAGGGATGAAGTTATCTACATCCACCTTTTTCTCCTTAGTACACGTATGTATATATATATATATATCCTTACTATACTAAAAGTGGGAGTTCCTCCAATGAATAGGGGAATTCCCACTCTACCCTTTTCCTTTTTTTTTCACCCCTCATTTAATAAGAGTCTAATTATTCCCTAAACCTTTACACGCGTCGTTACATGCTCTCTATGGTTCTTCTTGTATTGCAGTGAATTGACAGCTGCTCTTGCCTCCGTCTCCTCATACCGAGTCTTCTTCAAGACTCTAACCATCTCTATTGATACGTGTCTTCCAAAATGATTCACCGTCTCATTCTAGATCTACCGCTTCAATATCTCCTACAAACCTCAGATTCAGCATCTGATTCTCGATTCATCATCTCATTCTTGATCAATACTAGAATTTCTCAGATCTACCGCTTCGATCTATAGAAATGGATGTTACAGTAAGGTTTCTCCTCCCGCCATGGTGCATCGTCGATCGTCTTCGATGGCGCCTTCTTCTGCGTCGGCCAGTACAAACTCTCCGCCAGGTGCGCCGCCTTCACACTCTTCAGTCGACCAGGTTTTCTTTCCTTATTTCACCTTTAGTGTCATTTTTTTCTTAAATTGATTGGGTATTCGTTCATTTCTGTTTTAGGGTTTTCAATAGGTTAGTGTTTTAGCCGAATTCAGTTGTGTTTCTCAAAAGCCCAAAGGTTTGAACCTCCTACAGTGATCGTTATGCAGGTTAGTTGCTTATTTTTCTTAAGTGCATCAATTTTTTGCTTCCATTAGATGCCCCATTGCTTATTGCCCCACAATTCTGCCTCCATCTCCTTGCGCCCGTCACCTATGTAGAGACGGGATGGTTCCCTTCTTTACCTAATTCCATAAATTTTACAAATTTGCGAACACCCACTTCATCCTCTTACTGTTAAGGTATGTTTTTCTTATCCACCCCAAACTTGGAGCATTTGAAAAGGTGGATTAACTTCAATTTTATCCCTTGATTGAACCATCATTTTTCAAATCAATGCAGTAGCTATAATGTTGACAGATTGCATCTTTTGGTTCGTCAAAAGCATCAGGAAGAGATCGAGGAATACCCGGGTCACTACTTGTTCTCAATCTACTTTTTCTTTCTTCCCTACCCACCCTATTTGTCACTGCTTCATTCCATTTTCATTTTCAAATTTGTTTGTGTAGATTTTTGTTAACCGCCAAGAGCATCGATTTCGATTTCTCTTCCGGAAGGGAGGTTGAGATCGATATACTACCTACGTACGATCTGAATGACGATGTGCTTCTTTCATGGTACATTCTTGCAAAAACTACTATCAATAAATAAATAAGTAAATTATGGGTTTCTACAACTTGATGATGTGTACTTGCTGTATACATGACCTTTCATCCTTGAAAAGTTGGCTTTAACTTTCGTTTGATCTTTTGATATTTATATTTTGTAATCTAACGTATTTATGGTTGCATCATTTTGTGTCCCTTAGATTTAAAATTAATCTTATCTGCAAAGGAAAATGTCAACAGAAATCTAATTATACAGTGCTAATATTTTTCAGCCTGTTTTTTATGTTGCCTATTAGTTTGCTATGCTGGCAATTTTTATCCATCATCTACATCTTAATCAGAGCTTGACTGCATAGATATCAGAACTACTTATCCATTTTGGGAGTGGATCCAACTAATTTGTTCGATTATTTTGCAGGCAGAAGTTAATTACTTGGGACAACTTAATCATCCTAATCTTGTGAAGTTGATAGGTTATTGTTGTGAGGGTGATCAGAGACTGTTGGTATATGAATATATGTCTTGTGGATGCCTCGAGAAGCACCTTTTTCGCAGTAAGTTAATATGTGATGTCTAATGTTATTTTCTGTATAACATATCACAAAATTAGATTTTGCACCAACTTTTGTTCTTAATTTCAGGCTCATAAATTATATGTTTGGTTCTTTAGTTTGAAGCTTACCTACATTTTATTGCTGATAAAAAAAAGTTAATCTTTGTAAGCCATTATTTTCTTCCTAGATCAAGGCTTTTGTTGGATCTTATCCGCCTGTCAATCCTGAGGTTCTTGCCTGGTGAGGATAATATGTGTATTTGTTTGCAAAGTTTTATTGAACATCGACATCTCTCTACCCTCAGTAGGTATCTATTGCTTTGTAGTAAGCTTCTCTTAAAAGATGATACTTATTATGTGCATTGCATATCATAGAGAACTAGAAATGACCTATAATTAAATGTTTCCCGAGTTGAAAGAGAATTCATGTATGATGTTTGTCAGACCTTCTGATGCACTACCGTGAACCATGAGAAAATAACTTCTAGAAACTGAAAGTACATGGTTGGTGAAAATGGCTTCTTTTGTCAGTGCTTTGGAGTTCTAAATTCTGATTTTTGACATGGAGATACTCTTCTCTAACTTCAGTCATAATTGTGACAGGAATGTCTGCTACACTTACCTGATTGAGAAGGTTAAAAATTGCTCTTGATGCTGCCAAGGGTCTAGCATTTCTCCATGGATTAGAACAAAGTATCATATACCGTATTTTAAGACGTCGGATATCTTGTTAGACAAGGTTAGTTGGTCCGTGCATATAAAACAGTTAATAATATAATCTGCTTTGGTTTGTTCACAATCAAGATGAATGGTAAGGGAAAATTCAGCATTTTACAATGACAATAGAGCTGGAATATTCACATATACATATGGAAATTTAAGTTATTATATAGATCACGTTATGCATGAGTCAGCATGGCACTTTGCGATAATTAAGAATGGTTTTTTCAACACATTCTATCTTTTCTATTATTTTGTCTTTCAAAATCTAGCTGCACCTTTACATATGACCTGTTCAAGTAGGAAAAAACAAATCTTCCGGGAGTAGTTTTCTTTAGCCAAATGCTTATGATACTTTGTTGAAAGAATTTCAACATAAAGCTTTCAGACTTTGGGATTGCAAAGGAAGGGTCTATGGGAGACCAAACTCATGTATCTACACGAGTAATGGGTACCTATGGATATGCTGCCCCAGAGTACATAATGACAGGTAAGTCCTGGAGCGATTAAAACGGATTACCTATGTGGACAGAAGACGATTTTTATTCAAATGAAATGATCGGATTGTTAAACAAGGCACTTAACTGCCCAGAGTGATGTTAATGGGCATGGAGTGGTACTTTTGAGGATGCTCATAGGAATTAAGGCATTAGACTTGAGTAGGCCAAGCCGGGAACATAGCTTGGTAGAGTGGTGTCTTCCACTGTTGAGCAATAAAAAGAAGCTCCCTCGAATCTTGGACACGAGAATAGAAGGGCAGTACTCACTGAAATATATGATTAGAGTGAGCTTTGTCCTCAGTCCACACCCTTTAACAGCATTACACATTGATAATGATCATTTCCCTTCCTCCTTGTCCCCTGTCCATGTTTTGCTATGTAAGACACCATTATGCATATGGTGTTATTTTGAAGTATTATCTACTTAAGAATTTGTGTACCCTTGTCAAATGAGTCTTCCTGACACACTTGTTATTGTTTTTGGTTTATTTCAGAGAGTTGCTGAAACAAAGCTATTAACCAGGTTTCCAATATGGAGGCAAGTTTTTTCCATTTGGTCTCCTTTTTTTCCGGCTCTAGATTTTTTTAACTTGACTAAATTGAATAAAAAAAACACAGATTCTTAAAGCTTGATATAGCTTAGATTGATAATTTTCCAATAAACTAATATCATGCTATTTCTTGCATGACTCTGCACAAGGATAATAGAAGAGCTCAAAGGTTGAATGGTTAGAGGTGATTCCATATTTTGTTTGTTGCTGCATAACCCATTTGCTGCCATATTCAGCTCTAAGTAGGATATGGGAAAGAGGGTAAAAAAGGATAGGAATAATATGTCAATTTTCGTCTGTTATTGCTCAAATGTATATGCATTCTACGTTCTGTTGTGATTGTAAAACAATTTCCAAAACTGCTTGTAAAATTTCAGTGCTATATTTTTTTCAATTAACGTCTACTTGATCATTGAAACGGTTTATGTTTTGTTCCCTCGTTTAGTTGACTCATATCGTACTCTTATGGTTCTGGACCATGAGTGTATGATTACCCCCCTTGATTTCATGTAATATCTACTAAACTCCGTTAGAATATTGTAAACTACTTCTGACACTGTAGAAAATTTTCCTCCTTTTGACACCCGCTTTTTATTTGCATGGCAGAATTCAACCGTAAGGTTGACGTCTCGTTTTAGGGTAAAACCGATCTCGTTTATGCTTATCAATTTATTATGTTCAGTGTTTAACTATAAATTTTACAATTTATTTCAATAAAATAATTTTTCATCTTAACCCTTAACCGGCATAATTTACGAGTATAATTTACGGCGCGAGTGCGTGGCACGCGCGTCTACACTAGTATATATATATATGAAAAGTGCTCACTTCAATTTCAATTGAAACGTATGTCTACTTAGCCGCCTTTCTACCTCTCTTTAACTTTTATGTATATATAATATTATATATAATATATGATATGAATTGAAAGAGTACATCCTCCTTATCTTTTATATATATATATATATATGATATTGATCCGAACTATTTAATTAACACGCGTTTATAATTTTCGGTCTCCAAAGTTTACCAAATTGGAATATCAAATCCGGAATATTATCGGGATAATTTATCCATAAGTATCTCGTAAAATGGGCATTCCTAAGCCACATTTCTTAACCGCTAAGAATCGGAATAATGACTCTTTTATTCATTTCGTCTTTTATATTATTTCACATTTAGGACATATTCAATGTTCCGATCATTTCTCTCAACTGCAACTTTATTTATTGGAGCTCCCAAATTCTCTAAATAACACCGGTTGTTACATCATATCCCCCTAAAAACAAGTTTCGTCCCGAAACTTGAACAAACCCAAATCCTCTCGGACCCATATGCCGAGGTATAACACTCACTCTATCGGAGGTATCACATCTCCGTTCAAAAAGGTCACAACCTATAACAAATCTATAACCTCAACATCAACATGGAGGAATCATCCACTCCAGAAAGCAGGTCCATAACGCTACCCAAGGTAGAGAGGAATCACATCTCTCGCTATACCACATCATAGGGCATAGAGGAAGCACATCTCTAGCCAACCATAAATATATACATCGTATGGAGGAATCACATCTCCACTGAACTATGTCCATCAAAGTAGCATGGAGGAAAGAACCATCTCCAGCTGAATCTTAATCACACTCAAATAGCATGGAGGAAAGAACCATCTCCAACTATAAATACACATCATACTAGCATAACAAGATCTAACAAGATCATAAAGCATATCACAGCTAGCATGGAATAAACATATCAAGGCATGTAAGCATATAAACATATAATCACATACTCACCAAGATAATACTAAGATCTACTCATCGACCCTAGGTGCGCCTATCTCAGCATAAAACTCTGGATAGTTCCTCTGGATACTATCCTCAGTCTCCCATGTAGCCTCCTCAAGTCCACGTCTCGACCACTGTATCCTCATCATAGGAATGTCCTTCGAGCGCAGGCGTCTCACACCTCGCTCTAGGACTGCAATAGGATGCTCAGCAAAGGTGTGGTCTGGCTCCACCACCAAATCATCATAACTCACAATGTGCCGCGGATCTGGTATGTACTCTCTCAGCTGAGACACATGGAATACAGGGTGAACACCCTCTAATCTCGGAGGCAAAGCTAATCTGTAGGCTGCTCTCCCAACTCTGTCCAGAATCTCAAAAGGACCGACATATCGGGGACTCAACTTCCCCTTTATGCCAAAACGTCTGACGCCACGCGTCGGGGATACTCTCAACCAGACATGAACTCCTACTCTGAACTCTAGAGGCCGACGCCTCTTGTCTGCATATGACTTCTGGCGACTCTGTGCAGCCAACATCCTCTCTCTAATCAGTGCTACCCGAGCCATAGTGACTCTTTTATTCGTTTCGTCTTTTATATTATTTCACATTTAGGACATATTCAATGTTCCGATTATTTCTCTCAACTGCAACTTTATTTATTGGAGCTCTCAAATTCTCTAAATAACACCGGTTGTTACAACTAGAATCAAAAGTTGAGTTGTAATTTAGAAATATCTAATATATTATATATTTATTCTAAGTTATATGTTTTGGGGGTGTTTTTGCAATAAAGTTATAACACAGCTAAAATGGCATTTAAAAGTTATAATAAATAAAAAATATCAGTTTAATACTTTCTTCAAAATCATTAAACCAAAGTGAAGGCTTAAATCTAAAACAAATCTTTCAAATAGCCCAATTTCGAGTATATTTAAACACAATCCAAATCAAACATAGTTATTAGGGTTTGTCTGGGTCTACAAAATTTGGAATTTTGGTTTCTTTGAAAAAGATTTAATTTAGGGGTAATAATTTCACCCGCGTTGGTGATATCTGAATCACCCGACCAATAAAATCGAGGAGAAAACTCAAAACATTGGGCGGTTTAATTTAGGGGTGCTAATTTCACCCGATGGATATTAAAATCACCTGATGGATATTAAAATCACCCGATCGGTAAAAACGGGAGAAAATTCAAAAATTTTGGGTGATAGGATGATGATGGGAAAATGTCTTCCGCCTATTATTTGACCTTATGCATCCGTAATATCATAAATTTTATATATTTAGTTTTAAAATCACATAATATGATAATTTTATGATTGTTTATGTTATAGTAACTTTATTTAAATTAAAAATACATTATAAGTTGATAATATTTAATAAGTGGGTTACGACATTGTTTCACACATTTATCACCCATAATTATCGTTTCTAGTAGAGTTAAGTCGAAATTACTTTAAAGCCTATTTAAGTTAATAATAAGTGTTTTTTTGGTAAATGGGCTAAGGCTTGGAGAAAGCTGGTCAGGATCTCCCGTAACACTGATACATGTGTCATTTGTATCCTTATCATCTCATTGGTGGAATTTGTGTTATTTATGGTTTTACTTTTAAACACTAGCACGGTAGCACCTTAAAATGACTTAATTAGGAAAATAGTACTCTTAAGATATTACTTTTACAAAATGAGCTCCTAGGGAAAACAATAAAAATTAGGTATGCCCCTATAAAAATAGGGGGCTAATTTTTTTTTTTTTTTGAAGGGAAGTGGTGGATAGTGTATTAATAAAGATCAATGGCAGCAAGGTCAAGTATACCTTGCGGGAATTGATCAAACCAAACCATGGTTACATCAGAAGATAATAGTCTGGCAGCAAGATGTGCCGAACAGTTTGCGACGCGGCGAACATGCCTAAAAGAAACGTGGGAACAAGCGTTTAAAAGCATGATAATAGAAGAACAAATTAGAGAGAAATAAGAGTAGTGACGGTTGCTGGTTGCTTGAGCAGATAGATCTTGGAGTCGAGAGACCAGGGTGGATGCGTCCGATTCGATAATAATTGGTGTGTGGAGGAAATTTCGTGCGCATTCAACAGCAAAGAGGGTAGCAAGTGCTTCAGCAGTAGCGGGTGTAGCATCACCCGAAAATCTCTTGGAGGCAACCATGATCACAATACCTGAAGAGTTGCGCAAAATAGCTCCAAAAGAGATGGAATTACCAAAAAAACTCTCACTAAATCATTCATTTAGAAACTCATTTCACATCTCCTTCATTCTTCCAAAAAAATCTGGCCAGGAAAACAAGAACATACCGAAGGGCAAACGAGAGATCTAGGGTTTCCTTCGAGCGGGAGAGATCTAGGGTTTCTGTTGAAGGGCGAGCGAGAGATTTAGGGTTTCGCCGTCAAGGTTGGCATGAGGAGGGGCTACGCCACTGGTTTCCGGCGCCGGCGCCGCTGTCTGATCGTCGTTCCATCACCAACCCTCCTCTCTCTCACCGTTGTATGCTCCGTCGTTGCTGGAAACCAGATCTGTGTTTTTTGGGTAAGCTATTTCTACTAAATTTTTGGTATGCATTTGATTCGTTTTGGTAAGTAGTAGTGGGTATGTGTTTGATTTTGTGTGTGCAGTTTAGGTATGTATTATGAAAGAGATTGCTTACTTAACGTTTGCATTTTTTGGGTATTGTTTTTAAATTGAGTATATGTGTGTGCATTTTGGGTATGCATTATTGAAGATAGACTTTTGTTGTTTGGGGTATGTATTTGTTATTGAAGATATGATTTTTTGGGTATTGATTATTGAGTATATGTGTGTGCAGTTTGGGTATGCATTTTTGAGTATATGTGTGTACAGTTTTTGGTATTGCTTATTGAGTGTTTGATATGCATTTTTTTGGGTATGCATTTTTGGGTATTGCTTATTGAGTGATTGATATGCATTTTTTGGGTATTGCTTATTAAGTATATGTGTGTCCAGTTTGGGTATGCATTTTTGAGTATATGTGTGTGCAGTTTTGAGTATTGCTTATTGAGGGATTAATATGCATTTTTTGGGTATATATTTTTGGGTATTGCTTATTGAGTGATTGGTATGTATTTTTTTGGTATACATTTTTGGGTACTGCTTATTGAGTTATTGATATGTATTTTTTGCGTATTTATTATTGAGTATATGTGTGTGCAGTTTAATTTGGGTATGCATTTTTGAGTATATGTGTGTGCAGTTTTGAGTATTGCTTATTGAGTGATTAATATGCATTTTGTTGGGTATGCATTTTTGGGTATTGCTTATTGAGTGATTGATATGCATTTTTTGGGTATTGCTTATTGAGTATACGTGTGTAGTTTGGGTATGCAGTTTTTAGTATTGCTTACCCAAAAACAAATGTTGCTGCTTACCCAACAATAGAACAGGGGGCTGCTTCTAGATTCCGGTGACACAGAAGCTCAACAAGAGGACTTGCGTTTGAAGGGAGGAAGAAGGGACATAAGTTTATAAATAGGGAAGAAAAAGGGGCTGCATTAATTAGGCACAAATTCCATGTAAAATGTCCATCAACATTGTCATCAATCAAATCAATGACTGTCACTTTTTGTACTTTTTCTGGTTTCATCTACTATATAGGAGCCCATTATATAAATTACAAATTGGGAGGCCCTAATTTCCAACTTCATGGTGTAAAAGGCCTAAAATGCCAATTTAGCCCCTTAAATTTTGTAAAATCCGGAATTTTGATTCCGTCTATTTACGTTATAAAATAGATCTCGATCAGTCGACCCATATCCACCTACCTAGTTAGACATATTATTATAGGATTTATCATTTTATGTAGATTCCTTCACATAAAATGATAGAATCTTTTATATAGTTTATCATTTTATGTAGGTTACTTCCGCATAAAATGATAGAGTTCTGAGCCGATCTTAAAATAAAATAAACTCCCTATCCGCCTAGTCCGTATATTTACATATCGGGATCTTGCCCAGCCAGAAACTCGTTAAATTTAGGAGGCCAACTGCAGCCTTTCTAGCCCATCTATTAATCCATAATTCAGCCCACGGATCCAGCCTGCTAGCCCAGAAGCAGCTGCTGCTTGTCCGCCCCAGCCCGTAGCCTGTCCGCTCCAGCCCAGAAGCCAGTCGCCCAACTGCTTGTCCGCCAGTCCAACCTTCTGCAGCCTCCAGTTCAGCCCAGCAACAATCGCAGTCTTCAGCCCAGCGTCACACTACTCGCCACCTCCTCCTGCTGAACAGCCGTTACAGCTCTTCCCCTTTCTGTAACCGTTCTCTTTCCTATCATATCCCCCGAATCTCGCTCTTCCCTTCTGCGTTTTGTTTCCTTCCGTTTCTGCGTATCTTTCAAACCAACGCACACCTCGCTCAACAAAGGACTGAACCAAGACGTTCTCTTCTGTCTACGATTCTCAACAGCAAACGCGTCCCTTCTTCTGCACTACGTCCAGATCGACTGCCCTTCTGTTCCGACCTGCTGCACGCCCCTTCTGTGATCGACCTTCTGCATACACCCTCCGGCAGGTCTTGTTCTACTCTTCTTTCCTCACTCGTAATCAATCGGAGTAGTGATCTCCCTCCTTTTGTTTCGCTTCAGCAACGTAGTCCAGCCTCTACTTCACTTCTGCGTTCCTTACCTTCTGCACACGTCCAGTCCAGAAGCAACGTACTTCACGCAGATTCTGTGTATTTCGGTAAGGATTAATCTACCATTCATCTTCACCTCTTTAATTAGTCGTTCATGAATACCTGCGATGACAACTCCATCTCGACCACTCCGTGACAGTAGCAAGGCTGGAAGGAGTTGGCCAATCCGTGTAGTAGTAGAAGACGCCTCAGCCAGTAGAGGTTGAAGAGGTGAGTCTTTCTGCAGTCCCTATCCTTGCCTCTAGAAGTTAGTATATAATCTTATGTATGTATACTATTTCCGTAATGCTAGAATGATGAACTACTGTAGTCGGACTTGAACATAGGTTAGGTTGACCTTGTGTAGTTGCTGAGTATATAGACCGAAGGATAGGAACAAAGGACTGCAGTAAGTATGAAAAACAGAAATAAGAGGGCTGCTGTAATTCATTTTATTTCCTTCAGCTTTTAGGTTACCAACAGCCCATCTTTTCGATCAATTATAAAACGTTTGAATAAAGATCCACCGTTGAATTTCGGATATGTTGTAGACGGATATATGTAGTTTAGCATATTAAAATTTGGGGAGAAATGAACGGTCGGATTGAAAGTTATGAGCTCCTGAAGTTAGGTAGTTGAGCAGTTTTGGTAAACTTGAATTTTGGCTAAGTATAGGAAATTAGAGTGAAGGAACCGACTTTGTGAATTATTATAAAAATATCGGCTGAACAGTTTGGAGAAATTCTTTCTTCTAAGGTTAGATAGAACCTCATAGATGATCTAGAGATTTAATTCGGAAATTTTATAAGCTGTTAAGAATTTTATATTTAGAGCCGAAGTTAAACCTTTTTCGTTTCTTCCGGAAAATAGAAACATAAGAAAAATGTCAGTTTAGAACCAAATAAAATTCTAGGAGTTAGGATATATTTTTAGAACTTCAAATAGGAGTTTTAGACATGAATTTTAGGGGTTTCGAGGAAATCGGAACCAAGGGTAAAATGGTCATTTTACCCTAAAACCAGTACTGTAACTAGTACGTTTTAATACCTTATTTGATCTTAGAAGTTTTAGACTTCTATCTACGTAAAAGTGTGCTAATACACTTATCGCCTTTGACAGGCAACTGAGTGGTTACAGTTTACAGAGCGAGTGGTTTATAAAGAGTCGAGCGTTATAACAGGTAAGTCCTTTAGGCTTACTTAGCTGACTACTAAATATGAGTATCAATGATGATGGTGGTGTGTGATTGACATGTTAGAGAGCTAGGTTGTGATATATAATTACCGACCTATGTTTTGGCCTAAGAGTAACGGGCGGTGGCATTCCGCTCAGTAGCTCGCGGGGCGCTGAGGGTTTCTTTCGGGACTAGTCCAAACATGGTTTGTAGTGATGCTACCAAAGGAAGTCAGCTAGACCTACACCAGTTGGATAAGGAACGGAGGCGAGAACTAATAATAGTTCTCGTGCCACAACTTAAATTGAATAATGTGAATCACTTAAATAATAGATAATAATTGGTTGAGTGCCAGCATGATGTTTGTTTATTTTTATTTCTACTTGTGTTTGTGCTGTTATCATTTTGCTTATATTTGGATAGTTAGCTAACTGTTGATATGTTGTTTAGACTTGACACAGGTTAGAGCAGATGCCGAGTGATCCAGATGGTAGTGGTCAGCCGGGGTGTCGTACTTTAGGACTTTTTGCAGTTTTTGCATTTGTGGGTTTTACAGTTGAACATTGTTTCCTTTCGTACTTTGTTATATTACTTTTCCGGCTGTAGTTGATCTGGTCACATTCATGCATTGTTAAAAACTATTTTCATGATTTCTGGTTTTTCCTTATCTGTGCCTTGTTGTAAGATCATGTTAAGTTGTTGTCAAACTAAGGTCGGGACCCACTGTGCGGTCCTAACCAGTAACTCCCTAAGTTGTAAAATTTGGGGTGTTACAACATGGTATCAGAGCTCTAGGTTGGCAACAATGGCACTTGAATCTTCTGAAAAGGTCATATAAGTAAATAAACAGAACCCGAAAAGGGTCTGAGTTTTCCAAAAAGAATTTTGGTTTTAAAATGCATACAGAGTCGGGTTGGGATAGAAAGTACGGATGACCGCCACTACCTCTGCGGATCTCGGTATTCTTAGAATAATTATAGACTTGTACTATTATAATAGATTAGCTAGTTTATAACTGTAGTTATTACTATTCGTGCAGATGGCACGTACTAGGGCTGCACAAGCGACTGGCCGAGGTAGGGGTCGTCCCCCCCTTCCCCCAGTCAGACAGGATCGAGCCGATAGCACCCCTACTGTTAGAGGGCGTGGTCGTGGGGGTAGACCTCCACTAGGGAGAGGTCGAGGACGAGTTCCTCGAGATGACCCACCTGCAGCAAGCGTACCAGAGGTGGCTGTAGAGGAAGTAGCTGAGAGTGTAGGCCCCGAGGTCAAGCCTGTGACCGCCGCTAGGTCTGGAGCGCTAGGAGCTCGTTCTACTGAGTCGGGACGTGTCTCTATTGGAGCATCGGATTATAGGGAGTTCAGAGCCTATGTCGAGCGCAGGGAGGAAGCTGCCAGAGTGGAGAGGCTTACTCAGGTACCACCAGTGGTGCCGGCTAGGTCAGCTCAGGTGACACAGGGAGTGTCTCAAGTGCCGGCTGTATCTGAGAGGAGGGCTGATGTTGATAGAGCACCTACTGGGGTCAGAGCACCGAGACCAGATGAGTGGTTGAAGGCTTTCAACTCTCAAAAGGTCCCCTCATTCAGCGGAGAGATAGGGCTAGAGGTGGAGCACTGGATAGGGAAGATTGAGACTGCTTTGGAGGCAATACGTTGCCCCGTGGATCGACAGGTAGATCTGATACAGACCTGTTTCACAGATGATGCTCATTCCTGGTGGCGTACCATTCGTAGCCGAATCACCAGCTGGGATCAGATGAAGAACATTGTTAGAGACAGGTACTGCCCAGTTTCACTGAGGAGGGAGAGATTCCAGGATTTCATCGAGGCGGGATTTGAGGATATCCCGATTGCTGCAGCCATAAAGAAGTTTCAGAAAGAGTTGACTTTGCTTGGACCATCTGCACCTCCAGAAGAGCAGCATGTTTATCTTTTCTCCAGGAGGTTGAGAGAGAGTACCCGATCCTACCTGGCTGGATTCCGCTGTGAGACCTTGTCTGATTATCAGGATAGGGCCTCTGCTTATGAGAGAGATAGGCCAGCTTCTAGGAAAGCAGCTCAGTCTAGTGGGCCGGATAGGCGGCAGAAGACAGGACATGCTGGTAGCAGTGCAGCAGTAGCAGGTTATGGTAGAGGACAAACTCAGGGGAGGTCCAGCTACCACTCTACAGTTCGGACTTCCAGTGGAGATCGACAATGCTTTAACTGTGGTGGCCGTGATCACATTAAGCCGGACTGCCCGAAACCACCGGTCACTTGCTTCACTTGTGGGAAGCCGGGACACAGGGCTACTTTCTGCCGTCAGGGCAAGGCTTCTTCTCAGCAGGGATCTTCTCCTGCAGGTGCTGAGAAGAGCGTACAAAGACCCCCTCAGTACCGAGCTCCGAGTCAGCAGCAGCAGCAGTACCGGGCTCCAAGACATCCTGCTTCGTACAGTACTGCACAGGGATCAGGTCGTGGCAGAGGATGTGGTAGTACCACTGACACCAGAGGAGGACCATCGAGAGTGTTTGAGCTGAGGAACACTGAGCAGCCTGCAACACCTGCGACCACAGGTACTATTTGGATCCATGACTTACCTGTGCGCGTTTTATTTGATACGGGTGCCACGCACTCCTTTATATCAGATGCATGTGTAGATAGGTTGTCCTTAGCTACAGTAGAGGGTGTACCTTTTGTGGTTGGGTTACCCGATGGGGGTAAGGTTAGAGGATCTCGAGAGATTTATGACTGCCCTATTCACCTGGGAGGCCGGATTTGGTTAGTAAATTTTCTAGTCATGCCCTTAGCACATGAGGACGTGATATTAGGGATAGACTGGATGACTAGACATGGAACCGTCTTGGATATTGGTAGGAGGACTGTGACTGTTGCCACAGAGGAGGGCCACAGAGTTATATTCCGAGGTTGGGACCTCGGAAAGTCCGGCACCGTTATCAGTGCAGTGAGAGCAGCCAGATTGATAGCACAGGGTTGCGAGGCCTTCTGGTGTTATACCATGAAGGAGCGCAAGAGCCTGACAGTAGAGGAGATACCAGTCGCATGCGAGTTTGCAGAGGTCTTCAGGGACGACTTACCAGGGTTACCTCCACAGAGGAGTGTAGACTTTAGCATCGAGTTAGAGCCGGGCACGAGACCGATCTCGAAGGCCCCGTACCGCATGGCCCCGATAGAGCTGCTTGAGCTGAAGAAGCAGTTAGAGGAGTTAGCAGAGAAGGGCTTCATACGCCCTAGTGTTTCTCCCTGGGGCGCACCAGTGTTGTTTGTGAGGAAGAAGGATGGATCGATGAGACGGTGTATCGACTACAGGGAGTTGAACAAGGTCACCATCAAGAATAAGTATCCACTACCTCGCATAGATGATCTGCTGGACCAGCTGCATGGAGCGTCAGTGTTCTCGAGGATAGATTTGAGATCGGGTTATCACCAGCTGAGGGTGAGAGATCAGGACATACCTAAGACGGCATTCCGGACTAGGTATGGTCATTATGAGTTTGTAGTGATGCCATTCGGGCTCACTAATGCGCCAGCAGTATTTATGGAGTTGATGAATGGGATTTTCATCGACTTCTTAGACCAGTTTGTAGTGGTCTTCATCGACGACATTCTAGTTTACTCTAGAAGTCGAGAGGAGCATGCCGGGCACTTGAGGACAGTGCTGCAGATTCTACAGGATAGTCAGCTATATGCTAAACTATCCAAGTGTGAGTTCTGGATGTCAGAGGTGGCGTTCCTTAGCCATGTAGTGACTGCTGAGGGGATTAAGGTCGACCCGGCGAAGATTGAGTCAGTGTCTTCTTGGCAGCCTCCGAAGAGTGTGAAGGAGGTTCGCAGCTTCCTAGGATTGGCAGGTTATTACCGTCGGTTTGTGGAAGGGTTTTCTCTGATCGCCCGACCACTTACTTCCCTCCTACGGAAGACTACTCGGTTCGTATGGTCTGAGCCGTGTCAGCAGAGTTTTGATGAGCTGAAGAGGAGGTTGACGTCTGCTCCGATCTTAGCACAGCCTGAGGGTATAGAGGACTTCGTAGTGTACAGTGACGCATCCAAGCTGGGCTTGGGGTGTGTCTTGATGCAGAGGGGTAAGGTTATAGCATATGCGTCTCGACAGCTGAAGACGTATGAAGAGAACTACCCCACTCATGACCTGGAGTTAGAAGCGGTAGTGCACGCTCTTAAGATCTGACGTCATTATCTCTATGGAGCGACCTGTCAGATCTTCACAGACCATAAGAGTCTGAAGTACATATTCACTCAGCGGGAGTTGAATAACCGCCAGAGACGGTGGCTAGAGTTGATCAAGGACTTTGACCTTGAGATCCTTTACCACCCCGGAAAGGCGAATGTAGTTGCTGACGCTTTGAGTCGGAAGACGCCTCAGGAGAAGGCGATAGCTCGGTTGACAGTACAACCACAGTTACAGAGAGACTTAGCTTGGTTGGAGGTAGAGATCCAGTTCCCCGATACAGCTCATCAGTTAGCCACCTTAGAGTTACTTCCTGACCTGTTGGGTGAGATCCGACAGAAGCAGGAGAACTGTCCGATGTTGACCCGGATCCGAGACCGGATGTCACGAGATGAGGCACCTCAGTTCACTATTGGTGCCGATGGAGTGATGAGACGACAGGACCGTGTCTGTGTGCCATCAGACAGTGAGCTGAGACAGAGGATACTAGGTGAGGCTCATGCTACCCCTTACTCCGTACATCCAGGAGCGAGTAAGATGTATAAGGACGTGAGACGTTCCTTCTGGTGGGGTGGTTTGAAGCCCGATGTGGCCCGATATGTAGCCCAGTGTGCGACCTGTCAGCAGGTCAAGATTGAGCATCGTAGATCCGGAGGAGAGCTACACCCACTTCCAGTACCACATTGGAAGTGGGAAGACATTTCTATGGATTTCGTCACCGGATTGAGGCTCAGCAGAGGTTTTGATGCCATTTGGGTAGTAGTAGACCGTCTGACGAAGACTGCACGTTTCATTCCGATTAAGGAAACGTGGCCGGTAAGTCGTCTAGCAGAGGAGTTCACCAGACATATTGTGAGACTCCATGGAGTACCGAGGACTATCGTCTCCGACAGGGATGGACGTTTTACCTCGAGGTTCTGGCAGCAGGTACATACTGCTCTGGGTACGAGTCTTCACTTTACCACTGCCTACCACCCACAGACAGACGGTCAGTCAGAGAGGACCATCCAGACCTTAGAGGACATGTTGCGGGCATGTGTGCTAGATTGGGGACAGGTATGGCCAGATCACCTCCCACTAGTAGAGTTTTCATATAATAACAGCTGGCATGCGTCTATTGGGATGGCACCTTACGAGGCTTTGTACGGACGGAGATGTCGTACGCCGCTATGTTGGGATGAGCCCAGCAAGGCTGATGGAGTTGTACCAGATCAGATACAGGACGACATCGCCCGGATTGCCTTAGTCCGGGAGAGGATGTTAGCAGCTCAGAGTCGTCAGAAGTCCTACGCCGACAAAAGGCGTCGACCTTTGGAGTTTAGAGTAGGTACATAGGTGTGGTTGAGAGTGTCACCTACGAGAGGAGTTAGACGTTTCGGCATTAAGGGGAAGTTGAGTCCCCGGTATGTCGGCCCATTTGAGATCGTAGAGAGAGTCGGAGAGGTTGCCTACCGACTAGCACTGCCACCGAGACTAGAGGGAGTACACCCAGTTTTTCATGTATCTCAGCTGCGAGAGTACATACCGGACCCTAGACACATCATCAGTCATGAGGATTTGATAGTTGAGCCAGACCACACTTTTGTGGAGTATCCAGTAGCCGTCCTAGAGCGTAGCGTTAGGCGCCTGCGTTCTAAGGAGATACCGATGATGAGGATTCAGTGGTCTAGACGAGGAGTTGATGAGGCTACCTGGGAGACAGAGGAGAGCATTAGACGTAATTACCCTGAGTTCTTTGCGGAGTTAGCCGCTACCTCAGTACCGACGGGTTAGTACTAAGACGAGACCTTATATGACTTCTGTGATTATATGTTTACATAATTGTTTATGTTTATGTGCTTGATGATGTGAGTAGTTGCTTGCTAGAATATATTTCTCGAGGGGAAATGTATGGGGTAGGTATCTTATTCCAAGTTTCGGGACGAAACTTATTTTAAGGGGGTACTGATGTAAAATCCGGAATTTTGATTCCGTCTATTTACGTTATAAAATAGATCTCGATCAGTCGACCCATATCCGCCTACCTAGTTAGACATATTATTATAGGATTTATCATTTTATGTAGATTCCTTCACATAAAATGATAGAATCTTTTATATAGTTTATCATTTTATGTAGGTTACTTCCGCATAAAATGATAGAGTTCTGAGCCGATCTTAAAATAAAATAAACTCCCTATCCGCCTAGTCCGTATATTTACATATCGGGATCTTGCCCAGCCAGAAACTCGTTAAATTTAGGAGGCCAACTGCAACCTTTCTAGCCCATCTATTAATCCATAATTCAGCCCACGGATCCAGCCTGCTAGCCCAGAAGCAGCTGCTGCTTGTCCGCCCCAGCCCGTGGCCTGTCCGCTCCAGCCCAGAAGCCAGTCGCCCAGCTGCTTGTCCGCCAGTCCAACCTTCTGCAGCCTCTAGTTCAGCCCAGCAGCAATCGCAGTCTTCAGCCCAGCGTCACACTACTCGCCACCTCCTCCTGCTGAACAGCCGTTACAGCTCTTCCCCTTTCTGTAACCGTTCTCTTTACTATCATATCCCCCGAATCTCGCTCTTCCCTTCTGCGTTTTGTTTCCTTCCGTTTCTGCGTATCTTTCAAACCAACGCACACCTCGCTCAGCAAAGGACTGAACCAAGACGTTCTCTTCTGTCTACGATTCTCAACAGCAAACGCGTCCCTTCTTCTACACTACGTCCAGATCGACTGCCCTTCTGTTCCGACCTGCTGCACGCCCCTTCTGTGATCGACCTTCTGCATACACCCTCCGGTAGGTCTTTTTCTACTCTTCTTTCCTCACTCTTAATCAATCGGAGTAGTGATCTCCCTCCTTTTGTTTCGCTTCAGCAACGTAGTCCAGCCTCTACTTCACTTTTGCGTTCCTTACCTTCTGCACACGTCCAGTCCAGAAGCAACGTACTTCACGCAGATTCTGTGTATTTCGGTAAGGATTAATCTACCATTCATCTTCACCTCTTTAATTAGTCGTTCATGAATACCTGCGATGACAACTCCATCTCGACCACTCCGTGACATTAGCAAGGCTGGAAGGAGTTGGCCAATCCGTGTAGTAGTAGAAGACGCCTCAGCCAGTAGAGGTTGAAGAGGTGAGTCTTTCTGCAGTCCCTATCCTTGCCTCTAGAAGTTAGTATATAATCTTATGTATGTATACTATTTCCGTAATGCTAGAATGATGAACTACTGTAGTCGGACTTGAACATAGGTTAGGTTGACCTTGTGTAACTGCTGAGTATATAGACCGAAGGATAGGAACAAAGGACTGCAGTAAGTATGAAAAACAGAAATAAGAGGGCTGCTGTAATTCATTTTATTTCCTTCAGCTTTTAGGTTACCAACAGCCCATCTTGTCGATCAATTATAAAACGTTTGGATAAAGATCCACCGTTGAATTTCGGATATGTTGTAGACGGATATATGTAGTTTAGCATATTAAAATTTGGGGAGAAATGAACGGTCGGATTGAAAGTTATGAGCTCCTGAAGTTAGGTAGTTGAGCAGTTTTGGTAAACTTGAATTTTGGCTAAGTATAGGAAATTAGAGTGAAGGAACCGACTTTGTGAATTATTATAAAAATATCGGCTGAACAGTTTGGAGAAATTCTTTCTTCTAAGGTTAGATAGAACCTCATAGATGATCTAGAGATTTAATTCGGAAATTTTATAAGCTGTTAAGAATTTTATATTTAGAGCCGAAGTTAAACCTTTTTCGTTTCTTCCGGAAAATAGAAACATAAGAAAAATGTCAGTTTAGAACCAAATAAAATTCTAGGAGTTAGGATATATTTTTAGAACTTCAAATAGGAGTTTTAGACATGAATTTTAGGGGTTTCGAGGAAATCGGAACCAAGGGTAAAATGGTCATTTTACCCTAAAACTAGTACTGTAACTAGTACGTTTTAATACCTTATTTGATCTTAGAAGTTTTAGACTTCTATCTACGTAAAAGTGTGCTAATACACTTATCGCCTTTGACAGGCAACTGAGTGGTTACAGTTTACAGAGCGAGTGGTTTATAAAGAGTCGAGCGTTATAACAGGTAAGTCCTTTAGGCTTACTTAGCTGACTACTAAATATGAGTATCAATGATGATGGTGGTGTGTGATTGACATGTTAGAGAGCTAGGTTGTGATATATAATTACCGACCTATGTTTTGGCCTAAGAGTAACGGGCGGTGGCATTCCGCTCAGTAGCTCGCGGGGCGCTGAGGGTTTCTTTCGGGACTAGTCCAAACATGGTTTGTAGTGATGCTACCAAAGGAAGTCAGCTAGACCTACACCAGTTGGATAAGGAACGGAGGCGAGAACTAATAATAGTTCTCGTGCCACAACTTAAATTGAATAATGTGAATCACTTAAATAATAGATAATAATTGGTTGAGTGCCAGCATGATGTTTGTTTATTTTTATTTCTACTTGTGTTTGTGCTGTTATCATTTTGCTTATATTTGGATAGTTAGCTAACTGTTGATATGTTGTTTAGACTTGACACAGGTTAGAGCAGATGCCGAGTGATCCAGATGGTAGTGGTCAGCCGGGGTGTCGTACTTTAGGACTTTTTGCAATTTTTGCATTTGTGGATTTTACAGTTGAACATTGTTTCCTTTCGTACTTTGTTATATTACTTTTCCGGCTGTAGTTGATCTGGTCACATTCATGCATTGTTAAAAACTATTTTCATGATTTCTGGTTTTTCCTTATCTGTGCCTTGTTGTAAGATCATGTTAAGTTGTTGTCAAACTAAGGTCGGGACCCACTGTGCGGTCCTAACCAGTAACTCCCTAAGTTGTAAAATTTGGGGTATTACAAATTTGATTAATTTAACTTCAACCAATAAGATGGTAGTTGCAACAATTATAAATAAAAAAATCCAAATTCGAGAGATGGGAACGCGTTGCAACGCGCCCCTCTTAAATGTATCCCTTATTCCCAAACCAGGAAAACCCTAACGTAAATCTCCGGGATTCCCAAATCACTACAACCTCCGTTCGAATTTCATCTCAAACCTTCTAAAATAGCTTTCTCTCCCTCTGATATGGCTTATCGCTTTTGTTTTTTTAACTCCTTGATGTTTAAACCATCTGTTTCGGCGCCTGGAAGTTAATTTTCCACCTGAAACCTCAAAGAATAAAAAAAATGCATAGGTTTGTATCCTCTATGCTAAAGTAAATTCGTCCGTCGAAACCCAGATGCTTCAGCCTCCTCTCTCTCTCTTGTCTAGGCTCCTCTACCGATGTGTTGTTTTTCTGCCTCGATTTGGGAGCGTTGACGCTCCTCGACCACTCCTCAAATGTTAGGCCTACAAATGCCTACAAATGCCTAGAAATGTATTTTTTCACCTCTAAGATTGATGAATGTGGCGAAGCTCACAATGCTCTTCGTAACAACCTCCGGAACGTTTAAGCTTACTGCTTAATAGAGTTAAGGTGAAAATGATCTCTTCTGTTTCAGAGGAAAACCCTCTTTTATCAACTTTGACAGACCACCATTTGGGTAACCCCTACAAACCCTATCTCAGGCCACCAACACACAACCAATGGTCTCTCCTCACTACCGGCCAGCACACCACCAAGGGCTACTCCTCATCACCAACACTCCTTTAAAGTTTGTCTTTCGCCACCCACCTGTTGGAAATCGAGCCCCTTTCTTTAATACTCGTCCTCATTTATTGTTTCCGGCGCTTGATGAAAATATCCTCCAACAATGCTCCGTCGAAGCGCTTACAAAGGCTCCTTCACCATTTTGTAGCCTCACAACATGGATCCTTTTTAACAAAAGAAACCAACTTGGTATTGTTAAGTTTGTGTCTTTTCCTGAAGACTGAACAAACAATGCTTTGTTGGTTATTTTTACTGTTGTTGAAAAGCTTTATACAAAGGCCTTAAAGCCATGGTTGCAATCCATCTGTTATAACAACTAGACTAGGAGATGAACTCATCAATATTGTCATTGTAATACAGAATGCAAATTCTTTGTTTACTTGTGAAGTAACTGTTGGAACTTGTTTCATCAATTTTGTCTTACCTTGAATTTCTCTAATAACCGATCAAAGGATTATAAATCTTACCAATTGTGTTATGGGCTTGTCCTGTGGAAGGATTGTTTCTTGATTACACCCAATTGGTTTTGTATAATTGCTTCATTATCGAGTTTATAAGACTCTCTACGAGTATTTAAGATCAAATATTAAATCTTATAATACTAATGGCACCAATAACACCTAAAAACGAAAACAAAAATGAAAAATGCCTCGAATAAGCTAAGGCTCAAACCTCGACCATGTTTTGATCGCTTGATCGAGTTTCGTGTCATCTAGTTTCGTTTCTACCTTCTTTCAATAAAATAAAGTTCCATACTATCTAGTTTCGTATCTACCTTCTAACAAATCATAAAGTTGTTCTGGTTCTTTTCTTTTAAACAAAGGTACAAGTTTCACACTATTTTCCGCATTGAAATGTTTTTTTTCACGAAGAATGAGGAGGATAACCCCGTCCTAAGGGTACCAATCTCGCGGCCTAACGGCCAAAAAACGCCAAAAATGAAAAGGTAAAATAAATATTATGTTAGATTGAGTTAATACTCATTTTGTGATTGTCCAAGACAATAAAGGTTTTAAAAAAAATTTGAACAAAATTAGAAGAATCAAAACAAATGTTGTTCATGTCCTTTCTTTTAAACTAAGGTACAACTTTTACACTATTTTCCTCAATGAAATGCTTTTACTAAGTTTGAGGAGGTTAATCCCGTCCCATGGGCACCTTTCTCGTGGCCTAACGACACCGATCTTGTGGCCTAATGGTCCCAAAAACACTAAAATTGAAAATAAAAATAAAAATTAAGGTCGTTTCGACCTAGCCTAACGGCTCAATAACACCAATAATGATATGGAAAAGTTAAAATCAAACCTTTGTGTGAACAATTTCCTCCTACAAATCAACTTTTTGTTAACCATCAACTTTTACACCTTTATACATCATGTTACCTGTGCTTTAGTGCAATTTATCTTTTGAGGACGGTTTTGAGCATTTGTCGAGGAGGCGTGGATTTGTGATTGACTCCAGACGACTTTGTTGCAGTCCAAATTTGAGGTGTCCACATTTGTTCCCCACGCATCCTATATGTGTACTTACTTCGAAGATGAACGTTAATGCTCGTGGCCTCCTGTTGGTTGGATCATCATGCTTTCCCTTGAAAACTCTTTTGCTTTCGCGTTTATTTTGATGTATTTCTTTTCTCCTTTGTTGTATGACCCTTCATGACGATTAGTCCGTTTGTCGATGTTTTTTGGCCTTTCGATCCACTAGACGGCGTGCCGTCTAATGATTTCAAACCGTTTTCCGCTTTTTTAAAAACAAAATAAAAAAGATAAGATGATAGTGATACAAGAGATCTTGATTGGGAGAAAGTGACGAGAGGGGAATTGGATCGGATTCGGTCGGGAAAATCTCCCGGATCGGATGGAATTCGGACCGGATCAAAACGGGTACCAAAATATCGGAATTTTCGGATCGGATCAATGGATTTTCAGACCGGATCGGTGGATTGGATGGATTTTTCCCACCCTAGTCCTAGGCTATATAAACGTTTTTAAAACTATTAGATTTGTAGTTGTAGTTTTTACCTGTAGTTTTGGTTTGTAGTCTTAGTTGCGATTTATGGTTGTGGTTTTTTAGTAGATTTTTTAATATCATTATTTAAGTAGGACTACAATGTAAAGGTTGAGTAACATGTTCAGTCAAAATAATTATATGGGAGTTATGATAAAAGACATAAATGTCCGTTGATGTGACTATCACGTGATTGTGAATAAGTCATCTATTTACATAAGAATCGATTAAAAACTTTAACGCTTCATCGCCATTTTTGCAGCAAGTCCATATCCACCTTTCTTCTTGTTTCTAAGTTCTTCTAAAAGTGTTGTTACTCTTCGTTCGAAGCAATTCTATTATCGATTCTAGGTTTTCACACAAATTTAGGGTGTTGTTGAATTTGTTCATTTTAAAAAGGTATGTGTCTCTTCAACTACAAATATTTCATTTGGTTTTCCCTTTCAAACCAAATTCGAAAATGAAAACCCTAACCCTTTCGAACTATAGTTACTTATTTTGAGGTTTGGAGGAAACAACGCCGACGAGAGAAGAGTGTGTTCCAATTATTCGACAATGGCAACTTTGTCATTCGATTGTTCTTCATTGTAATCCCTTCCATTCACATCACCGACCACGATTCCCATAACTACTACGATGGTCTTAAAAGGTACTCAACTGATGGTCCTAATGAGTTTTCTACCAACAACGATGATTGACTTCACTGTATTATTAAGGCAATTAGGAAGAAGGGGAGTGGTTGGGTGGCAATGAAATCTCAAATCACAAACCCCAAAACTCCTAAAATCTATATTTTGAGGAATTCCCACATCTCATTTTAAAACCGAATAAAATATGTTTTGAGGGCATGTTTGATATCAGATGACGTTTTTTTATGATTGTGGTTGATGGAGATTGTTGGAGATTCTTTCAACAATCTTGTCCTCACAAGATTGTTTTTAGGAGATACTTTCTCAAATATAATCCAAGATATAACTAAACCCCATCTAATACCAAACATATGCCAAAACATAATCCCCAACAATCCCACCTAAACAATCTAATACCAAACATGACCTAAAATTCGAGGTTGTTTTATAGATCTCAAATGAAACGCTTCCAAAATTATGTGGGTCTCATTCAAATCAAAAAATATGCTCAACCCTACAACTAAACCGGCCCTAAGTCATCATCATCCTTGCGATGGCCGCGTCGAGAGTCCAAAATAAACGTTGAATCGGCGGGTACAATTCTCACATGAAATCAAAAGAGGATTCTCACATGAAATCATCCATGATTAGTTGCATTTAAGCGTCTCCGTCCACATTAATAGAATAATTTGTTAGAAAAGGCAATCTCTTAACTCATGGAATATAGCCTTTTTCCCACCATCTAGATGAAAGTTTGATTCGGGATTGACTTTAGTGCTTAAAAAGGAATGAGGCACGCTTTGTACGAGTTTTAATTTCATTTTAAAATGTTTTACATGATTGGATATTTGATGTTGTAACTTGTAATGCCTTAGATTAGGATCGTTTGATTAGGAGAGTGTTCAATTAGTTAACAAGATTTCGTTTTTGTTTTCTATTGTTTGTAGTTTTGTCGGTTTTCTTTTATTTTTACGGTTTTTTAAAGTTTTTCGTGCTTATTTTTAATATATTAAATTTAATTATTTTATTTTTTGGAGTTTTTTTTAAAAATTCTTTTGCTTTTTATTTCTATTTTTTCTTACTTTATTTTCTTTATTGTTTGTGCTTGTTTAACTTCTAGGGCCCGTTTGGTTCCAACTCCGGAAACGGAAACGGAATGGAAACGAATTTAGTCCATATGTATATCCATATTCATGAAATTCTATGGAATCATTCCTTGTATTTACATGCAAAATGCACTTGTCTCCCCATATTTTGTTACCCTATAGGGTATCAAAAGTAATCAAATTCAACTTCAATTACTTCAAATCACAAGGAATGATTCCAACAACTTTCATGAATAAGGGTATATATATGGACTAGGTTCGTTTCCATTCCGTTTCCGATTCCGGAGTTCAAACCAAACGGGCCCCTAGTGTTTTGGCTAGGAATCAGATCATCTTCAACAAAAAAACGATCCCGCATATTAGAGCAATAGCGCTAGATCAAGTATCTACATGTGAACAGGCGAACAAGAAAACAAGCAACAACGATACAACAATTAGAAAACAAAGAAGGAAGACGAAAAATATAAAATGGAAACGCCCAGAGAACGGAAACCTAAAACTCAACTTTGATGCCTCACAAAACTCAACGAATCAATTTTCTTTCGGTTACATCATCAGAAACCAATGCGCCGTTCCTATTGTTGTAGGAAGCGGTCGTTGCAATGCTGAATCAGTGTTGGAAGCAGAAGCCTTTGCTTTGCGGGAGGGCCTTCAAAAGGCCAAGGAGCTACGAATTGCATTCATCGAGATAGAGCGCAACATGTCTTCAGGGAAATCAACACGGTCGCGGACAAGATTGCCATGCATGGACACGATTTCAAGATGGATGTCAATGCCACTCCGGAGGATGTTCAAGACCTCATCCGCAAGGATGCCCGATCGGTTTCTAGAAACTAATCCGCCTAATTTTTTTACCTATGTATCAAAAAAAAAAAAAACTTCTAGCGTTTTAATGGTTTTTTTTCCGTTCACATAAGCTTTATATAGCTTATGTGAGAAGAGAATCCGGTGTGTTACAACCGAAAAACTCACTACAACGATGTCTTATCGAGCATGTTGTTAGAGTCCAAAAACCTATCATTCTTGATCCTTTGAGTCAATCATCTACTCCGCGCGTCCTATACTAGACCAGCTAAGATTCCAATCTTCCGCTACAAACAACTCCTCCTACTCACAATATTGTCACTGAGAATTATATCAATATCTACCGATCAAAGAATTACCTTATCTTTTTTTTTGGATAAAACTTGTTAAATTTAATAATCCAGAATGTTTAATCTTTACAAAAAAAGATTAAATTTGACATTCACATGATAAAGATTGAACAAAAAAATAAATTAAGGGTAAACGACAAAAGGATATATCTAAACTTAAAAAAAGCATATCAAGAAATAAAATAAAATAATATTATATGACAACATGTTACGATATCAATTCGAAATAGATAACAGAAAACGGAGGTCCAAAGCTCTATCTTAAACGCATCAGGCATAGGCAATGCACTATATATACATGTATCCTCCCCGTTCATAAGAGCATCCAAAAGTAAACCAAGTTTGAATACAGATCCATCGAAGAAGATGGCAAGACAATCCCTTCTTCTCATGGTGTTTGTTTTTTCATGTTTTTCACTATGCAGCGCCCAAACTGATGTAGGGGTAAAGGTTACTGTGGCGGGAGCCACCACCATTGCCAATACAGATGATAACTTCATCTGTGCGACTCTAGACTGGTGGCCGGCGGACAAGTGTGATTACGGGCAGTGTCCTTGGGGCAAAGCCGGGATCCTTAATCTCGTAAGTCTAGTGTTTTGTTTTGGGTTAACACTTATGATTTATCACCTACCTTTCTTACGTACTTACGTTTATGTATGTGTTGCATGCAGGATCTGCGAAACGAGATCCTCTTCAGAGCAATCAAGGGTAAGTAGTAGTAGTACTGTAATTAAACTAATCTAATCTAATGGGTGTACTTACTTGTTTAGTGGTTACTAATGTATGTATATACATGTAAAACAGCATTCAGTCCTTTGAGGATAAGATTAGGAGGATCTCTCGAAGATCAAGTCCTTTACAACGTGGGACAAGCGATTGAGAGTTGCCCGCAGTTCCAAAAGCAATCCGATGCCAGATTCGGGTTTAGCCACGGATGCCTTGAGATGCAGAGATGGGATGAGATCAACGAGTTCATGAATGACACCGGGTACCTAGCTACGTCACAACTGAATCTTAATTATAGCTGCTCGATCGATCATCAAAAGAAGTATATTAATGTACTGTTTGTTTTGTTTTCAGGGCTTTGTTTACCTTCGGCATTAATATCGGCTTTGGGAAGATGAGAGTCAAGGGACGGGACGACTTCTTTGGAGATTGGAACCCGCGGAACGCCGAAGATCTCATGATATACACTATCAAGAAGGGCTACAAGATTGACTCGTATGAGCTAGGAAACGAGCTGTGCGGCAAAGGAGTATCAGGAAAGATCGATGCAATTCAATACGCAAAGGACATGCAAAGGCTGAAACAGTTAGTCCTGAAACACTACCCTGACCCGAGGCAGCAGCCAAAGGTGTTGGGTCCAGCAGGGTTTTTCAACCAGGAGTGGTTCGACACGTTTCTGCGTGTTACAGGACCGGACGTACTAGACGGAGTAACCCACCACATCTACAACTTGGGTGCGGGCAGGGACCCAGAACTTATTAACAAGATACAGGATCCATGGTTCCTGACGGCAATAGCGCAGACATACAAGGACGTAGCGGAGAGCGTGAAGAGGTTCCAACCCCAGACGGGGGCGTGGGTTGGAGAGGCAGGGGGCGCATTCAACAGTGGCGGCAAGGACGTCTCCCACACCTTCGCTAACGGGTTTTGGTATTTGGACCAGTTGGGCATGACATCTACCTTTGACCACAAGGTGTACTGTAGACAGTCCTTGATTGGAGGCAACTATGGTCTCCTCAACACAACTTCTTTCCTTCCCAATCCTGACTACTATGGGTAATTACTTTCTTGCTTACTAATTATATATGTTAATCTTAATTAATTATGAGCAAAATCTCAAGTGTTTGTTTGTTTGTTTGTTGATGGATGGATGGATCAGGGCCTTGTTGTTCCACAAGCTGATGGGCAAGGGAGTGCTTGCAGTCTCACACAACCGCGGTGCCCATCTCCGCACATACGCTCACTGCTCAAAGAATACGGTAAATGATCCTACCTACCTAGCTAACCTGTTTAAATTGATATGATATGCTAATACATT
The DNA here is from genome assembly GCA_033239125.1 of Fagopyrum homotropicum. Lineage (NCBI taxonomy): Eukaryota > Viridiplantae > Streptophyta > Magnoliopsida > Caryophyllales > Polygonaceae > Fagopyrum > Fagopyrum homotropicum. The sequence goes on from BSWB01000002.1 coordinate 13,328,958, forward strand.
TTGGATGCAGTCTGGCGTTTCGTTTCTGTTCATCAACATGGACAAGAAGGCCACATTCAACGTCTCCCTCACCAACGATCTTAGCCTAACACAGGGCCCCCAGGATGTCCTTACCAGATTCATAGGCTCCGCAGACAGGGAAGAGTACCACCTGACGCCACAGGACGGCAACATTCAGAGCGATGTCGTGCTTCTCAACGGGAAGCCCCTCAAGCCTTCTGCCCGTAGATTCGAGATCCCCGCCATGGAACCCTCCCTCGTCCCTGCCAGTCAACCGCTGCTCATCAAACCTCAATCTTTCGTCTTCGTTACCGTCAGGGATTTCCATGCCCCTGCTTGTGTAGTTCTACCGGCTAATTAGTCAACAATTTTGTTTTTTCTACCTTGTTGTTGAGTTTCCTTTCCTAGCTAGGTTATTAGATTATTTAGTATTTCCATTTTAGCTTTATATATGCATGTAGATAGACTTATAGGACTTGGGATCTTTTCTTGTTGTTTCTCCATCGATCATATTATATAATAGAGGAAGTCTTTTTTAATGAAGTTCCTGTCTGTTTTGGGCATATTTGTCTTACGTTCCACATCATATCTATACAGGCCAAAATTACACTGTTCAAAGTAGCAGCAGATAGACCAAATTTTTTGAGAAATCATAAACTATAAAAGATGGACTGTATTCATAACTAGTTCAATAGCCTGTATTTACAAAATTCCAAGAGAATTGTATAAGTATTTGGTATACTTCTATTGTCCACAAAAAACCTGATGTCTAACAGTGCAAGATTAGTCCTGGCACAATTATGTATTTCAAATGCTGCATAAAACAACAACTAGACAAACCTGCCAACAATGAGACAGCAGGAGTAATTAAAACTGTCATTTTATCTTCTTATCTCGCACAACATCAAATTATCTCCCAATTTCCCAGCATTAACAGAAATACACACACGAAAAAAAGAGAGGATTCGAATCACTCAAAGATGCTAAAGATGAGAAGCTGGCAAGATTTTTACCATTCAAGCAAAATCGAAGCTGCCTTCCACTCCCTGGCCTAATACACCGCCTTAAGCACCAAATTGAAAGAGGCTGTATCGCAAATAAATCCGGCAAAATCCAACATTTCCCCAGCATCGCAAGGGAGAAGATACAGATTAGACGGCGAGACTAGGATCCTGAGAGAGAGGAATGTGATCGACTTGAGATAGATTTTGGTCGGGTTTTGATCAAATTACAAGTTTCGAAAGCGTCGCAGTTTCAGATGGCATTGAAATTTTGGTGAAAGAGGTTCCATGGGAGAGTAGCGCAATCCGTTACACAAGACAGTGGGATGGAGGGAGAGAGCTCGGAGAATTTGGGCCATTGGGCCAAACTGATCGTTTATCTATGGGGCCGACCGGCCCTTTTCCGTTTGCTTGGAGGTAATACTCTAATTACTTTTCTCAGAAATTACCAAAATCATATCTTTTATGAACCATTTTTCGCATGACCTTTTTATTTATAACTTATCCATATAGTATGAGGTGATATTTTTCGGGTTCGAGCCGGGTTTCAGAATCATTTTGTCCGTTTATCCGGGTCGAGTCCGGATGTCGAGCTCGGACTCTTGTATGTACCGACAACCCGTTCCGGTTTATTTCTAAAGTTTTTTTTTAATATATTTATTAAAATTATAGATAAATAAATAGTGTATATTATATACATACTAAGATATGTTATATAATATAGTTACATTAAATTATTTTTTCATAAACACTATTATATAATATTTATAATAATTAAATCTATCTTTATTTTTATATTAATCTAGATTGACCTTTCTGTCTGGTCGGACTTTTGGTGTTGTCCAGATCTAGTCAGGTCGGGATTTTTGGTCCGACCGGGCTTTCAACCTTCTCTTCACCCGCCCGTTTTTTCGGACGGCCCGGGTTTTGATCAACCCTACTTATGTACCACACTTTTCACATAAGCACTTTTCGATTTTCTTGTAACATACACATTTTCACATTCTGGTAACGTATCATCATGTAATCCACTTCACCATTATCATCCCATCACAAATATGGATTCCACAATATTAAAAACTATTTATTCTTACATAAGGAAAATTATAATGAATTCCACATATATATTCAACAATTAAAACTCCATACATAAAACCAGATCGGATTATTATTTTGTTGTCATTGAATTGGTGATTGATTCTCCAATATACAAATATTTATTTTGTCGTCATTGGATTATTATTTTTCAAAACAGAATTCCTTGTTCGTTAAAGAAAAATCGTAAAGAAGTGAACTCGGTTCCATTGATGTTACGAAAACATTTTAAGAATGTTAAAAATTGTGTTTTTATCATAGCAAAAATATGTTTGATTTTAATAGCCACTTCAAATTTAAAAAGAAGCAAGTAAAACCAAGTAACACGAGAATAGTCGTCAACTATAGTTAAAAAATACGAGGCACTACAAGTGAATTCAGTCCTATATGATCCACATACATCACAATGAATAGGATTAAAAGGTTAAGATGCACGATGTTTGATAATTGGAAAACTAGTTCGAGTTTGTTTAGCCTGATGATAAATGTCACAAGGCTCACAATTATTTTTATCAATACTAGAACTAGAAACACCAAATTTTTTTTTAAGCAAAGCAGGTGAAGGATGACCCAAACGTTGGTGACATAATTTGAGAGAATCGAGTATTACGGATGAGCAAGATGACGTTGATAGAGGTGTTGGATTAACCCATCGTAGCCAATAAACTACGTCTCGGGTATCACCCCATCCAATCAGCGCCCTCGAATTGTTGTATTGAATGATACATAATTTAGATGTTAATTTGATGACGCAAAGAGGGTAGATGCTAAATATTGAATATGTTTTAAAATTGTAATGCAGTCCAGGTACATATAAAAGTTATGAAGAGTGAAAGTAGATTGTAGAGATACATTTCCTGCTTGCGAAGCAATTTTGATCGATTCATTTGGAAGCTTTATATGACATGAAGAAACATTAGTTAGATTAGATATAATAGCTGAAGTACCACTCATATGAAAAGAAACCCCACTATCAAGTATCCAAGGGTGAGATACAAAACCTACATACGTATCTATAGATGTTTGAGTAGGATAATTTTTGAACATTTGATATAGTAGTCCATTGTTCATTGGTTATTGCAGGACCAAGACTTGTTCGATTTGTAGCATCAAGCTGTAGAGGTGTTGAAGATACATTATTTGCAAGTGCAACATTGTTGTGTCCTCTACCACATCCAGACAATGGAGCACCATTTGTTGATCCACGACCAAGTGGAGGAGGAGCACCAATGATCGGATCACTAATACCACGTCCATGATTCCACCATTATGGACATCCAATTAACTTAAAACAGGATGAAGCTTCATGACCGGGGCAATTCCAATGAGTACATATAATTGAACCATTAGAGTTTTTACAAGATTGAGAGTTGCAAGAGCTTCGTGAAATCGCAAGAGCAAAAGACTCACAAGAGGAGGCTTTTGTTTTAGACATAAGGCGTACATGTTCTTCTTGAATGGAGAGTGAGTGTACCTTGCTTAGTTTTGAAAGAGGTTCAATGGCGATGATAGTTGATCTCAAAGTAGTATACAGTTCATCATCAAGTCCTATCAGAAATTGATGAACACATTCCTTCTATTTGGCAGAAACCGTGTGACCACAAGAACATGGACACTTGCTGATTTGTCCGAGAGCTGAGTTTCCAGATCTTCCCACAAGCTTTGTAGTCGGCCAAAATACATGCTGATGGAATCATTATTTTGAGTGCATCGAACGATTGACATTCGGAGTTGAAGTAGGCGAGGTCCATTTCCAATTTCAAATCTTTCTTGAATGTCATCCCAAAAGTCCAAAACTGCTTGGCAATGGATGTGATAGGAACGGATGAACGGAGAGATTTGTCGATTGAATTGCTCAACCAACTAGTCAACATTGAGTTAACACTTTTTCAATATTTGAACTCATTGGATATGTCGTCCGGTCTGTTGATAGAGCCGTCTAAGAAGTCCTCCTTGCGTTTGGTAGAAAATGCATTAAGCATGGATGTCCTCTATTCAGGATATTTATTATATTTGAGACTCACTTGACAAATAGATAGGTCAGGGTGATCAGATTGATAAAGGTAGAAATATGAATCTGGGGTAAGGGTCATTGCAGTGATTTAGATGGAAGTAGATAAAGATGTAGAGAATAGGTAGAAGATAGGTTAGAGGATCAATTTACACTAATACCATGTAGATATTTTTAGTATCGTGATTTATTCAGTAGAAACATAAACAATATATCTACAAAAGATGATCCTAAAATATGAAGATACTATCCTAGGTTGTATGGAAAGATAGGCTAAAGAATAAGGGAAACATATACACAATACCCCTTATATCTTTATACACAAAATAATATCTTTGATTATACTATATTTTTCCTTCATTCTTTTCCCTCCTCTTTTCTTCTCTTTACCCATCTCTCTCCCCGACCTTTGGCCTCAAGACCCCTCATTCATGCCTCTTTTCTTCACCTCCCAATCAAGCAAGCTCCCTTAAAGCCTACACCTGCAACTAGAGTCGTCTACCCCCTTATGCTACCATCCTCAACCCTTGGACCGCAGGCAACTCCTCGCCTCTTCACCCACCCAAGCAATAACCTAATTTCATGCACCTTTACCTCTTCAACCTCGATCTCTCCTTCATCTTCTCTGGCAAAAAACATCATCATTGACATCTAATCTGCACCACCATCTCCCAATCACTCTCCTTTCTCCTCCCTAGTTATTATCATGTCTCCACTCTTTACACTCTCCTCATCGAGCCGTTGGGCCCTCGACATCGTCCACTACAATAACACTGGAGCCTCGTCGTCCTTCTCCTCACATGTTTCATCTTATTCTCCGCCTCATAATCATCGGAAGGAGCCTCCTCACCTGCTGCTTTGCCGCCTCTTCGAGTTGGAGCACGCCACCATCGTCGCCTACACCGCCTACTTCGAGCCTCGCCGGATCCCGCCGTAGCCTCCGTTGAGGAAGACGAAGCCGACCGCCTCTCAGACGATATTTTCCGTCTCCCCTCTCATCTTTTGGTATAATTGTGTTTTAACTCCCAAATTTTATTTTTACGTTTATGACCTATGTTTTGTGTTTTGCCATTTCTAAACTCGTTGAGTATGTACGAAATTTTGACAAACTTTGTATTTACTTAAATGGTTCATGTTTTTAGATTTTTGCAAATCTACTAGTGGAAATGTACTTACAGAAAATGGCCGGGTTTCATACTAGCAAAAAGGGCCCAAACTTCTGGAGTTAGTATTTTTTCCCCAGAAAAGATAAGTTACAGTTTTTAACCAAAGTTTTTATTACGGATCTTAACATATAGATTATAGGTACATGAGGAAATTTCATATTGTTTGCATGAGCATGAAGCCGGAAAACGTGACCGAAGAGAAAATCAAAATGAGAGCCTTTGGTTTCACTCTCAAGGATGCGGCGGATGATTGGTACTACCACCTTCCATCCGGTAGTATCGACACTTGGGAGAATCTCAACAAGACCTTCTTGGAGAAGTACTTTCCAGCAATGTAAGGTATCCACGCAGTGAACCAGTACTGGAGCTGCTGTGTCTCTAGCGTCCTTAATGTAAGGTATCCACGCAGTGGACCAGTACTGAGGGTTGTAGACCGAAAACTGAGACGACCACCTAATACCCTGAGGTGCAGTCTGCTCCCAAGGCATCGCCACATATGGCGTAGTAAGTCCACGAGGAACCAGAATCCTCCTGGTGATCATCTCCTGCAGCCCTAGTCGCCTCGGTTGCTCAAGAATCATCTCGGTCGAGGTGCTGGGACTGCAACCGAGATGTGTCTCAGTCAAATTCCATCTTCTCAATTTCTCGAACTTCTGTCCTTCCAGTGTTGCTCCTGGGTTGTATTCCTTCCTTAGAGAGTACCTGGTTTCTGTCTAGGACGCCAAAAACAAAGCAAAGCAAAGCAAAATCAAACTATCTAAAGCTAGACTAGAAAAGGGAAAGGAAAGCAATACCTTGGGTTGCCTCCCAAGAAGCGCTTGGTTTAAGGTCTCTAGCTGGACCGTACGGCATCCCTAAACAAGGTGGAGAGTGTCCTCACCCCATACTTCACCTTCATCATGGGGTGAGATAAAGAAGTCTATCAGACGTTCCAGTAAATGTAAGTGCTCATCGGGGAAGGAATCATCTATGGATGGTTCGTCCTTGTTGCGTGAGGAGGGAGGTAGCCGGCTGAGGTGATCCGCTACAGAATTTTCGGATCCCTTCTTATCGCGGATCTCTAGGTCAAACTCTTGAAGCAAGAGAATCCATCGAATAAGACGTGGCTTAGCATCCTTCTTAGCAAGCAAGTAACGAATAGATGCATGGTCAGTGTAAACAATAACTTTCGCTCCTACTAAGTAAGAACGAAATTTCTCAAAAGCATATACAACCGCCAATAGCTCCTTTTCGGTGGTGGCGAAGTTACGCTGGGCTTCGTCTAGCGTCTTGCTAGCATAGTAAATGGCGGTGGTCCGGCCATCCTTCTTTTGTCCAAGCACCGCTCCTACTGCCACATCACTCGCATCACACATGACCTCGAAAGGTAAGGTCCAATCCGGAGGCTGGATATGGGAGCGGAGATCAACGCTTCCTTAATCCTATAAAATGCATCAAGACATTCCTGCGAAAACTCAAAAACAACATCCTTATTCAAGAGTTATAGTGGTTTAGAAATCTTCGAGAAGCCCTTGATGAATCTCCTATAGAAACCTCCATGCCCGAGAAAACTCCGCACACCCTTAACAGAACAAGGGGGAGGAAGTTTCTCAATAGTCTCGATCTTAGCTCGATCGACCTCAATACCTCGGTTAGAAACGAGGTGTCCTAGTACGATGCCTTCATTAACCATAAAGTGACACTTCTCCCAATTCAAGACGAGTTTAGTGTCTTTACATCTTTGTAGCACTAGAGAAAGGTTAGATAAACAATCATCAAAAGAGGAACCATATACTGAAAAATCGTCCATAAATACCTCTATGATCTCCTCTATGTACTCGGAAAAGATAGCCATCATGCATCGCTGGAAGGTAGCGGGTGCATTACACAATCCAAATGGCATCCTCCTATAAGCGAATGTCCCCCATGGACAAGTGAAAGTGGTCTTCTCTTGATCATCCGGATGGATAGGAATCTGAAAGAAGCCACTATAACCATCTAAATAGCAAAAATGTGAATGTTGGCCTAACCGTTCGAGCATTTGATCGATGAAGGAAAGTGGAAAATGGTCCTTCCGTGTGGCCACATTTAGCTTCCTATAATCGATGCAGACCCTCTAGTCCGTGACGGTCCTAGTTGGGATTAACTTGTTGTTCTTATTTGTCACAACGGTCATCCCTTCTTTCTTCGGAACTACATGCACTGGGCTCACCCATTTGCTGTCCGAGATAGGAAATATGATGCCTGTATCCAATAACTTAAGAATTTCTTTCTGCACAACCTCTTTCATGATCGGATTTAACCGTCTTTGAGGTTCCCGTGAAGTCTTATGATCATCCTCCATTAGAATTCTATGCATGCAGAAAGAAGGCTTAACGCCAATAAGATCATCAATAGTATAACCCAAAGCCTTTCGATGCTTCCTCAGGACATGCATCAGTTTAGATAATTCAGATTCAAAAAGGGAAGCACTAACGATGACGGGATAAGTAGAATCCGGTCCAAGGAAAACATACCTCAAGTGTCTAGGAAGCGGTTTAAGCTCCACAACTGGGGGTGCTTTCTGTGGGGGATCCTTGCTTCCTTCTTCCAGTGGAGTAGATTTCGATCGGAGAACTGGACTTTTAGAAGTCTCAGTTGACATTATCTCGCTTTCGACCTTGGTCGAGGTCCAGAGAGGGTGACCGAGATGTTCTTCAGTCAAGAACACCTCGCTTGGTCCAGAAAGTGCCTCGGTCGAGGTACTGTAATTGGGACCGAAACTGGAGATTTTCTTCTCCTGGATTAGTTTTTCAATCTTAGCTCCTGGATCTTCTTCCAGTGCCCTTAAGCTCCGTATATCTGCATCACAAGAAGCATCTACACCTCCCTCCATTAAGCTAAAACTAATAACTCTCTCAAGTGGATCATTAATAAGGATAGAGCTCACCAATTCTCTTGATTCTTCTTCATCATAGATGTTGAAGATATCGTCTCCCAGCGGCTCTCCTTTCATCGCCGCAAGCAATACAAACTCAACTTGATCACCGCCAATGTTGAATTGCAACTTGACGTTCTTACAATCCACATTGTAACCCGAAGTTGCTAGAAATGGTCTCCCGAGAATGATAGGAACGGGATAATCTGCGGGAACATCAAGCACAACAAAGTCTATAGGTAAATAGAAGTTACCTAAATTAACCGGGACGTCTTCCAAAATGCCCACGGGATGGGTAATGGAGCGGTCCGCCATGTATAACCTTATCTTCACCGGCTTGGGCTCTCCCAGTCCGATCTTCACACATAGCTCCAGCGGGATGATGCTCACGCTGACTCCTAGATCACACAACGCCTCACAAGTGACATCCCCAACTTGGATGGGAATGCAAAATGAGCCGGGATCTCTTAACTTGGGTGACATCTTCTCCTTCATGATTTGAATGAGCTCCGAGGATTTAGATGTCATCCTTACTTCACCAAAGTCTTCCAACTTCCTCTTCCTTGATAGAATTTCTTTCAAGAACTTCCCATAAGCGGGCATCCCTAGAATAGCATCAAGGAAAGGGATATTAATATGTAGTTTATTCATCAATTCAAGGAACTTACTAAAGTGCTTGTCTAGATGTGCTCTGGCTCTTGACTAGGGGAATGGAAGTGGTGGTTTATAAGCAGGAGGTGGAACATAAACTTCAGATCTCTCCTCCGCTTTCTGAGGCTCCACCTCGGTTGGTACCTCGACCGAAGTGTTCTTCGTCTGTACCTGGACCGAGGTGTTCTTTACTGGCATCGACCGAGCCACTGGATCTGCAGTTTTTAGTCCACTTCTCATCGTTATTGCCATGATCTATCCCTTGGGGTTGCTCTCTATCCTTGCTGGGAGCTTCCTTGGGTCTCTTGGCGCTTTGATAACACGATTTATGACTTAGTTTTAGGCACTCATTTAGATAGTTTTTCCGCTCGTTCATGCATGGTTCGCACTATTTCGTGACGATTTGCACTCAATTCACGTATTTTGTCGAGATAGACGTCTACACGGACTTTTGCATGCTTTGTAGGTATTTTGGGAGCTTTAGGAGCTTAATCGATACATTTGAGGATCATTCCTCGAGATGACACACCTTCGGACTCATTGGGATGCAAGCTAGGGGCTAAGGAGGACACATGGGACCTTGTTAACACATGCCATGCACCAAATTGTGGCTTGATGATCCATATAGTGCAGAAGCACCAAAACTACGGTCACTGGAAGAACCACGCCCGTGGAAATAGGCCGTGGTTTTCTCTAGACAGCTGTGACAGCTGTCCCACGATCTTCATGGCCGACTCTTGCAAATTTGGAGGATAAAAGGTGGTCCTGCAAGGCTGTTAGAAGGAGACCCCATCACTCCGTTCTCTCCCACACTCTCAACAAGAAAGATTCTCTCATTGGAAGATTGGATTGGAGCTACTCTTGGAGGAGAAGAAAAGGTTCCATTGGAGAAGAAGAGAAGAACACACCATTCTTAGTCTTTGATAGTTTTGAGTGAGTTTTGTGAAGACGTTTAGCAAGGTTTTGTAAGAATCGATTGAACCTTCTTTTGAAGGGTTGTAAGTCTTTCTTAAACTCATATTCAGCTTGGATTTCTTGTTCACTTGCTTCATCTCTTTATCATTTCACCCTCTTGACATGGATTCCATGATTTTATGCTTGACGATTTTGATTGTGATGATGCATGTTGTTGGCTAAATAGATGCGATTCTAGGGTAAAGAAAAGATGGTTATGGCTTGGACTATGATAGAATAGACTTAAATGTATGCTTGGAAGACTCGCTTGATTGAACCTAGTCACTGTCGAAAACCACGGTTTGATCTTGCCTTTCCACGGCCGTGGAAAGGGATGAACACCCCCTAATTTTGATTAACTTGCTTGTATTGATAAATCTAAGTGTTAGGTTGTTGATTTGTTGAAATCCTAGTGTTAGTTGAGCTAAATCTATCCTAGGGTGACCTAGTGTTAGCAACTAAGAGTTAGAAGAGACCTACCCGGTTATTCTTGCTCTTAGATACCGAAGATGACGAACTCTAGGTAGTAGTGAGCCTCATAAGCCGCTATTGGACTAAGTGTGCTAGGATTGATATTTAAGACTTGCCTTCCCGAGACTTACCCGGTAAGGAGAGGTTAGATCCCTAGATAAACATCCAGTTTGTGTAGAATTCCTACCCTTAGGCTCTTTGAGACTTACCCGGTGATGAGACCTTAGGAACGGACTAGTGGACCATGAGACCTACCCGGTGATTGATCCCAATCTAGAAACATACACTCCCAACATACTATAGTTAATCCAAGGAATGATTAGATAGCTTGAGTCCAATGCCATAACCGGAATTTCCAACCCCTCCCCTCTCATTTGAAATATGCTTTTCTTGGTGAAAATGCTACATATCCGGTTATTGTGAATGCATGGTTGAATGATGATGAACTTGCTAGATTGTTGCATGAGTTGAGATTGCATAGGAAAGCCATTGGCTATACCATTGATGATTTAGTTGGCATTAAACCTTCTTTGTGCATGCATAAGATCTTAATGGAAGATAATCATAAACCTTCAATTGAACCTCAAAGAAGACTAAACCCTATCATGAAAGAAGTAGTCAAGAAAGAGATTCTTATATTGCTAGATGCGGGAATCATTTTCCCAATTTCGGATAGTAAATGGGTTAGTCCCGTGCATGTAGTTCCTAAGAAGGGTGGGATGACCGTAGTAATTAATGAGAATAATGAACTAATCCCAACTAGAACGGTTACGGGATGGAGGATGTGTATTGACTATAGAAAACTAAATGTGGCCTCTAGGAAAGATCACTTCCCTCTTCCTTTCATTGACCAAATGCTAGAGAGATTAGCTCAACATTCCCATTTTTGTTACTTAGATGGCTATAGTGGATTCTTCCAAATCCCTATTCACCCCGATGATCAAGAAAAAACCACATTCACATGTCCTTGGGGTGCTTTTGCATATAGGAGAATGCCATTTGGGTTGTGTAATGCACCCGCCACCTTTCAAAGGTGTATGATGGCTATCTTTTCTGAGTATATTGAAAACATCATGGAAGTGTTTATGGATGATTTTTCTGTTTATGGATCTTCCTTTGATGATTGTTTAGCTAACTTGTCTCTAGTGCTAAAAAGATGTGAGGAGACTAATCTAGTCTTGAATTGGGAGAAATGCCACTTCATGGTAAGTGAAGGTATTGTGTTGGGACACTTGGTGTCCAACTGAGGCATTGAGGTTGATAGGGCTAAGATAGAGACAATAGAGAAGTTGCCACCACCTACCTCGGTGAAGGGGGTAAGGAGTTTTCTAGGGCATGCCGATTTTTACCGGATATTTATTAAAGATTTCTCTAAGATTTCTAAGCCTCTTACTAACCTACTAATGAAAGATGTTGAGTTTGTTTTCTCCAAAGATTGCCTTGAGGCTTTTTGTAGGTTGAAGAACGCTTTGATCTCCGCACCCATCATGCAACCTCCGGATTGGAGTTTACCGTTTGAGATCATGTGTGACGCGAGTGATGTAGCCGTTGGGGCTGTTTTGGGACAAAGGAATGATGGGCTTACACATGCCATCTATTATGCTAGCAAGACGCTAGATGATGCCCAATTCAATTATGCTACCACCGAGAAGGAGTTGCTAGTGGTTGTGTATGCATTTGAGAAGTTCCGCTCGTATCTTGTTGGAGCGAAGGTCATAGTGTATACGGATCATGCTGCGATCCGTTATCTCCTTACCAAGAAGGATGCCAAGCCTCATTTTGATTTGGTGGATCCTTCTTCTTCAAGAGTTTGATTTGGAAATCCGGGACAAGAAGGGGTCCGAAAATTCTGTGGCGGACCATCTTAGTAGACTACCTCCATTGGAGATTGGAAAAGATGACACCCCGATTGATGACTCATTCCAGGATGAACAGTTGCAAATGGTGGAGGAGTGTTTACTTCAAGTGTCTAGAGGAAGTGAGCCATGGTATGCCGACGTTGTGAACTATCTTGTGTGCGAGGAGGTGCCTCCCGGTATGTCATATGCCCAACGGAAAAAGTTCTTCAAGGATGTGAGGCATTACTATTGGAGTGAACCGCTTTTGTTCAAAAGAGGGCCGGATGGAGTCTTTAGAAGATGCATACCGGAGGATGAGGTGGAGAGTGTGATCCGCCATTGTCACTCCTTGCCATGTGGGGGCCATGCTAGCTCACACAAGACATGTGCAAAGGTGTTGCAATCGGGTTTCTTTTGGCCGAGTTTGTTCAAGGATGTGCAAAATTTTGTGATAGCTTGTGACGCTTGCCAAAGGACGGGCAACATCTCAAGGAGGAATGAGATGCCCTTGAACAACATATAAGAGGTGGAGATATTCGATGTTTGGGGTGTGGACTTCATGGGACCATTCCCCTCTTCTTGTGACAACCTCTACATCCTATTGGCGGTGGACTACGTTTCGAGATGGGTAGAGGCAATCGCCTCTCCCACAAATGATGCCAAGGTTGTGGTGCGGTTCTTCAACCGAGTGATCTTCCCTAGGTTTGGAACACCAAGGGTGATCATAAGTGATGGAGGGAAGCACTTCATGTTCGCCACTTAGCGTGCGTGCAAATAAGTCTTAAATTTATAAAACTAGAATCTAGCAAGCGAACCCGCAGTGTACGGATCGACGTAGTTAAGCAAGAATTCCAAAGTATCGAACACAGGGATTTGGGGGAACAAATTCAATTATAAGATTGTCAAGCAAGTAAATGTATGAGCTTTGCAAAAATTGGGAAAACAGCAACCCTAAAGATCCAGGTATCTAATTGTGGCAATCGATTCAAGATATACTAAAGAACTAAGGACAGAGTTAAGGGTTGCAAAGGTATGCTAAGGTAAAGCAATGTACGGTGAAGTTCCAAGGCTTTATATGACTTATCTAGAAATACCCTCTATAAAGGTTGTTGAGGCTTCAGTATAGAAAGGATCTAAAGACAAGAATTAATATCAAATACCCAAACTTGTAACCCAAGGATCAAGACTAACTAAACCGATTAAGGTTGTGATACTCGAAATCGAAGTAGAGGTTGTTGAGGCTTCACTACTACCTAGAAAAGGCAAGCCAAGACTAAGTTAAAGCAAATCTTTAACTTTGGATTAAAGTAAAAGCAAGGTTCGTAAACTGATGTAAATTACGGGTAGATCTTGAGTTCCACGGCCGTGGAACCTCAAGAACAGGCCGTGATTTTGGTTCATCGGCGAATCTCTCTAACTCTCAGGGTCCAATCTGTTTACGATCGATCTATCATCATCTAAGCCACAACTATCAACCCTTCACCTTAAAATTGCTAAAGGGTTTTAGCCAATAATCATCATTATGATATCAAATTCAAGATTAAGAAGAATGAAAGATGAAAACCTTCGAAAACCTTCAATAAACTTCAAATCAATCTCAAATCCACAAATAAAGGTATAATGTATATCAGATTTGGAATAACACAAACCAATCACAATCCTTGATAAGAACGAAGAACGGGATGTCAATCCGTCTTCTAATCAAACCTAGGAACAAAAGCGCAACTTCCAAATCTTCAAGCCTTCGTAAATATCCGTTGCAAAATTGCAATTCTCCGTACGTCCAATGAAACCCTAGGCACGTGTAAGCGAGCGTAAGCGGAGGTGCCGAATTCTCCCTCCTTCAATCCTTTTATAAGGAAGGATAGAATAACCGTCCAGCCCATATGCATAGACAATGTGTCCATATTTTATTCGTCAAAAGATCACCTAAATTACAGTTTCATGGAGTTCCATGGCCGTGGTTTAGAGCTTGGAAGTGGATTACGGTTCTTCACAACTTCCACGACCGTACTTTATGCCGTGTAACTCTCTGGAAATCTCCACGTTCATGTTGCCAAGTTCCACGGCCGTGGTTTTGGGCGTGGACTTCTCTACGGCCGTATTTTAGAGCGTGGAAGCGTAGATTGCTCGTAGTTTCCTTTGTGTTGTGCCATTCCTCATCCTAGCATCTCCCTTGGCTTCTTTGTGGTGTCCTCAATCCTTGGATGTGCTCAATTCATCTCCATCCTCTCTTAATTTGTTCGGTTTTAGCTCTTATTCGCCTACAATCAACACAAAGCTTATGTAGACCTCTATATCGACAATATAGACAAACTAGCTAACAATTGCTTCAATGCTTTATCAATGAACACTATAATGGATGAAAACATCTAGAAAACATGCCTAAAATATCACAATATTTCATGCTAACAAAATACCCCATACTTGCCACTTGCTTGTCCCCAAGCAAGGTCTTTAAAAAGCTTTAGAACTCAAGTTAGGATGAAATATGTATGCAATCTCAAAAATAAAACATCTTTTAAGTAAATGTGCTTCTAGTCAATAGATCATTCTCAAACCTTGCTTCATTCATTCACGAGACTTTCATATACATAAGCAAAGAATAAAGAGAAAGGACACATCGTGAATTGATCAAACTTCAATGTAAGCATCATAACCTTCAAACATTATCAAAATCAATCATAAGAAACTTCAATTTAGATCACCAAGTCATATAACATTCTCTTGATCTTAAGGACTTTCAAATAAGGTCTAGAATGCGAAAAGGGAAAGGAAACTATAAGGAATGTGGTGCATGAATCCGGGAATGTGGATAACTAACTCATTTCTTTTTCTCTTGCGGTTTTGCAACACTTTCAACTTAGAGCTTTGCTCTCTTCTTTTGCACATAATTTTTCGACTTTACTTTTGGAGTTATGGACAGAGATGCACAAAAACCGAAGCCTAAGAGATTGGCGGTTCTCAATTTTGCGAGATGCCTCAAACCCTTGATGCACATACCATAATCCGTTAGGAATATTGGTCAATCCGACTTTGGCAAGACAAACACCCGGCTATGTGAATGGTGCCGAGTTACTCATCGTCATGATTGACTTCCCCAAACCTATAAGTTCTTTCTATTCTTTGAATGCAAAAATTTGCTTTCATGGCCCTCCCACATCAAACATGCCAAATATCAACTCCTCCAAATTCCCGGATAGGTAAAGGAGGCCATTATTTCATTGAAGGGCTAAATGATCAAAGAAAGAAGAAAGAGAATCCAATTGCCTTAATCATTTCAACAAGAAGTATAAGAACTTATCATGTGATTTCAACTTTAATTTCTCAATATGATTTAGATAAAACTCTTCACATTATGAAACTTGCAAAAGAGGGATAATTAACTCATTCAATTTCTTTTCAATTCACTATTTGTTTAAGCATACAATTGTCATCAAAAACTCAATTCACAAGTAGTGATTATCATAGAAATCATCTCAATTCTTAGAAGCACAAAATTTTCAAAATTTTCCGATTTTTATGGGTTTTTCAAAAGCTTTTTCATGCAATGCGATAATGAAACGTGTAACAATGGAATGAAACATGCAAAGTGTTCTCGATCAAAGCAAGCAAAAGTGAGTAGAGTTATTACAAACGAATAGTCACACCCCACCCCATACTTGAGACAAACATTGTCCCTAATGTTCAAAAAGAAGTAAAGAAAAGAAAGAAAGAAAATGAACTCACAAGACGGTGGTGGAGTGGCTAAAGCGGTAGATCATCATCGTCCTCACTAGGTGCCGGTGGTGGTGGAAACGGGAAGAAGTCGGGGTCGTAGTTCCGCCCAAACTGCTGGCGGTAAATGTCTCTCATCATCCGGTCATGTGCATCGGCTCGTGCATCCCTAGCATCCGCGCGGATCTCCAAGGCTCCGACTCTACTGGAAAGGTCAGTGGCCCACTCCGGCAACTGCTCGTACCACTCCGGCGCCTGGCTATACCAAGCTGGTGCATCTGATGGTGCTGGTGCAGGTGGTGGCTGTGCATGCCAAGTCGGTGGAGCTCTCATCCACTCTGGTTGCGTGCTATACCACTCAGGAGGGGTCGCCATCCATGTCGGTCTCTCACTCACGCTAGCACGGCGAGAGGAAGAGGCGGAAGCTCTAGCAGGGCGGGGAGAATGTCTAGGGAGGTCGGGAAATGTGTCTGGCTGATCCGGAAAGGTACCAAAGTCGTGCTCCTCACCTCCTCCCTCAAAACCATCATCTCCTCTCATCTCCTCCTCATCTGCAGCAGGTGCCTCAGGGGAAACGTAAGGAGGTGCTACCAACCTATTCCCGTGCATAACATCGAATGTCTTCTTGCAGTTATGGCGTCCAACCATAATGGAGTACTCGAGGAGCTATGCCACACCTCTACCTCCTCTATCCTCCCAAGGCATGGCGGCGGTGGGTGGACCTCTATGTCTAGGGAAAATCAACCCTCTAGTCATGAGACTCTGAAGTCCTAACGGCCTCGCCGCTATCCTAGTGCAGGCGGAGAAGTCTACTCCTAACTGTCTAGCAAGGTGGGTGACTATCCCACCATATCCAATGTTGCCGGCCCTCTTCTTCTTTAGCTTACTAATGATAGAAGCTAAGAGGGTGGCACAATCAGCAGGCCTCCCATGTAGCATACAGTACAACAAAAATAGCTCATCTGTCTTGATCTTCTGAGGAGTCTTCGTCCTAGGGAAGAGATACTCAGAAAGCACTCGGTGGGCAATCTTCAAGGCTAAGTGATAGATCAACTTAGCCTTGGTATCAGCAGGTTGCCAGCGGTCCTCGCTGGCGTATACCATGGCAATATCCTCCCAAAAATCTTTGGCGTACACGCCACTAGGAAATCGACCATTGAAGGTCTCATGGAACACAAAGAAGGCTCCAAACTCTCGGATCGAAAACTCATAGTTTCTCTCCATCAGCCGGAAAGAAACTGTCCTATCCAGATGACTATGCTCAAATGAGATCACAAACTCTCTAGTGATCTCCTCATACGCATCTTCCCGAATAGCGGAGAAGATGATCAAACCGGCTCTATCAAGCAACCAAGTAAGGTCACCTACCACATTCAGTGGCTCTAAATCATCAAGCAGCAAATATCGTGGTCCTATGACCGGTCTCTTCTCGATCCTCTCTAAGGCATCGAGGTAATCCTCATGGATCGTAGGAATTCTAGGGGGTGGGGGTGATGGTGGTGATGGTGGGGGTGCTTGGGAGGAGGAGGAAGCATTTCCTTTCCTCTTCTTGGTCCTATTAGACATTCTCCTAACAAAGTCCATGTTTTGTTCAAAACCACGGTCTGTTCTTCAATTTCCACGGCCGTGGAATGCCTAGGAACCGTGGTTCGGTTCGTAAATCCTCAAAAATCACTCAATCAACACCACAATCAGCTGATAGTAGCCCTAGACTAATTTCAATCCAGTTCCAATCAGTTCTCCTAATATATCTTGCAAAAACTGAATCGAATCGACAAAGTGAAAGAAGAGAAGAAAAACCTAGGTTTTTGGATTTTAAAATCCAAATTCCGTCTTCTCCGGCGATTGTTCACTCGAATCGTTGCTTGGATCTTGTAGATGATCGAATTTGCTCCAGTTTGGGTTAAAGAATCGTTCGAAACGATTAACGAACGGAGATTTGAGAGAGAGGGATCAATTCGTTGTTTTTGGGCGTGGAAAATGGAGTTTTGGTGTGTTTTGTGAAGAAACGTGGTTTTTATAGTGGCCGTCAAATCTTTTGAAAATCACGGTCACTCGAGGGGTTCCACGGCCGTGGAAATGTACGGAACCGTGGTTTTGGTGATTTTTCTCAGGCTTTTGCAAATTACGGTCACTGTAGTTGTCACGACCGTGGTTTTGGCCGTGGAACTCTCTATAATGTGCCAAAGTTCAAGTTTCGTCAATTTTCTTCAAACCTTTCCTTCTCTTTTCCTTTTCCACTGATCCTACATCCAAAAACACGAACATACCGGAAGGTATCGAAGGCAAAACAAAACAAAAACGTCTAAACTATTCTAATATATGGATCAAAAACAAAAACGTAAGTGCAATACCTTGGGTTGCCTCCCAAGAAGCGCTTGTTTAAGGTCCGTAGCTAGACCAGATTCTCACTTATTCGAGTGCGGTGGGCGCGAACTCTTCAGCTTGGAGTTCCGGTGAATACTTCTTGAGTCGTTGACCGTTCACCTTAAAGCTTCCGCCCTTTTCACTCCATACTTCAACTGCACCATGGGGAAAACACATTTGATTAGATAAGGTCCAGTCCAACGAGATTTAAGCTTACCTGGAAAGAGACGAAGCCTTGAATTGAAGAGGAGAACTTGATCTCCTTCTTTGAGGTCCTTTGGAATGATATGCTTATCATGCCAACGCTTCGCTCTTTCTTTATAGATCTTGGCGTTTTCGTAGGTGTTCAAGTGAAGTTCTTCAAGCTCGTTAAGGTCCAAGAGACGCTTCTCTCCCGCTTCCTTCATGCTGAAGTTCAACCACTTTATTGCCCAATACGCCTTATGCTCCAATTCTACCGGCAAGTGACAAGACTTCCCATACACAAGGTTGTATGGTGTTGTTCCGATGGGAGTCTTATATGCAGTCCGGTATGCCCATAATGCGTCATCTAGCTTCAAAGACCAATCCTTCCTTGTCCTTGAAACCGTCTTCTCTAGGATCCCTTTAATCTCCCGGTTCGAGATCTCCACTTGTCCACTAGTTTGTGGATGATAAGGGGTGGCGATCTTGTGAGTCACCCCATACTTAGCCAATAGAGCTTCGAATCGTTGGACAATGAAGTGAGAGCCTCCATCACTAATGGTAGTCCGTGGTGTCCCAAATCGTGGGAAAATGGTCTTGTTAAAGAACTTAACAACAATCATGGCATCATTAGTGGGAGAGACAATTGCTTCAACCTATCTCGAAACATAATCCATGGCTAAAAGTATGTATTGGTTTCCATAAGATGATGGGAAAGGTCCCATGAAGTCTACTCCCCAAACGTCAAAGATCTCCACCTCTTGAATGTTGTTAAGAGGCATCTCGTTTCTCCTAGATATATTCCTTGTTCTTTGACAAGCATCGCAGCAGGAAACAAAGGTTTGCACATCTTTAAATAAAGTAGGCCAAAATAATCCAGATTGCAATACCTTAGCGCTAGTCTTGTTCGAACTAGCGTGTTCTCCACAAGGTAGTGAATGACAATGACGGATGACACTTTGCATCTCATCTTCCGGCACACATCGCCAAATGATGCCGTCAGGACCTCTCTTGAAGAGGAGAGGTTCATTCCAAAAGTATTTCCAAACATCCTTAAAGAACTTCTTTCTTTGTGCGTAGGATAATCCGGGTGGTAATTCCTGGCAAACCAAATAGTTAACAAAATCAGCAAACCATGGTTTGTTACCTTTGGTGATCACGTCGATGCACTCCTCTATGATATGTAAATGCTCGTCCGGAAAGGAGTCATCTATAGGTAGATTGTCGTCCTCTAGATGTGGTAGACGACTCAAATGATCCGCGACAGAATTTTCCGAACCCTTCGTGTCACGGATCTCTAGATCGAATTCTTGTAGGAGAAGAATCCATCTAATCAGCCTTGGTTTCGCATCTTTCTTTGCAAGCAAATACCGGATCGCAGCATGATCCGTGTACACAATCACCTTAGCACCTACAAGATAAGAGCGAAACTTTTCAAATGCATATACAATTGCTAAAAATTCCTTCTCGGTAATGGCGTAGTTGAGCTGCGCTTCATCTAGCGTCTTGCTAGCGTAGTAGATTGCGTGGGTTCGTCCTTCCTTTCTTTGCCCAAGCACAGCCCCTATAGCTACGTCACTTGCGTCACACATAACCTCAAATGGAAGATTCCAATCCGGAGGTTGAATAATCGGGGATGAGATTAGAGCTTCCCGAATCATATTAAACGCGTCTAAGCATTCCTGCGAGAAATCAAAAACTGCATCCTTCATCAATAAATTAGTAAGCAGTTTTGATATCTTGGAGAAATCCTTTATAAAACGTCTATAGAATCCAACATGTCCTAGAAAACTTCTTATCCCTTTCACCGAAGTTGGGGGAGGAAGCTTTTCTATAGTCTCTATCTTAGCCTTATCCACTTCAATCCCTCTACTAGAGATTAGGTGTCCTAATACAATGCCCTCTTTCACCATAAATTGGCACTTGTCCCAATTAAGAACTAGGTTAGTGTCTTCACACCTTTGTAACACAAGAAAAGGTTAGAAAGACAATTATCAAAAGAGGAACCATAAACGGAGAAATCATCCATAAAGACCTCCATGATCTCCTCTATGTACTCCGAGAAGATAGTCATCATGCACCTTTGAAAGGTGGCTGGGGCGTTGCAAAGCCCAAACGGCATTCTCTTGTAAGCAAACGTTCCCCACGGACACGTGAATGTGGTCTTCTCTTGATCGTCCGGATGTATCAGGATCTGAAAGAAACCACTATAACCGTCAAGATAGCAAAAGTGTGAGTGACGTGCTAACCTCTCAAGCATTTGGTCGATGAAGGGTAGTGGGAAGTGATCCTTCCTCGTTGCATTGTTTAGCTTGGGGTAGTCTATGCACATCCTCCATCCTGTAACGGTTCGTGTGGGAATGAGTTCATTGTTTTTATTGGTGATGACCGTCATTCCTCCCTTCTTTGGAACCACCTGTACGGGACTCACCCACTTCTTGACAACCTCCTTCATGGTCGGATTTAACCGCCTTTGAGGTTGTCGCGAAGTTCTAATGTCTTCTTCCATTAGGATCTTATGCATGCATAGTGAAGGTTTGATTCCTACTAGATCCTCTATAGTATACCCTAAGGCTTTCCTATGTTTCTTAAGAACAACCATGAGCTTACTATGTTCATCTATACTCAAATCGGAACTAACAATTACCGGAAAGGTAGAATTAGGTCCTAGAAATGCGTACCTTAGATGTGTAGGAAGTGGCTTCAATTCCATCACTATAGGAGTCTCTAATGGCTCTTGAGGAGTATCCAATGCTTCCTTAGAAGCGTCTAAGGAAGTAGAAGATGTTGGAGAAGAATCAAGAGAAGTGGCGGAGAAAACACAATTTCCTTCAGATTCACTCAAAATTACGGCTCCCCTGTTTCCTCCATGGCCGTGGTTTTGGGCGTGGAAATCAATTACGGTACCTCTGTTTGTTCCACGGCCGTGGTTTTGGCCGTGTAACTTACTGGAGTCCTCTGAATAGCTAATTACGGTTATGTTGGTGGATTCCACGGCCGTGGAATAGCACGAATGACCGTGATTTCTTACGTTTTCTAACCCATCGTAAAGTTTCTCAAATTCTTCTTCATACACTTCTTTTTGCTTCTCTAAAGCTTCAATTTCCTCATTGCATTCCTCTTCTTCCCCTATATCCATAATGCTCATAGAAATAACTTTTTGCAAGGGATCTTTGAAGAGAATCGAACTTACCTCCTCTCTAGATAGCTCTTCGTCATGGATGTTGAATATATCTTTATCGAAAGTTGGTTCCTTCACCAAAGTGGAGAGAACGAACTCTACCTTTTCTTCTCCTATGTCGAAGGCAAGTCTAGCATTCTTGCAATCAACTATACAACCGGATGTTGCAAGAAACGGTCTTCCGAGTATGATTGGGACCAGACTATCTGCAGGAATGTCAAGCGCAACAAAATCTATAGGAACATAGAACTTACCAAGCTTGACCGGGACGTCTTCAACTATGCCGACGGGACGAGTTATGGATCGATCCGCCATGTACAACGTCATCTTCACCGGTTTAGGTTCGCCTAAACCGATCTTCCTGCATAAGGAAAGCGGAATGATACTCACGCTTGCTCCTAAATCACATAATGCATCATATGTGACATCTCCCACTCCTATGGGAATACAAAATGACCCCGGATCCTTCAGCTTTGGGGGCATCTTTTCCTTTATTGTCTTGATGAGATCCGATGAATCCGAACTCATCTTAACTTCTCCAAAATCCTCTAATTTTCTTTTGTTAGAGAGGATCTCCTTTAGGAACTTTCCATAAGCTGGCATACCTACAATTGCATCAATGAAAGGTATATTAATATGCAGTTTGCTCATGAGTTCAATAAACTTACCGAATTGCTTGTCTAGACGCGCTCTTGCTCTAGATTGCGGGAATGGTAGGGAAGGTTTGAAAGCTGGAGGAGGAACGTAGATGTCTTCCTTCTCCTTCTCGACGGAAACTTCTATAAACTTAGGCTGCGGGTCGGTGATTGTTGCTCCGCTCCTAGTTGTGATAGCCATCACCCTTCCTTTTGGGTTATCCTCCGTCTTTCCTGGAAGTTTTCCTTGATTCCTAGGAACTTCCTCAGCTTGACTAAACATTTGGTTTTCTAAAACCTTTTGGGCTTTATCAACCTTAGTAATGTGAACATCGACCTTAATGATGCGACTCTCCAATCCTTGAAGCTTTCCCAAGATTGTCTCCAACATGGGATCGGGCTTCTCTTTCCCCGAAGTGCTTCCGCTATTAGATGCTTGTTCCTGACTTTTCAAGGGAATGGAAGAAGAAGAAGGTGGGGCTAGTGAATTTCCTGAATTGGGATAAGAATTACCGGAATTGTGTTGTTGGTTGGATCGCCAATTGTTGTTGTTTGAACCCCTATTGTTGTTCCAACTGTTATTCCGGTTGTTGTTGTTGTTGTTCCAATTGTTCCGGTTGTTGTTCCGGTTATTGCGGTTTGTATTCTCATTCCCATTGTGGTTATTGTTGTTTCCCAAATAACCCACATCTTGCCCCTTTTGCTTTGGAAAGTTGGTTTTATTGGCTTCCTTCAACTCTTTAATCTCGGAATTGAGAGAAAAGATTTGAGTTTGAGCAGCTTGTGATAACTTTGCTCCTTGCTCCACTTGATTTGCTTCTACTTTCCGGTGAGAATACTTTTCTATGACTCGGGCTTGTTTCTCAATGAAGTCCCAAGCGTCATCTTCCCTCATGTCCATGAATGTACCACATGAAAGGGATTGGAGCTTGAATTGTGTTTCCACATCCAGCCCCTTATAGTATATCTCCAATAAACCCAGTTTGGAAATGTCATGATGTGGCAATCCAATAGTAAGTCCTGAAATCTTTCCCAAGATTGAAACAAACTTTCGTTAGATCTCATAGAAAACGCATTAATCTTACCTCTCAAATCCGCCGTCTTGGATGGCAGAAAGAATTTGGTGAGGAATTCCGCAGAAAGATCCTCCCATGTGTTAAGTCTTCCATTTGGAAGAGCTTGATACCAAGATAAAGCTTTCCCTTTCAAAGAAAAGAAGAATGGCTTGATTGTCTCCATCATGATCTCGAAATTTTGTAAATGTTGATGTGGAGATTCAACACTCATTCCTCCAAACTGATTTTGGCGAACGATGGTAATAACTTGTGGGTTAAAGCTAAACCCTTGCATATCATCAGCATCAAAGTTCACACCTAAACGGCGTGGTTGCTAAATTGGATCCATCCTTTGGCCAAGAGTTCTTGGCTCTCCATCTATACGAGCAGCTCTCGCATCCCCATCTGAAACACGACGATTGACAGCTGGTCTTGGAACAAATGGGTTCACATTGATCGTCGGATCAATGTCCTCTAGTGGTGGCACAGAAGAGTCGCTATCCTCGTCGGATGAATTGGTTCTAACCGATTTTGACGATTTCCTGCTCTTCTTTTTCTTAAGGTCGCTCAATTCCATCCTTATTTGAAATATCATAGCCGTTAGATCATCAACTTTCGATTGATGACGCTCCGATTCCTCCTTGCGAGTCTTCTCGCTCCATCTAAGTTGAGCTTCGTACTCCGCTAACTCCGTTTGGTAATCTCGTTCTCTTTCTTCACCCATCTTTCTTTCTTTGAGCTTCTTTCTCAAAGTCTTCTCAAGTTCCTGATCAAGAGGTAAGAGGTCCTAGTTGTTTTCAAACCTGCGCATAAACCTAAAGTAACCTGCAAATATCACTCACAAAAGATATCAAATAACGAGAGCTAAGCTCCCAAGCTTGACAACCGCTAAC
This sequence comes from Fagopyrum homotropicum, assembly GCA_033239125.1. Lineage (NCBI taxonomy): Eukaryota > Viridiplantae > Streptophyta > Magnoliopsida > Caryophyllales > Polygonaceae > Fagopyrum > Fagopyrum homotropicum. The sequence goes on from BSWB01000002.1 coordinate 13,353,072, forward strand.
CGAATTCAGCCTAGACCAAATCCCCGGCAACGACGCCAACCGGTAACCGAATTGGGAAAACAACAACCCTAAAGATCCAGGTATCTAATTGTGGCAATCGATTCAAGATATACTAAAGAACTAAGGACAGAGTTAAGAGTTGCAAAGGTATGCTAAGGTAAAGCAATGTACGGTGAAGTTCCAAGACTTTATATGACTTATCTAGAAATATCCTCTATAAAGGTTGTTGAGGCTTCAGTATAGAAAGGATCTAAAGACAAGAATTAATATCAAATACCCAAACTTGTAACCCAAGGATCAAGACTAACTAAACCGATTAAGGTTGTGACACTTGAAATCGAAGTAGAGGTTGTTGAGGCTTCACTACTACCTAGAAAAGGCAAGCCAAGACTAAGTTAAAGCAAATCTTTAACTTTGGATTAAAGTAAAAGCAAGGTTCGTAAACTGATGTAAATTACGGGTAGATCTTGAGTTCCACGGCCGTGGAACCTCAAGAACAGGCCGTGATTTTGGTTCGTCGGCGAATCTCTCTAACTCTCAGAGTCCAATCTGTTTACGATCGATCTATCATCATCTAAGCCACAACTATCAACCCTTCACCTTAGAATTGCTAAAGGGTTTTAGCCAATAATCATCATTATGATATCAAATTCAAGATTAAGAAGAATGAAAGATGAAAACCTTCGAAAACCTTCAATAAACTTCAAATCAATCTCAAATCCACAAATAAGGGTATAATGTATATCAGATTTGGAATAACACAAACTAATCACAATCCTTGATAAGAACGAAGAACGGGATGTCAATCCGTCTTCTAATCAAACCTAGGAACAAAAGCGCAACTTCCAAATCTTCAAGCCTTCGTAAATATCCGTTGCAAAATTGTAATTCTCCGCACGTCCAATGAAACCCTAGGCACGTGTAAGCGAGCGTAAGCGGAGGTGCCGAATTCTCCCTCCTTCAGTCCTTTTATAAGGAAGGATAGAATAACCGTCCGGCCCATATGCATAGACAATGTTTCCATATTTTATTCGTCAAAAGATTGCCTAAATTACGGTTTCATGGAGTTCCACGGCCATGGTTTAGAGCGTGGAACTGGATTACGGTTCTTCACAACTTCCACGACCGTACTTTATACCGTGTAACTCTCTGGAATGCTCCACGTTCATGTTGCCAAGTTCCACGGCCGTGGTTTTGGGCGTGGACTTCTCTACGGCCGTATTTTAGAGCGTGGAAGCGTAGATTGCTCGTAGTTTCCTTTGTGTTGTGCCATTCCTCATCCTAGCATCTTCCTTGGCTTCTTTGTGGTGTCCTCAATCCTTGGATGTGCTCAATTCATCTCCATCCTCTCTTAATTTGTTCGGTTTTAGCTCTTATTCGCCTACAATCAACACAAAGCTTATGTAGACCTCTATATCGACAATATAGACAAACTATCTAACAATTGCTTCAATGCTTTATCAATGAACACTATAATGGATGAAAACATCTAGAAAACGTGCCTAAAATATCACAATATTTCATGCTAACACTTCACCAATAGGAACTTCGGGACACTTTTGGCTAAGTATGGGGTGACTCATAAGGTGGCAACACCTTACCATCCTCAAACTAGTGGCCAAGTGGAGATCTCCAACCGGGAGATAAAGGGAATTCTTGAGAAGACGGTTTGTAGAACGGGAAAGGATTGGGCAATGAAGCTCGATGATGCTTTGTGGGCTTATAGAACCGCTTTCAAGACACCGATTGGCACCACTCCTTACAAGCTAGTCTATGGCAAGTCTTGCCACCTTCCGGTAGAGATGGAGCATAGAGCATATTGGGCTAGAGGTGTGGCCGGTTCAAACCAAACCGCCGAACCGGCGGTTTGTGAACCGGCTCAAACCGCCGGTTTGACCAAACCGGCGGTTTAGGTTTGCCGGTTTGGTTGAACCGGCGGTTCGCGGTTTAGGTTTAGGTTTGGTTCAACACCAAACCTAAACCGACGGTTCAAACCGGTGGTTAACCGCCGGTTAAACCGGCGGTTTAACCGCCGGTTTGAGCCTTTTTTTATTTTTTTTTTGGCCAAACCGGCGGTTAACCGGCGGTTTGGCAAAAAAAAGAGACGTTGGCAAAAGCCAACGTCTCTTTGCCAAATTTGAACGTTGGCTTTGCCAACGTTCACTCCAACGGCTATTAGAGCCGTTGGAAGTTAAAATTTATTTATTTTTTTATTTTTTTTTATTACTAGTTTAATTAAAAAAAAAATTTAATACCCACTATTCCTATAAATACCATACAATTATTTCATTTAAATCACACCAACATTCTCATCTATCTACTACTACTCTCAATCTCCATCTCGTATTCTCTTTCTCGTATTTTCGATCTTTCGAAATGGCAAACCCGGATTTCCCAAGCGACTACGACTTCACTCCGACTCCCGCTTTCTTTCCTAGCACACAAGAAAGCGAGACTCAACTGCCGGATTCGGAAATGCCACAAGTTCCACAAGGTGAAGGGCCATTCCGACAAGCCCCTTCACCGAAAATGCTCACCTCCGACATATTCACCAAACATTACAACAAGGGTCCGGTGATGGACGATTATTGCCAAGTTTCGTGCAATTATTGTACGAAGGTGTACAAGTGGAAGTCGAAGGGCGGATACGGAACTTTGCAAACCCACATGCAAAAGACTCATCCGGAGAAGCTCGGAATATCACGGGGACAAACTCAATTGTCCCACGGGTTTGCATCCTCTTCCTCTCAATCTTCTTTATTTAATTATAATCATGTTGATGAATCTTTAGCATTAGCCAACTTAATTGCATCCGAAGCATTTCCATTTTCTTATGCGGAATCTATTAATGTAAGAGAATATAACACTAATTATCTTCAACCGGCTTATAAACCAACTTCTCGTAAACAAGTTTCGAAATTAGTTTCTCATTCTTATGAACAAAAAAAACAAAAAATTCTTACGGTTTTACAATCTTTTTCGCATCAAGTTTCAATTTGTAGTGATATTTGGAGTACTTTATCACAAAAACATTTTTACATGGGCATCACTTTACATTTTATCGATAATGATATGTACTTGCATAAATTTGTTATTGCATATCGACATTTTAATGAAAGAGATAGTGCCGCCAACATTGCTAATTTGATAAAAACGGTTTTACAAGAATTTAATTTACAAAACCGTGTTTTTTCATATTCATTTGATAATGCTTCCGCTAACACCCGCGCCGTTAACAATTTAGTAGGAAATGCGGGTCAACTTATAAAAACTTCTTTTACTCACCAAAGATGTGCATGTCATATTTTAAATTTAAGTGTTCAAGATGGCCTAAAAGTTTTACATGAAATGTTAGAACCTATAACCGATGTAATTGAACATATTTGACATTCAACCGAATTAAGAAGAAAATGGAGATCAACTTGTATTGAAAAATTTTTTCCTCCGATTTCTTTTTCGAAAGATATTGGAACTCGGTGGAACTCAACCTATAAACTACTAACTCAAGCTATTCGTTATAAAAATGTTTTACAAGAATTTTCTTCACAATTTATTTCTTGGTCTATTTTAGATGATGAAAGTATTTGGCAAACTTGTTTTGATATTTGTAGTGTTTTAAAAGTTTTTAGTGATGCTACTAATACATTAAGTTATGTTTACATTCCTACTTCTTGTTGTTTTTTAGAAATAGCCGTAAATGTTGCCGAGGCTTTACAAACCGGTTTAGCTTTAGAATCACTTAAAATATGCTACGGCCGAAATGAAAACAAAATGGCTAAAATATTATGATGAGGTTCCCGTAGTTTATCTTATTGCCGCCGTTTTCGATCCTAGACTTAAAATTGATGGTGTTACGGAATTTTTAAATGCTTATTATGAATATTTAGGTTTATCTACTATTAAGAATGTTAATAATATTATTAGTAATGTTCGTGTTGAAATTGCTAAATTACTTAATTTATTTGAAACTAGTGCTAGTGCTAGTGCTTCTACACAAACAACTCCTCCACCCACTTCTTCTCCTTCTCCTTCTATTCTTTCTAAAGCTAGACAAATTTTATCTAAAAGAACTAAAACACCTAGACATTTATCCGCAAGTGCGGAATTTGAAGATTTTCTAACTACTCCTTTTAGTTTTGATGGTGATATTGATAGTTTTGAAGTTTTACAATATTGGAAGAAGATGGCCCCAAAGTATCCAACATTAGCCAAGATTGTGCAACAAATTATGGCCGTTCCCGCATCAACGGTGGCCGTGGAGCAAGCTTTTAGTCAAGGAGGAAACATGCTAAGCTACAAGAGGAGTCAATTGAAGCCCGATAAATTGGAGGCTCAAGTTTGTGTTCAAGATTGGATAAGGGCGGAGAGGAGGCTACAACGGAATGCACCCACTTATGATAGATCATCGGATTCCAACTCCGATGATCCGGCCACTACTTCCGAGTCCGAGGCGCAAAGGTAAGGGGGTTACGAAAACAATTCGGAAGTCCGAAAAAAGGTAAGTAAAGGTAAGAGAACTACGTGGACTTTGATTCCTCTTAAACCCCAAGAGGATACGTAGGCAACCGGGAAACCGGTTCAAGCCCTTTCCTTTTTTTTTTTTTCATTTAGTTATATTCAAAATTTCAAATACTAATGTAAAGATGTAATATAAAAAATTGAATGTATAAAAAATTTAGCTTGCTTTATTTTGTTGTAGAATTGTAGTTAGTAATTTTGTTTACTATGTAATTATTATACATTGAATTTCAATGTATAAAAAAAATTATTTTAGTTGCTTCTTTCTTTTATTATTGTTAGTAATTTATTTTAGTATGTAATTATTTTATTCAAAAGCTAATGTAATGAAAAAAAATTCAATGTATAAAAAATTTGAGTTTGCTTTCTTTTATTATTGTTAGTAATGTTACTTTACTTGCTTTCTTTTATTTACTTACTAATTCTATTTAAATGCTATTGTACAAAAAAAAAATTCTATGTATAAAATATAAAATTATAAAATATTTTTTAATATATATATAAATTAAACGTATAATTTTTAATTAATATATAAATATATATTATATTACTTATATATATATATATATATATATATATTTTTTTTTTTTAAAAGTCATGTGCCAAACCGCCAAACCGCCGGTTTGGCGGTTTGGCAAACCGCCGGTTTAGGTTAAACCTAAACCGGCGGTTCGGGATCGGCCGGTTTAGGTTTAGGTTTGGGTCCCATCTCTATATTGGGCTATAAGGTGGTTGAATTTTGACCTCAAGGAGGCCGGAGAGAAGAGGTTGCTTGATATGAACACCCTTGAGGAGATCCGGTTGGATGCCTATGAAAACGCCCAGATTTACAAAGAAAGGACCACACGTTGGCATGACAAGCGTCTCATCCCGAAGGAGTTGAGTGAAGGCGACATTGTCCTTCTATAGATACGTATGTAGGTTTTGTATCTCACCCTTGGATACTTGATAGTGGGGTTTCTTTTCATATGAGTGGTACTTCAGCTATTATATCTAATCTAACTAATGTTTCTTCATGTCATATAAAGCTTCCAAATGAATCGATCAAAATTGCTTCGCAAGCAGGAAATGTATCTCTACAATCTACTTTCACTCTTCATAACTTTTATATGTACCTGGACTGCATTGCAATTTTAAAACATATTCAATGTTTAGCATCTACCCTCTTTGCGTCATCACATTAACATCTAAATTATGTATCATTCAAGACAACAATTCGAGGACGCTGAGTGGATGGGGTGATACCCGAGACGTAGTTTATTGGCTACGATGGGTTAATCCAACACCTCTATCAACGTCATCTTGCTCATCCGTAATACTCGATTCTCTCAAATTATGTCACCAACGTTTGGGTCATCCTTCATCTGCTTTGCTTAAAAAAAATTTGGTGTTTCTAGTTCTAGTATTAATAAAAATAACTGTGAGCCTTGTGACATTTATCATCAGGCTAAACAAACTCGAACTAGTTTTTCAATTATCAAACATCGTGCATCTTAACCTTTTAATCCTATTCATTGTGATGTATGTGGATCATATAGGACTGAATTCACTTGTGGTGCCTCGTATTTTTTAACTATAGTTGACGACTATTCTCGTGTTACTTGGTTTTACTTGCTTCTTTTTAAATTTGAAGTGGCTATTAAAATCAAACATATTTTTGCTATGATAAAAACACAATTTTTAACATTCTTAAAATGTTTTCGTAACATCAATGGAACCGAGTTCACTTCTTTACGATTTTTCTTTAACGAACAAGGAATTCTGTTTTGAAAAATAATAATCCAATGACGACAAAATAAATATTTGTATATTGGAGAATCAATCACCAATTCAATGACAACAAAATAATAATCCGATCTGGTTTTATGTATGGAGTTTTAATTGTTGAATATATATGTGGAATTCATTATAATTTTCCTTATGTAAGAATAAATAGTTTTTAATATTGTGGAATCCATATTTGTGATGGGATGATAACGGTGAAGTGGATTACATGATGATATGTTACCAGAATGTGAAAATGTGTATGTTACAAGAAAATCGAAAAGTGCTTATGTGAAAAGTGTGGTACATAAGTAGGGTTGATCAAAACCCGGGCCGTCCGAAAAAACGGGCGGGTGAAGAGAAGGTTGAAAGCCCGGTCGGACCAAAAATCCCGACCTGACTAGATCTGGACAACACCAAAAGTCCGACCAGACAGAAAGGTCAATCTAGATTAATATAAAAATAAAGATAGATTTAATTATTATAAATATTATATAATAGTGTTTATGAAAAAATAATTTAATGTAACTATATTATATAACATATCTTAGTATGTATATAATATACACTATTTATTTATCTATAATTTTAATAAATATATTAAAAAAAAACTTTAGAAATAAACCGGAACGGGTTGTCGGTACATACAAGAGTCCGAGCTCGACATCCGGACTCGACCCGGATAAACGGACAAAATGATTCTGAAACCCGGCTCGAACCCGAAAAATATCACCTCATACTATATGGATAAGTTATAAATAAAAAGGTCATGCGAAAAATGGTTCATAAAAGATATGATTTTGGTAATTTCTGAGAAAAGTAATTAGAGTATTACCTCCAAGCAAACGGAAAAGGGCCGGTCGGCCCCATAGATAAACGATCAGTTTGGCCCAATGGCCCAAATTCTCCGAGCTCTCTCCCTCCATCCCACTGTCTTGTGTAACGGATTGCGCTACTCTCCCATGGAACCTCTTTCACCAAAATTTCAATGCCATCTGAAACTGCGACGCTTTCGAAACTTGTAATTTGATCAAAACCCGACCAAAATCTATCTCAAGTCGATCACATTCCTCTCTCTCAGGATCCTAGTCTCGCCGTCTAATCTGTATCTTCTCCCTTGCGATGCTGGGGAAATGTTGGATTTTGCCGGATTTATTTGCGATACAGCCTCTTTCAATTTGGTGCTTAAGGCGGTGTATTAGGCCAGGGAGTGGAAGGCAGCTTCGATTTTGCTTGAATGGTAAAAATCTTGCCAGCTTCTCATCTTTAGCATCTTTGAGTGATTCGAATCCTCTCTTTTTTTCGTGTGTGTATTTCTGTTAATGCTGGGAAATTGGGAGATAATTTGATGTTGTGCGAGATAAGAAGATAAAATGACAGTTTTAATTACTCCTGCTGTCTCATTGTTGGCAGGTTTGTCTAGTTGTTGTTTTATGCAGCATTTGAAATACATAATTGTGCCAGGACTAATCTTGCACTGTTAGACATCAGGTTTTTTGTGGACAATAGAAGTATACCAAATACTTATACAATTCTCTTGGAATTTTGTAAATACAGGCTATTGAACTAGTTATGAATACAGTCCATCTTTTATAGTTTATGATTTCTCAAAAAATTTGGTCTATCTGCTGCTACTTTGAACAGTGTAATTTTGGCCTGTATAGATATGATGTGGAACGTAAGACAAATATGCCCAAAACAGACAGGAACTTCATTAAAAAAGACTTCCTCTATTATATAATATGATCGATGGAGAAACAACAAGAAAAGATCCCAAGTCCTATAAGTCTATCTACATGCATATATAAAGCTAAAATGGAAATACTAAATAATCTAATAACCTAGCTAGGAAAGGAAACTCAACAACAAGGTAGAAAAAACAAAATTGTTGACTAATTAGCCGGTAGAACTACACAAGCAGGGGCATGGAAATCCCTGACGGTAACGAAGACGAAAGATTGAGGTTTGATGAGCAGCGGTTGACTGGCAGGGACGAGGGAGGGTTCCATGGCGGGGATCTCGAATCTACGGGCAGAAGGCTTGAGGGGCTTCCCGTTGAGAAGCACGACATCGCTCTGAATGTTGCCGTCCTGTGGCGTCAGGTGGTACTCTTCCCTGTCTGCGGAGCCTATGAATCTGGTAAGGACATCCTGGGGGCCCTGTGTTAGGCTAAGATCGTTGGTGAGGGAGACGTTGAATGTGGCCTTCTTGTCCATGTTGATGAACAGAAACGAAACGCCAGACTGCATCCAAAATGTATTAGCATATCATATCAATTTAAACAGGTTAGCTAGGTAGGTAGGATCATTTACCGTATTCTTTGAGCAGTGAGCGTATGTGCGGAGATGGGCACCGCGGTTGTGTGAGACTGCAAGCACTCCCTTGCCCATCAGCTTGTGGAACAACAAGGCCCTGATCCATCCATCCATCAACAAACAAACAAACAAACACTTGAGATTTTGCTCATAATTAATTAAGATTAACATATATAATTAGTAAGCAAGAAAGTAATTACCCATAGTAGTCAGGATTGGGAAGGAAAGAAGTTGTGTTGAGGAGACCATAGTTGCCTCCAATCAAGGACTGTCTACAGTACACCTTGTGGTCAAAGGTAGATGTCATGCCCAACTGGTCCAAATACCAAAACCCGTTAGCGAAGGTGTGGGAGACGTCCTTGCCGCCACTGTTGAATGCGCCCCCTGCCTCTCCAACCCACGCCCCCGTCTGGGGTTGGAACCTCTTCACGCTCTCCGCTACGTCCTTGTATGTCTGCGCTATTGCCGTCAGGAACCATGGATCCTGTATCTTGTTAATAAGTTCTGGGTCCCTGCCCGCACCCAAGTTGTAGATGTGGTGGGTTACTCCGTCTAGTACGTCCGGTCCTGTAACACGCAGAAACGTGTCGAACCACTCCTGGTTGAAAAACCCTGCTGGACCCAACACCTTTGGCTGCTGCCTCGGGTCAGGGTAGTGTTTCAGGACTAACTGTTTCAGCCTTTGCATGTCCTTTGCGTATTGAATTGCATCGATCTTTCCTGATACTCCTTTGCCGCACAGCTCGTTTCCTAGCTCATACGAGTCAATCTTGTAGCCCTTCTTGATAGTGTATATCATGAGATCTTCGGCGTTCCGCGGGTTCCAATCTCCAAAGAACTCGTCCCGTCCCTTGACTCTCATCTTCCCAAAGCCGATATTAATGCCGAAGGTAAACAAAGCCCTGAAAACAAAACAAACAGTACATTAATATACTTCTTTTGATGATCGATCGAGCAGCTATAATTAAGATTCAGTTGTGACGTAGCTAGGTACCCGGTGTCATTCATGAACTCGTTGATCTCATCCCATCTCTGCATCTCAAGGCATCCGTGGCTAAACCCGAATCTGGCATCGGATTGCTTTTGGAACTGCGGGCAACTCTCAATCGCTTGTCCCACGTTGTAAAGGACTTGATCTTCGAGAGATCCTCCTAATCTTATCCTCAAAGGACTGAATGCTGTTTTACATGTATATACATACATTAGTAACCACTAAACAAGTAAGTACACCCATTAGATTAGATTAGTTTAATTACAGTACTACTACTACTTACCCTTGATTGCTCTGAAGAGGATCTCGTTTCGCAGATCCTGCATGCAACACATACATAAACGTAAGTACGTAAGAAAGGTAGGTGATAAATCATAAGTGTTAACCCAAAACAAAACACTAGACTTACGAGATTAAGGATCCCGGCTTTGCCCCAAGGACACTGCCCGTAATCACACTTGTCCGCCGGCCACCAGTCTAGAGTCGCACAGATGAAGTTATCATCTGTATTGGCAATGGTGGTGGCTCCCGCCACAGTAACCTTTACCCCTACATCAGTTTGGGCGCTGCATAGTGAAAAACATGAAAAAACAAACACCATGAGAAGAAGGGATTGTCTTGCCATCTTCTTCGATGGATCTGTATTCAAACTTGGTTTACTTTTGGATGCTCTTATGAACGGGGAGGATACATGTATATATAGTGCATTGCCTATGCCTGATGCGTTTAAGATAGAGCTTTGGACCTCCGTTTTCTGTTATCTATTTCGAATTGATATCGTAACATGTTGTCATATAATATTATTTTATTTTATTTCTTGATATGCTTTTTTTAAGTTTAGATATATCCTTTTGTCGTTTACCCTTAATTTATTTTTTTGTTCAATCTTTATCATGTGAATGTCAAATTTAATCTTTTTTTTAAAGATTAAACATTCTGGATTATTAAATTTAACAAGTTTTATCCAAAAAAAAGATAAGGTAATTCTTTGATCGGTAGATATTGATATAATTCTCTGTGACAATATTGTGTTTTCTGGTTGGGTTGGAATTGTAATTACGTGAGAATGGGCTTTCTTAGATTGAAACTGTATAAACCGTGACTACAACAATAATAAACAGCTATTTATATACAAACTAGTGTATTACCCGTGCACTGCACGGGTGTTCGGTTTTAATTTTTTGATTTAATATATTTTTTATTTAGATTATAATAACTATATATATAATCTATTTGACATAAAAGTTGGTATTTTTAGTCCTTTATTACTTATTGTTTCAATTAATACACAAATCTTTAACCTATTTTAATATAATAAATTAGTGACTATAAAATACAATATAATAAATAATATAGTTTATATTAATTTTTATAATATATATTATATACAACATAGTAATCAAATACAACATATATGATACAAATTAACCAAGAAGCCCAACAACTTAAGAGGCCCACACCAAATAAAAGGGCCTTCTAAATAATTACAACAATTATGTTATTTGTTGAAATATGTAAATGCTGAGAATAATCCATTCTCTTAGTATGTACGCGTCCACCTCTTCAGATCCAAAAGAGAGCAACCTTCTATTTCGACCTGGGTTGAGGAACATAAACCCTTCTCCCCCAAAAAGTGACCTATTCTACTCGAACGAAAAAATCGCTCTTCCCTTTCTATGAAGATTGATACGAAAGCTCAATCCCTAATCAGGTAATTTCTATTCCAAAATTTATGTTGTTAACTATGTACTACTATCACTTTCCCCGTTTCGATTTCATATACGACTTCAAACTGTAGACCAACAATCCATTTTAAATTTGTCTGATTAGGGGTTGACTGGAAGATGGATATAAACGAACTTCATAGATTCATCAAATGAAGAAGGTAAGAATTAAACAATTTCCATACAATTGGTCGAATTATGTATTTGATTTTCATTCAATTATTTAAATGGGGCAAAGGGTTAAATAGATTGTTATCAATTAAATCCAATTAGGTTTTAGTGTTGGTTTATATCCCTTGCGCTGAATAAGGTTGCATTCTCCTCTGAAAGGTAGCTTAGGTTGAAGTAGAAATTCATTTGGTAGGTAAATTGCGGATTGTTGTAGCTTAATTAATTCATATATCAATTTGGTTTATATAAATTTGTTCAGAACCATTTCATATAAGAATACCTTAAATCTGTAAAGGAAAACAACTAAAGTTACAAAGTAGCACAATAAACACAAATTTTAGCAATTGGAGTCTAATTAAATGTTTTGTTAAAAAATCAGCTTCAATAACATCAATGAAAATTATAATTTAGACATTAAAAAGTCAAGATTATAATAGTCCAATTCAAGAAAAATAAGTAAGGTTGTGTATTCAACATAAAAATCAATAAAAAGGATCAGGAAATTTTACATTTTGGCAAATAGATTCAGAAAAAGGGTAATATATATATTGACAAATCTATATTTATAAATATAAATAGTTTGTCTTTCCTATTTATCATATGAATTCAGCTGATGTTACAGTTGTAATTAAATTCTTATATGAGAACTAAATGGAAAGTTCATATTTTAAATTATGCTTTACATTTTTTTAGTATTAAAATTGTTTGAATGATGGCAATTTGCAGGTAATAAAATAAATATATACCAAAGGACTCATTATGACTATAGTCCATATGAGATAAGTACTTTATTTTCAGTTTTATTCTTATATTCTATATACTACATAACTTATCTAGATGAATGACCATTAAGATAGCAAAAAACTGATCCATTTTTTACCTCATACGCAGGAAAATGAAGATATTCATCAATGAATGAGGCAAGACTGATCTGCATAATAAGGAAAACTGAAAATTTTTAGGTAAACTTTCAAATTCATGGTTATGTTGTACATCAGCAATTTGTATGCATGAAACATAGGATGAGATGGAAGAGATGAATGAATTATTATCAAAATTCAATTATGATATATAAGATCACTTTAAGTACTTAAACAACACAAAAGAAAACAAATATGATTGAAAAAAAGAACTTATGAAATAGGTAACTATAAGGCATGACTACTGTTTCAATGGACTAAAAAGATCTAACATTCCCTCTGATCACTATGTCTACATAAATTCAATGCGTCGCTTTGCTGTTTTATTAGTGAATGCCTTTGTCTGGATATTGGTGTTGGTATTTAGTGGTGATTTGAACCTGAAAAAAATAAGCAGTATGTTTAGCAGGATAAAAAACTGATAAAGTTCTTTTAGGATTTTATTAAAATAGTTTATAGAGAAGTACCTGTCCATATAATAGTCTGTTTCTTCCCCATTAGGATTAACAAACACTTTAGATACATCGGATAAGGTAGACACCATCACACCACCTTCATAAGAAGAATTAACTATTTAATATATTGATTACATAAGATAAGCATATATATGAAATAAATGGTTGTTATAATATAAAAATAACTTACCATCGTCTTTAGCAATGATGACAAATTGTATAGCCAAATAGAACTTTTGGTTGCATAGCTCGTTAGCCACTTGACGAAGTATATCATAAAATTCAGGTCCGAAAGAACACTTCAACTGCATAGATTTGTTATATAAATAACATTAAAAACATTTATATATATATATATATATATATAAAATATATATATTTTCTGAATTTATATGTTGCTTAGTAAATATATGAAAATATATTACCTTGAATCATTTAATAGCACGAATAGGGTGTTTACTCCACTTCTAGAATTTTGAGGGTATATAGATGAAACTTCTCCTATAACATCTAATATAAAATTTTACAAACAGTTAGTAATTTAGATATAATAATTATATCATATACGGGGATAATGAAACATGTTATACCTATAATTATGTTGAATGGAATTGACCTTCATTGATGCATGAAAAATCCGCAAATTCAAATCCGTGTAGTGGAATACATAAGTTTGATGATACGGCTGAAACAATAGTACTCGAAAAGAACTCGATAGAGAACTTTAGGGTACTGAATTGTCTATGACCTCTTTTTCCAAAGCACTTGAAGTTTGAAATAACACATAAGTCATCCTCCTTCATAAAACAACAAACATCTCTAAATGTTTGAATTTCTGCTCTAGCTTCCATCTTGTTCTCCTGCTTAATTCAAGGTTGTATTTTAAAAACGCAGCTTAAATCTCCTTATATATAGAATATACGAAATTAAAAACAACTATATATGTTACAGTAAGAAAATAATAAAACCTGTTTGTCCATCAGCAGCATAAACATGTAATTCCCGTGAATCGGTGTATTTATATGACAAATACGGATGACTCGTACTTCAATACAACAACTAAATATCATTGCTTCATTGAGATCGCTCAGAAGACGACAATCGATCCCAACTTTGTTGATCTGAAAATAAAATGAAATTAGGTAGTTGTATAATGAAATTAATCAAAACTATATACAAACAACTATTATAAACAATGTATACCGGGGAAACATTGAGACTCTTTAGATCCATAGTCTTTTCAATAACAGAACAACAGAGGAAAGAACGATGAAGGATGGCATAAAAAAACCTAATGAACCCCCAAATTTTTGTTAAACAGTATTTATAATAACCTTCTATTATTAATTAACAATAAGATTTAGTTTGTTTGGATATTGATAAGTTTGAAAAGTAATTATTATTTCTGTTACTTAAATATAAATCCCAACCAACTTAGTGATTGAAACTGAATTTGATATTTTAATATATTTTTTCGTAACCATTAGTTTCAATATATATCAAACTGTTATATTTGACAAAAAAAAAAATGACTTTAAATTAACCATCTTTTAAAATGATTAAAAATCCTAGAAGATGTATATTTAAAGTACTTATATGTATATTACAAATACTTTTAAGATATTTTAAATATTACATTGTGAGAATTAGTTTTATCATACGATTAATTGTGTAACATATCTTATATGTATTACAAAATTGGGTTTTAATTATCATCAAATAATCTTATAGAAAACTTTAAAATATATTGGTATTATCTTTAAACTCTTTCAGTAGTTCCTTTTATAATATTTATAGTACTGATTTAAATTAAAAATAAAATATATTTAAATGACTATTTTAAATGATACGACTTAATAATGGATTTCCTTGATATAAAATAAAAATAACTATATAATTGTTATAACTACAATATCTTATTTTATATTAATGATGAATATACCAAACATGTATATTTTTTTATGACTTGTAATTAATACGATATATTGAACTATTGATATGAATAAAAAATTATAAAATATATAATCAATTACAACTGGTGGTTCAATGTCAAAAATAATTGTCATAAAGAAACTAAAAGTAGATTAAGCACATTAATAGAGATTTTGGAATATCTCCTTGTACACAACATTGGTAGTGTACTTTATTGAAAGACCATTACGGTCACATATGAGAACCTTCAGCCCACTCTTGCTTGTTACCCTAGATAGAGCCACATACAATTGACCATGAGTGAAAACGGGCTTGGGAAGATACAATCCTACTTTAGACAAAGATTGACCTTGACTCTTATTAATGGTCATAGCAAAACATACGGCAACCGGAAACTGCCTCCTTTGAAACTGAAACGGGTACCTGCTGTCAGATGGAGTCATGACCATCCGAGGAATGAAGACGTTAACTCCTGCATTACTTCCAGAAACAATCCTAGCTTCAATTAGGTGTCTTAGCAGTCTTGTAACAACTAACCTCGTACCATTACACAAACCGTCTGATTGGTTAATATTTCGAAGCAGCATAATAGGAACCCCTACCTTAACTATCAGAGAATGGTTTGGAATACCAGAAGACTTTATACCATTTAGAAATTCAACCGAGTGAGCTGTAATGTTATCATAGCTTGTCTGATCAGACCTGCTGATACTATCACTACTAAGGTACTCAGTTTTATCTCCGGGCAGCTTAGACAACATATATTGGTTGATTTTATCAACCACGTCCAGTGTAGGCGCTAGGATTGCCCTCTCTTGGAAATACACGGCAGGATCAGCAACATCATTAATCATAGGATACAAAGCGTTAGTTATAACTCTAATGGAATCACCTGGAATATGGGAACTTAAGGTGATATCGTCTGGCATCTGTATGATGGTCTCACCGTCATTTGGAGATCCTTCCCTACCATCACCGACACGGAGTACCCACTCAGAAAACTGTTTAGCCTCTTCTTTTTCTGCAGGAGTGTTACCCATCTGAACCCTCATGTTCTTTGTAAGTCGTAGAACCTTTATATGTTCCCATAAATAAGATGAATTTATTGCCGAGTTAACAATATCTTGCCGGGAACCTTTAGGAACAACTGGAAGTATCTGCCGAAAATCTCCCCCGAATACAACTACTTTACCACCAAAAGGAAGCTTTATATTATCGGGATCACTTGACTTCATAATATCACGAAGAGTGATATCAAGTGCCTGGAAAGCAAGCTTATTAATCATCGGGGCCTCATCCCATATAATAAGCTTACACTTTAAAATAAGTGCCCCTAGTTCTGATCCCGGTGTAATGTGACATGTTGAGTTCTCATTAAGGTCTATTGGAATAGCAAAACGCGAATGAGCTGTCCTCCCACCGGGCATCAATAATGCAACTATTCCACTTGAGGCCACAGTCAACACAATATCTCCCCTAGCTCGAATACCGGCTGATAAAGAACGCCATATAAAAGTTTTACCAGTCCCTCCATATCCATATAAAAAGAACACTTTAGAATCACCTGAGTCAACCGCATTCATTAGCTGATCGTATATTCCTCGTTGTTCAACTGTGAACTTTGATATTAGTATATCATGCTCAACAGATAGACTACGACGATCGTATCTAAGTTCATCACGAATCAACTTGTTCAAACCATCTGTCATTAGGACACCATCTGGAAGTGGCATTTGTTTAAAGTCAGAAAGAGTGCCGCCATTACGTTGTAACAACTTCTCGATCTCTAAAAGTGTGTAGCTTTGTAACTCATCATCAGCGAGTACTAAATCTGGTATGAATCAAAATAACATATATTAAAAAACACAATTAGTACTACAAAAAAGCTTAAAAAAATAACAATCCAATAATTCTGTAAAGAATCAAAAAAAAATTAAAAATTTTAATTAGGTCGTACTGCAATTGACATTTCTTTAATTGAGAACACAATTGTAAAAACAACAATATGTCCATATAGATATTAATATATGAAACTTTTTAAAAAAGTATCCATCTTAATCTTATTTAATATTAGGTTTTTATTCGATAATAAATTAAGTTTAATATGGCCCTAATAAAAAAAATAATAAAAACACGTACCCGGATTTTGGAGGATTCGTCTTTGGTAAGGAACAATATCGTCTGACATTAATTTCCATGTACTTTCCCATACTAACTCAGGCTTTGTAAGACTACCACCGAATAATAGATGACAAAACAGTTTACGTAAACTTCCAGCTGTTGCATAAAAACTTGCTTCTTGAATACCCTGCACGTATTCTGTCTCATCATCTAATAACCCTAGAGCAAAACAGGAATCTTTGAAGGTAGGATAGACCGTGCCTGCAACAGTTCTTATATCTAAGTGAGAAGTAGGACCTTTTACATGGCTCAGCAATATGCGCAGATAATACCTCTCACCGGCCCCAGGAGACACGTTATAAATTCGACCTATGGATGGGGGACCCTCTCTCTTCTTCCATCTCTTTTTATCTGCCTGCCACACAAAGTGTCTCGGGAAGTCATTGTAGCATAATACTCTAGCTTCAGGATATAACTTGTTGGCATTCATCCATGCTAAAAACATAGAATTGTCCAATCCAGATCGTTCTAGAATATCATTAACATTATCATCGTCCTCAAATACAACTGATTGTTCATCTTCAAGATGAAAACTTAACCGTTGAACAGGAGGAGTCCTATAGTGTATATCAAACTTGAATATACGCCACATTGCTTCACAGGGGGCTATATATCTGGAATAACACATACCACAATTTTATTTAGAGAGGAAATAATACACTGCATTAATATGCTCGAATCTTAACTACACAATCCACGTGAGAAATTACCTGCAACTGTAGAAATCTTTAATTTCGTCTTGTCCTTGTAAAACTGAGCTGGATGTGTTTTCTGTCAAGACTGCAGTTACACGATCACTGCCTTTATTGATGTACTTGAATAGATATTTTATTGATCTAGACTGGTTGCACCACTCAACGTTAATATGAGCATCATAACGAATAAGAAGATCCCTATTATATGGAATAATAAAACGATTGTCAATCTCCGCACCATTCCTTGTAATAGTACGTCCATCATTCCTCCTCCTATAAACGGGATAACCATCTTCATTAACAGTAGTGAACTCAACAAAATCCCTAGGATAGTACTTTGTACATTTGTCGTTCACCATACATGGAGATTTCTTATTCAGCTCACCACAGGGTCCATGTATCATGCGAGAACTAACGATTCTATGAAGTTCAGGATCGACGTCAGGATCGGGGAGCTCAGCAGAAATAATTCTGTCAATATCATCTGGATTAGGGATTTTCGCAGATTTTTCCAAGAATAAAAGGATGTGAGCGTGTGGCAACCCTCTCTTTTGGAACTCCGCTGTATAAATAACTGTAAAACAATTGAGATAGTATCTTAGTAAATGTAAAAATCTATAAACGGACTACTGATAAATTGCATTAATTAAAAAATAATGAAAATATAACTTAATTTTAATGTATCTAAAACATTTATAACTGTACATATAGATGATTATATATCTTTAAATCTTATAAAGAATAAACTGATAATTTGCAGTAAGTATAGTTTAAGATAGGAAAATAAACACTAACCTGATTGTACGGGTCCAAATGGTTTCCCTTTTTTAAGAGTTTGTATCATGTCGTCAAGTTTGATCTTGAAAACACGGCAAACAATATCCGGACGATCTTCCGCCTTCAAACCTCTTGCCTCAACAAATCTTGTGATTTTCGGCCATTTACTGTTGCATGTAAAGGTGATGAACAAATCTGGATAACCGTAATTCTTGCAAATTGCCATTGCGTCTTGGTAATTTTGCATCATATATCTAGGTCCTCCTGTAAAAGATGAGGGTAGAACTATTCTTTTGCCCATTGATTGAGCGTCGTTAGATCCTTCAACCATAGCTTGTTGCAAATTCTTGTATTGATCAGCCCTTATTTGCTTCTGATGTGTACGATAAAAAGCCAATCGGTGCGATTCTACCATGGTGTATGCATCAACAACATACTGTTGTAGTAGCCTTCTGGAGTTTATAAGTGTTTTGGCCTCATGAGGTCTCTCCTGAATGCGAAATGCATGAAACTCCCTCATACTTACCCACTTCCTTTTTCGAGCATCATCATCTCCCCTATCCCGAAGCGGAATGAACAATCTAAATCCATCTTCACCATAAGGATAAAGAAGAGGATATTGTAAAGCTAGGTACGAAACATGAAGCTCATTGATCCGTTTCAAACCACCATCTTGCTTTCTTAAAACTATATCTCTGTGATTAATAGTGTGTTCAACATCACCAACAATAAGAGCTGCTACTTCAGAAGTAGTGGGAAGATTGTACCTTCTTCCATCGGTTTCCCGTGAGCTAATTAACCTCAACTTTACATCAGTCAAAGATGTATCAAGACAATAATCCTTGGCCATCCTGAATGCTTTCACATGAGGATTACATTCATTTAGCATTCCTTTTAGATCGCCAACAGTAGATGATTGGAGAGATGTATTTCCGTTCGAACTGAAAATAACAATAAATATAACACAATAAGAACAACTACTTTACAGAACACAAATTTATTGAAAATGATATTTTAAAGTACTTATATACTTACCTTAATGCATTAATACGATTTGAGTCTTCATTCTCTGTATCGTATATGTATAGCTGACAGAATTTAGGTGGGTCACCCTCTCCAGGAACTAAACTTCCAATAAGATGAAAGTTCTGTCCATGAACTTTGAAAACATATGGACCTCTTCCACTTTCTTTGTTGTTAGTTTTTCCACCCATTGAAGTGAAGGAAAACATACTGTTATATTTTCTTATGTTTTCTATAAAATTCTTACTTCTAGGATCAGTGCCATCAAATAGTTGTTTGAGCAGAGGCGGAGGTTCATTCAAATAAGGCAGCTCAACTATTCCCTTCATACAACACAATGAAAATTTAGGGTTGTTGTCATTTCTACTCTTTACTGCCCTTTCTTCATACCACATTAGAGCCCCACAAAATTCACATTGTATTGAAGGGTCACCAATATCCCAATACTCTGTTTTCGACATTAGTGAAAATCAGGTTAATTAAAGGCATTAATGTAGTTATAAGTGTGATCCACAATATGTTGGATATTTTACTAACCGTTGAATTTAACTGAACTGGACTTGGCTGCAATTATAAGAGTTCGTAAGTATAGATCATTAAAATGTTAAAAAAAACTTAATACCACATAAAAATTGTTAAGAGTCAATTATAAATACTTACCACGACGTGGTCGAATCTCAAGTCCAGTATCAGCTACTGTAATTCCTGTTGTGGAAAAATAACTGAGATTTAGAGAAGTCTACAAAATGTTAACGACCAAATAGATTGACATTATAATGATTGCATTAAATAGTTGTTTAATAATTATGTCATTGAAACACTACGCCTTACCTGAAATATTCAAGGGAGCAACCCTAGAGGAACTTGCACCAGATAATTGAGTATTTGTCATGTCTGCATTTTTAACAATAATGGATTTATTAACTTAACTGCTAGCATTGGTAGTATGATATTTACTGGTTAAATAAAACAATGTTATTCAACACAATCTTACTATTGGTTACATCACTTAGAGGTCCACGTTGTGTATTGTTCATGACACGTTGTGTAGTTGACCTCTTCCTTTTATCCCTCATTGCATTCAATCGATTCAATCGATTTTCCTTGTAAGATCCTTCATCTGTCAAAGTTCAGATGTTAAACCTTAAACGACTTAATTGATTGAGAATATTAGTATTGAACCAAGAGCGTGTTTATTAACAATATTAAGTATGTCATAGTTCATACTACTCCTTACCTGAAGCTGTCAAAGTAGCAATCCTAGACGAAGTTGCACCAGATAAGTGATTATTGGTCAAGTCTGCATTTTTTAAATGGATGGATTTGTTAACCATTATACATTTACAATTGGTAATATGATATTTAGTGATTATAAAACACAAAGTTACATTAAAAAAACTTACTATTGGGTATGTCACTTATATGACAATGTTGGGTATTGTTCATCCCACTTTGTGTTCTTGATCTCTTCCTTTTCTCCCTCATTGCATTCAATCGATTCAATCGATTGTCCTTGTATGATCCCTCCATTGTAGATTCTCAGAGGTTGAGTCTTGAATAAAGTGATTTGGAAAGCCGTATATTAGAAGATGAAGCGAACAAATTATAGAATTGAATACACCACACAAAAAATGTTTTGCAGATATGCTTCAACGATGAAGCAATGTATATACTAACAATAAAATCTTAAAAAGATATGAACGTCCAACCGTTAGAATATCCCCAAGTAACTATCAAAATTTACATATTTTGATACAGTTAAGAAAATCAGTAGAAAATATTTTAGGAGATATTTAACTAAGAGACATCTATTAAGAATTTTATATATGTTTTAAATGGTATAGATTATCGGTTTATCAAAAAATACTTTAATTACTCAACATGAGTTCAGTCTAAATATAATGATTAAATTGTAGTTCTACGTAGACTTTGGGATCAGGAGTAAGAAACTTAAATATATATATACATATATATGTATATATATATATTTTAACTTAATTTAATTTCTACTATTTCTTACATTACTTATAAAGACTACAGTGTTGTTTTGCAGGTTGATTGGAAGGAACATCCGACGTAACACAATGTTGGAGATCAATCTTATATATAAGTGTTGACAGCTAAGTGTGCGTTTGCTCTCTTCTACCTTATTAATATACTTTTAATTTTTTTTATTTTCAAACATCTAATTAAGACTAAAGTTTTTTTAATGGTACAAATCATATGTCTTTATTAAAGTTAATAACATGTTGATATGCTAATATAGTGCTATACTTCCTTCATTTTTCAAGGTAAATGTATAATGGAATGAAGTACTCGAGAATGCTTTAGCATAATCCGGATGATATTTGAAGGTAATTCAATATTCATTATATTTGATCTGTCATTGAATCAATTATTTTTTTAAAATATTGTTTTACCTATGGACATAATGTTTTTCTCCATATTGGCGTGCAACTAAAAAAATGATTTAAAGTATATATTATTCCATGATGAAACAAATAAAAAATGTTTTTTTTTCCATATTCGATTTGCAACTCACAAAAAATGGTTGAGATATAAAAGATTCAATTGCTTATTGATATATAGAATGAATAATAAAGCTCAATATGAACTATGAAAAAACCTTTATATAGAATAGCATTGTATATACCTCCTACTATTCATTATGTTATATATATTTTTTGATAACTTTCTATGGATTGGAACTGCAATAAATATTCTTGTGTATTGGTTGAGCAGAGAATGGTAGAGATAACAACATAGTGTGTTGTGTAAGATAACTTTCTTTTTTATATCAATTTCAAAATATATATTCAATTTTAAAACAATATATAATATAAATCTGTTGGCAATTAGATATAAACATAACTAAAAAGAAAACCTTTATTTATTAGAAGAAAAAAAACGTGGTCTTTCAATGAATGAATAACAAAACTACCAGGCCATAAATAATGTAGATAAATAACCAAAAAAGCATAAATCCATATGGACATAACTCAAATCATTCCTTCTCGGTCTTAATAACAACCTTCTTCAACTTCTTCAACTTATTAGACGGAACAAAATCAGCCTCGTCAATGTACTCAATGTCAGAAGTGTCGTTGTAATCTATCTTGCGCTTTGTGTTGTAGCCTGAATCCTCTTCTGAATTTCCACCTTCATCATAAGTAAGTGATGTCAAATGCACCTACCACATAAAGATCATTTGTTAATATAGACATTTCAAACAAAAAACTAATGGAGAGTTAAAAAAGTTAATTTACCTCAGTATTATGGATAATGATGTCCTTTTCACTGTTATCAACAACTAACTCATTGAATTTTGATATCAATCCATCATCATCAGTTAGCTTCAGAATAGTAAAGCCAGACTTGGACCGAGAATTGTGCTCATCAAGCTTGTATTGATCAACATCAACCTTGAACAATATAGTTTTTCCCACCAGAACTTGGAGATCTTCTGGGATGGTGTCTAATTCGGATCCCTAAGTAAATACATCTTATGTTAAAATTCACTATACCTTTGATAAAATTTGTAATATTAGATTACAGAATAATAAAATAATGTCATAATCACTATATAAAAAATTATACCTCATCGAGGGTATCTAAAATAGAGTCCACAGATTTGTTCAATAGTTGTTGGACATCACGATCAAACATAACAAATATAGTGACACCAGTATCATCTCGAACCCTGAGTCGTAATTTGAACCTGAAATTTGACAATTTGTTATGTTATATTATATTTTATTTAAAATAATATAATCAAGTACGTATACTAATAAGATTATGAACCTTGGAATAACATTCTTGACTTTACGGTCGCACTTGGGACAGTAGAAAGATTCTCCAACCTTCTCAACCTTCTTCTTGCACTGTTTGCAAGAATTGTAATACCATCCGTTTGAGTCATCTATGTCTTCAATTGTGGACAGGTTCAAACACTTGCACAGCTAAACAGAAAATTGTTGGTTTACATTTTACTTAGAACTAAAAAAAAACTAAATGTGAACAAAATGAAAATACCTCGTTGGTGGATAACAACTCAGTAATAGACCTTATTTGCTTAACATTGAGAAACTGATCAGATAAAGATTGAGATGGAGTATCAGGTAGACGATTCAGCTTGTTGGGAGTGTTGTTTCCAGCTTGAGATTTCAGCCTACATATTATAATAAAATACGGTTAAATAATTGAAAATTTTGTAGTATTTCAGGGATGTTCTCGTCGTCTAAAAATAGACGGGTGCCTCCAAGTGCATTCGAGAGCTTGAATTGACCTAAATATGAAATATAAATTAATTAATACCTTATTGTTTAAAATATCATACTTTACTAAAATGATACAATATATTATAGTAAATACCTTGAGAAGGCCTGAGCTTTGCAGATTGTACAATAATGACAACATTGTTGGAGTTCACCTTATCCACATACGAACTAAGAAGAGTAGCATAACCATCCCACATGGTACCACCAATAACATCATCCCTAAAAAAAAAAAAGATAAACATTGTTACTGATATAAGAATAACAAAATAATAATCCCTAATAGAAGTAAGATAGTGGTTGAATTATAAAGATTACCCGTTTTGGATGAGGATTTCAATCCTTAAATGCTCCGACTTATCTCGCCCAATAATGCAAGTGGTTAGGGTACCAATACCAACTAATTGACCAATAACATCTGGAAACATACAAACATTTAATAAAGGATTGGTAAAAAGCACAATAGAAAGGTGAAAAGATGCAGTAATATATAAATACGTACCAACTAAAAACATGTCATCTAGAGCTTTGTTCAGGATATCAGTAAAAGCCACAAATTCAAAGGTACGGAAAGGAATTGTAATTCCACTTGGCTCAACAGGAGTGACAGTGGTGCGTGTTATGAAATCTATCCTAAGATGATTTCGAGTATATCGATATGAACCGGTGGAAGAATCCAATCCAAAATTTGCTATAACATAAACACCAGCCTCTACCACATGAATGAACTTCTTGAACAAAGACCTCTTGAAGAAACCTTGAATTTTTGTTCCCTGAAAATTTACAATCATTTAAAGTTTAGTATTAAAGTATTAATATATGCTCCATCTAACAAATACATCTACTTTTAAATGAATCAAATGATAAAATAAATATCATTGTTTTACTTACATTATGGTCGATGCAAACCATTTCCTTTCCAATAACAATTGGAACTTTGGATGAAAGGTCGTAAACATCCCATATGGACATAACTCGAACACAGATCTTTACATTTGCACTTGACTTCATGTTCAAGTTATTGATTGAAACGAACTGATTATCCATGACCTACATTGACAATAACAATAGTATTAGTAAAAGAAATAAACAATAGAACAACAAATGACAAATAAGATTACCTCCAATGGTGCTGCAACGTGTGAAAAAGAGAGATATTAGGAATGAGATGCAGTTGTACATAGATTTCGAGTCCTTTAAATAGTTTCAAGTCTAGGGTTCTGTGTTGTAGAGCATCGTAACATAACAGATGAACAGATAAGATTTGGAGAAGATTTTATTTATTGGTTTATTATCACAATCTGATTTCTTAAGTGCTTAGTTGAGATATGGCACAATCTTTAACTTTCTACAGATCTTCAATGAATATTAATAACTGCAAACCTTTTTTATAAAACAATAAATAAATTATGGATTATTGGTTAAGAAGTAACTAAAAGATCTCGGATACATATGTTAGTGATGTCAACTATCCTGTTGAAAATTTTATTTATGCTGTTGTGAATTAATGTTATTATTCAGCTCAGATGTATCATTAATATTTCGGATTTCTATGGACTTGACTACTCAATATTATTTTTTCTGTATAGTATGGAATATACTACTAAATATATATTTGACTTTTTTTTTTTGCTTAATTTATCATTGTTGTTGCTGTGTTTGATTTTTGGATTGTTGTGGAAATAATTTCAGGGATAAAGTTTGGATTCCAATTGAATTGATAACCCACCATCATCCAGTTGGTTCGTTGTCAGGGATATATGCTTTTGGCTTGTTTGGAAAATAGTTTCATGGGTATCTGTTGAATTGATTACCGATCAAAATACGTGCATTTTTTTTAAAGATGACCCTTAAGAAAGGTATCATTGATAAGATTTCTTTATATTTACCGTAAAAAAATTTGTAAAATGAGGTGTCATGATGAATCTGATTGGCTATAATCGGATAAACAGCAAATATTTAAAATATTTATCTACATTTGTTGAAAGGAAGTGGTGATTCCGATTTTGTAGGTAATTATCAATTAACAACTTTAATAATGTATTCTAAAAAGATTATTGATTTAAAAACCACTTTTTAAAAAATTTTTGGGGGGCTGGGAGAACTGTGGCGATGACAAGTGGCAATAGACGTCTCTGCTTTAATAGATATAGGATTAATGTTAAATTTAAATTAATTGTTGTATTGTTTTGATTTACAATTGTCTATTGAGATTGTTATTTATGCAAAATCGGATTTAATATGTACGTAAAGCAATCACAATGCACACAATGCAATAATGTGGGACGATAGACGCTCAACTGCATCCCGAACACCTAGGGTGTGGCGCAAGCAAAGCCCGAGTGCTCGGGAGATGTGCCTAATCGGCTGTTAAATTCGAGCCTTGCGCGAAAGTATGACCCTTTATTTTTGTAGAATTTTTTAGAGGGTTTTGGAGGCGTACTCAACCTGAGAGTATGGCTCTTTACGAACTCAAGCTCCACAGATTGTGGCTACGATCTATAAAATTGGCATTATTGTACCAAATTAGGATCGGTAAACCTTAACATAAACTGCTATGTATAGGTAACCCATAACTTTCAAACTTGTTGTATTGTCCTTTGTCGGACCGCTATTGGATTCCTAACCTCTCATTATTACTTTTTATTTTCACACTCACCAATCCAAGGGGAATGACTATAGAATGTCAAAGTAAGAAAAATCTAAAAAATCTCTCCTTATTTGTGCATTCTACACTTTAAATTACTTCACTACTAGTAATGTGTTGACCTAATAAGATTTCTGGTGTTCGTCTCTTTATTTGTCAAGAAGTTTGGCATCATCAAAAAGGTGGAAATTGTTGGAGCAAATGACTATAGTTGACTGCTTAGATTTCGTTGATTGAGTTTTGATCTCGACCAACACTTTTAGAAGAAGACATCTCAAATGTCTATTCAAAAACGTCAAATGAACACTACAAATTCACACAAGGGATTTTGGAGTCGAGCGGTGATTCTTGTTACCAATGAAATTCAAATCAAATCAGTTATGGACCGACAAGATAGATCGCAATTTGATAGGATTTTCTAGCAACACGATCACATTTTTTATATGAAGATCGGTAGTTTCCGTGTGTGATATATGTGGATTTTACGGGTTGCTTTTTATAGGGTAGATATGGATAGAATATCAGGAGAGAGGTTTCCGGGAAATCTTTAAAATATTGTTATCCCGAAAATGTCAAGGCCTATATAATAACTCATAAAGCTTGTGATGAAGTGTGCTCATTTAAAACTATAAGGAGGGATATAAGAAGCATTTGACGAACACAAGAAGCTTTGACTTGTAGGATCTTTAGTGGGAGTTTTTTTGCTCTGAGTGTATTGTAGATTCCATAAGGGTGTACTTAGGGAGTCGAAGTTTGTAATCTACACATAAAGAGCTTAATACGATTGTTTAAAGTCATCGCCGTGAAAGGAGACAATGGTTTTCTTCCCGATGAACGAGTTTGTTAATTAGGGTTTCCATTCTAAATGCTTGTGTTGATCTTTACATACTTTAAAGTTTAGTTTCACGTATACCTTCGCTACACAAGGTGTAACACCCCGAATCCGCGGGACTCGGGATGTCACATTGGGCTAGGATCTCACAATGGATCCTGACCCTAGCCTGACAACAAGTTCACTGGACCTTACAACATGACACTGACAGATATAAAACAAATACATAAAACAGTATAAACTGTACGATCCAAAGTAAATAACAACATAGCCGAGTATATAAAACGACATCCTCACATAGGAGGTACAAAAGATCATCCTCACGCAGGAGGGGAAACACAACAACCCCAAACCAACCACCTAATGTACGAGAGTCCTCGGCCTGTCACCCTGCCAGATCACCCAGTAGCGCCTAACCTGTAAACATCTACAACACGGTATGAAACCGTTAGCTAACCATACATATATGAGGTAATGCATAAGCACAAGCACAATCATGAAAGATAAAACATCAGCATGCTATCACACATTTACCCATTTATTATCTTTATATAATAACCATTCACTCAAAAACCGTATATATATATAGATAGATGAAAGTATGTGACACGAGGACCGATACATCCCCGCCTCTGAGTACAATGTCCAGCTGTACGAGTATCGGTCACACAATCCGTGTACCCTATGGGAGTGGATTGCGCCCTTCCTGTAAACCAGTCTGGCCCGACATCAGAGAACCTCCCAGACTCCACGGCGGGATGAAAGGGAAAGGTTATCACAGCCACGCAGTGGGGCAGTCAATAGAACATAGGTCGATAAAAACGACAACTCATGCTATCATAGCAAACATATAAAGCACACACCACTCATGCAAACACCCAATATAGGGATGGTAGCTAAGTAAGTCCTACGGACTTACCTCAACCTCGTACAAACTCAACCACGATCACCTCTACACTGGAGGGACAACACGACCTATAAAAAGGCATAAGGAGATATATCAACCTCTATTCATCAAAGGGGTCACACCTAGACCCAAAGGGATCCATAAGGATCATACTCACTCTATGAGCCTCACAACCAACTAAACCTCAATATCTCAACATAGCTCACAATTTCTCAAATCTCAAGGTAGTATCTAATCAACATTCCTAAATCTCAATTTTAATCCTAATTTAATTAATTAACCTTTAATTAATTAATTAGATTTCGCCAGAATAACGTTTTGCCTGCAGGCAATTTCTAAACCCCCTGTCATCAGATTTCATCAAACAAGAACCCATAATCACCAGAATAATATAACAACCATAATGGAATTTCTAATTGTCCTATTTGACAAGCTTAAAGTCAATTTAGGCCAAATCGCAGTACGGAAAACGAATAAATTCATAACTTATTCGTTACTAACCCGATTGACGATCTGAAAGAAGATTCGGAATCACAACGACGCAGGCTACGCATGGACATCATCAAATTCATCGGAATCTGAGCGACAGAACCGTCCTGGTGACATATATGCTCGACCAGCCCTCCATATACTCGGAAATGCAGAAACTCGGTACCGTTATGAAGAGAATGAAGAGAGGAATCCAGAAACTCAAACGGAATTGAAATCGGATTAGAAACGGAGAGTAGATCTGAGTTTGAAGGTTGAGAGAAATCAGAGCTTTTACGAGAAAACGTGAAAGGAAATGAATTAATAAAGGATTTTTCGCTATTTATAGTGAAGACGATAATTATCCTTTAGTAAAGTCGATAATTATCCTTTAACCGATCCAAAGGCGGGTCGAACCTCTTTCTCCAAACTTCTCGAGATTGGAACATTAAATCTGGAATATTGTAGGGATAATTATTACACAACTGCCTCGGAAAACGTGTATTCCTAAGCCGTCTTTCTTAGCCGTTAAGAAACGAAATAGCGACTCTTTTGTCCGTTTTGCCTCTCCATGTTATTTCATATCTAAGACATATCCGATGTCCTGATCATTTCTCTCAACTGCATTTTTATTAATTGGAGCTCCCAAATGCTCCAAATAACACCGGAGGGTAAAAATAATTACCCGGGGGAAAAAGTAAAAATTTCCCCAAACGTCCAAAATTACGCGAGGAACATAACGGTGGGACTCATACTCATCACTTGGGAAATCTTCGCAAGTTATATGTCAATTACTATCAACGATTAAGTTAATCAACATTAATTAGAATTCGGAAATCCTAGCTATTACATCACACACCCCTAAAAAAAAGTTTCGTCCCGAAACTTAAACAATTCCCAAATTCTCTCGGACCCATACGCCGAGGTATAACTCTCACTCTTTCTATCGGAGGTATCACATCTCCGTTCCAAAGATCACAACCTATAACAATCTATAACCTCAAGTATAAACATGGAGGAATCATCACTCCAGGAAACAGGGTCATAACGCTACCCAAAGGCGTAGAGGAATCACGTCTCTCGCCATACCACATCACAAGGCATAGAGGAAGCACATCTCTAGCCAAAACATATCACATGCATAGAGGAAATACGTCTCTAGCCAACCCATAAACATATACATCGCATGGAGGAATCACATCTCCACTGAACTATGTCCATCAAGGTAGCATGGAGGAAAGAACCATCTCCAGCTGAATCCTAATCCCACTCAAATAGCATGGAGGAAAGAACCATCTCTAGCTATAAATATGATCATACTTGGGTAGCGTGGAGGAAGTAATCATCTCCAGCTATAGCATACATCACGCTAGCACATCAAGATCTACTAAGATCATAAATCACATCACAACTAGCATGAAATAACACATCAAGGCATATAAGCACATAAGCACAACATTCATCAAGATAGCACTAAGATCTACTCGTGCTCCCACAAATGGGTCTATCCCAACATATACTCTGGATAGTTCCTCAGGACACTATCCTTAGTCTCTCACATAGCCTCTTCAGGTCTTCATCTCAACCATCATATCCTCAATATGGGAATGTCTTTCGAATGCAAGCGTTTCATATCTCATTCCAAGAAAGTAATCGAATGCTCAACAAAAGTGTGGTTGGACTCAACCATCAAATCATCATAACTCACAAGGTGTCTCGAGTCTGGTATATACTCCTCAGTTGAGACATATGAAACACTGGGTGGATATCCTCTAATCTCAGAGGCAAAGCTAAACATCATGCTACCTTCTCCGTACTGATCGATCTCAAATAAACCATAGTGGAAACTCAGTTCCCTTTCCATATTAACACGTCTAACGTCTCGCAGCTGAGATACTTACAGCCAGACATGAACTCTCGCTTGAACTTTAGAGGTTAATGCCTCTTGTCTACATATAATATATGGCGACTCTG
This sequence comes from Fagopyrum homotropicum, assembly GCA_033239125.1. Lineage (NCBI taxonomy): Eukaryota > Viridiplantae > Streptophyta > Magnoliopsida > Caryophyllales > Polygonaceae > Fagopyrum > Fagopyrum homotropicum. The sequence continues at coordinate 13,383,640 of BSWB01000002.1, forward strand.
TACAGCCATCATTCTTCCTTCAATCAACGTTACTTGAACTATAAAATCCTGAATCTGGTCAGGTGTTATTCCACTACTACTGCTAGATCACTTCTAGCATAAGGATCTACGACATCTATGTATATATATAATGCCTCATAGGGCCATCCCAGAAAGATGCACGTCCTTCATTGTTATATAATAAACTCATTAATGGAAGTTAATATAACCATCCACGTTTCCCATTCAACTTACAACTTATAATAGATCTTTAAGATCTAGATGATCCTCTCTAAATGACCATCTGTCACGGGGTGAATTGTAGTAATGAGGTACAGACTCATCCCCAAAGCAGTCTGAATCTGCTGCCTAAAATCTGAAAGTGAAAAACATCCATCTCGATCAGAAATGATCGTTTTCGGTATATCATGGAGTCTCACTATCTGTCTAGTGTACTCCTCAGCCAATTCATTCACTAGTCACGTCCTTCTGATAGAAATGAAACGTGCCGGTTTCATTAATTTGTTACCAACAATCCAGATAACATAAATCTTCTACTAGGTCACAATCCCATAAAAAAGTCCATAGAGATGTCCTCCCAAATTCTACTACTGCACTAGTAGTGGGTGGGGCTTATCTCTAGATCAGAAATACTCTATCTGGACCTGCTAACAGGTCACACACTGTATCACAAATCTGGTTATATCGGCTTCATACAATATAATCGCCTCATCTCGTGGTACATCTTACTCGTACCTGAATGTACTGAATAAGGCGTACAGTGGGTATACCATAATATTCTATGTCTCCATCTGCATCAGCAGGTACACAAAGTGGTCATGATTCTTCATCAGTCCATCTACTCCCATGGAGAACTATGGTGCCTCAGTACGAGACATCCTTTCTTTAAACCTTGCCAAGGCCGGGTAGGTCTCCTGATTCTGTTGGACCTCATCCAACAGACCAGGTAGAACCTCAGAGGTATAATTGGTTATCCTCATCAAGGAACTGATTGTCCAACTCTAGCCAAGCTAGATCCCTCTGAAATTGAGGTTGAACAATCAGTCTCACAATCATCTTCTCTTGGAGCGTCTTTCCATTCAAGTTATCGGCGACAACGTTCAACTTCTCTAAATGATATGGAATCTTCAAGTCAAAGTCTTGATCAACTTAAGCTCTTAACACTGGCGGTTATTCAACCCCTGTTGCATAAAATAAACTTCAGATTTCTATGATCTATGAAAATTTGACATGAAGATCACACCGGTACGGTCTTCAAAACTTAAAGGCTTGAACTACCACTACTAACTCTAAATCATGAGTCGGGTAGTTCTCATCATACGTTCTCAGTTGTAAATACACATATCAATAACCCTACTGCTCTGTAGTAATACACATCTCAGACTTAGCTGGGATGTATCACCGTAAATCACGGGATCCTAAAAATCTTCTAACTACAACAGAATGGAAGCAGAGGTCAAATGCCTCCTCAACTCTTCAAAACATAGACACACTGCTTTCCTCATGTAGTTATGGTGGTATTCTCAAAAGACTCGCAAATGAACACGTAATCATATCAAATCCTTCCTCAAAACATTGGTAGCAATCGGCTTAGCCGAGAAAACTACGTATTCCTTAATGTTCTTCAGTATCTCCCATGCTACAACATACTTAATTCTCGCCAGGCCAACCATGATCCCACTAGTGGAGACAACATGGCCTAAAAAGGCTACCACTGGCATCTCAACTTACACTTAGAGAGCGTAGCATACAACCCTCTATCTCTCAAAATCTGTAGAACGGTCCTCAGATGATCGGTCCACTATTCTCTGCTATGAGAGTATACCGACATGTCATAAATGAATTCCACCACCAACTAATCAAGGAAGTCGATGAAGATAATGTTCATCAACTCCATAAAAACTACTAAAACATTCGTCAACCCAAATGACATCACTACAAACTCGTAGTGTCCATAACGGGTATGGGATGCTATCTCATACACATGTTGCTCTCTCATCCATGACTAGGGATATCTTGAGCACAAAGGAATCCTGAAAACACAATTGCTTCTTGAAGCTAACTCATCAGGTCGTCAATACGGAACATGAAACCCACTAGGTTAAACCCGTTTCAGTCAACTTTTTAAGTTATTAGTACAATATCTCAACAAGCACCATATAGTGTGGCTTTCCCATTCAATCTTGTATCATACTTCAACTCGATAACAATGTCCACACTCCGTTGAGGTGGCAACTAGACGGTTCAGTAACACGTCTATAAACTCATAGACAACTGGAATACCTGTGCTATCAGCTCGCTGCTCGTACAGTCCTGATGACAAACCCGTCTCTTCAAAGGTCTTAACCTCAGAAGACCTCTATTTAACTCAACTCAGTAAAGACTATAATAGTCTTACTATTAAAAGCTAACACCACATGATATCTATTCATCCAAACCATACACATAATGACTTCCTCATGCACCTACGACATGACAAAGAAGTCTACAACCATACACGGGTCCCTGAAATAAGGGAACAAACACGCATCTCACGGGTATCTCAGACTCAAAAAGGTAATCTTGTAAAGGAAAATCCACCTTCTACTATATACAAAAAGTCAACTATTAACGCATGCATCGAAAGACATGAAGTGCATAGCACTCACAACAACCAAAACTCCACCAGGTAAACCATTAACGAGAATGATACCTATAACAGCTAACACTCGTAGCTCCACTACATATCATCACTCAATGTCAGATCCATGCTCCTCAGGTATCACTGAGGTCATTACTATAGCCTCCACTTCCACTCTTTCTGCACCGGAAAGAGGAAGGTCTTGCTGGGAAGAAACACCACCGTGTTGACAGAAAGGGCCAGATGGCCTAGCTCACCACAAGTGAAACAAGCTATCAGTGCCAAATGGCACACAGAACGCAAATGATCTGGATAGCCACAACTGAAACATAATCATCCCATCCTTGCAACCTGTGCAACTGAAGGGTAACTCGACCTTCGTCGTCCACCTGGAATGATCTCACTCTTGAAGGGAACCTGTAAAGGCAATGCCTTGCCCTGTCGACAAAACTTTGCTCTATGCCTTGCTTTACCACACGTAAAGCATATGATGGGCGCCTTTGGGCACACAGCTCGCCAGTGTCCCAATTTCCACGCAATTAAAACACTGTAGTTCCTTGCCAGTCATCTTCATGGCCAAAGGATCACTAGATTGTCCTGATATCGGACTTGGTTCCCCATTCATCATCTTTGCTTCTCCAGTAACTGATTCAGTCCATTGCTTCTTTCCGGATCCAGAAGCTTCAGTTGATCTCACAATTGTTGGTAAATCTGGTGTCGATCTACCCGCTATCACCGCTTCATATACTTGTTACATATATTCTTGAAACTCGGATCTACTCATGGAGACACGATCAACCTCTTCAAACTCGTTCTCTGCCATAGGCGAAACAACAGCGAAAACTGGTCCCTAACTTATCACCACTGGAGGAAGAGGGGGGGTGTACCCCTACCTCATCCCACTACAGATACTACTCTAGTCTGAGTCATCTGTAGGATATACGCACCTAATCCTATAAGGCTATATATATGCCATAGGTATCGATATGTATATAATAAATCCACATAATCCATAGTACACACAGATATATATACATATCTACGCTGCAGAGATCCATGGCAGAGGTGACGACTTCTCGTACATTCTATCCCAAAACCACACTTAAAACCAAAACCTTTGAAAACGTCAGATCCCATGTGGGCTCTGTTTATTTTACCTATCAAACCTCATTGTAGGTAGCAAGTGCCATTGTTGTCAACTTGGGCTCTGATACCAACTCTGTAACACCCCGAATCCGCGGGACTCGGGATGTCACATTGGGCTAGGATCTCACAATGGATCCTGACCCTAGCCTGACAACAAGTTCACTGGACCTTACAACATGGCACTGACAGATATAAAACAAATACATAAAACAATATAAACTGTACGATCCAAAGTAAACAACAACAACATAGCCGAGTATATAAAACGACATCCTCACATAGGAGGTACAAAAGATCATCCTCACGCAGGAGGGGAAACACAACAACCCCAAACCAACCACCTAATGTACGAGAGTCCTCGGCCTGTCACCCTGCCAGATCACCCAGTAGCGCCTAACCTGTAAACATCTACAACACGGTATGAAACTGTTAGCTAACCATACATATATGAGGTAATGCATAAGCACAAGCACAATCATGAAAGATAAACACATCAGCATGCTATCACACATTTACCCATTTATTATCTTTATATAATAACCATTCACTCAAAAACCGTATATATATATATAGATAGATGAAAGTATGTGACACGAGGACCGATACATCCCCGCCTCTGAGTACAATGTCCAGCTGTACGAGTATCGGTCACACAATCCGTGTACCCTATGGGAGTGGATTGCGCCCTTCCTGTAAACCAGTCTGGCCCGACATCAGAGAACCTCCCAGACTCCACGGCGGGATGAAAGGGAAAGGTTATCACAGCCATGCAGTGGGGCAGTCAATAGAACATAGGTCGATAAAAATGACAACTCATGCTATCATAGCAAACATATAAAGCACACACCACTCATGCAAACACCCAATATAGGGATGGTAGCTAAGTAAGTCCTACGGACTTACCTCAACCTCGTACAAACTCAACCACGATCACCTCTACACTGGAGGGACAACACGACCTATAAAAAGGCATAAGGAGATATATCAACCTCTATTCATCAAAGGGGTCACACCTAGACCCAAAGGGATCCATAAGGATCATACTCAATCTATGAGCCTCAAAACCAACTAAACCTCAATATCTCAACATAGCTCACAATTTCTCAAATCTCAAGGTAGTATCTAATCAACATTCCTAAATCTCAATTTTAATCCTAATTTAATTAATTAACCTTTAATTAATTAATTAGATTTCGCCAGAATAACGTTTTGCCTGCAGGCAATTTCTAAACCCCCTGTCATCAGATTTCATCAAACAAGAACCCATAATCACCAGAATAATATAACGACCATAATGGAATTTCTAATTGTCCTATTTGACAAGCTTAAAGTCAATTTAGGCCAAATCGCAGTACGGAAAACGAATAAATTCATAACTTATTCGTTACTAACCCGATTGACGATCTGAAAGAAGATTCGGAATCACAACGACGCAGGCTACGCATGGACATCATCAAATTCATCGGAATCTGAGCGACAGAACCGTCCTGGTGACATATATGCTCGACCAGCCCTCCATATACTCGGAAATGCAGAAACTCGGTACCGTTATGAAGAGAATGAAGAGAGGAATCCAGAAACTCAAACGGAATTGAAATCGGATTAGAAACGGAGAGTAGATCTGAGTTTGAAGGTTGAGAGAAATCAGAGCTTTTACGAGAAAACGTGAAAGGAAATGAATTAATAAAGGATTTTTCGCTATTTATAGTGAAGACGATAATTATCCTTTAGTAAAGTCGATAATTATCCTTTAACCGATCCAAAGGCGGGTCGAACCTCTTTCTCCAAACTTCTCGAGATTGGAACATTAAATCTGGAATATTGTAGGGATAATTATTACACAACTGCCTCGGAAAACGTGTATTCCTAAGCCGTCTTTCTTAGTCGTTAAGAAACGAAATAGCGACTCTTTTGGCCGTTTTGCCTCTCCATGTTATTTCATATCTAAGATATATCCGATGTCCTGATCATTTCTCTCAACTGCATTTTTATTAATTGGAGCTCCCAAATGCTCCAAATAACACCGGAGGGTAAAAATAATTACCCGGGGGAAAAAGTAAAAATTTCTCCAAACGTCCAAAATTACGCGAGGAACATAACGGTGGGACTCATACTCATCACTTGGGAAATCTTCGCAAGTTATATGTCAATTACTATCAACGATTAAGTTAATCAACATTAATTAGAATTCGGAAATCCTAGCTATTACACAAGGATCGATTTTGAGTTTCATATTCCCTATTTTTACTAGAACCCAATCCAACAGGAATGGACGTTCTTATGTCTTGCATGACTCCATGCATGATCATGATCAACAACCTATACAAGTATCGTAGTTGTTGTATTCCCTCTTCCTCTTGTAATCTCGCCTTCTAGTAGACTACAAATTTATTGATCTTAAAAATACCTTTGAAAGTATTATTCATGGATATTCTAATTTCAAATATTATCACAGTTATAGGCGTTTTACAAAGAGTGTACAAACTTGAGAAGTGAGAAAAAATTGGCGTGACTTTGGCATGCTCGAAGCGAGTGTTGTCACCTTGACTTCAAGCATTGTTGCATTAGTTTCAAGAAAAACTACTAAGATAAAAGGACTCTCTGTCTCACCAAGTAAGGCATCCAATGGTTGATGAGCCATGATGTCTTGGTCAATCTTAGTTGTTTGTTCTTGGGAGATTGATGGTAAAACAAAAGGTTCCAAAACGATGACAACAATTTCATATTTTAGAAGGACCGTATCATTCTCTTCCCCTTGAAAATAATTCAAACTCCAGAGTTATTTGTCCTCACTCTACCATTAGAAAAGAAGAAATCTTGTTGACATGGGTAGCAACCCATCCTTATAAGCCAATCACAAATCACCATTCAAATGATACGGGATGACAATTTTACGGGATGTTACAATCTCCCCCGAGGTCTTAGGGACGTTGTTCCCATGCACACTCGTAACTCAGGGTTAGCTCTGATACCATCTATAAGACCCGAGGTCTTAGGGACGTTGTTCCCATGCCAACCATACTCGCGCACACTCGTAACTCAGGGTTAGCTCTGATACCATCTGTAAGACCCGAGGTCTTAGGGACGTTGTTCCCATGCCAACCATGCTCGCGCACACTCGTAACTCAGGGTTAGCCCATCCTGAAATTTCTCCCACATGAGCACGCTTAATTCCAGAGTTATTTGTCCTCACTCTACCACTGGAAAAGAAGAATTCTTGTTGACATGAGTAGCAATCCATCCTTATAAGTCAATCATAAATCCCCATTCAAATGATGCGGGATGACAATTTTACGGGATGTTACACCTCGTCCTTGACTTTGTCATCAAGTTCAACTTTAGGTGGTGAATTCTTTGGTGGAGATGCGTGTCTAACTTCTTGGTTTCGAGGAGTTTTCCTTATAGGCAAGTGTGTCTCCAACATTCTCTTCAACTTCTCCAATTAAGTTTCAATTCTATCCAGCAGACTCTTCATATTTGACACCCGTTGTTTTGGAGGAGCTTTTCTTGGATGTAAGCGCTCATCCAACATTTTTATGAAGGGCACAAACTATTTCTCGTCCATCTTCGGAGTTTTGAGAAATTTTTGTTGTAGGGCTTTGATACCACTTGATGTGCTCCTCCGAGATTATGATCACAAGGATCCACCAGCGCTGCTCCTCCTTTCTTATTTCTCAGTGGACGTTTTTTATTTAAAGATTGAAGGATGAGACAAATTTTTTAGATGTGTAAAAGGATGAAAATAGAGGTACATTTGAGATATGAAGAGAAATATCATTTGACCTCTCATCTTAAATCTCCTCAACTCAAGTTTCTCTCCCCTCAAAATTTCACTTCAGGATTGAACAATACATTGTTCTTGAAGTCACTCACCTCAAGAACTTTTTTAAGCCTCGCACCTAGAGGCTAAAACTAAGAATCTCACTTAGAACTCGGGTTTTGATTTTGAGCAAACAATAACTATGAAAGAAAAAAGATTAAACCCGCTTCATTGATCTTCGATTGTCCTAGAATTGGAGGATACATTGGCCTTTTATATGCACAAAACTCAGTCAATAAACTCCTACAGTAAGTGCTAGAAAATCAAAAGGTTTAACAAAAAAAGGAAAGCAAAGAAACTACATGAGTTTTTCCTTATATTCAAGCAAGTAATTAACTAAGACTGACTTTATTCTAAGGTGACTTATGAAGATCCGTCTTTCACCACTTGGAAAACACTTAGAGGATGAGATAATCATAACTTGGGCATCCATAATGAAGGAGAAGAGGATCCTTGAGGTAGTTTGGACTTCATTCAATACAAGTGTGAAGATGTCTTCAATTTTTGGTAGAATGTTTGACTTGTTGACCTTTACTTGATTAACACATATTATTATGCATAACATTAGGGGTGGGCATCGGATCGATCCGATCCGATCCGATCCGAATACCCGGATATCCGAGTAGAAATTTTCATAAAACCCCCGATCCGAATCCGATCCGTATCCGGCCGGATATCCAGCACTTTTTCCCGGATCAGGTCGGATAATTATCCGCGGATATCCGGCCGATCCGTTTGATCCGAATTCCAAAATATAGTAGCCGAAAATGATTTTATCCGGATCGGATTATAATCCGCGGATATCCGGATGATCCGTTTGATCCGAATGACTTTTGTATGACCCGGTTGATCCGTTTGATCCGAAAATGACTTTATCCGGTCCGGATATCCGATTGATCCGAATATCCGTTTGATCCGGTATGTATTTGCAACCTTGTTTATCACAAAATGTAATAAAAAACAATTTAAAGACATAAAACAAAATCATATAAAAATGATAATCTTATAAATGATAAAAAAAAAAAAGAATATTAAAGTACATTATAATAAGAAAATAATAATAAAGATTAAAACAATAAATATTTCTATTTTTACACTTTATAACTACTTCATACAATACAAATATATAAAATTGAGAATGCTAATGTAAAAGTAAATAATTTAATTTTAATAAATACTAAATTTATTAGTCTTGAAAACATTAATATATAAAAAATGTTATCATTAAATATCATCAAAGTTATTTAACTTTTTTCATTTTAATAAAAGCTAATTGATTGTAATTTCATTATAAATATTATGAATAATAATTACATAAGAAAAATGATATTAATAAATTTATAATATAATATAAAAATTTTTATATATTCTAAAACAAAATTTATATATATATATATATATATATATATATATATATATATATATATATATTGTTTCATTAAATAAGACGATCTTATAATAAAAGGTTGATTTGCTAATAAACAAATGACTAACATTATTCTTATCATAATCATCATTACTTATATTATTGAAAAACTTATTGTTAATACTTTGACACATCTTATGTTTAACATGGTTAAAATAGTTAGACTTATAATATATCGTTAAATAAACTTATAATATGTAATTTTTTACTTGTGATCTTGTATAGTAAACCAAAAGTTTATTTAATAACTTTTTAAAAAATTAATTTGTAGAATTAAAGTATAATAGTAAATTTTATTTGAATCTAAATATTTATATCATTTTCTATAGAAGTCTTTTCGAAAAGTTATTGTGCCAATTTTTTTTATACTAAAATTACATTTATCATTATCATCATTATAATGAGAAACTTATATTAAGACGTTACTACATATATTCTCTTTAATATGGTAATAAGAATTGAAATTAAAAGGCTCATTATAGACCTATAATAATTAATATGTATGCTAATTATATTATATAAAAATGAATTTTAAGAATTATAGTGAAATCTTATTTGAATCAAAAGTTATTATATGTATGTTTAACTTTTTAACCATGTTAGAAGACAGTAATATTTTTACAACCTTATAATAAAAGATAATATGAAGATTAGTAAAACATGAATATATTAATAAAACAATCATTCAAATTATGATCATATTTATAAATATTTGTGTATGTATGTTGTAAACAAAATGAACATGACGTATTCATTGCTTTGCCTATGTATAAAATTATTACCATGTAACATGATAAATTCATTTAAATGAGGTCAATTTCTAATAAATTGTTATTCTTGAGATTTAACTTATAAAAAGCTATACCTTACAATGAGATCAGATTAAAGTAAAAGATTAGTATGGATATTTGTTCATTTAAATAGGACCACCTTCTAATAAAAGATTATTATTATTGAGACCATCTTATAAAAATATATATCATAAAAAGTGATCAACTTATCAAAAAGAATATCATGGAAATTTATTCATTTAAATGAGAACAACTTCTAATAAAAGATTATTATTGAGACCATCTTATAAAAAATATATCTTACATTGAAATCAAACTATAATAAAGATCATTATAATAAAAGATAGTTATTCAGATCATCTTATAAAAATTATGTCTTACAATGAGATCCACTTATAATAAACAAATTATTATGAACATTTATTCATTTTAAATGAGACCGACTTATAATAACAAATTATTATTGAAACCAACTTATAATCATATTTATAAAAATTCATATCTGAAAGTGAGACTAATTCATAATTAAATATTATTATGAACATATATCGTTTAAATAAGACCAATTTCTGATAAAAGATTATTATTAAGACCAACTTATAATCATATTTATAAGAATCAACATCTTAAAATGAGACGAACTTATAATAAAAGATTACTATGAACATTTGTTCAGTCAAATAAAACCAAATTTTAAAAAAATATTATTATTGAGAACAACTTATAATCATATTTGTAAAAATATATATCTTACAATTAGATATATTTTTTATAAATTTTTTTTTGAATATTTGTTCCGAAAGGTTTGAATATGTGAGTATGCACAAAGTTGCATATATTATAGATGCATATATGCTAATTAAATAAATGAGATCAATGTTATTATGTGAGTACGTACAAAGTTATAAGAAAATAAATATTATCATTTCATTACTTTGATTAATTAAAATAGTTTACCGTGTAATATTGTAATATATGACAAATATAATATTAATACAAAGTTGCATAGTGATATTAAGTAAGTAAGTATGCATAAGTTAATAAGTTATTAAGTAGTAACAAATTAACATTATTAATTCATCACTTTGCCTAACTCAAAATATTTTTCCATTTAAAATATATGCAAATATTAATTATAGTACAAATTGTAATTACCATCTTGATTATCTATCATAACACAAATACATTTAATATTATAATAAAAGTTCTTTTAAGATCCGGATATCCGGGAATATATAGTGATCCGGGACTATCCGGATATCCGGCAATCCGGGTCTATCCGGATATCCGATAATCCGCGGATATCCGATGATCCGTGGATATCCGATGATCCGTGGATATCCGGATATCAGCGGATATCCGGAAGGCTAAAACCCCGATCCGTATCCGATCCGTATCCGATCCGGTGATCCGGGAAAATCTCCCGGATCGGATTTGGACCGGATCAAACGGGTACTAAATAATCGGGTTTTCCCGGATCGGGTCAACGGATTTTTCGGACCGGATCGACGGATCGGATTGGTTTTGCCCACCCCTACATAACATGTGCATGAAATATTACATGAGATGGAAATGGACTGAACATTCATATGTCTTGCATTTCCATCATGCAAGGCTCCATGCATGATTATGGTCAAGAGCCCAAACAAGTATCCTAATTGTTGTATTGTCGGGTCATTTTCACCCTCTTTCTCTTGGACTCTGATAGATATTAAAAATACCTATAATAGTAGTATTCACGGGTCTTCTAATTCCAAATATTGTCTCAATCATAGGCGTTTTACTGAGAGTGTGCACACTTGACAACTTAGTCGGAATCAGCGGAAATTGGCCTGACTTTGGCATGCTCGGAGCGAGTGTTGTTACCTTAACTTCAAGCATTGTTGAATTAGTTTCAGGAATGACTATCAAGATAAAAGATTCTCTATCTCACAGAGTGAGGCCTCCAATGGTTGATGAGACATGAGGTCTTGACCAATCTTAGTGGGTTTCTCTTGGGTGATTGATGGCAAAACAAAAGGTTTCGGAATAATGACAACGGTTTCATTTTACTAGAAGGATCACATCATAAGGGGTTAGGGAAACATTAGGTATATAAGTAAATGCGACCTTCATGACAACATCTAATTGTGTCGTAGAAATATGATTGAGGTGTTGCTCTTCATCAAAATCAATCTCATCCTAAACTATATGCTCGTGAAGAGGAGGATCATTTGTGCTAGATGAGTAACTCTCCCAGCGAGCATAGCAATATGCATATGAGCAGGAAGAGTTGTTTGTACTGGAAAATTGGAAATCTCAGTTGGTCTAGTCCGGGACGGAGTAGATGATTGACTCAAAGGTCAAGAATGAGAGTTTTTTGGACTCTAACAACGTGCTCGGTACGACAACGTTGTACTGAGTTTGTCGGTTGTAACATACTGGTTCCCTTCTCACATAATTATATATAAAGTTAATGTGAACCGGAAAAAACATTAAAACACAAAAAGTTGAACAAGCACAAACAATAAAAAAAAAGTTAAAGTAAAAAATTTAGAAATAAAAAAAGCAAAAGAATTCAAAAAAACTCCAAAAAAAAAGCACGAAAAACTTTAAAAAACCGTAAAAATAAAAGAAAACCGTCAAAACCACAAACACTAGAAAACAAAGTTAAAGGAGAAAAACGAAATATCGTTAACCAATTGAACGATCTATAATCAAACAATTCTAATCTAAGGCATTACAACATCAAATATCCAATAACGTAAATTATTTTAAAATGAAATTTTAAACTCGAATAAAGCGTACTTCCTCCCTTTTTATGCGCTAAAGTCAATCCCGAATTAAATGTTCATCTAGTTGGTGGGAAAAATGCTATATTTTATGAGTTAAGGGATTGTCTTTTCTAACACACTATTCTTTTAATGTGGATGGAGACGCTTAAATGCAATTAATCATGGATGATTTCGCGTGAGATTCCTCCTTTGATTTCATGTGAGAATTCTTTTCGCCGATTCAACGGTTTTTTTGGACTCTCAACGCGGCTATCGGAAGGAAGATGATGACTAAGGTCGGGCTTAGTTGTAGGGTTGAGCATATTTTAGATTTGAATGAGACCCACATAATTTTGGAAGCATTTCATTTGAGATCTATAAATAACTTCGGATTTTAGGGCTTGTTTGGTATTAGATTGTTTAGGTGTTGGAGATTTAACTAAGTCATAACGGAATCATTGAGCTTGTTGTCGAGATAAGGTGCAATAAGTTACTCACATATGTGTCGCGGTGGCATGGGTTGTGGGAGGCAAGCCAAGTGACCGGCACTTATAGTAACTTGTGATTACGGGGTAAAAGTATTGAATCTAATTAAACTGAACTAAAGCAAGGGATATGGTTATCACGGCTATGTTGAAAGTTGGTTTAGTTGAGCCTCATGAGTTCCATGGGACATTGTCTTGAATTTGTCATGACAATGCCATGACTTGGCAAGAGCGTTATTGGCCTTGCCAACGCCTAGGCCATTTTGCGGCAGAAATTGCGAGTCCGACGCTTTGTGTTTTTAGGACACATTTTATGAGCGTTATTCCGGACATTCCTCATTATGTTAGCTCAAGAAAGTTGTTATAAAGTTTGAGAGAAATCCAAGCACAAATGTCTATTGAGCTGCAAGAAGCTAGCTAGTGAGCTACTTGATGAGCTAAGCTAGTTTGAGCTAAGCTCATGCGTATTTGTTGACCTTGGAGCTTCACCTAACTATAATGAGTTAGTTAAATCTCATTGATGAAAAAAAAAATTGGGCCGAAAAAGCTAGCTTAAATGTGGGTTTTTTGACGACCCAATTGAGTTGGGTTCGGGCCTTGGGCTTGGGCCAAAAGAGGTTATGAAACCCTAACTTCTCTCAACCGCAAAAAACCGTTTGTAACTGCTCTCAACCGCTTTGGTGGTGTTTATTCTCCCCAAAAATGCGCCCCTTTGCCTATAAAAAGGAGAGTCATTTGCACTTGAAAGACAATCCATTTTTCATGAAAACTTAAGCCATTAGTTCTCAAGTTTTGACAAGGGATAGGAATTCTCTCTTTGGCTGATTTTTGCAAGTTGGAAGACCAAAATACTTCATTAGTATTGAAGAAATATAAGAATCCATTCTAGAAGGAGCAAGTTCTGACAAGATTTGGAAGAACTCTTTTACAAACGTAAGACAAGGTATGTTCCTATACTTTAGTTTTTGTGACGTGTTGGTCTTATCCCACTAAGGTATTTGAATCCCGGTGTAGGGAAAATACACTTAGAAGGAAAACTCGATATTTGAGTGATTTCAACATTATCCAAGTCAAGTACATACAATATCCTAATAACCGGTTTTGCATGCAATTGAATGTAACTATATAACGATGTTCGTCTACTCCTCTAGAGATTACAACTCCTTGGATTTAATTTTTGACATTGAATTAAAGAGTATATATAAAATTGGTTTGCTAATTTAAGGTTGCTTGTCTACTTACTTGGAGATTACAACACTAAGTTGTTAGTCTACTCATTAACCTAAATTACAACAACTTGTAAGTCGTTTGTCTATTCACTTGTGAGATTACGGTGTCTTTACCTAATTAAGTTGTTTGTCTACTCCTATTGTAGATTACAATAACTTGTAAGTTGTTAGTCTACTCCTTCTTAGAGATTACAACAACTTTGACACAAAATCGGACACCGAAAACCAACATTAGGTGAGCTTGTTGGGGATTATGTTTCGGCATTTGTTTGGTATTAGATGGGGTTTAGAGATTGTATTATATTTCGGATTATATTTGAGAAAGAATCCCCTAAAAGCAATCTTGTGAGGGCAAGATTGTTGAAAGAATCTCCAACAATCTACATCAACCACAATCATAAATAAAAAGAACTCCATCTCATATCAAACATGACCTTAACATAGATTTTATTCGGTTTCAAAATGAGATATGGAAAATCTTCAAAGTATAGATTTTTAGGAGTTTTAGGTTTGGATTTGAGATTTTATTTCCACCCAACCACTCCCCTTCTTCCTAATTGCCTCAATAATATAGTGAAGTCATTCGTCGTTGTTGATAGAAAACTCATTAGGACCATTGGTTGAGTAATATTCGCTCTCATATCTGTGTGATTAATGAACAAAAATAAGCTTTAAATTTATACCAGAAATAAAAGCTAAGCAACTAAGCGAACCCATAGTGTACGGATCAATCGCAGTAAAAAGCAAATATTTACGGGTCGATCACATGGACTGTGGTGAAATCAAGCAGTATATATCAAATCTAGGAAATATCTTGAAAATATCATGAACAAAAGCAACGAATGTAGGATAATCAAGAAACAATGTAGATTCTAGAGATCAAAGTATCCGGTTGTGGTTTTCGATTCAAGATTTCTAAAGATCTATGGACAAGGTTGGAGCTGCTAAGGAAAGGTGTTTCTAAGGTGGGATAGATTACGGGGGAGGCTTCACTATCCGCTAATCCCAAACCAAATGTTCTATTACCGGATAAGTCTCAAGGATCCAAGGAAAGGAACTATAATCTCAAACCAACAACGCAACCTCGGGGAATAGAACAAACCTTCATCGGGTAGGTCTCAGGTTAACTCACAAAGGCAAGGAGAAGGCACACTCAAACCTAATAAACAACTAATTATATACAAATTAATGTTAAGTTTAAATTAAAATTACCGTTTATTTGTTGTATTGTTTTGATTTACAATTGTGTATCGAGATTGTTATTTATGCCAAATTGGATTTAACATGTACGTAAAGCAATCACAATGCAATAATGTTGGATGATAGACGCTCAAGGGCATTCCGAACATGTAGGGTGTGGCGCAAGCGTAGTCCGAGTGCTCGGGAGATGTGTCTAGTCGAGCCTTGTCCTTGAGTATGACCCTTTACTTTTTGTAGAGTTTTTGGGTGGGGTTGGGGGCCTACTCAACCTGAGAGTATGGCCCTTTACGAACTCGAGATCCACGGATTGTGTATACGATCTATAAAATTGAGGCATTATTGAACCAAAAAAGGATCGGTAAACCTAAACATAAACTGTTATGTATAGGTAACCTATAACTTTCAAACTTGTTGTATCGTCCTATGTTGGACCGATATTGGAGTAGTTGAATTACTAATCTCTTATTATTATTTTTATTTTCACACTCACCAATCTAAGGGAAATGACTGAAGAATGTCAAAGTAAAGAGAGAATCTAAAAAATGTCTCCTTATTTGTGCATTCTACACTTTAAATTACTTCACTACTGGTAATGTGTTGAATAAATAGGATTTTCTGGTGTTCGTCTCTTTAATTTGTCAAGAAGTTTGTCATCATAAAAAAGGTGGAAACTGTTGGAGCAAATGATTGTAGTCGACTGCTTAGATTTCTGTGATTGAGTTTTGATGTCGACAAATACTTTTGGAAGAAGACATCTCAAATACTTATTCAAAGACGTCAAATGAACACTACAAATTCACGGTTCGTGCTATTCGTACCACATAAACTATGTTATATACCCATTCTACGCGTACGTAATGCGTAGGCGTAGTAAATTTTCCTTAATTTTTCGAACCAAATGTATGTTATGGGCGACTACGCATACGCCATGCGTAGTCGTTAGTCCTACTACGATTACACATGGCGTATGAGTAGTAGGACTACGCTTAAGCATGGCGTACGCGTAGCCATTTCCTATAATTTTTGAACGAAATCAACTTATTGCTACGCGTACGCCAAATGTAGCCGGACCACGGGTATGAATAGCACAAAACATGTGGTACAAATAGCAATCTCGCAAATTCACGCAAGGGAATTTGGAGTCGAGCGGTGATTCTTGTTACCAATTAAATTCAAATCAAATCAGTTATGGACCGACAAAATAAATCGCAATTTGATAGGATTTTCTTGCAGCACAATCGCATCTTTGATATGAAGATCGATAGTTTCCGTATGTGATATATTTGGATTTTACAGGTTGCCTTTTATAGGGTAGATATGGATAGAATATCAAGAGAGAGATTTCCGGAAAATCTTTAAAAAATTGCTATCCCGGAAATGTCTAGGCCTATACAAGAACTCGTAAAGCTTGTGATGAAGTGTTCTTCTTTAACACTATAAGGAGGGATATAAGAAGCACTTGACGAACACAAGAAGCTTTGACTTGTACGATCTTTAGTGAGAGTTTTTTTGTTCTAAGTGTATTGTAGGTTCCATAAGGTTGTACTTAGGAAGTCGAAGTTTGTAATCTACATGAAGAGCTTAATACGATTGTTTAAAGTCCTCGCCGTCAAAGGTGACAATGGTTTTCATCCTATTCAACGAGTTTGTTAATTAGGGTTTCCACTCTAAATACTTGTGTTGATCTTTACATACTTTCAATTTTAGTTTCACGTATAGTATCGCTACATAGAGATCGATTTTGAGTTTCATATTCCTTATTTTTACTAGCACCCGATCCAGCAAGAATGGACGTTCTTATGTCTTGCATGGCTCCATGCATGATCATGGTTAAAAACACATACAAGTATCGTAGTTGTTGCATTGTCGGATCATTTTCACCCTCTTCCTCTTGGAATATCGACTTCTAGTAAACTACAAATTTGTAGATCTTGAAAATGCCTTTAAAAGTATTTTTTATGGATATTCTAACTCTACATATTATCTCAATTATAGGTGTTTTACAAAGAGTGTACAAACGAGAGGAGTGAGCAAAATTTGGTGTGACTTTGGCATGCTCGAAGCGAGTGTTGTCACCTTGACTTCATGCATTGTTGCATAGTTTCAAGAAAAACTACCAAGATAAAATGACTCTCTATCTCACCAAGTGAGGCCTCCAATGATTGATGAGCCATGATGTCTTGATCAATCTTAGTTGTATGTTCTTCGGAGATTGATGACGATACAAAAGGTTCCAGAATGATGACAACAATTTCACATTCCGGAAGGACCATATCATTCCCCTCCCCTTGAAAATAATTTGTCCTCGAATCCGTTACCTCGAATCCGTCAACTTTGGGTGGTGAATTCTTTGGTGGAGATGCGTGTCCAACTTCTTGGTTTGGAGGAGTTTCCTTATAGGCAAGTGTGTCTCCAACATTCTTTAACCAAGTTTCAATTCTATCCAGCCGACTCTTGATTTTTGACACTCGTTGTTTTGGAGGAGATTTTCTTGGATGTAAGCGCTCATCCAACATTTTTTTTAAGAGCACAAACTATTTCTCGTCCATCTCTGGGGTTTTGAGAAATTTGTGTTCTAAGGATTTGATACCACTTGATGTGCTCCTCCGAGATTATGAGCACAAGGATCCACCGGAATTGTTCCTCCTTTCTTCTTTCTCTGTGGACGTTTTTATTTAAAGATTGGATGGATGAGACAATTTTTTTAGATGTGTAAAAGGATGAAAATAGAGGTAGATTTGAGATATGAAGAGAAAGATCGTTTGACCTCTCATCTTAGATGTCCTCAACTCGAGTTTCTCCCTTTCATAATCTCACTTCAGGATTAAACATGACTTTTTTCTTGAAGTCGCTCACCTCAAGAACTCTTTTAAACCTCTCACCTAGAGGGTGACTAAGAATCTGACTTAGAACTCGGGTTTTGATTTTGAGCAAACAATAACTATGAAAGCAAAAAGATTAAACTCGCTTCATTGATCTTGGGTTATCCTAGAATCGGAGGATACGTTGGCCTTTTATAGGCCCAAAACTCGGCCAATAAACTCCTACAAGAAGTACTAGAAAATCAAAAGTTTTAACAACCAAAAAGGAAAGAAATTACATGAGTTTTTCCCTTTTATTCAAGCAAGTAAATAACCAAGACTGACTTTATTTTAAGGTGACTTAGGAAGCACCATATTTCACCACTTGGGAAACACTTAGAGGATGAGAGACTCACAACTTGGACGTCCATATTAAAGGAGAAGAGGGTCCTCAAGCTAGTTTGAACTTCATTCAATACAAGTGTGAAGATGTCTTCAATTTAGGTGTTGACTCGTTGATCATCACTTGATTAACACATATTATTATGCATACCATGTACATGAAATATTGCATGAGATGAAATTGAATTGGACGTTCATATGTCTTGCATTTCCATCATGCATGTGCATGATCATTGTCAAGAGCAAAAGTATCATATATGTTGTATTGTTGGATCATTTTCACCCTCTTCCTCTTGGACTCTGATAGATCCTATTAATACCTATAAAATTAGTATTCACAGGTCTTCTAATTTTTAATATTGTCTCAATTATAGGCGTTTTAATGAGAGTGTGTAAACTTGACAACTTAACCAAAATGAGCGAAAATTGGCTTTACTTTGGCATGCTCGGAGCGAGTGTTGTTACCTTAACTTCAAGCATTGTTGCATTAGTTTCAGGAAAGACTATCAAGATAAAATACTCTCTATTTCACAAAGTGAGGCCTCCAATGGTTGATGAGACATGATGTCTTGGCCAATCTTAGTGGGTTGGTCTTGGGTGATTGATGGCGAAACAAAAGGTTCCGGAATAATGACAACGGTTTCATTCTACTAGAAGGATCACATCATAAGGGGTTAGGGAAACATTAGGTATATAAGTAAATACGACCTCCATGACAACATCTAATTGTGTCGTAGAAATATGATCGAGGTGTTGCTCTTCATCAAACTCAATCTCATCATAAACTATATGCTCCTGAAGAGGAGGATCATTTGTGCTAGATGAGTAACTCTCCCAACGAGAAGAGCAATATGCATCTGAGCTGGAGGAGTTGTTTGTAGAGGAAGATTGGAAATCTCAACAGGTTTAGTAAGGGACGGAGTAAATGATTGACTCAAAGTATCAAGAATGAGAGGTTTTTGGACTCTAACAATGTGCTCGATACGACATCGTTGTACTGAGTTTTTTGGTTGTAACACACCGGATTCCCTTCTCATATAAGCTATATAAAGCTTATGTGAACGGAAAAAAAATTAAAACACAAAAATAAAACAAGCACAAACAATAAAAAAATAAAGTAAAAAATAGAAATAAAAAAAGCAAAATTATTTTTAAAAAACTCCAAAAAAATTAAAAAAAATTAAATTTTATATATTAAAAATAAGCACGAAAAACTTTAAAAAACCGTAAAAATAAAAGAAAATTGACAAAACTAAAAATAATAGAAAACAAAAACGATATCTAGTTAACCAATTGAACGCTCTCCTAATGAAACAATCCTAATCTAAGGCATTACAACATCAGATATCCAATCACGTAAAATATTATAAAATGAAATAAAACTCGTGTAAAGTGTACCTCATTCCTTTTTAAGCACTAAAGTCAATCCGAATTAAACGTCCATCTAGATGGTGGAAAAAAAGGCTATATTCTATGAGTTAAGAGATTGCCTTTTCTAACACACTATTCTTTTAATGTGGACGGAGACGCTTAAATGGAACTAATCATGGATGATTTCGTGTGAGAATTCTCATTTGATTTCATGTGAGAATTGTACCCGCAGATTCAACGGTTTTTTTGGACTCTCGACGCGGCCATCGCAAGAAAGATGATGCCTTAGGGCCGGTTTAGTTGTAGGGTTGAGCATATTTTTCTATTTTAATGAGATCCACATAATTTTGGAAGCGTTTCATTTGAGATCTATAAAGTAACTTCGAATTTTAGGGCCTCTTTGGTATTAGATTGTTTAGGTGGGGTTGTTGGGGATTATGTTTTGGCATCTGTTTGGTATTAGATGGGGTTTAGGGATCGTATTATATTTTGGGTTATATTTGAGAAAGAATCTCCTAAAAACAATCTTGTGAGGACAAGATTGTTGAAAGAATCCCCAACAATCTCCATGAACCACAATCATAAAAAAGAAACTTCATCTGATATCAAACATGCCCTTAAAATATATTTTATTCAGTTTTAAAATGAGATGTGAGAAATCTTCAAAATATAGATTTTAGGAGTTTTGGGGTTTGAATTTGAGATTTTATTGTCACCCAACCACTCCACTTCTTCCTAATTGTCTTAATAATACAGTGAAAACATTCATCATTGTTGGTAGAAAACTCATTAGGACCATCGGTTGAGTACCCTTTAAGACCATCGTAGTAGTTATAGGAATCATGGTCGGTGATGTGAATGGAAGGGATTATAATGAAGAACAATTGAATGACAAAGATGCCATTGTCGAATAATTGGAACACACTCTTCTCTCGTCGGCGCCATTTCCTCCAAACCTCAAAACAAGTAGCTAAAGTTCGAAAGGGTTAGGGTTTTCATTTTCGACTTTGCTTTGAAAGGGAAAACCAAATAAAATATTCGTAGTTGAAGAGACACATGTACCTTTTTAAAATGAACAAATTCAACAACACCCTTGTTCGCTCCAAACGGTGTGTGCAAGCTTTAAATTTATAACCCTAGACGTAAGCTTAAAACAAGGATGCGAACCCGCAGTGTACGGGTCAATCGTAGTAAAAAGCAAGGAATTCCAGGGATCGATCACAGGGACTTAGTGAAACAAAGTCCAATTACGGTATGCTTTAGTAATTACTAACCACAAAAGGTGATCAAAACAATCAAAGATGATATAGAAGTCAATAAAGGAAATATGCAATTCTAGGGATTAAGGCATCTAGTTGTGGTTCCAACTCAAGATCTAAAGATAAGCGGACAAAGCTGAGGTTTTTGCATAGGGAAGGTGTTTCTAAAGTGGAATAGATCACCGGGTAAGTCTCACTACTCACTAATCCTAAACCATAACTCCTATTACCGGCTAAGTCTCAAGGAATCAAGATGAAGAACTATAATCTCAAACTAACACACCATCTAAGGGAATATAATCAACCTTTACCGGGTAAGTCTCAGGCTAACTCACAAAGATGGGATGAAAGCACACTCAAACCCCAATAAAGGATAAACCTTTATTACCTACACTTATGATCTTAGGTAAACAAACTAAGGAATTACCGGGTAAGTCTCATCCTAAGCTTGCATTGAACCAGGAAAGGTGTAATAAGAATAGGATTTGGCAAACTCTAACACTTAACTCTCAGTTTCGGATCAGATAAGTTACCTCGGTCAGAAGAATTCCACCCCGGCCGAGATGTTCATCGACTGAGCGAGATGCTTAGGGTTAAGGTTAAAGACTCGAACTTTCAGGGTCCTACTGGAATCTAAGATTATTCTATCATTGTTTTTCCCACAACCTTCAGCCAATCACCCTAGAATCACACAAGGAAATTAGTCACTCATCATCATGAAAGTATTAATCAAATATATGGGAAGAAGGTGAATATTTGAACAAGAAGAATTTAATGAAAAGACTTCAATAACTGAATCAAATATCACAACAAAAGCGTTCCTTGGATAGAAATCCAACAAAGCAAGACAGCAAGGAAGGGAATCTAAGATAATCTTACAAAAATCCTTCAAAAGCTATAAAAGCTATAGACTTCAATCTTCCTTCAACCTTCAAAAAGGTTCTTCAAATCTCCCAACTGGAGTATGGCTGCTGCGTATGCGGGGTTTCCAACTGTATGCGGATTTTTCGGTGTAAGCGGGATGTGGATTTGTGGGAAATCCGACCCTTTTTATAGGAAAATAACTCTCCAAAGATAAGATATTTTAGAAAGATCTCTTCCCATAAAAATAGGTAAAATATATGATCTATTATATCTTCTTCCTTCCAGGAGCCAAGTCCAAAAATATAAGATCTCTTTCCAAAGATAAAAGATCTCAGCCAATAATAAAATATTCTCGCCGCGTCCCAGGTGTTCGCCTCGGTCGAGTCGACTTCTCTGGATCACCTCAGTCGAGGTGAATCTGTGGTCAACCGAGGTGAGTCACAACTGAATGTGAAATCTCTCAAATCTGGTCCAAAGTGAATCTCTAATCCATGGCTATGCTTCCTGGAGGGTTCCTTATGTTCCTAAATGTAGCTCCAATGACTCCATAGCTCCTTTTGCTCCTTTTTGATGCAAAACGTGCCATTTTACCTACGATTACAACAAAACTAGGTGTAGACCTCGATTCTCACAAAGGTAGATGAAATGGTAATATAATCACATATTATACATACAAACATGCAGATTATTGAAGATAAAACGTCCAAAAAAACCCTAAAATATAGACTATAATTCATGCTATCAACCCTAAATTTGTGTGGAAACCTAAAAGCGATAATAGAATTGCTTCGAACGAAGAGTAACAACACTTTTAGAAGACTTAGAAACAAGAAGAAAAGTGGATATGGACTTTCATTAAAAATGGTGATGAAGCGTTAAAGATGTTAATCTATAGTAAATAGATAATTTATTTACAATCACGAAATAGTCACATCAAGGGACATTATTTATTTTATCATAACTCCCATAAATTTGTTTTTACTGAACATGTTACTCAACCTTCTACATTGTAGTCTTAGTTAAATAATGATATTAAAAAATCTACTAAAAACCCACAACCATAAATCGCAACTAAAACTACAAACCAAAACTACAGGTACAAACTACAACTACAAATCTAATAGTTTTAAAAACGTTTATATAGCCTAGGACGAGGGGTGAGTAAAATCAATCCGATCCACCGATCCGGTCTGAAAATCCGTTGATCCGATCCGAAAAATCCAATATTTTGGTACCCGTTTTGATCCGGTCCGAATCTCATCCGATCCGGGAGATTTTCC
The DNA here is from genome assembly GCA_033239125.1 of Fagopyrum homotropicum. Lineage (NCBI taxonomy): Eukaryota > Viridiplantae > Streptophyta > Magnoliopsida > Caryophyllales > Polygonaceae > Fagopyrum > Fagopyrum homotropicum. The sequence continues at coordinate 13,407,087 of BSWB01000002.1, forward strand.
CGAATTACCGAATCCGATTCAATTCTCCTCTCGTCACTTTCTCCCAATCAAGATCTCTTGTATCACTATCATCTTATTTTTATTTTATTTTTTGAAAGCGGAAAACGGTTTAAAACCATTAGACGGCTTGAAAGGCCAAAAAACATCGACAGACGGACTAACCGTCTTGAAGGGTCATACAACAAATGAGAAAAGAAATACACAAAAATCCATCAAAATAAAAGCGAAAGAAAAAGAGTCTTCAAGGGAAAGCATGATGACCCAACCAACAGAAGGCCACGAGCATAAACGTTCATCTTCAAAAGAAGTACATATGTAGGATGTGTGGGGAACAAATGTGGAGACCTCAGATTTGGACTGCAACAGAACCGTCAGGAGTCAATCACAAATTCATGTCTCTTTCTCGACAAACGCTCAAAACCGCCATCAAAAGACAAGATCAAACCTTAGAAGACGAAATTGCACTAGAGTACGGGTACGTAACATGATGTATAAAGGTGTAAAAGTTGATGATTAACAAAAAAAGTTGGTTTGTAGGAGGAAATTGTTCACACAAAGGTTTGATTTTAACTTTTCCATATCATTTTTGGTGTTATTGAGCCGTTAGGCCGGGTCAAAACGACCTTAATTTTTATTTTTATTTTCAAGTTTAGTGTTTTGGGGACCATTAGGCCACGAGATCGGTGTCGTTAGGCCGCAATAAAGGTGCTCATGGGACGGGATTAACCTCCTCAAACTTAGTAAAATCATTTCATTGAGGAAAATAGTGTAAAAGTTGTACTTTAGTTTAAAAGAAAGGACATGAACAACTTTTGTTTTGATTCTTCTGATTTTGTTCTATGTTTTTAAAAAATCTTTATTGCCTTGGACAATCACGAAATGAGTATTAACTCAATCGAGCATAATATTTATTTTACTTTTCATTTTTGGTGTTTTTGGGTCGTTCGGCCGCTATATTGGTGCCCTTAGGACGGGGTTATCCTCCTCATTCTTCGTAAAAAAAATATTTCAATGCGGAAAATAGTGTGAATTGTACCTTTGTTTAAAAGAAAAGAACCAGAATAACTTTATGATTTGTTAGAAGGTAGATGCGAAACTAGATAACATGGAACTTTTTTTTATTGAAAGAAGGTAGAAACGAAACTAGATGACACGAAACTCGATCAAGCGATCAGAACATGGTCGAGGTTGGAGCCTTAGCTTGTTCGAGGCATTTTCCATTTTTGTTTTCGTTTTTAGGTGTTATTGGTGTCATTAGCATTATAAGATTTAATATTTGATCTAAAATACTCGTATAAAGTCTTATAAACTCGATGATGAAGCACTTATACAAAATCAATTGGGTGTAAACAAGAAACAATCCTTCCACGGGACAAGCTCATAACACAATTGGTACGATTTATAATCCTTTGGTCGGTTATTAGAGAAATTCAAGGTAAGACAAAATTGATGAAACAGGTTCCAACAATCCTTCACAAGCAAACAAAGAATGTGCATTCTGGATTACAATGACAATATAGATGAGTTCATCATCCTAGTCTAGTTGTTAAAACAGATGGATTGCAACCATGACTTCAGGAAAAGACACAAACTTAACAATACCAAGTTGGTTTCTTTTGTTAAAAAGGATCCATGTTGTGAGGCCACAAAATGGTGAAGGGGCCTTTGTAAGCGCTTGGACGGAGTGTTGTTGGAGGATATTTTTATCAAGCGCCGACGACGATAAACGAGGACAAATATTAAAGAAAGGGGTCGATTTCCGACAGGTGGGTGGCGAATGACAAGCTTTAAATTAAAGGAGTGCTGGTGATGAGGAGTTTCCCTTGGTGGTGTGGTGGCCGGTAGTGAGGAGAGACCAATGGTGGTGTACTGGTGGCCTGAGGTAGGGTTGGTAGGGGTTCCCCAAATGGCGGTCTATCAAAGTTGATAAAAGAGGGTTTCCTCTGAAACAGAAGAGATTGTTTTCACCTTAACTCCATTAAGCAGTAAGCTTAAAAGTTCCAGAGGTTGTTAAGAAGAGCATTGTGAGCTTCGCTACATTCACCAATCTTAGAGATGAAAAAATACATTCTTAGGCATTTGTTGGCTTATCAATTGAGGAGAGGGCGAGGAGCGTCAACGCTCCCAAAGAGAGGCGGAAAAACAACACATCGGCGGAGGAGCCTAGACAAGAGAGAGAGGAGGCTAATGTACTAACCGAAAATTTTAAATTCCGCCTGATACCGGATCAAAACCGGATTCCGATCCGTCATGTTTTTAATTTTGCTAAATAAATTATAACAATACTAATTTTCATCATTTTATGTGATCTTGACTCACCTAAAATGATAAATGTGATAAACCGTAAATTTTCCGTACGAGTTTTTATTACTCGTTTCAGTTTGTTGTTTTAATGAGTGAGCATCCTTTTTTGGCCCAAATGATCTCAGCCCAACCGGCCCAACACTCTATCTCTAACCCTAAATCCTAATCAAATCCCTAATCACATTTAAGCCTAACATAATCGTATTTCTCCTAACCTAGTATCGCTGCCTGCTTTCCTCTCCTTCAACCGCAACCAACTCGCACATCCCTCTCCCGTCTTCATCTGCGAGGAGACAGCAGCAGCAGCTCCTCAGCAACAACGCAGCAGCCACCAAGAGCTCCGTCCGCCGGCGTTGTCGACCGCTAGGTTAGCCGCCTCCTATGTCCATCTCTCCCCTTCCTCTCTATTCTCGAGTCGCAGCCGTCGTCTGACCTTGGCTTCACACAACAGCAGTGCAATAACCAATTAGGACGATCGATACAATACGAAGACTCAGGCGTTGTAGTAGGTCAGTCGTCTCTCCTTCCATTTTGTTCCCCTTCGGCTGCTCTTGTGTGTTAACTAGAAGGCGGGTATACTTCAGGCGCTGCACTAGTCACCAGTTAGGAAGAGCGGGGCAGCGTGGGGAGTACAGGCCAACCGGTTCCGAACCATTGCAGCCAATCGCGAGTCACACCGGTGAGTCCTCAGCACTGGAACGAGCCTCCCTAACCACCGGTAAGTAAACCTTCTGCTTGCTGTTTTGTTTCCCAAGCATCCTAAGGTAGAGAGGAAGAAAACATGTTGTAGACATGTAGATTGCTTAGTTGAAGGGAGGGAGCCATTGTTCTGAAAGCTTTGGACAACCTCAATCGTGCACCCCGCCAGATTCGAAATGAGGACCTGCTGGATTTGTTAAATAGGAAGTATTGTTGGAGGGGGGGCTCGAACTTAGGACCTTCTGCACACTCTTACCTTGAGCTTCGACCTGCTGACTTTAGAGCCAATTTTCTATAGCTTAAATCGAAAATCCACCGTTGAATTTTTAATATGTTGTAGATTGAAATACATATTTTACTGTGGTAAATTTTGAGAGAAAGTTAACGGTCGGATTGAGACTTACGAGGTCTTGAAGTAGGACAGTTGGGCTGTTTTTTTTTGCAAAAGAGGAAGAAAAATGACTAAGTGTAGAAATGTTATTTTTACCCCAACTTTAAAATTTCATGGGAGAATTTTGGTTAAGAATTTTAGAGAGATCTTGACACATATTTTAGTAGGTATATCATAGAAGAATTAGGAAGTGTATTCCGGTTTTTTCGATCTTTCATTAGAACCTTGGATCTTAATCCAAAGACGGACCTGAACAACTTTTTATGAAAGACTAGAATTTTGTGTAACTCTTATAAATCCTTACTAAAATTTTGTATGAGAATTAGATTTAGGACATAGGTTCTAGAATAGAATTTTAGGACTAAATGATATACTTCCCGGAGTTCGGAATCAGGGGCAGAGTGGTCTTTTTAACCTAAGAAAACCTTTTTCGTAAATTCCTTTCACGAGATTGTAAAACTTAGAAGTTTATAACTTCTAAGAGTGTGAGATGTAATTTTGATCCACGTGCCTTGTATGACAGGCGTTTGAGTTTCTACGGTTGCAGACCGAGTTGAGATTGTGAGGGTTGTGGTTTGATTCAGGTAAGTCCTTGCGACTTACTTAGCTGGTTTCTAGAGATTAGTTGAGTGATAATAGTGGTGTGTGTACCATGTGTGTTATAATAACAACTTGTTAAGGACGACCGTTGTTATTATGTGTTAAGGCTCAAGTGTATGTATAACGGGCCGTGACATCACTGCCCAGCTCTACCAGGAGACTGAGAGGTTCTCTATACCCAGACCATACAGGTACACGGTGAGATGCATCGGATCCACTCCTGATGGGTACATGGGGGCGGAGGCGAGGTTTGGGAATCCCTCGTGTCACAAAATAAGTATCATTAGTAAGACTGAATGACTTAAATGAAGATAATAAATGGATTGTTTGAAAGCATGATGAGTGTTTATTATTTTATGTGTGTGTGTGCTATTATTATTCTCCTAATGTTTAGATAACTAGTTAATGGTTGTTTTGTTGTGTTTTCAGATTTACCGCAGGTTAGAACAGCAGCTGAGTGATCCGGAAGTAGTGGTCAGCCGGGTCTCCGTACTCCTTAGAATGGGGTTGGGATGTTTCCTTTGGTGTTCTTTCTTTTGTTAAGACAGTTGGTCTTTTTCCCTTTGTTTAAGTACTATAGGCTGCTAGGCATTGTGGCATTCATTCCTTTAAAAATACTATTTCATGAATTTCGGTTTTTCTTATTTGTGTCTTGTTGCAAGATCCTAGTAATATTGTTGTTAAACTGAGGTCGGGACCCATTGTGAGGTCCTAACCAGTAATGCCCCGCGTTTTGAGAATTTAGGGTGTTACAACATGGTATCAGAGCTCTAGGTTGGCAACAATGGCACTTGAAATCTTCTGAAAGACCGAATAGGTATTTGAGCAGAACCCGAAAGGGATCTGAGTTTTAAAAAGGAATTTTGGTTTTCAAATGCATGCATAGTCTGGTTCGGAATAGAAAAGTACGGCCGACCACCACTACTACCGCGGATCTCAGTATCCTTAGTATGGACTTTAGGTTTTTACTTTATGTTGACTTATTAGCTTGATTATAAAGATATGTGATATAGATAAGTATATGCCGATAATTAATAGAAATTATAGTTATGTTATGTCCTTAACGGAGATAACATAATGAGTTTCTCACCCCTTTGACACACCTAAGTAGATTTGAAGGGTGTCAACGTGAGGATTAGTATGCACATCTTATGTGCATTAGGGTAGACGAACGGCGGACAACCCCTTCGAGCTTGTTGAGGAACGTCGAGACGAAAAAGTGAAGACTAAAAGACAATACCAACTACGATGACAAGAAGGGAATCCCAAGTCAACTCAATAGGATCAAATGAAGAATATACATGAGGGTAGTTCCGGTAACGCGTCGGATGACCGGCAAGTATACAAATTGGAAGAGACAACCCCTAGGTTCTTTCAAGATGGTGTAAAGCAACGTTACAAACAAGGGGGGATGCCTTCAGAAAAACAAATAGGCATGAAGGTGAAAGTGAAATATAGTAGCGATCCAGACAAGAGGCATTGAATCTAAGCTTACTGACGGACCAGAAGGTGAAAGTTTGAGGCTAGAAGTAGAGCGGAATATGATCACTCTCGACAAGCTACTTGCCACCACAATCAAGATGGGAAACCGAGACTATCACAAGCGTAGGAGTCAAGATAAAATACATTGTCTATCCCGATACGAAGAATTAAAGAGCGGCAAAATGAAAGCTTACAGGCTACTAGAAAAGGGAAGGCCGATTTCACCAACATGGAAGTGGTGTGACCTCCTAGAACACACAAGATTTACAACAAGGATCGGGATACAACAAAGACCGGATTTCTATAAAGGCGGAAGTACAAGCAGCACCCCAAGGAAGGAGGGTGTAGGAGAATAGTCTTGAGGAAAAAGAGGGTCTCTAATAACTTCGCACTCACGAAGGGGTTTAAATTAATAACACTAGCGGGTCATAACAAAGAACCGCAAGTGAACAATAACTCGAGTAAAAAGAATCATGGAGAAATGCCTACAAGTTATCGTAGGAGAATTGATAAGTCCATTGACGGAAGATGAAGATACAACTAGACTCGTAAGAGTATAGTGTTCTTATAGGAGTGTAGTTTGTAGAAGGAGATAAAGGAGTATAAATGGAAGAGAATTATTTTCACCTGGTATATCAAACCTCAAAAGAGATAGAAGAAAAGTAAGTCTACGATCTTATATAAGGTCAACTACATGCTAAATTGGTAACATTGAATGAGTCCAATACGACAACTCTAATAAAGAAATTAAAGAGAAGCTCTTGACGGTCGGTAATGACCATTGATGATAGTAATGGTGTAAAGAGAATTGTTGTGAGTGGTTGCTTACTACTGATTAAGGAAAGATACCTATCAAAGTTAGTAGGGAGGGATCCCTGTAAGAAGAACTAGAAGACTAAGAAGAAGTAGATGATTGTGAACATGCCCTATGTCTTAGCATTCTACATAAGTAGGACTGATGGTGCTCCTCCGAGAAAAGGTGGGATCAAACTGTCTAGATTGACAGGGGAAACCCTTGTAATTAAAAATGTAACACAGAATAATTGGAATTTCAGAGGCGGCACAAACTTATAGAGAGTATGATTTAAAGCCTTGGTGAAATGTGTGGTCAAGTTGTAAGGTGATGGAAGATAGAATCTACAAGTTGGCTAGAACAGACATGAGAAGGAGTAAATTTGAATGACTAAAGGTTGTTATATGGATCCGGTATTACCCCAATAAGATGATTACCGAAAGGTGTATATATAAAAGTTTAATGAGAAATGGAGGTACTCCATTGAAAATTCAAGCTGAACGGATGACATAAGAGTTGATGAAAGTAATAAGACCAACCAACACGGTTCGTAAAGCGAGTACGAGGAAACTCAAAGGGGTAACTATCCTACTGGGGGTAAAGATTTAAAGAAGGTAAAACGACACGAGCATAAGGACAACATAATAAATGCGAGTCAAGAACTTTGATTTTTGAGAAAATCATATACAAATGAGGTTTCTTATGCAAATGGTACCGATAGGTGTTTAATAAAGTCATACATATCGGACCGATAACGCTAGGATTGATAAAGTGTAAACCAAAAGAATAACTTAACCACTAAGAAGGAAAGTCATGTATCAAAAGGCGGGTCTTGCTAAATTGGAATAAAGTGTTGAGATGAGATTGCCTTTGTGGAATCTATGCAAGAGTACAACGTAAATGAGGTTCCAAAATGAAATGGGCAGTAATGATCAATTGAAAGTTGAGACCGATTCAGGGGAGGAAATTATTATAAGACGAGTCACCTAGTAGAAGAGTTAACAAGACAAGCTTGAGAGACCAAAAGAGATAAAATGTCGACCCGAATATGAAGGTCTAAGGTGCATGGAAGGGATACCTACAATGGAGTGTAGAAGCAAAATGTAGACTTTACAAGTGTGGAGAGGTTTTGACCTCCTCAAAGATATAGGAATTTGAAAGAAATCACAATGCCGGTATCAAAGACTTGAAGCCCTATAGCGGAAACGACGGAGTTTCATGAAGGCAATATTGCCGGTAACAACAGTGAAGGAATGTATATATGAGAACGGCCTTGGTGGACTCAAAAGTCCTAGGTAACCCCAATTATCACGGGACCTAAGTCATCAACACTGACGGTCCATGCAAGGGGACCTGCAAGGGGGTGATAACTAAAGTCATCAGAACTACGAAGACACTTACCAGCTATCGTTGAAGACTGGGAATGACTATTTATGTCAAGATGAATGACCCAATTGGGCTTGAGAAGTAGAGTTAGCCTAAGGAAAACAGAAGTGTGGAGGATAAAACAAATTAGCAAAGCATGAAAGGATTAATCGAGCAGATGATGCTCACCAAGAAATTTAACGCCAGTATAGTATGAGAAGAGTAAGTCCGGGATATGGAGATAAGTCAATTATAGACGGACCGACGTCAACGAGGACGTGTAAGGGTTGGTTGGTATTGACGAGTAGGTACCGTTAAGAAGAGACATTAGTGACTGCGGATTTAAGAGGTAACTTTACCGATGCCTTGGAGGATTCCTCAAGTAGGCAACGACAACCTTCAGGGATGATCTAAGGATATGGAGAGAAATCGGGTTAGAGGTTGCTTACTGGTTGGTTAAGAACAGACTACGGTTGAGTAAAAGAGTAAGGGTCTATTTGAAGAAGATCTTGCTAGTATTAGAAGGGAAGTATAGGCGGGAGTTGGGTAAATCATGTTGACCCTTAGAAAGACGCCATTGTGCCTAATGGGTGTAACAACAGAAGCGTGGTAGACACATAACCCACAAATGAAGAAAATCAATGTTAGGTTAACTATGATTTCAAGTTAAGGAATTAGAGATCTATATAAAAAGATCCACTTGGGTGTGTGATTTGTTTTGAGTTATATAAATTTGAAAGCTTGACAAGAAGTAGGTGAAATCCATTAATTAAGGAACGATCCGATTAGGTCACATTGAGGAAACCGGACCAAGCGGTATGTATTACAAAGAGCATTAGGCACACAGTAAAGTGCCGACAGAAGTTTAAGATCATTATTTCAGAATCGATAGTCGAGAACTTTCAAAAAAAAAATGGTGGGCCCAATGGAAAGAAAAGTTTGGTAGAGTCATCAAAAGAGTTGGAAGTAAGTTTAGAAAACCAAACCGTGAAGAGAGTACCTACCGGATCCTAGACACGTCATCAGTCAAGAGGATTTGAAAGTTGAGCCCGACCATACATTTGTAGAGTACCCAGTAGCTGTCCTGGAGCGTAGTACTAGACGTTTGCGGTCCAAGGAGATACCTATGTTGAGGATCCAGTGGTCTAGACGAGGAGCTGATGAGGCCACTTGGGAGACATATGAGAGTATTAGGCGTAATTATCCCGAGTTCTCTGCGGGGTTAGACGTTACTTTTGTATCGACGAGTTAGTACTCGGATGTTGTGTTTTGACCATTCATGTTTCTATTATTTGGATTGAGTGATTATGTTTTATGTGATGTGTGTCTAAGTATGATGATTGAGTAGTTGCCTGGTGGAAAACGAAAATTTCAAGAAACTCAAGTATACCAAGGAAAACGTGTGATTAAGAACATCATTCTAAGTTTCGGGACGAAACTTCTTTTAAGAGGGCACTGATGTAATAACCGAAAATTTTAAATTCCGCCTGATACCGGATCAAAACCGGATTCCGATCCGCCATGTTTTTAATTTTGCTAAATAAATTATAACAATACTAATTTTCATCATTTTATGTGATCTTGACTCACCTAAATTGATAAATGTGATAAACCGTAAATTTTCCGTACGAGTTTTTATTACTCGTTTCAGTTTGTTGTTTTAATGAGTGAGCATCCTTTTTTGGCCCAAATGATCTCAGCCCAACCGGCCCAACACTCTATCTCTAACCCTAAATCCTAATCAAATCCCTAATCACATTTAAGCCTAACATAATCGTATTTCTCCTAATCTAGTGTCGCTGCCTGCTTTCCTCTCCTTCAACCGCAACCAACTCGCACATCCCTCTCCCGTCTTCATCTGCGAGGCAACAGCAGCATCAGCTCCTCAGCAACAACGCAGCAGCCACCAAGAGCTCCGTCCGCCGGCGTTGTCGACCGCCAGGTTAGCCGCCTCCTCTGTCCATCTCTCCCCTTCCTCTCTATTCTCGAGTCGCAGCCGTCGTCTGACCTTGGCTTCACACAACAGCAGTGCTATAACCAATTAGGACTATCGATACAACACGAAGACTCAGGCGTTGCAGTAGGTGAGTCGTCTCTCCTTCCCTTTTGTTCCCCTTCGGCTGCTCCTGTGTGTTAACTAGAAGGCGGGTATACTTCAGGCGCTGCACTAGTCACCAGTTAGGAAGAGCGGGGCAGCGTGGGGAGTACAGGCCAACCGGTTCCGAACCATTGCAGCTAGTCGCGAGTCACACCGGTGAGTCCTCAGCACTGGAACGAGCCTCCCTAACCACCGGTAAGTAAACCTTCTACTTGTTGTTTTGTTTCCCAAGCATGCTAAGGTAGAGAGAAAGAAAACATGTTGTAGACATGTAGATTGCTTAGTTGAAGGGAGGGAGCCATTGTTCTGAAAGCTTTGGACAACCTCAATTGTGCACCCCCCAGATTCGAAATGAGGACCTGCTGGATTTGTTAAATAGGAAGTATTGTTGGAGGGGGGCTCGAACTTAGGACCTTCTGCACACTCTTACCTTGAGCTTCGACCTGCTGACTTTAGAGTCAATTTTCTATAGCTTAAATCGAAAATCCACCGTTGAATTTTTAATATGTTGTAGATTGAAATACATATTTTACTGTGGTAAATTTTGAAAGAAAGTTAACGGTCGGATTGAGACTTACGTGGTCTTGAAGTAGGACAGTTGGGCTGTTTTTTTTGCAAAAGAGGAAGAAAAATGACTAAGTGTAGAAATGTTATTTTTACCCCAACTTTAAAATTTCATGGGAGAATTTTGGTTAAGAATTTTAGAGAGATCTTGACACATATTTTAGTAGATATACTATAGAAGAATTAGGAAGTGTATTCCGGTTTTTTCGATCTTTCATTAGAACCTTGGATCTTAATCCAAAGACGGACCTGAACAACTTTTTATGAAAGACTAGAATTTTGTGTAACTCTTATAAATCCTTACTAAAATTTTGTATGAGAATTAGATTTAGGACATAGGTTCTAGAATAGAATTTTAGGACTAAATGATATACTTCCCGGAGTTCGGAATCAGGGGCAGAGTAGTCTTTTTAACCTAAGAAAACCTTTTTCGTAAATTCCTTTCACGAGATTGTAAAACTTAGAAGTTTATAACTTCTAAGAGTGTGAGATGTAATTTTGATCCACGTGCCTTGTATGACAGGCGTTTGAGTTTCTACGGTTGCAGACCGAGTTGAGATTGTGAGAGTTGTGGTTTGATTCAGGTAAGTCCTTGCGACTTACTTAGCTGGTTTATGGAGATTAGTTTAGTAATAATAGTGGTGTGTGTACCATGTGTGTTATAATAACAACTTGTTAGGACGACCGTTGTTATTATGTGTTAAGGCTCAAGTGTATGTATAACGGGCCGTAACATCACTGCCCAGCTCTGCCAGGAGACTGGGAGGTTCTCTATACCCAGATCATACAGGTACACGGTGAGATGCATCGGATCCACTCCTGATGGGTACACGGGGCGGAGGCGAGGTTTGGGAATCCCTCGTGTCACAAAATAAGTATCATTAATAAGAGTGAATGACTTAAATGAAGATAATAAATGGATTGTTTGAAAGCATGATGAGTGTTTATTATTTTATGTGTGTGTGTACTATTATTATTCTCCTAATGTTTAGATAACTAGTTAATGGTTGTTTTGTTGTGTTTTCAGATTTACCGCAGGTTAGAACAACAGTTGAGTGATCAGGAAGTAGTGGTCAGCCGGGTCTCCGTACTCCTTAGAATGGGGTTGGGATGTTTCCTTTGGTGTTCTTTCTTTTGTTAAGACAGTTGGTCTTTTTCCCTTTGTTTAAGTACTATAGGCTGCTAGGCATTGTTGCATTCATTCCTTTAAAAATACTATTTCATGAATTTCGGTTTTTCTTATTTGTGTCTTGTTGCAAGATCCTAGTAATATTGTTGTCAAACTGAGGTCGGGACCCATTGTGAGGTCCTAACCAGTAATGCCCCGCGTTCTGAGAATTTGGGGTGTTACAGCTAAAGCATCCGAGTTTCGATGGACGCATTTACTTTAGCATAGAGGATACCAGACTATGCAATTTTTATTCTTTGAGGTTTCAGGTGGAAGATTAACTTCCAGACGCCGAAACATATGTATTAAACATCAACGAGTTACAAAAAAACAAAAGCGATAAGCCATATCAGAGGGAGAGAAAGCTATTTTAGCAGGTTCAAGGTGAAATTCGGACGGAGGTTGTGGTGATTTGGGGATTCCCGGAGATTTACATTAGGATTTTCCTTGTTTGGAAATAGGGGATACATTTAAGAGGGGCTCGTTGCAACGCGTTGCCATCTCTCGAATTTGGGTTTTTTTAGTTATAATTGTTGCAACTACCATCTTATTGGTTGAAGTTAAATAAATCAATTTTAGGTGCTAGTGTTTAAAAGTAAAACCATAAATAACACAAATTTCACAAATGAGATGATAGGGATACAAATGATACATCTTATATCTATTAAAGTATAAGCCTCTTTTGTCACGTATCAATGCCACATTTCTCGAAGCCCAAAAAAATATTTTTAAAAGTTTTTCAAAATATTAATATAAATTGAAAATTGTTTCTAAGTTTATAAAAAAATATTTAAAAAATATTATTACAAAAATGGTTTTTAAACTTTTACGGATTATTTTTACCAAGAATCATATCTTAACAAATCCTTTAGTTTTATTTTTTACGGTGTAACATTTTTTTTTTGTCAAATAGATTTTTACATTTTTTTTATCTTTTATGTTAATTCATTTCATATTTTTGTTTTTATTTTGATCAAAATATAACTAAAATAATTTGTCAAACCATTTTTTTATCAAAATTGTTTTTAAATTCAAAAAAATATCTTCATTAATCAACAAAATACACACTTTTAAATAAATGATATCTTCATTTTTAAAAATATATAACAATCTTATTAATTTATATACCCTTTAAGAAAAAAAAAAAGATAACCAATAATGTTTATGTTAATAATGAAAAGTTGTTAGCTATTTCAATTTTTTTAAAATAATGTTGGCTATAATAGAAAATTTGCGTACATAATCAATGTTGCTATCTATTCAGGTATATCTTAATTTAATAAACATAAACGGAATTTTATTTGAATTGCTTAACCAAATTCTAAATAATTTGGTTATAGGACTACGGTAATTTATTACCTTTATTTTTTTCTATTTTAATCAAGTTCAAAACATATTTATTTTTATTCAAAGCTAATATATAATCATTAAAAAAATTATACTATAAATCACGGTTATAAGCAAAAGGAACGTAAGAGTTCATTATTTTTTCTAACAAAACCTCAATCTAATTATTATAAATTAATTTAATATATGTAATTAATTAGAAGAGAAAATACTTAAAAGAGAATTAAAAAACATAATAATAATTATAATTTCATTCTCCGAATTTTTATCTTACGAAAATATACATATAAAATTCTAAGTATTAAGTATTTATTAAAACTCAACCTGCACAAAGTGCGGGTAATAAACTAGTGTATCAATGTTACGGGAGATCCTGACCGGCTTTCTCCAAGCCTTAGCCCATTTACAAAAAAAAATACTTATTATTAAGTTAGATAGGCTTTAAAGTAAATTCGACTTAACTCTACTAGAAACAATCATTAGTTGGGTGATAAATGAGTGAAACAATGTCGTAACCCACTTATTAAATATTATCAACTTATAATGTATTTTCAATTTAATATAGTTATTATAACATAAACAATCATGAAATTATCATATTCTGTTATTTTAAAACTAAATATATAAAGTTTAAGATATTACGGATGCATAAGGTCAAATAATAGGCGGAAGACATTTTCCGTTCATCATCCTATCACCCAAATTTTTGAATTTTCTCCCGTTTTTACTGATAGGGTGATTTTAATATCCATCGGGTGAAATTAGCACCCCTTAATTAAACCGCCTAATTTTTTGAGTTTTCTCCCCGTTTTTATTAGTCGGATGGTTCAAATATCATCAACGCGGGTAAAATTATTACCCCTAAATTAAATATTTTCCAAAGAAACCAAAATTCTAAATTTTGTAGATCCGGACAAACCGTAATAACGGTGTTTGAATTGGATTGTGTTTAAATATACTCAAAATTGGGTTATTTGAAAGATTTATTTTAGATTTAAGCCTTCACTTTGGTTTAATGAATTTGAAGAAAGTATTAACTGATATTTTTTATTTATTATAACTTTTAAATGGTATTTTAGCTGTATTATAACTTTATTGCAAAAACACCCAAAAAACATATAACTTAGAATAAATATATAATATATTAGATATTTCTAAATTACAACTCAACTTCTGATTCTAGTCTTTCTCGTTCCTAAGCTAACAATTAAGAATTTTTATTTTTAAAATTTTTGATATAATTCAGTTATATTTGGGTTTTTTTTAAAAAAAACTTGAGTTTGGATTGACCCAAAATTTGCATCAACCCGACGGGCTGACACTAATGCTAAATTATTGTATTTTTGGCCGAAACCAACATAATGCATTAAGTTGTGTTCGGTATAGATTATAGGTTAATATGTTTTGGAGAGGTTTAAATATTTATTGAAATATTATCGCAAGCTTTATCCTATTCTTAATATTTTTTTTAACGGAAAGCAGTTTGTACCATTAGACGGTATGTCATCCAGTGGATCGAAATGTCGAAAAAGATCGGCAAGACGGACTAACCGTCGTGAAGGGCCACAACAAATGGAAAAGTAATACACAAAAATACATAAAAAAAAAAAAAACAGGGCTACTATTCGGGCGGACTCGCGCCTTCATAGAGGCGGAGTCCGCCCGTTATTCATTCAAAAATCGGACCGTTGGACGTACTAGCCGTTGGGGATTTTTGGAGCCTATATAATAACATATGAGACTCATTCACCTTCATCCACAAGTTAGAAAACGTAAAGAAAAAAGTCGTTAAAATGTCGTCGTATTCCGATGAAGTTGATGTAGAATCCGATGGTGAAAGCTCGATGATGCCGTTCGATATTGAAAAATATAGTGATCCGGAAGAAATTCTCGCAAAACTTGAAGTAAGTGTACAAACTCATTTTTATACTTTACTGTTATGTCGTTTTATTTTGTCGGAATTATAGAATTTGCAATGTTAGAATAGAGAATCGAAATTATAGAATTTGCAATGTTAGAATAGAGAATCGGAATTATAGAATTAGCAATGTTAGAATAGAGAATCGAAATCATAGAATTAGCAATTTTAGAATAGAGAATCGGAATTATAGAATTAGCAATGCAAGAATAGAGAATCAGAATCATAGAATTAGCAATGTTAGAATAGAGAATCGAAATCATAGAATTAGCAATGCAAGAATAAAATGATGTGTTTTTTTAAAATAATATTCTATGTTATTTTTATTTAGGATCTTATGGATTACTCTCGTGCTCTCGGTACCAATTATTCTTCAAAATTTGAGCTTCATGGATATTTTGCGGATAGAGAGAACTTATTGGGATGGGCTCGGTATGTGGCCAACACTATGAATATGGTGTTGGTCATTAAAAATCATGGTTGGATAGAAGGGGTTTTCGTATCCTACAATTGGGTTGTGATAGACACGGAGGACCGAGAAAAGAAAAAGACGTAGATCCCGATCATGTTCCAAGTTCTAGCCGGAAAAAAAACTCGAAGAAGTGTATGTGTTTGTTTGAGCTTGTAGGAACCCAAATTGAAGAGGAAAAGTGGACGGTGAGGGTTGTATGTGGAATCCACAACCATATCATTCCTTCGGTGTTAAGAGGTCATGCATATGTTGGACGTATGACTCCGAAGCAGACCCGAAAGGTGGAGCGTGAATTGAATTCTGGCTTAAAACCGAGACATATATTAAAATCCGTACAATTAGAGGATCCCGACAATGTCACCTCCATCCGTCAAGTTTATAACACCGGTTTGAAGATTAGAATGGAACAAGCCGAAGGAAGATCTCCATTACAAAAACACTTCACACGTTGACGGAACGTGGATACTATATAAACACTCGGAGAAGTCAAGATTTCGATGAAGTGATTGATTTCTTTATCTCACATCCCGACTCGAGGCATTTGCTCAACATGTTTCCCTATGTTATTGTGATGGACTCGACATATAAGACCAACAAGTAAGCTTCAATTCAAGCCACATTTTTACTTTATTTCATACACTCATTCTTATTTTCCTTAGAAATTGTAACTCAGTCGTTGTTTCGTATTACTTTTAGGTACAATATGCCATTGTTGGAGATCGTAGGCATCACTAGCACCAAGAAGACATTCGCAATTGCTTTTGTGTTCATGGCACAGGAGAATAGAGATCATTACGAGTGGGCTTTGAGGAGGGTCCGGCATTTGTTGTACGGAAAGACGTCGGAGGTGATTGCCACTGATCGTGAGTTTGGTCTTATAAGCGCATTGGGTGTAGTATTTCCCTAGGTGAAGCATATATTGTGCACGTTTCACATAAAGTGCAATATAGTTAACAGAGCGGCACTTGTTTTGCGCAATAAGGAAGCGGAAGCACTCTTCATATCCCATTGGCATGCCTTGTTCGAGTCAAGATCCCCTGGAAGCTACCAACGCCGTTGTTACGCTAAGATCGTGATGCGCAAATGGGTTTTAAATTTATAACTCGAACTAAATCCTAAACTACCTAGCGAAACCCGCAGTGTACGGGACGTTTGTAGAAGGGATAGTATTCCGAGGTCGAACACAAAGACTAAGGTGAAATTGATTCGATTTGTGATTGAGTTTAGTAAAGACCTAGGTTGAAAGAAAAGAAAGAAATAAAGAAATGAAAATCTCAAATGGTTTTGGTTGGTTTTTGGTGATTAATCAAAGATCACAATTCATGCAAAGTAAACAATCAATCTAAACTATGAATCAACACAAATAAACAAACTAAACAAGATAATGATCAAGGAAAGAAAAGACGGATTCTAGGGGTCGGAAGTTCCGGTTATGGCATAGGACTCAAGCTATCTATTCATTTCTTGGATTAACTATGATATGTTGGGATTAAGTGTTTCTAGATTGGGATCAATTACCGGGTAGGTCTCATGGTCCACTAGTCCATTCCTAAGGTCTCATCACCGGGTAAGTCTCTAAAACCTAAGGGACGGAATTCTACACAAACCGGAATGTTACCTAGAGATCTTAACCTATCCTTACCGGGTAATTCTTGGAAAGGGAAGTCCTAAACAACTATCCTAGCACACTAAATCCAATGGCGGTTTATTAGGCTCACCACTACCTAAGGTTTGTTATCTTTGGAATCTAAGGGTAAGGATTACCGGGTAAGTCTCTCCTAACACTTAGTTGCTAACACTAGGTCACCCTAGGATAGATTTAACTCAACAAACACTTAGGGTTTCAACATTCCAACAATCTAAGACAAGATCCATCGAACCAGGGAAAATCACGGTTTGTTCTACCTAAACCACGGCCGTGATTAGGCAAGAACTACCCGTGATTTCTAACAGGAGCTACGTTTATGCACACAAGTCATCCAAAGATAAATCTAAGTCTGTCCTATCATAGCCCTAGCCATAACCATCCTTTCCTTACCCTAGAACCATATCTATTTAGCCTACAACGTTCATAATAGAAATCGAAACAAACAAACATAAAATCATGACATCCATTTGCAAGATGATGAAGGAAAAGAGATGAACAAGTGAACTAAAGCAAAACCAAACTGAAAATAGAATTAGAGTAACTCACAATCCTTCCAAAAGAAGGTTCAAATGATTCATACAACTCTAGAAATAGAATCCGGAATTCTTCACTACAAAAACTATCAAGGTGTGGTAATGGTGTGTGTTCTTCTTCTCCTCTTCAATGGAGCTCTTCTTCTTCCTCTTTGACACTTTCCTTCCTAGAAAGACTTCTTGTTGAGAGAATATTTTTGTTAGAGGATAATGGAGAGCTTCTCCAAGATGCTTCTCACAGCCAATGAAGGACCACTTTTATAACAAATTTTGCATGAGCTGGCCATGAGAGTCGTGGCACAGCTGTCACAAGAATCTGGCAAAATCCACGGGTGATTCCACGGCCGTGGAGTGTCAGAGAACCGTGATTCTGTGCAGAAACTTCGCCTTGGATCATTAAGCTGTGATTTGGTGCATGGCTAGTGTTGGCAAGGTTCCATGAGTCCTCTTTAGCCCTTAGCTTGTGTCCCAATGAGTCCGAGGGTGTGTCATCTAGATGAGCGATCCTCAAACGTATCGTTTTAGCTCCTAAATTTCCCGAAATACCTACAAAGCAACGCACAAGTCCGTGTAGACGTCTATCTCGACAAAGTACGTGAATTGAGTGCAAACGTCGTGAACTAGTGCTAAACTATGCATGAATGAGTGAGAAATCTATCTAAATGATTATCTAAAACTAAGTACTAAATCGTGTTATCAAAATACCCCATACTTAAGGTTTGCTCGTCCCCGAGCAAATTCTCAACTATAGACTAAGAGATGACATGATTTATGCATGCAGAAAAATGGCAAAATCTTTTTGGGTTTGTGCTTCTATTGTTGGATCACCTTCAAAGTCATGTTTCATGGTAAAGGACAAGCAATCATGCATTCAAACAAATGAAGACATGGAAAGACAATTGTACTTAACTCAAAAGTATGCATGAAATGTAAAGATGAAGAAGTCAAGAAGATCAAGAGTATATCCAATCTAAATCACTAAGTCTTACAAACATGCAAATAGGTCATAAGGTCTTGTGAAATATAAGGGCCAAGAAATGTAGTGATTGGGTAGGGATTTCTTGGTTATGTGATGCTAATCCGGGAACGGAACTAACTCCACAATCTTGTCCTCGATCAACTTCCCTCAAGTGTATATTTTCCTCTATCTTTTCTTTCTTTTCTTTTTTTTCTTTGACTTATTTTTGAGACAATGGCATTGGTGTACAAAAGCCGAAACCTTAGTGATTAGCCGTCCTCGGGCTTTTTCTTAGTTTTCGAGGAGCATCCACACCGGGCACACATACCAAAGCTCGTTAGGACTATTGGTTTATTTGACTTTGGCAAGGCACCAACACCCGATTATGTGAAGTGTACCGAGTTACTTGTCATTTAAGCCAATGTCCCCAAGCCTATATTTTTTGCTACACTTTTCACAACAAATTCAGCATTTTATGCATGATATTCTTTTCATCAACAACTTCACCTCACATTTGCTTTTCACACACATCAACACACTAGCATGCTCCTATTCCCGGATGGGTTAAAAGAGGTCAAATTTATCTCAATTGAGGTGCTCAAGCAATCATGATTAAGATGAGAAGTAGAGAAAGATGAATTGCCTCATTCATTCCTAGATGGTATGCAAGAACTATCATGTAATATCGATCTTCACTACTCAATCCTTTCTAGGCAAACATCATGGTCACAAATCATTCATAGAATTTCAAGAGAAGTATTTCAAGTCCACATATGCGTTCATCAATCCTAACACATGAGGTCATCCATAGCCAATTCACACGACAAGATTCATCATTAGGATCATATCCAAGCCTAGAAAGCACAAAAAAAATTTAAAATTTTCTGATTTTTATGGTATTTTCGATTTAAGTATGTACAATGCAAGACATGTGAAGATTTTAAGCTATCCTAGATGCTCATCATGCAAAGGATCATGCAAACCCCACCCCATACTTAGAAACACATTGTCCCCAATATGGTATACAAGTAAAGAGAGTGAAAGAAGGTTCTCACAATGTAAAAATGGTTTGCTATGGTATTTGGGATTGCTCAATAGTGAATTGATGTTTGATGATCCTATCAACAATGGTAGAGAGCTCTTAAGCATCCATCTAAGCTTTGGAACCCGCGCTAGGCACCGCTAGCCGTCCAAGTTCCGCGTACGCTCCACCTATAATTGGTTAGGGGTTCATCATCGTCATTCCTATGTCAAGCAAGGCTTCTAATGCCACTAATGTTCTAGCACACACACAAAGTAGACAAAACACACACAAAGATAGAAAAGTCTAAAAACGAAAACAAAACAATAAAAAGGAAAAATGTTAGCAATGGGTTGCCTCCCACCAAGTGCTTCTTTAAGGTCATTAGCTTGACCAAACTCGGGGGCGTCTACTCAAGGTGAAGTGGGGCAATCATGTCCACCGGGGCTCCCGGAATATACTTCTTCACGCGGTGCCCATTCACTTTGAAATTCCCACAATGTTCCCCTCTTATCTCAATAGCTCCATGGGGAAAGATCTTCTTCACCACATATGGCCCGGTCCATCTTGATTTGAGCTTTCCGGGAAAGAGCCTTAGTCTTGAGTTGAAGAGAAGGACAAGATCTCCTTCACTCAACTCCTTGGGGATGATCCTCTTGTCATGCCATCTCTTGGTTCTCTCCTTGTAGATCCGGGCATTCTCATAAGCTTCCAACCGGATCTCCTCAAGGGCGTTTATATCAAGCAACCTCTTCTCTCCCGCCTCCTTGAGGTCAAAATTTAGCCACTTAATGGCCCAATAAGCTCTATGCTCCATTTCCACCGGAAGATGGCAAGACTTTCCATAGACCAACTTGTAAGGAGTGGTTCCAATTGGTGTCTTGAAGGCGGTCCTATATGCCCACAATGCGTCATTTAGCTTCATAGCCCAATCCTTTCTAGTCCTAGACACCGTCTTCTCAAGGATGGCCTTGATCTCCCGGTTGGAGATCTCCACTTGGCCACTAGTTTGGGGATGGTAAGGTGTTGCCACCTTGTGAGTCACCCCATACTTAGCCAAAAGCGCCCCAAAATTCCTATTGGTGAAGTGCTTTCCTCCATCACTAATGATCACCCTTGGTGTTCCAAACCTAGGGAAGATCACCTGGTTGAAGAACCGCACTACCACCTTGGCATCATTTGTAGGAGAGGCGATTGCCTCCACCCATCTTGACACATAGTCCACCGCCAATAGGATGAAGAGATTGCCACATGAAGAAGGGAATGGTCCCATGAAGTCCACACCCCACACATCAAATATTTTGACTTCTTGGATGTTGTTCAAGGGCATTTCATTCCTCCTTGAGATGTTGCCCGTCCTTTGGCAAGCATCACATGCCGCTACAAAACCTTGCACATCTCTAAACAAGTTAGGCCAATAGAAACCGGATTGCAATACCTTTGCACACGTTTTGTGTGAGCTAGCATGGCCTCCACATGGTAAGGAGTGACAATGCCGGATCACACTCTCTACTTCATCTTCCGGTATGCATCTTCTAAACATTCCATCCGGGCCTCTCTTGAACAAGAGTGGCTCACTCCAATAGTAATGTCTCACATCGTTGAAGAACTTCTTTCTTTGTGCATACGTCAATCCGGGAGGCACCTCCTCACACACTAAGTAGTTCATAATGTCGGCATACCATGGCTCATTTCCTCTAGACACTTGGAACAAGCATTCCTCCACCATTTGCAATTGCTCATCCCGGAATGAGTCATCAATTGGGATGTCATCTCTTTCAAGCTCTAATGGTGGGAGTCTACTAAGGTGATCCGCCACCGAGTTCTCGGATCCCTTCTTATCCCGTATTTCCAAATCAAACTCTTGAAGAAGAAGGATCCACCGAATCAACCTTGGTTTGGCATCCTTCTTTGTAAGTAGATAACGGATCGCAGCATGATCCGTATAGACTATGACCTTCGCTCCAACAAGGTATGAGCGGAACTTTTCAAATGCATACACCACCGCTAGCAACTCCTTCTCGGTGGTAGCATAATTGAGTTGGGCATCATCTAGCGTCTTGCTAGCATAATAAATGGCATGAGTGCGCCCATCTTTCCTTTGCCCCAAAACAGCCCCAACGGCTACATCGCTTGCATCACACATGATCTCAAATGGTAAACTCCAATCCGGAGGTTGCATGATAGGTGCGGAGATCAAGGCGTTCTTCAACCTACAAAAGGCCTCAAGACAATCTTTGGAAAAGACAAAATCAACATCCTTCATTAGTAGGTTAGTGAGAGGCTTAGAAATTTTAGAGAAATCTTGAATAAACCTCCGATAAAAACCGGCATGCCCTAAGAAACTCCTTACCCCCTTCACCGAGGTAGGTGGCGGCAACTTCTCTATCGTTTCAATTTTGGCCCTATCAACCTCAATGCCACGGTTAGACACCAAGTGTCCTAACATAATGCCTTCACTTACCATGAAGTGGCATTTTTCCCAATTCAAGACAAGATTTGTCTCCTCACATCTTTGCAATACTAATGACAAGTTAGCCAAGCAATTATCAAATGAAGAACCATAAACAGAGAAATCATCCATAAACACTTCCACGATATTTTCTATGTATTCCGAAAAGATAGCCATCATACACCTTTGGAAGGTGGCGGGTGCATTACACAACCCAAATGGCATTCTCCTATATGCAAAAGTACCCCATGGACATGTAAAGGTTGTTTTCTCTTGGTCATCGGGGTGGATAGGGATTTGGAAGAATCCACTATAGCCATCTAGATAACAAAAATGAGAGTGTTGAGCTAACCTTTCTAGCATTTGGTCAATGAAGGGGAGAGGGAAGTGATCTTTCCTAGAGGCCATGTTCAATTTCCTATAATCAATGCACATCCTCCACCCTGTAACCGTCCTAGTTGGGATTAGTTCATTGTTCTCATTAGTTACTACGGTCATCCCACCCTTCTTAGGAACTACATGAACGGGACTAACCCACTTACTATCCGAGATAGGGTAGATAATTCCCGCATCTAGCAACTTAATGATTTCTTTTTTGACCACCTCTTTCATTATAGGATTCAATCTCCTTTGATATTCAATAGAGGGTTTGTGGTTATCTTCCATCATTATCTTATGCATGCACAAAGAAGGTTTAATGCCAACCAAATCATCAATAGTATAGCCAATGGCTTTCCTATGCAATCTTAGTTCATGCAACAACTTAGCAAGTTCATCATCACTCAAGCATGCATTCACAATTACCGGATATGTAGAATTATCACCAAGAAAAGCATACTTTAAATGAGAGGGGAGGGGTTTGAGTTCAAGTTGAGGAGGACCTTTATCGATTGGAGACGATCCAAACAATGTTGGATGAGATGAATCCAAAGCAAATGAAGACTCCTCATGGCTCCTAAGAGCTTGACCATCATTAAGGACTGGTCCAGGGAAAACCACGGCTGGAAACACGGTTTGCTCAACTTCCACGGCCGTGGTTCTTGCTAAGCTTGCTTCCCGGAGTTGTCCAGAAAGTTTGACGGCCGTGGAAAATAAATCTCGGCCGTGGAACTTGCAGCTGTTCAACACCTCTTCGTGGCCTTCAAATCCAGCTCTTGGCTCCTCTTCCAATGCTTCCAATGCCTTGATCTCCTCATTGCAGGCTTCCTCAACACTTTCCTCCATCATACTTAAGGTAAGAACCTTCTCCAAGGGATCCTTGATCAAGATCGAGCTCACAACTTCCCTAGATTCTTCTTGCTCGACTATGTTGAAGACATCTTCATCAAGGGTCGGCCCTTTCATCATTGTGGACAATTTGAATTTGATGTTCTCCTCCCCAATGTTGAAGGAGAGAGTTCCATTCTTGCAATCCACTAGGCATCCGGAGGTGGCTAGGAAAGGTCTTACCAAGATGATGGGAACCGGATAGTCCGTCGGAATATCCAAGACTACAAAATCGATTGGCACATAGAATCCTCCTAGTTGCACCGGAATGTCCTCTAAGATCCCAACCGGATGAGTGATAGAACGATCCGCCATATAGAGGGTCATCTTGACCGGTTTTGGCTCTCCTAGCCCAACCTTGTTGCAAAGTGCAAGCGGTATGATGCTTACACTCGCTCCAAGATCACAAAGGGCCTCGTACTTCACATCTCCCACTCCAATTGGGACACAAAAAGAGCCCGGATCTCTCAGCTTGGGAGGCATCTCCTCCTTCATTGTTTGGATCAACTCCGAGGATCTCTTGGTCATTCTTATCTCCCCATACTCCTCCAACTTCCTTTTGTTGGAGAGTATTTCCTTCAAAAACTTGCCATATGCCGGCATTCCTAAAATGGCATCCATGAACGGAATGTTAATATGTAATTTGGACATTAGTTCAAGGAACTTACCAAAGTGATTGTCCAAACGAGCTCTTGATCTTGATTGTGGGAACGGTAGTGGTGGCTTGTATGGAGGCGGTGCCACATAGGTTGGCTCTACATCCTTGCTCTTGCCTCCATCTTCTTGCAACCTTCCCTCTTCTACCACTACTTGCTTTCCCTTAGCATTGTCCTTGGGCAAAGGATCTTTCATACTCAACCCACTCCTCGTTGTAATAGCCAACACTTGGCCTCTTGGGTTGTCTTCGGTTCTTCCGGAAAGCTTTCCCGGGTCTCTATGGGCTTCACCCGCCTTTTGGAACACTTGTGCTTCCAAAACTTTTTGAGCCTTAGAAATTGAAGTCACCGTGCTCTCAAGACCACTCAACCTTCCAAGCAATTGCTCAAACATTATTTCGGTTCTATCCTTTGGAGGTTGAGTAAATCCGGGTGGAGGTTCTTGTGAAGCTCTTGATGGTGGAGTTGTGCTTGTGGAGGAGGAAGGGTTCAAGGCTCCATCCGGGTTAGAGTAAGAAAATCCGGGATGGTTGTGGTTGGGCCGGTAATTGTTGAATTGCCGGTTGTTGTTGAAACTCCTAGGGCCTTGGTAATTGTTGAAGTTGCCCCTTCCCATATAATTCACATCTTCCTCCTTGGAAGACAAGTTGGCTTGTGGAAGCACTTGAGGAGTTGCTTGGTTCTTCAAAGTTGTAGCACACAACTCCCTCAAGGACTTCAACTCATTGTTGATGGCGTCAAGCTTGAAATTGCTCATGGTGACTTCACTCACCTCATAAGCTCCCGCCTTTCTCCCCTCACTCTTCCTATGGGAGTATTTCTCAATCACTAGAGCTTGCTTCTCCACAAACTCCCAAGCTTCATCTACATACTTCTCCATAAAAGTCCCACCGGAAAGAGATTGGAGCTTGAATTGGCTATCTTCATCAAGTCCCTTGAAGTAGATCTCCAATAGCTCAATTTTTGGTATGCCATGGTGTGGACAATCAAGGAGAAGGTCTTTGAACCTCTCCCAAGACTTGAATAGACTCTCTCTATCCTTCATCACGAAGGCATTGATCTTCCCTCTTAATTCGGTAGTCTTGGAAGGTGGGAAGAACTTAGTCAAAAACTCAGCTGTCATCTCCTCCCAAGTACCAACTCGCCCTTGTGGAATAGATTGATACCAAGCTAAGGCTTTATCCTTAAGAGAGAAGGAAAAAGCCCTAAGATTATGGTTGTTGCTCTCCAATCTTGGCGGTCTAAGAGTCTCCATCAAGATCTCATAATTCATCAAATGTTGATGAGGAGACTCTCCTTCCATCCCTCCAAATTGATTATGCCGGATCATTTGTAGAACTTGAGGGCGGAGCTCATAGTTGTGGGCTGCGGGATCTCCTAAGTTCACACCCGGACGGTGTGCTCTTTGTGCCGGATCCATACGTCTCCCTAGGGTTTGTGGCTCTTCAATGGCAATGGGCACAGCCCTAACATTAACCGCCGGCTGCAGTTGTGGTGGAGGAGGTGGAGGTTGTTGGCGATTAAGCTCTCCTTGAACAAGGGCTTGCCTAATCTCATCAATCTCCCTCCTAGTTGCCTCTTGCCTCTCATTTGCAAGTCTCCTCTCTTCCTCCAAGAGCTCATCTCTAAGCCTTATTTGCTCTAAAGCTTCATCCAATTCAGCTTGGAGGTCTCTTCCGGCCATCTCTTTCCCCTTTTTAATACTCTTGGATCTAGATCGAAGGGTTTTCTCCGGTTCGGGATCGAATGGAGCTAAATCCTTGCCACGAGATCTTCGCATACACCTAAAGAGTAATAGATGTCCTGAAAAGCAAAGACACAAACCAAAAAGAGATCAAAAGCAACAAGAAAGATCTACACTAGAAACAATCACAAAAATAGACTCAATCTAGACCTACTCCCCGGCAACGGCGCCAAAAACTTGTTACGCTAAGATCGTGATGCGCAAATGGGTTTTAAATTTATAACTCGAACTAAATCCTAAACTACCTAGCGAAACCCGCAGTGTACGGGACGTTTGTAGAAGGGATAGTATTCCGAGGTCGAACACAAAGACTAAGGTGAAATTGATTCGATTTGTGATTGAGTTTAGTAAAGACCTAGGTTGAAAGAAAAGAAAGAAATAAAGAAATGAAAATCTCAAATGTTTTTGGTTGGTTTTTGGTGATTAATCAAAGATCACAATTCATGCAAAGTAAACAATCAATCTAAACTATGAATCAACACAAATAAACAAACTAAACAAGATAATGATCAAGGAAAGAAAAGACGGATTCTAGGGGTTGGAAGTTCCGGTTATGGCATAGGACTCAAGCTATCTATTCATTTCTTGGATTAACTATGATATGTTGGGATTAAGTGTTTCTAGATTGGGATCAATTACCGGGTAGGTCTCATGGTCCACTAGTCCATTCCTAAGGTCTCATCACCGGGTAAGTCTCTAAGAACCTAAGGGACGGAATTCTACACAAACCGGAATGTTACCTAGAGATCTTAACCTATCCTTACCGGGTAAGTCTTGGAAAGGGAAGTCCTAAACAACTATCCTAGCACACTAAATCCAATGGCGGCTTATTAGGCTCACCACTACCTAAGGTTTGTTATCTTTGGAATCTAAGGGTAAGGATTACCGGGTAAGTCTCTCCTAACACTTAGTTGCTAACACTAGGTCACCCTAGGATAGATTTAACTCAACAAACACTTAGGGTTTCAACATTCCAACAATCTAAGACAAGATCCATCGAACCAGGGAAAATCACGGTTTGTTCTACCTAAACCACGGCCGTGATTAGGCAAGAACTACCCGTGATTTCTAACAGGAGCTACGTTTATGCACACAAGTCATCCAAAGATAAATCTAAGTCCGTCCTATCATAGCCCTAGCCATAACCATCCTTTCCTTACCCTAGAACCATATCTATTTAGCCTACAACGTTCATAATAGAAATCGAAACAAACAAACATAAAATCATGACATCCATTTGCAAGATGATGAAGGAAAAGAGATGAACAAGTGAACTAAAGCAAAACCAAACTGAAAATAGAATTAGAGTAACTCACAATCCTTCCAAAAGAAGGTTCAAATGATTCATACAACTCTAGAAATAGAATCCGGAATTCTTCACTACAAAAACTATCAAGGTGTGGTAATAGTGTGTGTTCTTCTTCTCCTCTTCAATAGAGCTCTTCTTCTTCCTCTTTGACACTTTCCTTCCTAGAAAGACTTCTTGTTGAGAGAATATTTTTGTTAGAGGATAATGGAGAGCTGCTCCAAGATGCTTCTCACAGCCAATGAAGGACCACTTTTATAACAAATTTTGCATGAGCTGGCCATGAGAGTCGTGGCACAGCTGTCACAAGAATCTGGCAAAATCCACGGGTGATTCCACGGCCGTGGAGTGTCAGAGAACCATGATTCTGTGCAGAAACTTCGCCTTGGATCATTAAGCTGTGATTTGGTACATGGCTAGTGTTGGCAAGGTTCCATGAGTCCTCTTTAGCCCTTAGCTTGTGTCCCAATGAGTCCGAGGGTGTGTCATCTAGATGAACGATCCTCAAACGTATCGTTTTAGCTCCTAAATTTCCCGAAATACCTACAAAGCAACGCACAAGTCCGTGTAGACGTCTATCTCGACAAAGTACGTGAATTGAGTGCAAACGTCGTGAACTAGTGCTAAACTATGCATGAATGAGTGAGAAATCTATCTAAATGATTACCTAAAACTAAGTACTAAATCGTGTTATCAGCCGTTTGTTGGAAATGAGAGACTATTGGCAATCATCTCCGAGGTTAATGACCTATCTAGAGACGACTTGGCCTGACCCGTACAAGGAGGCAATCGTTCGAGCATGGACTGACCTACATCATCATTTCGGCACACGAACGGCAAATGCGTAAGTTATTTAAACATTCACTACATTGTTAAACATTTCTTCGTTTTTTGTAATAAAATTTTCTTCTTAGGTGTGAGTCCGCGCACAAGTTGTTGAAGCAAACACTAGATTCTAGCATTGGAGGATTTCAACTGGTTTGTGATAGCATACATTTGATGGTCACGGACCAAGTCCAAAAGCTACAAGCTTCTCTAGAGATGTCACGGGAGAGGATTCCACGAGAGGTTAGTATACCAATAGTTTAATTGATGAAAATAATGTTAAATATTTATTTGATATGTAATAAACCTTTTTTTGCAGGTGCGTATACCGATATTTGACTTGCTCCGTGACTACGTAACAAATGAGTGTTTCACGCTCTTGTGGAATAATTACACCAAGGCTCGACATACAAGAGATGATGAAGGATGTCGGGATAGTTATTGGAGAGAGGTTTATGGAGTGCCGTGTGTGCATGACTTTAGACTAGCGATCCGGGCTCGTACACCTATCTATTTGTCACAGATACACCCTTATTGGAAGCAAGTTCATTGGAATCCGGTTGATTTTTTGGATGGTGATATTGGTGATGATGATGATGATGATCGTTCGAACCCGAATCAAGCGGCGCTGAACAGGTTTAGAGAAAGAATGGACTCAAATATGTTAAGCCCGGATGAGCAAGATAAGATTGCATCTTTTGTGGATGACATGGAAAACCCCGGGGGTACGACAATGAAGGAGCCGGCACAGAAGGCCGATGCAAAGGGACGACCTCCAATCCCGAGATCAACTAGAAGAGAGCCTAGCTCTTTTGAGCATTCTGCTACACGTGGTCCTGGGCGTCCGAAAGGGAAGAAAGCTAAAGATGTAGATTCTACACCGGAGTTGACTCCTACGAGTAGAGCACAACGTAAAGGAAAGCAACCCGCGAAGACCGGATTTTGTTTGAGGGAAGAAGATTTTCCAAAATTCATGGAGCCTTATGTATTGAGAGTAAGGGATGTACCAGGAGACGGCCATTGTGGATATAGAGCAATTTTCGCGGTGTTGGGATTCTCGAATGAGGATTATTTGATAATACGGCGAGATATGGTTATGGAGTTAAATGCGAGAAGGGAATTTTATTCCAAGGTAACTAAGTCTTCCGGTTACATCAAAGTTTTAATTATAATCCATGATTTTACATAATCTTACTTGTTAATCATTGCAGTGTAGAATCCTCAATCATGTTGACGAAGTCATTCAAAACGTTTATTGGACGAGTAAGTCTCCGTGTCCAGAACCAAATTGGATGGAAATACCGATGATCGCATGTGCAACCGCCACCTACTATAAGATTGCATTGGTTGTCCTAGGGAACATTCTAGCGACATTCCTGCCTATGATTGCCACCGCTTCCGACCAAGAGGCCCCTACGGTCATTTGTTTGTTAGCGTATATATATAACAACACACACTTTGTGCCGGTAGGTTGTCGATTTACTTTCATTCAATGGACGTATATTTAGACCTAATATTTACTAACCTTTTTCTGTAATTTCATTTTTGTAGGTATGGTTAAAAGATGATGCTCCGTTACCGTTGTTGAGCGACGCTTGGAAAAATAACCATGATGCAAGTGTGGATGGATGGGATGCGCCGTTCATTGAAAGGATAGCTCGTTTTGAGGATCTCCGTCGAGCATGGGGAGTTGAACACAATAGTGCAGGATATCTTTAGCCGTTTTGAGAAACCTTACTTGAAATCGTGTTTTAGACGTTTTTATTGTACTTGTTGACAACATTGATTTAGTCGGTTTCATATATGGTTCTCATTATGTTTTGGTAGTTTGAAATAGTTGACTGAAACTTAAGGGAAATAAAATCGCTAAAGAAACTTAGGAAAACATCAAAAGTAAAAAACAATACATATTATCCATCCAAAATAAACATAACAGTATCAAAACAAAAAAAAACATACGCTCAAGTGTATCCAAAATAAATATAAGAGTATTGAACTACAACTACAAATGTGCTGGAGCTGGAGGATGTTGTGAAGCCCAGGCCTGAGATGGAGCCACAGGAGGCGTACGTCTAACTGTCTCCGCTACCATGTAATCTATATCCTCTACAGAATACGGAAGACCACGAGCCTGCATCTCTCGTATACGACCTATAAGAATGTGAAGACGCTGCAATACAGAAAATAAAATTTTAACATAATTGAAAATTAAAATAAAGAGTAATTTAAATGTTAAAAACAAACGTACTCTTTGATGTGAAACCGGAACAGGTGGGGGACGGTCTATAGGTAACTGGAGTGCAATGGACGTCGGCAAGACGTACGGATGACAATGGATCGTAAACCAAGACATGTACGCATCATCGACGAGCCAAGGAGAGGTAGCTGGTATCAATCCAACTAGTGAAACTCTGGTCTCCTCCAGATGGCGGGATGCCCAACGATCGTATGAGAGAGGATATGAAAGCCTAGATCCACGTCCGGTCGCCGGACGAATCTCATGAAGGGGTAGAGGCACTGTCTGTACGTATCCAAACTATCGCAAGAAATGGTCCGGCATATACGCCTCCTCTATGTCGGATATCCGTATGATAACCCGATACCGAGAAACACCATGCTCTACGCCAAAATCAAGCACCCGCTCATCATACGGGGTAAAGCACACATCCTCCGCCCTCATCTGGTCCAACTGAGCTCGTAAGGAGTGTAACATCTCTACGGTAATAGACGGAGTCTTCGGGACAAAAAGTCTCGAACACCACCGTGCATGACCAAGCATATCCGGATCCTCCACAGCGGCACATCCCAATGACGGGAAATATGCGTAAATCCAAAACTGTACAAATTCATTTATTAATTTTAATCTTATTAATAAAGTGACGTTATATAAAGAAAAATATTTACGACAACACACCTGTAACAGGGAAGTACATCCTGCCATCGTCGTCACCCTCTTCCTGGTGGCGTCCCCCAAACATCTATAAGGATAAGCAAGGGTCCCGGTGCCCCAAGCATACGCGTCTGTCCTCAAATGATCTCGTACTAGATCAATAAGCCATCCTCGCATCCTGTTGGTAGACTTGTCGACTACCAAAGTCGACGATATGGGCAATAACAGATATGCAGATGCAATAGTGTCATGTGGAGGCTCTGGAAGGGCCAACATCTCAGCGGCTCTACGCCTAATAGTATCGCAGACTAGCTGTGAAGTCTGACGTCTAGCCTCTGTTGGTGATAAGCCAAGACGCTGAACTAGCCAATCAAGTCGTATACTATCATCGACGGAAGTCACCAATGCATCTCCATCAACTGGTAGTCCTATAATGATCTGAACATCGTGTAGCGCTATTCCCATCTCCCCCCATGGCATGTGAAATGTGTTTGTCTTTGGGTGCCACCTCTCGACAAACGCCGTAATCAGACAATGATCGACGCCGCCAAACTGTACGTCCTCCAAATCCGTCAGTCCGCTACGTCTAGCTAATCCAAACCATGAAAATGCATCATCTACATCTCGTCGCCACTCACGTAATCTACTGAATGCGTCGAGCCTCCGAACAACTCTAATCACGGGGGAAGTCATACCGGCCCATATAACGCTAGCTTTGTGGTCAGCATAGCATGTTAATAAAGGAGGAGGTACGTCCTCCTCTACCTGCTCCTCAACGTACATGCTCAGGTAAGTCGTCCGGCTCCCTCGGCTGTGGTATGTCCTGTTGCTGCTCTACCTCAACTCGTATCTCCTCATACTCATCCTCTAGTATATCATCTAAATGAGACATATCGTGCGCAGAATCCTCCGTGTCGTAATCAGCAGTAAGTGAAATAGGTACGACATCCTCCTCGCCAGCTGCATCTACAGGTGCATGAACCTCTGCATCTGTAGGTGCATCCACAGGTGCCTCAATGGATGCCTCTACAGCTGCATCTACAGGTGCCTGAACGGATGCCTATACAGCTGCATCTACAGGTGCCTGAACGGATACCGATGCAAGTCTAACTCGTCGAGCTACAGCCTCTCGACGGACGGAAGATGTGACTAATCTACTCGCCCTCTTCCTCTTCTCACTGACAGTCCTCAACATATGCTGTATATTTTTTTAACTCAAATTTTTATTTTTCTATTATATACATATATATTATAAATGTATATATATATATATATTTATGTATAAAATTGTGTTATTATTATAATCATATACATATATATATATATATATATATATTACATTAACTATCATACAATTATTCCTAACTAGCCGAACCTAACTAAACTAAGTAGTTTCAATAATACTAACTATCGATAATAGTCCAATTACAATTATTCCTAACTAGCCAAACCTAACTAAACTAAACAGTTTCAATACTACTAACTATCGAAATTAATCCAATTTCAATTATTCCTAACTAACCGAACCTAACTAAACTAACTAGTTTCAAGTATAATGCAAAAAAAAATAAACGATAAAAAAACAATATTAACTAACCTGGAATCGATTCACAAGTGGTCTACTCCTAGATCTCTCAATATCTGAATCTTCCTCCATTGTTGGACGTATCGAAAAAAAGAAGAAATGGATGAAAACAATCGGAAAAAAAATCGAGGGCAAGGGAAGTGTGCGACGGCTGTGAAACGCGAGGGCAAACGACGCGGAGCGGAAGCGAGGACGAATAGGGCAAGGGAGGTTGGCCTCTCCGCGCCACCTTAAATAGGCGCGGAGGCGGGCTGGGCAGGCGCGCATGGGCCTCGCGCGCTTGCGCCTTGCGAGTGCGCGAGCCCTTGCGCGCACTCGCAAGGCGCCGGCGCCGGCCTCTACGCCGGCGCCGGATAACATCACTCAAAAAAAAACTCCAAAGCAAGGAAGTCTTCAAGTGAAAGCAAATGATCCAGCCAGAAGGAGGCAACGAGCATAAACGTTCATCTTCGAAGGAAGTACACATGTAGGAAGTATGGGGAACAATTATGTACACCTCAGATTTAGACTTCAATAGAGCCGTCAAGAGTCGATCACAAATTCACGCCCCCTTCTCGACAAAACACTCGAACCGCCACCAAAGGACAACATCAAACCTCGGAAGACCAAATTGCAGAGGGTAACCTGATATATAAAGGTGTATAACTTGATAATTTAAAGATAAACGATTTTGTAAGGAGGAATTATCCTAGGGTTGGTTTACAAATTGGATAAAAACACATGAGCTTGTAGAAAGAAAAGTCATTAGACTGAGATCGGAGCTGTTAGCCGCGATATTGCACTATAAAGAATTGAGTCTTAACTTAATCGACCTTAATTTTTATTTTTTTTCCCTTCATTTTTGTTGTTTTGGGACCGTTGGGACGGTGTCGGTGTCTTTAGGCTGCGAGATTTGTGCCCTTAGGATGAGATTAACCTCCTCAATCTTCGAAAAAAATTTTGTAGTGGAAAAAGTGACAAGATTCGTAGAATCAGAAAAATGAAGGGGCCTTTTTTAGGCCCTAAAAGTGACAAGATTCGTAGAATCACAAAGATATTTGTTTTGGTTAGTTAGGCTTTAAGGCCACAAAACTTAATTTTTTGGTTGGCACTTAATTTTTTGGTAGGCACTTAATTTTTTGTAGCCGTTATTTTTGTTTCCATTGGTATTGTATTTTTTGTTTCTCTTATATGAAAACACATTGATGCTCTAGTATTGTGAAAGTGGGATTTTTAGGCCCTAAAAATTTGTTTGATAGGTCTTTGGATGGGTTTGATTACTAGTAATAAAAATTTGGTGTAAACCACCTAAAATAGAAGTTAAGGCTGATGAAAACAAAGTCATATTGGTAAAACGGGCCCATTTCCATCTAGGTGAAGCCTAACATTGGTAACAACCAAAATCAAACAAACACCAACATCAAGTTTAGTGGAAGAAGAGCATCATTCATCATAATTCCAAGGCTTTTTTTATTGACATTCTTATGAAAGAAATGCCACATGACCAACAACAAGGTTTTTGAGACGAGTAGATGCAACAAAATAGTCGTACTGGAGATACCAAAAACCGTCGCAAGGACAAAGCGTTATTGATTCATAGGAGTAGAAAGTTTTATCTTTGTTTATATTATTAATAATGAGATTATAATGCTCCCTAAGCACTAGAGTAAAGTAGTATCAGAAAATTTTCCCTTTAGGATCAAAATACGATTCATGGCTAAAGCAAATAGATCCCAACATAATAACGGTCAAGTAACAATAAAGACAGTTAACATGTTGGTTGTAAAGCATCAAACTGATTACATTAGTCCAATCGAGAATTAAAAGGCCATAAATAGGCATTTCAGTACCCCCAAAGAAATCTGATAGTGATTCTCCTGAGTTATCAGTTCCTCCACCACTTTTGGGGCTACAGTGACTAAAACTGAAACCTATTGGAACTGAAACTGAAAAATGTGACTGAAACTGAATGAAATTGAATCAAATAAATTTATTTGTATGTTCATTTAGGATAGGAATGAATGGGTTGAATGAGTTACAAAATGACCAAAATAACCTTAGACAATACCCTTTCCAATTTTTATTTATATTTTACATTAATTTGGAAAATACAAATTAATGAGGCCATTTTGTCATTCAACTAACCTCACTGATAACACATCTACGACCCCTCTTCAACCCTAAGCGAAGGAGAAAGACGTTCCCCATCGCCTCTTTGGTTGTCGCTGCCGGAGTGATTCATCCCCTGCGCCGCCGGAAACTCGACCTCCACTTCCACTGTCGGAGTCCCATTGCCCAAGTAAAGTGAACTCTTGCCCCACTGTAAAGCCCAAATAATGGAATTCAAATCGGTAGTACTGCTTGATTGAGAATAATAAAATACAAAATGATGGAGTTTTCATGTTGGTGTTTCAAACCTTGATTGAGATTGAAATCGGCGTTGCTTGATTGAGTTCGGTTTGCTTGAATTGAGCTCTTTTTTCCCAATGTAAACCCCTAGTAATGGAATGTGGACATATGATTGTCTGATTTGCTTGCCTTCTTGATTTCATCTTCAATTGAGTTCGGCTTTGCTTGATTTTATTTTCTTCTTCGGGTTTTGATGATGTTGAAGTGTATATGTGGATAATTTTGTTTCAAGTGATTGCCTGATTTACTTGCCTTCTTGGTGAAAATGTTGAGCTTCAATGTGTTACTTACCTACTGTTATTGAGTTTCTTGTGAATTAAAATTTTTGATTTAGAATTAAGTTATGCCTCCCAAATCGTCATCGTCTCGGAAAAACAAACGTTTTGATTGGACTCACAAATCAACAATGCAGTTTCTTACCATTTTTCGTGAGTACCAACTAAAACATGATCAGGATCAACCCTTTGTTTGGCCTGTTATTATACAACAATTGAAAGAAACGACCGGAATATCAGCGGATGTGATCTGTTTGAAAAACAAACTTAATTACATGAATTTTTTTTTGGAATATTTGGTATTTTTAAAATAGGGACTACTGAAACGGGACTAGGGTGGGACATTGGAACGACGGATCATTGTAGATCATGCGTGGTGGGAGAAGAAATTAAAGGTCAATTATATATTTCTCTTTTTGCTTCATATGCTATTTTTTTTTACTTTGTTGGTGATGACGTGGTTGTGTAATTATTGTTATTTGTTATAGGAAGATAGAACTCAAAGTGTATTTCATTATAATTTTCCTTATGTAAGAATAAATAGTTTTTAATATTGTGAAATCCACATTTGTGATGGGAAGATAACGGTGAAGTGGAACACGTGATGATACGTTACAAATGTGAAAATGTGTATCTGAAAAGAAAATCGAACAGTGCCTATGTGAAAAGTGTGGTACATAAGTAGACTTGATCAAAACCCGGTCCGTCCGGAAACACGGGCGGGTGAAGAGAAGGTTGAAAGCCCGGTCAGACCGAAAATCCCGACTGACTAGATCCGGACAACATCAAAAGCCCGACCAGACAGAAAGGCCAATCTGAATTATTATAAAAATAAAGATAGATTTAATTATAATAAATTGTTTATGATAAAATAACTTA
This sequence comes from Fagopyrum homotropicum, assembly GCA_033239125.1. Taxonomy (NCBI): domain Eukaryota; kingdom Viridiplantae; phylum Streptophyta; class Magnoliopsida; order Caryophyllales; family Polygonaceae; genus Fagopyrum; species Fagopyrum homotropicum. The sequence goes on from BSWB01000002.1 coordinate 13,442,714, forward strand.
CATGTAATTATATTATATAATATATCTTAGCATATTATACTATGTATTTATCTATAATTTTAATAAATATATTAAAAAAAACAAAAACTTTAGAAATAAACCGGAACGGGATATCCGACGGGTACATACAAGAGTCCGAGCTCGACCCGGATAAACGGACAAAATGATTCCGAAAGCCCGGCTCGAACCCAAAAAATATCACGTCATAATAGATGGATAAGTTATAAACTAGTGTATTACCCGTGCCCTGCACGTTTTTTTTTAAATTTTTTATATAAGATGTTGTATTCAATTTTAAGCTTATTAACTAACAAAAATAACCAAATATATTAGAAAAATATGTGATATATTATAGTAATCAAAAATTTTTATTTTATTAGTTTTATTGTAGACATTGTACATTTCTCTTTATAATATTAATATATATTATGTTTATAGAGATAAAAAGTACTAACAAATTAATAGTAAATCATATTCTATCACATTAATTAAACTTAAGATATAATTTGTAATATTTTTAAATGACTAAATGAAGAGTTCTACTACTAAACCGATAACAAAAAAAATAATGAACATAAATACAATTTTGTTCAAATATATATAGGTTAAGTTAAGAAATAAAAATTAAACAAATGTCGTATATATTTTATAACTTAAAGTGTAGTCTTCAAAATATATATATATATATATATATATATATATATATATATATATATATATGGGGTTTTCCTTCAGGTACGGCCCTATTTATCTGGTACGGCCCTACGGCTGTACCGCAGGGCGACACGTGTCCCGAAAAAAAAAAAAATTTTTGTTTTTTTTTTTTTTTTTTCTTTTCTGAAACGATTTTTTTTTTTTTTTTACGGAAACTAATGAAAATTTATTTGAACTACCATGTTATAATTTATGCACTATTATCCTATAAACTTTGAACTATTCCTATATAATCCATGAACTATTACTTTTTAATATAATCCATGAACTATTCTATTATAATTCATGAACTATCCCATAATAAGTTTTGAACTATTACTTTCACTCCTTTATAAATTTTTGCACTTTAAACTATTCTATTATAATTCATGAACTATTCTATTATAATTCATGAACTATCCCATAATAAGTTTTGAACTATTACTTTCACTCCTTTATAAATTTTGCACTATGAACTATTCTATTATAATTCATGAACTATCCTTTTAGAAGTTATGAACTATTACTTAATAAGTTTTGAACTATTACTTTCAATCCTTTATAAATTTTACACTATGAACTATTCTATTATAATTCATGAACTATCCTTTTATAAGTTATGAACTATTCCATAATAAGTTTTGAACTATTACTTTTACTCGTTTTTAAAAAAAAAAAAAAAAATTATTTTTTTTTTTTTTTTCGGGACACGTGTCGCCCTGCGGTACGGCCGCACGGCCGTACCGCAATAATGAGCCTTACTTGAATGATACCCTATGTATATATATATATATTAATTAAAATTATCATAGCAGTATCAATGTTCACAACAATTACATATATAAAACATTATTAGTATTATTATTGCAGGTCTATATCTGGTATATTAGGGGGGGTTGTGTTTTTAAATAATAGGTTCCATATAGTTATATAATTATAATTTGTAAATATTAAAAGACATAAATATTATAAAATCATGTTAATAATACCTGCTTGAGTAACTCAATTCGAACATGCTCACATTATGAGGACCGACAACATGTGTAGTTAGAGTTCCGATATCCACTAAATGACTAACATATGAAATAAAAGATGGTAGATATATTAACAATATATGCCGATTTACCATATAAATTGTAAATCCGATGTAGAAAAATTGTATCCGATGTAGAAAGTAAAATTATCAACCACAAAATTTGTTGTCGAGATATTTGTTTATGGTCTGATCATAAGATACGAATCAAAAAACACGTAAAGGGATTACAAATTCGATTGACTCGATAGAGGTCATAGTAGTGCGGATGATAAATTCTAACTTAAGATTATTGTGAGTATATCGATATGAACCGATTGTAGTATCCAAATCAAAATTCGATATGATATATACACCAGACTCGCATACATGATTAAAGTTATTGAATCGCGGTCTCTTGTATAATTCTTGAGTTTTAGTGCCTTGCAAAAATCATTCATAATACTTCAAAATAAGTAGCTAAAAACGCCTCCAAGTTAAAACATTTAGTAGTATAGTTGAATTTGTAGAATGTACCTTATATTCTCATCGATACAAACTATATCCCTTCCGATAATAATAGGATTATTCAGTGTGAGATCGTAAACATTCTATATATTCAATAGATCGAACTCGAAATCTTGATACTTGAACTGGACTTCATTGTTTGAATAGAATTGTTCTTCATGACCTATAACCAAAAAAATAAATTAATAATCAGTACTGATGCAAAAAAAAAAAAAAAGATACAATCATTCAGCAGCTCTTATGCATTACGTATACCTATTGAAACTAAGGGCCCGTTTGGTTCCAACTCCGAAAACGGAAACGGAATGGAAACGAATTTAGTCCATATGTATATCCTTATTCATGAAATTCTATGGAATCATTCCTTGTTTTTACATGCAAAATACACTTGTCTCCCCATCTTTTGTTACCCTATAGGGTATCAAAAGTAATCAAATTCCACCTCAATTACTTCAAATCATAAGGAATGATTCAAAAAACTTTCATGAATAAGGGTGTACATATGAACTAGATTCGTTTCCATTCCGTTTCCGATTCCGGAGTTCAAACCAAACGGGCCCTAAATATGTTGAAGAAAAGAAGATATTTGGAAAGGCTCTTCAATGACTTATATAGGATGAAGAAACTAACCACATCTAGGTTTACGGGAGTCTTGATAATGTATATGAAGAAAATAAAAAACTAATTCCACGTGGATCTTAGTTTTGATTGGTTAAATATAGCTAATTCGAGGTGAATCTTAATTTTAATTGGTTACATTGTTACAAAACACGTAGCAAATAACATGTTTGTTTGTTTTTTTGAATATAAGGGATTTATATATACCTGATATATTTTGGTTTATATTTTTTTTTCGGATACGGGATCCATAGATGCGTGATCTTGATATTTGTTTGCTGTTTTGATTACCGTATAATTTTTTATTTAATTATACAGGATATGTAATCTCTATTTAGTTTCGTTGACGAATTTAAACTAAAAAATAATTTTTGACTTAGAAAAATGTGGTTGCGATACGTGACAAAGAAGGTCTCTCCTTTAATACTTACAAGATAAGAGCGAAAAATGGTACATAAAAGATATGATTTTGGTAATTTCTGCGAAAAGTAATTAGAGTATTACCTCCAAGCAAACGGAAAAGGGCCGGTCGGCCCAATAGATAAACGATCAGTTTGGCCCAATGGCCCAAATTCTCCGAGCTCTCTCCCTCCATCCCACTGTCTTGTGTACTCTCCCATGGAACCTCTCCATTGCTGAATCCCTCTCTGATGTCCACTTTCACCAAAATTTCAATGCCATCTGAAACGGCGACGCTTTCGAAACTCTACTTTGATTAAATCCCCAAACCCGACCTAAACCTATCTCAAGTCGATCACATTCCTCTCTCTCTCAGAGCCTAATGTCGCCTTCAGAAATGTTGGATTTTGCCGCTGAGATGGATTCCTTTGCGATTGAGCATAATACAGCCGCTTTCAATTTGGTGCTCAAGGCGGTGTATTAGTCCAGGGAGCGGAAGGCAGCTTCGATGTTGCTTGAACGGTAAAAATCTTGCCAGCTTCTCATCTTTAGCATCTTTGAGTGATTCGAATCCTCTCTTTTTTTCGTGTGTGTATTTCTGTTAATGTTGGGAAATTGGGAGATAATTTGATGTTGTGCTAGATAAGAAGATAAAATGACAGTTTTAATTACTCCTGCTGTCTCATTGTTGGCAGGTTTGTCTAGTTGTTGTTTTATGCAGCATTTGAAATACATGATTGTGCCTGGACTAATCTTGCACTGTTAGACATCAGGTTTTTTGTGGAACAATACCACATACATATACAATTCTCTTGGAATTTTGTAAATACATGCTATTGAACTAGTTATGAATACAGTCCATTTTTTATAGTTTATGATTTCTCAAAAAATTTGGTCTATCTGCTGCTACTTTGAACAGTGTAATTTTGGCCTGCATAGATATGATGTGGAACGTAAGACAAATATGCCCAAAACAAACAGGAACTTCATTAAAAAAGACTTCCTCTATTATATAATATGATCGATGGAGAAACAACAAGAAAAGATCCCAAGTCCTATAAGTCTATCTACATGCATATATAAAGCTGAAATGGAAATACTAAATAATCTAAGAACCTAGCTAGGAAAGGAAACTCCAACAACAAGGTAGAAAAAACAAAAATGTTGACTAATTAGCCGGTAGAACTACACAAGCAGGGGCATGGAAATCCCTGACGGTAACGAAGACGAAAGATTGAGGTTTGATGAGCAGCGGTTGACTGGCAGGGACGAGGGAGGGTTCCATGGCGGGGATCTCGAATCTACGGGCAGAAGGCTTGAGGGGCTTCCCGTTGAGAAGCATGACATCGCTCTGAATGTTGCCGTCCTGTGGCGTCAGGTGGTACTCTTCCCTGTCTGCGGAGCCTATGAATCTGGTAAGGACATCCTGGGGGCCCTGTGTTAGGCTAAGATCGTTGGTGAGGGAGACGTTGAATGTGGCCTTCTTGTCCATGTTGATGAACAGAAACGAAACGCCAGACTGCATCCAAAATGTATTAGCATATCATATCAATTTAAACAGGTTAGCTAGGTAGGTAGGTAGGTAGGATGATTTACCGTATTCTTTGAGCAGTGAGCGTATGTGCGGAGATGGGCACCGCGGTTGTGTGAGACTGCAAGCACTCCCTTGCCCATCAGCTTGTGGAACAACAAGGCCCTGATCCATCCATCCATCAACAAACAAACAAACAAACACTTGAGATTTTGCTCATAATTAATTAAGATTAACATATATAATTAGTAAGCAAGAAAGTAATTACCCATAGTAGTCAGGATTGGGAAGGAAAGAAGTTGTGTTGAGGAGACCATAGTTGCCTCCAATCAAGGACTGTCTACAGTACACCTTGTGGTCAAAGGTAGATGTCATGCCCAACTGGTCCAAATACCAAAACCCGTTAGCGAAGGTGTGGGAGACGTCCTTGCCGCCACTGTTGAATGCGCCCCCTGCCTCTCCAACCCACGCCCCCGTCTGGGGTTGGAACCTCTTCACGCTCTCCGCTACGTCCTTGTATGTCTGCGCTATTGCCGTCAGGAACCATGGATCCTGTATCTTGTTAATAAGTTCTGGGTCCCTGCCCGCACCCAAGTTGTAGATGTGGTGGGTTACTCCGTCTAGTACGTCCGGTCCTGTAACACGCAGAAACGTGTTGAACCACTCCTGGTTGAAAAACCCTGCTGGACCCAACACCTTTGGCTGCTGCCTCGGGTCAGGGTAGTGTTTCAGGACTAACTGTTTCAGCCTTTGCATGTCCTTTGCGTATTGAATTGCATCGATCTTTCCTGATACTCCTTTGCCGCACAGCTCGTTTCCTAGCTCATACGAGTCAATCTTGTAGCCCTTCTTGATAGTGTATATCATGAGATCTTCGGCGTTCCGCGGGTTCCAATCTCCAAAGAAGTCGTCCCGTCCCTTGACTCTCATCTTCCCAAAGCCGATATTAATGCCGAAGGTAAACAAAGCCCTGAAAACAAAACAAACAGTACATTAATATACTTCTTTTGATGATCGATCGAGCAGCTATAATTAAGATTCAGTTGTGACGTAGCTAGGTACCCGGTGTCATTCATGAACTCGTTGATCTCATCCCATCTCTGCATCTCAAGGCATCCGTGGCTAAACCCGAATCTGGCATCGGATTGCTTTTGGAACTGCGGGCAACTCTCAATCGCTTGTCCCACGTTGTAAAGGACTTGATCTTCGAGAGATCCTCCTAATCTTATCCTCAAAGGACTGAATGCTGTTTTACATGTATATACATACATTAGTAACCACTAAACAAGTAAGTACACCCATTAGATTAGATTAGTTTAATTACAGTACTACTACTACTTACCCTTGATTGCTCTGAAGAGGATCTCGTTTCGCAGATCCTGCATGCAACACATACATAAACGTAAGTACGTAAGAAAGGTAGGTGATAAATCATAAGTGTTAACCCAAAACAAAACACTAGACTTACGAGATTAAGGATCCCGGCTTTGCCCCAAGGACACTGCCCGTAATCACACTTGTCCGCCGGCCACCAGTCTAGAGTCGCACAGATGAAGTTATCATCTGTATTGGCAATGGTGGTGGCTCCCGCCACAGTAACCTTTACCCCTACATCAGTTTGGGCGCTGCATAGTGAAAAACATGAAAAAACAAACACCATGAGAAGAAGGGATTGTCTTGCCATCTTCTTCGATGGATCTGTATTCAAACTTGGTTTACTTTTGGATGCTCTTATGAACGGGGAGGATACATGTATATATAGTGCATTGCCTATGCCTGATGCGTTTAAGATAGAGCTTTGGACCTCCGTTTTCTGTTATCTATTTCGAATTGATATCGTAACATGTTGTCATATAATATTATTTTATTTTATTTCTTGATATGCTTTTTTTAAGTTTAGATATATCCTTTTGTCGTTTACCCTTAATTTATTTTTTTGTTCAATCTTTATCATGTGAATGTCAAATTTAATCTTTTTTTGTAAGGATTAAACATTCTGGATTATTAAATTTAACAAGTTTTATCCAAAAAAAAAAAGATAGGGTGATTCTTTGATCGGTAGATATTGATATAATTCTCAGTGACAATATTGTGTTTTCTGGTTGGAATTGCTAGTTATGTGAGAATAGTTTTTCATGTTAACTCGCAGTTTTATTTCGAACTGAAATATTTTTCTATTCTCGTAAATTGTTTTCTTCCGTACCTAAGGTAAGAAATTATTTTTATTTTCTTATTATTTAGGAAAATTTTCCAATTTAACTGCTAGCACTAAACTAATGACGTAACTCACAAGTTAAATTTTATTTTAAGTGTTAAACTAACATACGCGCCTATTTCAAACAGTTTTTATGCAGCAGTTACGCGCCTCTTGCAGCGCATATCAATTGTATGTGTTAAGTTTGGGAGCCACTTATTGTCCGTAGGAAGACTATAAAGTGCTGGAAGAACCACATAACTTCATTCACATCAATTTACATATTTGTTACACAAAGTAACTGTCATCGAGATTTCATCATCTAAATAATATCATCAATAATAGGTGTGGTTCTTCCATCAAAAAGGGTTTTAAACTCTGACATTATCAAAACTAAACTAAAATATCTTCATATTATTTTCTAATAGACCCTTTTCCGCTTAATCTATATACGATCAGCAACGTGAGAAGTTCCTTTGATATAAAAAACAAAGGAGAAAGAAAGGTAATTGAACACAATATTTTATTTTGTAGATATCATCATTTGATTGTTATACAAAACAATCGTCTAAAATAAAACGTTAGTTAGTTATTTTTATTTTGCATTTATTAAAATTTTTATAAAAAAAACACGATGGCCATTAAATTTGGCTAAGTGTGGCACCATCTCCCACAACTGTCCGGCAAAATGGTACTCAAACAGCACATGAACTTCATCCTCATAACGACTAGGGATCGGCAACACAATGACGACACTTAAGATTCCTTTTACATAGCAATATACCTTTAGCGACATGCAAGAAGAACTCGTAAACTCGTGAAATAGCACTAGGCTTCCAAATACGTGCTCAAATAGTATCATGTGAAGGACCAGTCATCTAGAGCATGAAACCATACCAACTCATCCAGCATCTCCTCAAAAACTAGACGGTTCTTCAAAATGCTCTTAATTTTAAAAAAAATGTGTTTTGACATATATCAATAATCACTCTATACTCAATAGATATGAATAGATCTTACATTGGCTTATCAAGGCAGTCTCAAACTCCGCCATTTGGCAAACGAAACTAACATGGAAGATATAAATCATGAAGTCTTTATAAGGGTTGTAACGGGGTCCGGAGATATGGGACATGGAAAGAATAATGTTGGTAGGCCAAAAAGTAGGTTGGTTTGACAAAATAATATCCGGAGCGTCGAATCATGCACTACTCGAAACACCTTCAACACTTCACCAATTCACACTTTTCTTCATCTTTTCATTCTTTTCCTTGTAACATGACACTTTGATCTTTGTTGCATTTTGTCTTCTCTTTGTAGGATAAGCTTTTCTTCACTTTTGAATCAATTCTTACTTATTTGCAACAACAAGGATGGTAGAGACTTTTGTCCCTTTCACCACCCATGAAAAGATCTTTCATAAGAACAATAATACATTTCAAACTCGCACATTAACTCTTGTGAACATTCACACTTTTTTTAGAGAACACCTCATACTTGATTTCTTCATACTCTTCTTCCATCACAACCCCGACTAGGGTCAAATGAGGCTATACACGATTGTGAGACATTTTTTGAGGGGAACCAAAGAAGGAAAAATAAAGGCAATACGTGACTAATAGAAGGAAAACATATATAAGGGTGGAAAGGTCGCATAGGCTTATCAAAGAGGGCCTCAATAATTTAAATAGAGAAGATTAAGGTAGTGGGGTAACTTTTTTTTCTAAAAAACAAACTAGGCCCCTACCATTTGAGAATTTAAAAAAAAAGATAAATTGAGGGAATAAATGGATATTAAATTGGCAATTAATACAATAGTTTAGGATACTTAATAAATTAGGATATATTTAAATTACAAAAACAAAAAGGAAATTGTTTATTAAAAATGGGTAACAGAATATATTATATATGAGATTTGCAAAGATTGAGTTGAGTATCTTTCCAACTTCTGCTTAATTTACGGAACCAACCTAGCGCATTATTCTATAATAGAGAAGCATGAGAAGACTCGCCATTTTAGCGTTCTTCGTCTCGATTTGTCGTCTTCAACGCCCATCTTTATCTTCTACCTTTCTTCAAACCGACAATCGTCTTCCATAAATATATTCAGTTACGTATTGCATCTTTATCTTCTACACTTCTTCAACACTTCTTCAAGCATGAGAAGACTCGCCATTTTCGGTTTTTGGTTTGTCTAAAATCAATCGAAAAATCCAGGTATACTTTATCTGTCAATTTCATTCGAACCTTCGAAGAAGACGAGGTCTTTCACACACATCTTCGTAGTTGCATTCTTAATCTTCAATCTACATAAAGGCGTATTAAAATATGTACAAATAGAATATGTACAGTTATAATATCTACATAAAGGCATACTAAAATATGTACAATTAGAATATGTACAATTTGTGATGATACACAAACATATTTTGTGTGTATATATAACATGATGTCGATTAGAATATGTACAGTTAGAATATGTACAGTTTTTGTATTTGCATGTACATATGTTTGCAGTCTCTAGTGATTATGTACATATTTTGTTGCGGGAATGTTACTAACTAACTTTATATGTACATATATTTGCAGTCTTTGAGATTATGTACATATGTTGTTGCGGAAATCAAGATTGATTCAATATCGTCGTCATGGATGAATGCAAGTTGGAAAGGACGAACATTCTCAAAAATATTTTGAACTCCTTAATAAAAGGAGATATTTTGATTCCCTTAATAAATGGAGAGAGAAATATATTTACTTTCTCTTTTTGTAATAATTAGTTTCTTAATTAATGGAGGGAAAAATATTCTCATTTCCTTAGTATCCTCTTTTTATTTTAATAAATCTTTTTTATATAAATTAGAGGGGCCTATTTTGTATTCTTTATTAACTTGGGGCCCTTTATACGCTCATAGTTACAAAACATACATACTCCCCCATTTTACCCATTTAAATATCATACATATAGAATCAATCAAACATGTAGTTTTAAAAGAGAGTCAGTCACAAGAGTCTAGAAAAAACTAAACATGTTGGAGATCACAAGATAATAAGAAAGAAAGGACACATGAAAATACATGTCCATAGGCTAAAACACTCACAAGGATTAGGTTTTTTAAGCTAATAATCATAATTTATCCAAAAACTCATGCGCATAAACAATAGCAAGAAGTAGTAATTCAAATCATCGTTGGCAAGTCAAGTGAAATATCATTGCATATTCTAATTTAGGGAGGTGAGATTGATAAGAGTCAACTCAATCTACGCTAAATGCAATATTTTTGTGAAATTTGTACTATGAATGCATGCGGAAAGACATAAGAAAATGTAAAAGACATAATAGTAAATGTGTGACAATAGAGGGAAACATGATATGAAAACGTGAGTATGACACCCCATACTTAAACTACACGTTGTCCTTAATGTGAAAAAGGAGTAAAGAGAAGAATATACTCACAAAGCAATGCAATGCATATGGTGGAAGGAAGAAAATGTGGGAAGAAGGGTGGAAGGAGTGGATGAAAATCCTACAACTCATATCTTCTAGATCTTCATTATTACCTATATAACACACAAAAATCAGCAAAGCATCACGCTTGTTTGCGACGGCAGAGGAGCTATTTGCCGACGCCAACCATCAACAGCGACGGCTGTACGCTGCCAATAGGCGACGCGATTTTTTTCACCACGGTCATTTTCCGTCGCTAGAAAATTTTGCGACGGGCAAATATTTGGCGTCGGCATTGGTCATCGCCGTTCAGTGTGTCGCAAATTGTAAATTTGGTGGGAAGATTTAGATTTTTGGCGACGGAAAGGATCCGTCGCAACTTTTTATAATGTGTTTTAAAATATTGATTTTTGACAAAAGTAACATGTCGTCGCAAACTGTAAATTTGGTGGAAAAATTCTACCACAACCTATAAAACTGTACTACAAAATGTATTATTTGAAAACATCTAAATGACTACATCAAGCTGCAACAACAATTTTCATAAACCAAAAGAGAGTATTTAGCACTCAAAATATCATGATTCAAAGTGTAAAGAACTTCATAATCTGAAAAATACAAAACCGAGATGTTCTTCATCTATAGCAAAGTGGTAATGAAGTTTACAATCACACACTTTCACGTTCTAAACATCATCTACTTGGACAAATTCTTCATCAACTGCCTCATATTCGTTAATTGGTTTCTTTTCTGATGCTACATGATCTCCATCTCCAATAGACTCTATTCGATGTGCACTAGTTACAATATATAAAATATGAAATAAAAACAATAGTTTAGGTGAGGAAAAATTACAATAATGAAGTCTTATGCACATAGATGAGCATTTAATACATAAATATAGAATTTTTAAAGAAATTAAAGATCTAGATTACCAAAACTAATCTGTGTAAGTGAATGTGAGCTTCTCCCTTCATTGCTCTCTGATTGCATAAGAACTTTTTTCAATTCTTCATACTTCATCTCAAAGTACTTCGTCAATTTTGTTACGTCTTCGGTGACTTTTCGAGTTACATCTTCAATGACTTCTACCCTTATCTCTTCCATCAACTTTTGCATTTGCTCCGGATTGTTCTTATTGTATCGTTGGGTCTGATGGATACACCATAGAAGGAGGTGCACTAAACATTCGCGCAAACAGTATGCTTTGCTCATCAGGATTCATTGCATGGAAGACCTATATCCTATCTAGAGGATATAGGTCTTCCTTATCTCTACTTTGCAATGCTCTAATTCTATTGCGTTCCCAGCATATAAGATGAATAATTACAGTTTTTTCTTTCTCAAAAATATCCTATCTAGAGGCATTCATTGCATGGAAGACCTATATCAAAGCAGACAATATACAGTGACACTAACCGGGTCTAAGGAGTGGTTCAAATCATTTAGTCCTATATCAAGACTATCAATATGCGAGCAACTCACTTACCCAACAACATTAGTTCTAAGGAGTGGTTCAGCTTCAAGATCACGGGGAATATTTTATCCATAAGCATCTTATAGAGTTTTTCATGACCAGTTGAAAATAAAGGTCTCGCAACAGTGTTGGCCATGACAAGTTTTCCTTGACTTGTAATGAGTGATTTTTGTATTACATACTCAAGAAAAGGTAATAATGCTCTACATATGTTGTTTATTCTCCATCAAGCTAGCAGCAAATGCAAGTTTCTTTTAGATTTGTCCATGTCGTTAATTTATACTTTACATTTCTTCTGGTGTTAAAAAAGAGGAGCAAGTTTGGTGGTTGAAGCACTCACAAAAGTTCACATGATGGTAAAAAAAAACAAAATTGGCTCTCATGTAAAAATTAAGCACATATATCTTTACACTATACTGGCTATTGAAATAGAGACAACAACGGTTACCAATCACATAATGTTGCAGCGAAATAATGGAACAAAGCTCTTCTTTGCAAAAATTGCTACTTGTACAAAGTTTGAAAAACTCAAAGTTGATATTCCTTAGAAATATAATAAACTGAAATACCTCATATATGGTTAACACCTCAAGATTAATAAATGTAGAGATTCATAAGGGCAAAAACACAAGGCACATAAATAAATTGCCCATATGCTACATTAGCAATTACATAGATAATCCAAAATCAAGTGGAAATCAATTTCATGAATAACCAGTGAAAATAATCGACATGCATGATAAATAATACTCATATGCTACATCAACAATTACATACCTGGACAACAGGCACATACCTCCGACGGCAGGCACCACCACACAATATTAAAGGACACTAGGACTGAAGAAGAAAAAGTTTGGGTTTCGACACCTACCTCGGATGGATTTGCCATTTCCGAGTTGTGGATGCGAGACAGAAATACGAGTTTGTGGCTTTGCGCACTGGGAAGAAACAAAGAAATCAGAAGCCAAGAACCATGGAAGAAATGAAGTCCAAAGTCCCAACTCGGAAGAAGAAGTCCACCTCACGTCGGTGAGTACAGAGTCGCATATCGTCGTCTACTACGTTTCTTTTTGGGAAAACGGGAGAAGGGAATCAAGACATATACGAATTTAGTCCTAATTTTTACTTTTAACTTTACCCTCTCTTCCTTTCTAGTTTTTTTTTTCTTTTAATTTTTTTTAACTATTAAATTTAAAGGGTTATAACGGTTGATCATATTTTACCTAGTGGGAACTTTGAATTTTAAATATTTTTAAGAATTTTTTTATTTATATTATTTTCTTAACAAATTTTACCTCAATATTTTCGTATGGCACCAAAAAATTTGGTTCTTGGCGTCGGCGACATAAGTCGTCGTCAATGATCCCTTCTATTAACCACGGTAAAGATTAGCCGACACCAATTATATGACTATTAGCGGCGGTTCTATACCACCGACGCCTTTTTGCCACGCTAATGTTGTCATTGCTTTACCGTCGCCAAATAAAGATCATTGGTGACGACAAAGCCTTGTCATCGCTAATTGAATTATTTTTTCTATATATAGAAATAGAGTAAAAATAAAAATAAGGGAAAAGATCGATCAAACTCATGGCATGCCTCTCATGTAGAGCTTGTTTATGGTCAATAGCTTGACCTAATTCAGCTCAAGGTGGATGTTCAACATATGATCTAGTGGATATGCATTGTGGAAGTTCGTCCTTCAATCTCGAAAAATGTGGTGGTAGATAGTGTAATATCCTTTGTTGATGAGGCGAGAAGAATGAGTAGTCTCCGTGTGCACCTCATACTTGTCCTTTAGTTCGGGGGAAAAGTATTAACTAACAGTTGCACATCAAACTCAAATTCCTCCATAAGAGGGGTTAGTAATCTCTTAAGATTTAGAGGTATAAGAATAGGGAGAGGTGTATTGACCTCCATTGGGGTACAATAGTTATGATCAGTAGAGACATTTCCGAAAGGACTAGATGGGTGATAAGTAGCTTGAGTTTAGGAGGGGATAATGGGGGGGGGGGTTACTGTGGTTGTTTGACTGGAGAGTAACATACGAAATTTCATATTTTAGTTTCTAGGGCGAAGAAATGGGGTGTGAACGGTCATGAAACGACTTCTCTAGTCGTATGCTGGTCGTCTACAATTGTCTTTTCATAAACACCGCCTTCCACGGCCAGTGAAACGGCCTTCTTGGTTGTAGGGTTGCTCGTATGAGGTGGTAGGGTAGTTGTCTAGTAGCTGTTTGGATTTAATTCTTGGCTACGAATTTTCAAATTATTTTTGAAAAAAAACTCTCAGTCGCATCTGAAACGGCCTCTAAACGGCTTGGTTGACCGTTTATGCTTGCGTCGTTTTCAATTAATTCAACTGAATAATTTAAATTCATCCATTTTCCAGCTTTTATAGGGACGTATGTTGGAGCATCCAGCTTCTCAATTGTATCTTTCATTGGACTTGGTTGCTTTGAGATGGTGGATTCTTTCAAAGCGTCTTTACATGCAGAAACGTCTACCAAGGTATCCGAATATTCTCCAATACCAACCTTGATTACTTCTAATGTGTGAAACGCTTTGAAAATTGTCCCAAGATCTTCCCGTTTATTGGGCAATCTGTTCATTGATGCAAGAAACTTTCTAAACTGCTCATCCAATATAACTTTATTTCTTCTTTGTGGGAAGGAAGAGGAGGCTTGTATGGTAGAGGAGGGACCTAAAGTGCTTTTTTTTCTCAGCGGACTCTTCCACTGATTTCTTCATTTGTGTTGTTATTGATAGATGTGAATAACAATTTTAAAATTTTATAGATAGAATAGGTGAACAATTTTGATATTCATCCCATAGTGACTTGCATTATCTTAACCATCTTATTTATATTTTATTTTTAAACTAATTATGTTCTATTTATTATTAGTGTGTTTTAGAGAATGAATGATTCAACAAGTAATATATTATATCTTTAAATATTATTATGATAATTTATTATTAATGTCTATCGAAATGTGAATTGTTGTGCAGATTTTCTTGCTTGTCTTGCTTATAATTTTAGAATGAATGTATTATGTGACCCTCCCCAGAGTATAGTGTAGTTTTTTACTTAATGAAGTAAGAGTCGGGCTATCTCGTTTGATATCTACTTATCCTTTTTTTTTCCATTTATAATAAACGCGACTAGATACGTCAAAAATTACTAACTCTTATTCTCGCCCAAAAAATCATGTATTTGATTTGATTAGTTTTTAATTGTATTATGATTCCCGGCTTTTGTATTAGATCAATTTGATTTCATATAATACGACAACTTAATTATGTGTATATCCAACCAATTATATTCATAAATTAATATCTTATCTTATATCTATTAAAGAAGAAGTCTCTATTGCCACGTGTCAACGTCAAGCCTAAAAAATTATTTTAAAAATTGATTTCTAAATGTTAATATAAATTGAAAATTGATTTCTAAACTTTTAAAAAAATATCTAAATAAATAGTTTTATAAAAATAGTTTTTAAACGTTTACGAATTTTTTTTACCAACAAGCATATCTTATCAAATCAATATAAAAGTATAATTAATTAGAAGAGATAAATACTTAAAAGAGAATTAAAAATCATAATATTGATTATAATTTCATTTTTCGGATTTTTATTTTACAAAATATACATATAATGTCTAAGTTTAAATATTTATTAAAACTGAACTCGCACAAAGTGCGGGTAATACACTAGTACACTAGTAAGTATTAAAGGAGAGACCTTCTTTGTCATGTGTCAACGCCACGATTCACGCAGCTCCCAAAAATATTTTTAAAAGTTATTATTTTAATTATTTTCAATAGGACAAAAAAACAAATGCATGTATCTATAAATAAATTTTTAAATCTTACTATTATTTAGGAATCCAGTAAAACTATTTTTTTTAAATCTCTCAAAAACAATAAATCTTCTAATCTATTTAATTTTATCAATTTTTTTTTAATTCAGCAATTTAAATCAAAATTTTAAATCAAAACATAACAAAATCATTTAAATGAAAACGAAAAATGGTAAAAAAAAAAAAAAAAAAAAGCTACCAAGTACATAAAAGAGTCCACTCATATAATAGAGGTTTGTTTGAAAATCTATAATATAAGAGGTTTGTTGAAAATCTATAATATGTTAAATATTTGTAGTTATTGTTAATGTCATTAATATTATTAAATATAAGTTTTTTTACAATAATAATTAAAAACAACTCTGTGCGGGTAATATACTAGTTCTTCTTTTGTTTGAAGAGTTGTTAAGTAATATTCTAACTATATCCTACATTTATAAAAAAAATTCATAAAAAAATATACTTACAAGACACGGGATATAAACTAGTTTTATTAAACAACCTCACATAATTTGAGTCTTACTCAACATCTTCGGACCCTTTCCACCCAACACCTCTCGTTGTTGCTCATATTTCAAGTATCTTTGTTTCCTACCTTTTCAAGTCCAAGTTTCTGTGATTTTTAGCGTATTTAATACATAACAATGCGTTATATTTTAAGCAAAAGTCATTATTCTATATGTTAACAAAAATAATTTTTGATATTGCCCATAATTTATACACTAATTATACCAAATTTACTCTATAATATCGTATAGTTAGTTTTGAATCCTATTACATAGACGCAAATATACAAGAAGATTAAATTAAAGTTACCTATTTAATTTTAGTTAATTTAAATTTAATTTGTGTTATATTAAAATTTCTTTTAAAATTAAGATTTTTAACCTATAGATCCAATAAATAGATTTTTAATTAATTAGATGCTTCAATTGCAGATAAAGTGTCACGCTTAGAATGCTAGAAAATTACGTAACACGAAAAGTACACCAAACCATTTTCAAAACACTTGACACATTTTGAATTAAATATAATTAATTAAATGTGATAACAATCTAAGAATAATTTAAACATGGTCAACAAAGCTTGATATAAGATAATTTACTATAAAATTTGTTAAGGCTTTTTTAAGGGGCATAAATTTAAATTTCGCGATAATATGTATAGGAAAATTGACACACCATGTTCACAAAACGTTTAGTTGAACTAGAAACGGCTTCGATCTCTTAAAGCGGATAAATAAAAGAGAATATAAAAGTATTTATATTTAGGGGAGCGTAATTTTATAAATAAAAATAAAGAATATGTTTTTTAGAAAAAAATTGCCTATTCGGAAAAAAATCACTTAATTTGGATAAAATAAAACTTTGTGTTTATTAAAATACCCTTATGAATTATCATTTTGGTCCAAAATGCTTTTTTGCACGAAATTAAAAAAAAAGTCAAAACAATTTTAAACAAGGACAGTAATTAATTTTTTTTGGTAAAAAAAAGTTCAATTATAAACACAAAGGGATTACAACGGCAAACGAAGATAACAAACTCCCCTCAAGTCATCGAGAATAAGTTTTCTAGAGAAGAGAGGAGGGTCATCCAAAAAAGAAAGACCAAAATCGAGAGAGAAAGCAAAATTGGCAAGCGAGTCCGCCGCCTTATTCCCTTCCCGAAAAATATGCGTGAGCTTAACAGCCCAAGCCCGCTACAACAAGCCTTGACAACGAAGAGTCAGGCTAAAAAGAGGGTGAACCACGTCAACACCCTTCTCAATGAGCTGAATAGCCAAAGAAGAGTCAACCTCGACAAGAACACGTCTGAAACCCCTATTCCAAGCAAGCTCGAGACCATGAATGATCGCCCATAGTTCCGCAACAATAACATTAGCCGATCCAATCAACTTCGTAAAGCCGCAGACCCAACTGCCATTGCTATCCCGTAAAAGACCCCCACAAGCGGCCATTTTCGAGACACCGTTCATAGCTCCTTCGGTATTGAGTTTGATCCAATCAGTTGGAGGAGGGCACCACCCGAAAGGACAGTAATTAATACCCTAAAACTACGAGGGCGGATAATTAAATGCTAATGAAGACGGGAATAAAAGTGATACGCATGTCAGTCAGTCTGCCGTAAACTGCAAGAAATAACACTAACAATGGAAAAATCGTAGAAACTAGCATAAACTTATAAGATTGTGAAAATATCCCAAATTACAAGTGGATTGCAAACATCAATTCAAAGACTTTAACATATGTTTTTTTTCTTCGTAATTAAAATGATAATGGGCCTGTTTGAAAATTTATTTTTACTATTTTATTAGAATTTATCAAGTTTACGAGAAAAAGCTTTAAATTGGGTGTTTTGAAAACCCCAGAGATTAAGAAAGTTTTAGTTTATGAAAACTTATATTTTTCTTATTTCATAAGTTAGGTGGAGAAAGTTTATGAAGTTTATCGTAATTTATTGAATGAAATATTACAAATATAACTTTATACAAAAATCATATTTAAATATAAAGTAAGCTTTTTTTGATAATTTTACATTTATATCAACTTTGATAAGATTTCGTTCTTTTAAACACCCGTATATCAAGCTTATCAAAAGCAATTTCCTTCCTTACTAGGAGGTAATGTCTTATCTACATCTTATTATAATGATGATTGTTTGTGGAGTGAGTTTTTTTATAGTTGAAATTTGGTGAACTTGAAAAAGACTAGAACTGGAGAAATGAGACAACCTTCAACAATAACATTTGTGAAGGGAACAAGGGTCGGACTATCCAGGTTAAAACCATGGATTATGCCCATGTATGGAACAAGAAGAATGAGAGCCATATAAGAAACTTGAGAAGTACGATTGACGTTGTGTGGATCCCACCTCCGGATGGTTTCATCAAAGTGTATACGGATGGTTCTAATAAGAAAGATGGCTTTGCTTGTTAGAGTATGAGGTAGTGCATTGGACCTAGTATATTATATTATATGATGGATTTATCCTATAAACAAACACGTTTCCGCCTAAACAAACCCTAACTCCCAATTCGTGGTTGCGCCGTCATCGCCGCCTCCGGTGATGGCGGCGGCGGCTAAACACGCTTCCACATAAACAAACACGTTTTCTCCACAAAATAAAACTCTAACCCTCGGGTATCAAAGAAGGACGTTTTTTATGAAATGGGTCATTTGCCTATAGCAGTTCTAAATTGGCTCCCACATTTTCCATCTTTGTAATTTAGGCCCCTAGAAAATAGGTTGAAAGAAATATAGTACAAAAGCTATCAACTTTTGCATCTCATCTGATCTGACATATCTGACATTTGATATTTATCTCCACCTACTACACAAATGCACAATTCTCAACCTGCACACTTTCTCATTTCTACCCATAAATTCGTTTATCCAAAAACGTCACTGTCATACCCAAAATAATTTTGTCAAGCTACACAAATATACTCAAAAACACACATACCCAAAACCCAAACATACCCAAAAAACTAAAATATCAAAAAAACGTCATACCCATAAATTGGGTAGTATTTTGTTTTGTAAAATATTCATACCCAAAGTATACATACTTAATCCTATTTTTTTCTCTTCAATTTAAGTCACATTTAATACTAAAAGCATACCCAAATTGAATTTGTCATACCCAAATTTTACACAAATCGATATTGTACACAAATATCAATATCAAGTGACATCTGGTCATTATAACACAGTTTGGGTACCCATAAATAGACATGTTCATATCCGGGCTCGGGCCAAATTCAGGCCGGGCAATACAAAATATTAAGCCCGTTTATCCGGACCCGGGCCGGGCTCGGCCCAACTACCGGGCTTGTAAAGGCTGACGTACCCGGCCGGGCCGGGCAGACAGGCGGGCCTACGGGTACCCTTTTTTAATTTTTTTTTAAAAAATATTTAAAAAAATGTTTTTAGTATGATTTTTTTTTAAAATATATATTATATTTAAGATATTTATGTATAATATATAAAACTTATTATAATTATACTAAATATTTATATTTATACTTAATATTTATGATAAATACAACTAAATATATATATCGTCGGCCGCCGGGCCGGGCTTTTCGATCCGAACGGGCCTATAGCAGTGCCCGTATCCGGCCCGGCGGGCTTGGCGTGCGGGGCCTTTTGGTCCAGTCAGACCTCTTCCGCTGTACATTCTCGCCCGTTTTTCCGGACGGGTTGCCCAGATTTGAACAGGTCTACCCATAAAACATACCCAACATTTCACAATTTTAAACATACATAACAATAAGAAACATACTACAAAAATAATAAACATATACCCAATAAAATAATCATACCCATAAATTGGGTAACATTTTACCAAACTTAAATAATGTTGTAAGATTAAATCCACATGCCCAAACGTACCAATATGTTCTAACAGTATACTCAATTCATCAAACACATATACAATACTATTTAACAAAACGCATCAAAAGCATACCCAAAATCTAGTAGAAATAGCCTACCCAAAAAATACAGATCTGGTTCCCGGCAGCAACGGAGCATCAATGACGAACTCCAAACTGAAACTGAAGGACGGCGGAAACCCTAGCATCCTCCGCCATGATAGCCTCGCCGGAAATCCTATTATCCCCTGCCTCGATTATGGTGTGAGTAAACCCTAGAATGAAGGGCGGCGACGGAATATGAGAAGCAGACTTGGAAGGGATCTCCACCATTTTTTATTCAAAGAATTTGGGAAATGGGTATGGTTCTTGTTTTTGGCGGAGATACGTTCTTCAAAACCCAAAAGTGTGGTTCTTGTTTCCCCTCTCTCTATTTACAAAGCCAAAAAAAAGTAAACATCTAATCATAATTTAAATTTTGTACATTAATGCACCTGCCGCCATCATTTCAATTCGCCCTCCCTATTTTTCTAGTTACATTCCTAGTTTTTATTATTTTATATAGGGGCCCATTTTACAAAGAGCAACAACTTGAGGCCCTATACCGCCAATTCTTTCTCGAAGAAGGCTTTGACCGCCGGTATCAGAAACGATTTTTGCCGCCGGTATCAAAGAAGACTTTGGCAGCCGGTATCAAAAACAACTTTGTTCGTAGAACCCTTAGGACACTAAATTATATGTGCTCTAGGGCGCAAAACTTACCCTAAGACGCTAATCAACCTGCGGCCTAGGACCCGGAACTTACCCTAAATTACTTGTGTACTAGGGCTTAAAACTTACCCTAGTACGCTAAATTAGATGCGTATTAGGGCCCAAAACTTACATAGGACGCTAAAAAAACTCCTGCATCCCAAGACCCGAAACTTACCCTATAATGCTAATCAACCTGCGTCATAGGGCCCGAAACTTACCCTAGGACGCTAATCAATCTGCGTTCTAGGACCTAACCCACCGACATCATATCGACGTCAACAAAATAAAGCCTGATAATGAAGGAAGGGAGTTACATGAAGCTCTTCTCCAAGTTTCTACTGTTCAAGCTTGGACTTGTTGAATCACACCTCCAGCTTGAGGGGAAATGTTAGAGTATGGGCCTAGTGGTTTTTGTGTTAACTTATGGATATGTTCCGTCCCCGTGACAGAATTATGAAGCTTGGTACACGGTCTTAGATTTGCTTGAGAGTTAGGTTTCCAATCGATAATCCTTGAAACAGATTACAATTGGTAATCAAATTAATCAAGAATACCACCAATCACCATCCTCTTGTTAGTGTGGTACAAAACTACGCATGTGCTATGACTATTTGAAAAGAGATTGGGATATCTAGTTTCGTCATGCCTACCGTGAGGCGAATATAGTAGCGGATTTTATAGCTAATTATGTTGTGAACATTCCTATTGGATTGAATGTATTGTCTAACCTATCGGAGGGTGTAATTGATCTTTTACTTGATGATGTAAGGGGTCGGGCTATCCCCCGTGTGATGACTACTTGGGCTTCTTTCCTATTAATAAAAGCGCGTCTAGATGCGCCGAAAACCACTAACTCTCATTCACACAAAAAAAACTTCATCTCCAATAAACTAGTGATTCTCAAACGGACTCATTATTAACGGGACATAAATGGTGATTTTAATAGTAATCAGTAAGGCTATTAATACAAACACACCTTCTTGAATTTTTTCAGGCTATTAATACAAATATACCTTATAGAAAAAAAAATTCTGTTATATGATAATTTTCCACTTAATTATCTATTATATTTGAATTTTTGGGAAATCATCTAATGTTTTTGCTATTAAAATTACCATATACGCCTCGTCAATAATTTCGTTAAAGGGCGGTCCATCAAGTGAAATCTAAAAATATCAATCTCAAATTTAAATCCATTGTAATCAAGTTTGGATCGTTCTCTCAATCTATTTGCCCAAACATCGAACCATGCAACGGCTAGCACCGTTGCCTCTCCTCTCTTTGACAATTTCCGTCACCAAGCAACTTGCCTCTTGTTTCTTCATCCTTTTCTCTAGTTTGAGGTAATTGATTCGATCAAAAATTCAAAATCACATTTTTGAAGTTTTGCGTTTTTTTGTCATAATATGTCGTCCTATGTCTCGTCCCCTGTATTTTTTTATCCGGTTTCAATCTCACTAATATTCTAATGTATGATTTTGATTACTATTTTGCGGAGTCATTATAAAATGGTAAAAAGTTCTAAAATATCATATAATTGTAAATGAAATCTATTATATTAAAAAATTTGCTTTACCACGTAAATTTGACAAATTTTTACCATATAACTCGATGTAAATAAAATCATTATAAAGGTTTATACAAATTTTGGGTAGCAGAATTATATGGACAAATAACTGTCATGGTAAAAAAGTGAGAAGTACTTTAACACTTCAAATAGGTAATGTTATGAATTTGCTTCATAATTCATTATTTGTACATGTTTTTCACTTTGTGGAGAATCGGGTGGTATTTTGATGATAAGGAAATTCCGGATGGTACCCTCGTGGTTTGGGGTTTTCCGGATTTTGCCCAACAGTTTTTTCGAGTTCGGATGGTACCCCTAAGTTTATGTTGTTTTCCGGATTTTGCCCAAATTCATTAAACTTTTTCAAATTCCATTAAAAAATGCAAAAAAATAGAAATAAAATTAAAAAACAAATTAAAATACAAAAGAATGATTTATTTATATTAAAACTAAAGTAAAACAGTAAAAAAAATTTTTAAAAAAATAATGTTTTATATTAATTTAAAAATAAATCAATTAAATAAATTTTAAAAAATTAAAAAAAATAAGTGTTTTATTTTATTTTTAAAAAAAATTGGATTAGCATTTTTTTAACAAAATCTAAAAATATAAGTGTTATACTTTATTTAAAAAATAAATAAAATAAAAATTCTTTTAATGGAATTTGAAAAAGTTTAATGAATTTGGGCAAAATCCGGAAAACAACATAAACTTAGGGGTACCATCCGAACTCGAAAAAACTGTTGGGCAAAATCCGGAAAACCCCAAACCACGAGGGTACCATCCGGAATTTCCCAATATTTGGGACTTTGTGTAATTAGCTCACTAATATAAACATACTTTGTCACATAGTCTATTATTACACAAATGTGAATGAAATTATTACCGAGATGCATTTTCAATATTTATTCCAGCAGGTTAATGGCCTGTATTATACATATAATGACAAAATATTATTACCTAGATGCATTTTATGTTTATTTTCAGCGAACTGTTACAAATAAGATAATTATATCCCATTTGTAATTTTGTAAATTACTAGAAAACAAAAAGAAATACAGATGAATATATATAAGTATTCATAAACAAATAAATTATTATAAAATTTATACCATTAGAAGCGTCGGTGACGGAGAGAAATGCAAGGAAAAACGTGTTGAAGCTTGATGTGCCAAAGGGCCCTCCCTTACATTATATAATATCCCTATTTCACATATAAATATCCCCAATTCCACGTTCTTCATCGTCATTCCACCTCCATTTCCCCCTTATTCTCTTCCCCTCGCAGATCTGCTCCTTTCTCTCTCGCGCCGGATCATTTGCAGGTAATCTCTTCAGATCTATCTCCGTATTTCAGATATTTCGCTTTATTTAGACACTGCTATTGTACTGATTCCGTTAGTGGATTAAGCTAATTTTGTTGTGAATTTTGGATGATCTCTTTCTGAATTGTCGGATCTGATCCAATCCAACCGATGTTTGATTGTTATGCTGATTTCAATGCCGGTTTTTAGTGTTTCTCGTTTGTGTGTTGTGATCTGATGAATAATTCGATGAGAAGTTGTGTCCAGCGTTGTTTTTATGTTGCTTGAATCAGTGGATCTACACTTGTTATGCTCCTTTGATGTTATTGCTTTTAGATCTGATCTGTTATTTCCCTTTGATGTCCAAAATCATTACTTTTGTTGCTGTTCATGCTTTTTATTATTCTTCCTTCGTGATCGGATCTTGAAAAGGGTGAGATCTTGTTAGTTTTTCTAGTTAGAGACTTGGTGGCAAAGCGAAAAAATATATTTTGGTATTTGTACTGTGTGGGCCCTTTTTTGGTTTGGTGAAACATGGTTA
Organism: Fagopyrum homotropicum; assembly: GCA_033239125.1. Taxonomy (NCBI): domain Eukaryota; kingdom Viridiplantae; phylum Streptophyta; class Magnoliopsida; order Caryophyllales; family Polygonaceae; genus Fagopyrum; species Fagopyrum homotropicum. Next base: position 13,467,020 of record BSWB01000002.1, read on the forward strand.
GGGGACTGTCCAATCTTTTTCAAGGTCCGGATTAACTACTATATATGAATTTGTTTCTTAACAAAATTCAAAAAATATATATTTTTAGTTATAAGGTCTTTTTCATTTTAATTAAAATAATAACTATCATTATCATTTGTAAAATTGTAAAAAAAGAAGAAGAAAAACAATAGAAGGAAAAGGGGAGCATGGGAGTCCAGGGTCACCAATGGAAAGCTATTTGCAATGGCAAGCTATTTGACAGCTAAATTGAAAATATCATGTGTTTGTAGAAAATTTAAGGCAATGCACCTCTTTTGTATGCTCTAATGGCATCCTTTTTGGTTGGATGCTAAAATCTAACCTTTTCTATACTCTCTCTAAACTGACAGATTTTTTCTGCTAAGAAGTAAACATGGTGAAGATATGTTGTATTGGTGCTGGTTATGTTGGTGGACCCACAATGGCTGTCATTGCACTTAAGTGTCCTGAAGTCCAAGTTACCGTAGTTGACATAGCTGTCTCAAGGATCAACGCATGGAACAGTGAACGCCTTCCCATCTATGAGCCGGGTCTCGATGATGTGGTCAAGCAATGCAGGGGGAAGAACCTCTTCTTTAGCTCTGATGTTGAGAAGCATGTTGCGGAGGCTGACATCATCTTTGTGTCCGTGAACACGCCAACTAAAACCCGTGGACTGGGTGCTGGCAAGGCAGCTGATTTGACTTACTGGGAAAGTGCTGCTCGTATGATTGCTGATGTCTCAAAGTCTAACAAGATTGTGGTTGAGAAATCAACTGTGCCAGTGAAAACAGCTGAGGCAATTGAGAAGATTCTGACCCACAACAGCAACGGAATCTCCTTTCAGATTCTCTCCAACCCTGAGTTCCTTGCTGAAGGTACCGCAATTAGTGATCTTTTCAACCCAGACAGGGTTCTCATTGGAGGTAGGGAAACACCTGAAGGCAACAAGGCTGTTCAGACCTTGAAAGATGTTTATGCTCATTGGGTCCCAGAAGACCGGATCATTTGCACAAATCTTTGGTCTGCTGAGCTTTCCAAACTCGCGGCCAATGCCTTTTTGGCGCAGAGGATCTCTTCTGTGAATGCTATGTCAGCCCTTTGTGAGGCAACTGGTGCTGATGTCACCCAAGTATCTCATGCTATCGGCAAAGACACTAGAATCGGATCCAAGTTTCTCAATGCAAGTGTTGGCTTTGGCGGTTCTTGCTTCCAAAAGGATATCCTGAACTTGGTCTACATATGCGAGTGCAATGGCCTTCCTGAAGTAGCCAACTACTGGAGACAAGTTATTCAGCTAAACGACTACCAAAAGTCTCGGTTTGTGAACCGGGTTGTTGCTTCCATGTTTAACACAGTTGCCAACAAGAAAATTGCAATCCTTGGGTTTGCTTTCAAGAAGGACACAGGTGACACGAGGGAGACACCAGCCATTGATGTGTGCAAGGGACTTTTGGGAGACAATGCTCAGCTGAGCATCTATGACGCTCAAGTCACCGAGGAACAAATCCAGAAGGATCTTAAAATGAACAAATTTGACTGGGATCACCCAGCTCATCTCCAGCCATCAGAACCCGGCACTGTGAAGCAAATCAGCTGTGTGGGCGACGCATATGCCGCTACCAAAGATGCTCATGGCATTTGCATCCTTACCGAGTGGGACGAGTTCAAGACCCTAGACTTCCAGAAGATCTTTGACAATATGCAAAAGCCCGCATTTGTGTTTGATGGCAGGAATGTGGTGGATGCTGAGAAGTTGAGAAAGATCGGATTCATCGTCTACTCTATTGGTAAGCCATTGGATGGTTGGCTCAAGGACATGCCTGCTGTGGCATAACTGAAAGTTGCAATTACTGTTCGGTTTGGCAACTTTGGCTTGTAAGAGAAGCAGCTAGAGTGACAACATTGATAGAAATAGCGTCGTTCATTTACTGTATGGTCAAATCTCTTTTCCCCTTACATCTTTTGTTACCTTGTCAGTTTGCTGCTACATTTTGCATAAGTGAGTGATCTGTATCTACCATACCATGGTTAATCTGAATATGTTATTTGTTTCATTCAATTCAATAATCTTGTATCTTTCTTCACTTTTACGTGTGGTGACTGACAACACTCATGGGTTATGACTTGTAAGTTATAACAACTGACAAGCTAAGGGTCCATATATAACAATGTCTGCAGATAACATTTGATTCTCAGTATCTGAAATTGAAAGACAGTAACAGATACAGCTAACAACTAGATATGGATGACTCAATTTCCGAGTTCCTCGCTTCTTGATGATCTTCGTCTTGCAAGCAAGGCTCCATAAAATGACATTTGAAGACTTGTGACAATACATAGGCAAGTGGGTTCAGTTATCTTAGTTCTGATGTGAATTGTTTATGTTATGAATAATCAGTTGAAGTATCAGTTGAGAAATTAGTTCTGATGTGAATTTGTAAGTAAAGATATTGCAGTCTGTTGGGCTAACTTTGCAAGCCGAGTCTTTGCATTGAGTTCTGAAGATGAAGAATGCATGTAAGTTCCTTCAAGCATTTACTTTTTTTACTTTTTTTTCATTCACACAAATGCTACAGCAAGTTGGAATTTTGATCTGTCTGATACAGAAGCAGCAAAAGGGTAAGGGGGAAATTTACAGTATGTTATTTACTGCAGTATATATCGAGTGCATAAGCATTAGCTCTTATGCTATAGAAATACCATAATAAATGAGTTGCCTCCCTTTTGCTAAGAAATTGCAGGCCTAAGCATGACAAGCCTTGCAAACTTTAAAAGGTACCAAATTTGAAGAAAGAAGACACAATGAAGACATAAGTGAAGCATCTCGTGATCTTATTACCTGCACCTTTCATCATTGTTATATGTATTTACTTTAACTCTCTATTTCACTCCTTTTTACTTGTTGTTGTACTCCATCAAAGAAGAATTAAGGAACCCTTTTTCATGTTAGATTTTTTTCCCCTTGGGTAACTTCTAAGCCCCGTTTGGTTTTAACTCCAGAAACGGAATGAAAACGAATCTAGTTCATACGTATACCCTTATTCATAGAAATTTTTTGAATAATTTCTTGTGGTTTAAAGTAATTGGAGTAAAGTTTGATTACTTTTGATACCCTATATGGAAACAAAATGTGAGGAAACAAGTGCATTTAAAATTTCATCAATAAAGATATACATATGGACTAAATTTGTTTCCATTCCATTTTCGTTTTCAGAGTTGGAACCAAACGGGCCCTAAATCTTGAGCATTGTAGACTTCTAGTTGGGTTGTTTAAGGCTTAATATACTTTTTATACAATTATTGTATAATGACCTCTTGGTTGTTTAGTAAAAAGGACATGAAAAAGAATACGATAATTCGAATAGGGTATAAAACAAGTTATTATATAGAACTTGAATCGTATCAACTCTACTAATATCTTATAGTGAACCTAAAATATATAAGCATAAAATTGACTAGTTTGTACGACTAAAGACCCAAATCACGACAATCTCACCACATTCTATAAAGTGTGTGATTTAACAAAGTGTGATTCATATTGGAAGTCTATAAATATAAAGATTTAGTTGGTATGCATATCATAAATTATATTTTTTTCAAAATAAAGCATCCAAAAATGTTCAATAATGTGAATTTATCATAAGCATATAGAATAAACTAATTAATTTAGCACTTAACCTTAAATTTATATATTTATAAACTAACATTGTTAAACATTTTGCAGGGATAAGAAGGCTTGTGGGTGGTTCTTGGAATAAAAATCTAATTTGTATTTGGTGTTATGAAATTTCAAATTTATGGGTGGTTTAGTGAAAATAACTACAAATTTATGAGTATTCATGGAGAAACCACTCAAATTTATGGATGATATTGTGAAAGTATATGTATACCAAATCAAAATGGAACATCTTTACATTAAAAACCAAAATGAAGCCAAGAATAAAGTTTAGGGGCCATTTTCAAACGATTTAATCTTATTAAGGACTAAAATGAAAGTAAAGTGAGAGTTTAAGACCCGTTTAGAAACACCTCAAAGATTTTTTTTTTTTTTGGTAATGTGGACGAGAAAGGAGAGTCCTTACTCGATTTTATTGAAAAAGAAAAGAGCTAACAATTGACAAGCCTTTGGGTCGCTACTCCACGGGCATCGTTTTCTAATAACGGAAGTAAAACAGATGGTGGATTAAAAAGCGGAAAATAACCGATTGAGTAATCAGAAGCAAGGGCTGCAAGACGATCAGCAACACAATTTGCTTCCCGGTAACAGTGACGGAGCTGAACCTGCCAGTCCCTACGAAGGAAGCCTTGGCACCTCGATACCAGGCTAAATAGCGGGTGACAAGGTAGACTCATGCGGTTAATAAGCTTAATTACAAGCTCGGAGTCAACCTCAACAAACACCTTGCGAAAACCGCTTTCCCATGCCAAATGGAGACCCATACATAGACCCCACAGCTCTGCCGTCGGGACATTACAATGCCCGATATTGAATACAAAGCCCCCAAGCCAGCGTCCCAAACAGTCCCGGATAGCACCCCCTGAACAAGCAGCTGAGTCATCCCCCGTAACAGAACCATCCGTATTCAACTTAACCCAACCCTCAATCGGAGCAGTCCAACGAACCATAATAAGTTTATGAGTAGTTGCAGCAGATTTGGCACAACGAATATCCTCGGCAGCAGTAACCCTTCTAATGTAGTTTAAAATTATCTCAACTCTATTGCTGGGTACACTAGTGCCATTAAAAATGTGTGCATTACGCCATTTCCAGCTAAACCATAACGTAATAGCGAAGGTGACATTCCAAGGGGAGGAGTTAAATTTTTGAAGATTGTTCGATAAGTTTACCAACAGCCACTGATGCACCTCGTCAGAAAAGAACCCATCAGCAACATCCAGAGGAACGAGAGTACCCCAAAGAGGCAACATACTAGGGCAGTCCCGGAAAAGATGAAGAATGGACTCCGACGACGCTTTGCAAAAAGGGCAAAGATCGGATGTAGCAATATGTCGGCGAACTCTTTCTGAATTAGTAATAAGTTTTCCATGCACCACCAGCCAAAGGAATGTTCGTACCCGCTGTGGCATTTTGAGTTTCCAAATAATGGTGAAAAGTGGGGTCTCGACGTAAGCCGCATGATTCAACATAGTCAGCGCCCTCCAAGCAGAACTGGTAGTGTATACCCCCAGCTTATTTGGGCTCCAAGCCACACAGTCCTGGATGCCACTAGTATCCTGCAATGAATGCAAAGCAAGCTTTGAGAGAGACTGAAGCGGTAAAAACTCCGACAATCTGTTCCAATCCCAGCCCAATTCAAGCACCCAGTAGTGTGAGGCAGTCAACAGACAGTCTTCATCTGCCGGTCAGACCAACGTGTCGTTGATGAGAGGGCCGGCACTACACCATGTATCAATCCAGAACCGTACATGCTCGCCATTGAAAGTGATCCACTTAAGGCCAACGGGGAGCAAATGATGCTTAGCCCATACCATGCCTCGGAGTATGTAAGAGCCCTTCTTCGCAGCAGATACATCAATGAATTTTCTAATTCCTCTCAAACCGTACTTCGAAGTGAGCAGATTAACCCATGGCTTCTCAGATTCATGTATAAATCTCCAAGCCAGATCTCCCAGAGCAGTAAGATTGGCCTCAGACGTAGAACGAATCCCTAAGCCTCCAACCTCAATCGGTTTACAAATGCTTGACCATGATACGAGATGAATGCTTCGTCTTGAGTCCTTGTCATTCCAAAGAAAAGAGCGGCAAATACGATCGAGCTCCTTACAAATAGTCCTTGGTAGTTTAACAATTCTCATTACGTAAGAAGGGAATGAGCAAAGCACAGACTTGACCAGGGTAAGTCTACCAGCAAAACTCAAAAACCGACCCTTCCAAGATGCCAAACGAGATCTGGTTTTTTCAACTAGAAAGGTGAAATCCCTGGACTGCATACGCTGATGGAGAATGGGGAATCCAAGGTACTTGCCGAAACTCGAAACAATAGGCATGCCTGTTCGATCATGCAGAATGTTTTGAAAGGTAGAGGAAACGTTAGGCGATACCATAATATGAGATTTAGGACCACTGATTCTCAAACCCGAATAGCCACAGAATTCTTGCAAACAATCATTGATTACTTGTACATTGTCAAGTGTAGCTTCTGCAAAAAGAACAATGTCATCGGCAAAAAATACATGTGAAAAGGCCAGGCACTCACGCTTTAAACGCATTGGTTTCCACCTCCCTTTATCGACTAAATTTTGTATGGAGTGACCCAATCTTTCTAAACAAAGAACGAACAAATATGGGGAGATCGGATCCCCTTGCCTAACTCCCCTTGAAGGGACAAAGCTATCCGACATTTCACCATTCCACAACACTGACATAGTTTGGGAACGAATACAAGCCGATATCCAATTCCTCCAGCAGACGGGTAATCCTATCCTCTCGCAAGTATCTTCCACAAAGTCCCATGAAAGTCTGTCATAGGCTTTTTCAAGATCGATCTTAACAGCCATCCATTTTTTCCCGGATTTCTTTCTCGTAATAGAGTGGATAAGCTCCTGCACAACAACCGCGTTATCCTCAATCCTTCTTCCTGAGATGAAGCTGCTTTGTAGGGGACTTACTAAGCGATCCATATACGGTTGGAGACGATTAACAAGAAGCTTTGAAATGAGCTTATACATCACGTTGCACAGACCGATTGGCCTGAATTTAGACAAGTGATCCGGGTTGTTACCTTTAGGAATAAGAGAGATAAGGGTGTCGTTCATCCCATTCGGTAAGACCCCAGTTTGAAAAAAGGCTCTGACTGTGTCTGTAACTTTCATGCCGACCGAAGCCCAGCAATGCTGGAAAAAGATCGCACTAAAGCCATCCTTACCCGGTGCCTTGAGTGGTCCCATGGAAAACAGGCAGCTACTGATTTCGTTATCGGAGAACGGAAGACAAAGCTTAGCGCAGTCCTCATTCAGTAGGGTTGGAAAGTTTGAAAAATACCTCTCTGTATACTCCGCAGCAGGCTCGGCAGTGAAGAGTTTCTTGAAATAGTTAACAGCGTTTTGCTTGAGTAATGTGCTATCGGATATCCATGACCCCTCATCATTCTTCAGGCAATCAACACGGTTACGCCTTCTTCGGACAATCGTAGACATGTGGAAGAAAGCGGTGTTCCGGTCCCCATCTGTGATGAACTTATCCCGAGACTTTTGGAGCCATAATACCTCCTCTTGATCTAAAATAGCCTCCAATTCTAAAAGCAAATCAGACTGCGCATCCAATAACCCTTGTGACAAGCATGATTCAATGTCGGCTTGAATTTCAGAAAGCCGTGTAAGCAGTTGGTTCTTCTTGACCTCAATCCTCCCAAAACATTCCGAATTCCAACGTAGCAACCTAGACTTAAGCATAACAAGTGCCCTGCAAAGTCCATTACGGTCAGATTGTTTCCAGGAATCATAAACTACTTGTTGAAATTCCGGATCATGAAGCCAAGCGGCTTCGAATCGGAATGGACGTCTAGCCTTGTTAATTTTCCTTGGAGGGAGAAATTGGAGCAAGAGCGGATTATGATCAGAGGAGAGAGCAGGTAAATGACGAACGGAGGCCTCATTCCAGATTAGACGCGCCTCACCGTTCATAAACACTCTATCCAGTCGCTTAGATTGTCTATTTTCTACCATATTACCTCTGTTCCAAGTAAACTTCGGACCACTGAATCCTATATCAACGAGTTGCGAATCTTCCATCCAATTAGAAAAAGTCTCAGAATCTGCAGACAAAGAGCAGCAGGTACCTCCAACCTCATCCAGATTGAGAACTGAATTAAAATCACCACCAACCACAATAGGTCCATTACACCCCTGGATAGCCGAAAGAAGGCGGCGCCACGCAGGCCTTCTCCGACTAGCAGAAGGGGGATTATACACACCAAAGAATTCTAATTGATGACTTCCCATACTGATGGTTGCATGAATGAAATTGGGCTCCTTCTGTTTTACAGACACGTTAATTTGAGAGGGGTTCCATAACATCCAGATGCCACCTTCGAACCCAATCGCCTCGACTCTCGCATAATTTGAAAATTTTGATCTCAGACAGACTTCTTTAGCTCTATCTCCAGCAATCTTAGTTTCAAAGAGTAGTAAAAGATCAACCTGATGACGGTTTGTTAAGTAATTCAGGGCCTTGCGGAACCGTCGATTTCCGGCGCCCCTACAATTCCAAAAGATGCAATTCATTTGGAACCGCTGGTGGAAGCGGATCCTGGTGGCAAAGTGATCTTTTGTGGGTCAGTAGGCTCTCCCATGTGGATGTCTGGATCCAATGGGCGGCAATTCTGTTGAGTCGACAATGACGGTGCAATGTCGACCTCCATATCAGGTGATGCAGAAACATGAATCGTATGACCGGAAGAAGGCGGAAGACTCTCTGATGGAGCAGGGGGAAGGACAATAGACTTTTCACTCGAAACCCTAGCCGTTCGCCCTGCTGAATGAATGCTTTTGGGTGGAGAGTCGGTCAACTGCGGCCCACTATTCCCTGGGCTTGGGGATCCAGTCGGCCCGTTTACTTTGGCCCGTTTAGGATTTTTTTGTCGTGTTGGGGAACTGTTGTCTGTAGAAGCCGTTACTTTCTCCAAAACTGGCACAATGATTGGGGTAATAATGGGGGATTTATTTGACATAACTGCCGTTTCTGTAACGTCTGTCTTCTTTGCTTCTGCCGGCAGGTTCGTCGCCGATTCGTCAACCGCAGTGTTGGAAAGAACACCGTAAGCATTGGTGTTGCTGGAATTTTGTCGCGGAACAGTTGTGCCTATGGGTGTGCTTTGGGGCCTACGTGGTTTACGAACCACCGTCAAAGATTATGGACTAAAACAAAATCAAAGTAAAAGTTTGAGAACCATAAATCAAAGATCAACATAATGGTGTAGTTACCTAAACCAATTCTCAATAAAATATGAATGCAATTTGGTAAAAATAGTATTTATAATGTTTTACTTAATAGTAGTTCATAAGAAGTAAACACTTAGCACCCGTTTGGTTTTAACTTCGGAATCGAAAATGGAATGAAAACGAATCTAGTAATCATTGTTTATAAAAGTTTTTGGAATCATTCCTTGTGATTTGAAGTAATCAAAGTTGAATTTGATTACTTTTGATACCCTATCGAAAAACAAAATGCGGGAAAGTAAGGGCATTTTGCATGAAGTAATAAGGAATGATTCCATAAAATTTCACGAATAAGTATATACATATGTACTAAATTTTTTTTCATCTCATTTCCGTTTTCGGAGTTGGAACCAAATGGGCCCTTAGTATAGGAATCGATCTTAACTATTGGTGTTCACACGAAGCTGTAAATTGGGTTGCTAAGAAGAGGCATTATACTACACTTGGGGAATTTATTCTCTTGGGAGACCTCCTAGTTAAGGGGCTGAAGACAATAATAGAGATTCTCAGTACCCAAATTAAGTTATTGTGTAGAGCAATAAATGGAGTTGGAATCACCATTCCAACCAAACTAAGATGTAACACATGCATGTATATCATATTTTCAGAGTTGGGCATCTTGGACTTTCATCGAATTTTTGCCATTTTTTAGGATGGGATTTGGATCAAACCTGGATTTAGCTCATAGAGTCTGTGAAGTCCGTATTTACCTTTTTTTTTTTAAAATGGATCGAAGTTGTACTAATTTTTTTGAAACAATTTGGTTTACTGGGCTTTTTCTAATTTTGTGTTTAATAAATGTACCCTTTGAGAGAAAAATGTGTAAAATTTGAAAATAAATACAAAAGATTGGGGTATATTTATTTAATTGAAACATTAAAAAGCCTAGTTGCTACTATAATTTTTCAAAAAGGCCTACTTATCAAAATTGTCCAATTTTTTTTGAGAAGGTACTAAAATATATTATATAAAACCAAATTAAACTGATGGTTGTTGGACTCTTTTTTTTTTTTTGAGTATCTCATATTCGTTTTTTTTTTAAAATATATCAATTATAACATTTATTATAATTAATATATAAATTTTCCACAAATAAAATTTAGCCTAATTTTTTATTTTTTATTTATATTTTCAAATACTATTGCCTCCTTTTCCATACGATTTTTAATATTTTTATCATTAGTTTTATACAATTTATTTATATAATTATATAATATTATATATTATACCTTCTATTTTTAATTTTTTTTAATATGTATTTTTTTTTTACTCTTTTGACAATTATTAAGAATCGGATAAAATATTGTACTGCAACAACATTTTTAAACTCAGTTCATAATATCTAAAAAAATCATTTATATGTTGAATTCACACTCAAGACTACTTCATGTCTTAGATGAACCACGTAGCAGAAGTATTTGTTATCTTTGTTAAATGATAATGTTAGAGGTATGACACAGCCTACGACATAACACTTATTAGCTGATTAGTTCATCTCAGATAATCTATTTCTTAGCTCCTTGTTTGAGTTGGAGAGTACCTTAAATAATTTGAAAAGACCTTACATTAATTTTTAAAAGAATTTGGTTAAATAGGTCATTTTTTATTTTCAGTAGGTTTGTGTACTTATTCAATTTTTACAATTTTCCTTATATTGAAGTTGAAAGGTAGGAGGTTTGATTATAGATACATTTATTAAACATATTTATACCATAAACCTAGTTACTAAAGAAAAATTTTTAAAATGACTTAGTTAATTTAACCATAACTTTTTTTTAATATTTCCGAAAATATGGATATTATCCCTTTGAAATAATTTGGTTTACTAGGTTTTTTCTAATTTTGTGTTTAGTAAATGTACCCCTCTTGAGAGAAGATTGTGTAGAGTTTCAAAATAAATACAAAAAGTTGGGGTACATTTACTTAATTAAAATATTAAAAAATCTAATTACTATATTTTTTTCAAAAAGACCTAGTTATCAAAATTGCCCACTATATTTTGAGGGTGGGGCAAAAGTGTAGAAATCTTGATTAATTTATAAATTATAACTCTCCCCCCAATTGACCTTTTCAAATGTTTGAAATATTCCTTCGGATTCATCTCCACTCTAAAACAATTATACCATTTTGTTTACGTCGAATGCTCATTTTGTCTTATTTTGTTTTGTATGATCTCAGAAGTGAATATAAACACAATTATTTTAACACAAAAATTCTAACTAGCAACATAATTCTCAATTACATATGCAGTTAGAACCCTTTAAAATATGCATCACCTTGCTTCATCGATCAATTAATAAAATAAAAGATTTAGAACAAAACAATTACTTGAAAAATAGAAAAGAAAATAGTAAGACCTTAAAGAGGAACAACCAAGAGAGGACACGTGGCATGACTTGAAGCTTCCTATGTGGCTGTGAAATGAACTTGAAACATGCATGGAATTGTCCTCACACCCACCATGCCTCTATAATAACACAAAATTACACACAAACAACTCATAAAATGAAAATTAAGCAGCTTTTTTTTCTACTACTTGTTCATTGTTCAGTTGTTTCGAGACCATTGTTCATCGTCATCATCGCCATCATTAGCGACCCGTATAACCCATCTCTTCCAATAACCCATCTTTTGAAATTCTGATTTTTCTAATAAATTCAATACAGATTTCTCAACTTCCAAGAGAGAGAAAGAGTAGAAAAATCAGGTTAATGGGCTTAATTTGCCCAAGAGAAATGGAATTCATGTGGCCACTTTTTTCATGGGGTCTGATCTTTGTACTTTTTAGCTAAACTGTTACATATCCCCTCTCTCTCTCTCTCTCTCTATCCCTCTCTCTCTGATCGCCTGTCAATAAGCATGAAACTTCGTGATTTGTTGCAGAGCCTTTACCAGATTTGAGCTTTCTTCTTCCTTGGGTCTCTTTGGGTTTTTAGGGATTTTGATCCCTTCTTTTCATTTTTCACCATCTACACCAACGCCGCCAACAACAACAACAACCCAAAACTCCATCTGGTAAAATCTGCTTCTTTTGCTTGCTTCTTTGTTTCTGTTAAACTCTAATCGAACTCATCTGTGTTGTTTTCTCAGATTATGGAGGAGAAAAGAGATGAGCAATTGTTCAAGTATGTTTGTAGGCTTTGTAACAAGAGGTATCCAAGTGGGAAATCACTGGGTGGTCATATGAGGTCTCATGTGATTTCTAGTTCTTATAAAGCTAAGTCCAAGAAAGCTTTAACCTTTAGGGTTGAGAATGGTGTTAGTTCAGTAATTTCTGGTGATAATAATGGCTATGGGCTTAGGGAAAATCCAAAAAAGACTTGGAGAATGAAGGATTTGAATACAACTGTTGTCACAACTAATCAAGATAGGGTTTGTAAGAAATGTGGTAAAGTTTTTCAGTCTTCTAAGGCTTTGTGCGGTCATATGAGTAGTCATTCTAACAGGGAGAGGAATTTCAGCAGATTCAAAGATGAAGATGATGAAGATGATTGGAATAGTGAAGAGGGTGATTCTTTTTGCTCATCTAATAGTTCAGGATTTGAGTTAGAGCAAGAAGAGGTTGCATTGTGCTTGATGATGCTTTCTAGGGATTCTGTTCAAAGTAAATTAAATTTCTCATCTGAGTCTAATTCTGATAACAACTCTGTTATCTTAGAAGGTGGATCTAAGAGGAAGATGATGAGTCCAACTAGCAAGAAGGTGAATTGTGAAGAATTGGAGAATTCGGATTCCGGGTATTTCGAAAATGGATCCAAGGAGCTAGAATCTGATGATTCAGTTGATGGGTATGCAAGGAACTATGAGATGAAGAGGCATAAAGTTGAGTATGATCCTGAATTCAGCAGTAAGTCCAAGAAGGTAAGAAATTGGAAATACAAGTGTTCAATTTGTGAAAAGAGGTTCAAGACCCACCAAGCACTTGGAGGACACATAATAACACACAAAAGGGACATCAAGAGTGGGTACAATGGTGAGAATTCAGAAAAGAGTGTTGAAATCAGTGATTTTGGTTCAAAACAACTCTCAATTGCAAAGAGTGTTGATGAAAATGCAGACAAGAAGAAAGGTTTGATGGGGTCCAAGAAAACAAAAGGGCATTGTTGTCCATTTTGTCCAAAGGTGTTTAGATCAGGACAAGCACTTGGTGGTCACAAGAGGTCCCATTTGATAGGTTGTTCGTCGCAAACTAAGGCTAATATGATCAAATCTGTCGAGGAAAACGAACCCGATAACCCCTGTTGCCGTCGGTTTATCGATCTTAACCTTCCGGCTCCGGTCGATGAGGATGGCAATTGGCAATGGTAGGTGGTGATCATTTTGGCTTCCATTGTGTAAAAATGAACTTGTTTCTATATGTTAATCTAGTATTAGTAAAACTGCAGTTGCTACTATTATTAGTACTATTGAAAGCATAAACAGCAAAAGAAACTAAAGGCAAGTGTTTCCTTCTTTTTTTTGTTGCAGCATCTATTGTTACTTTGCCCATATTCTTTTCTTGATCTCATTGAATTTGTTTTGCTTTCTGGTTACCTGAAATCATTTTTTTATTACCCTTTCCCATCACCTCATTGTTTTACTAATGCAAGCTTCTCTGCACCCACTTGGTTTTACAGCAGACATTAATGGCTTCTGTTTAGCAGAGTGAACACTTGTCAAAGTATCTAACCTCCTGTCTAAACAGTGTTCAGAAACCAGCAATTTGTTTATTGGATAATAGACATCACCATTTACTGTAAGATAAATGCCAATATTATACCAATACCAATTGGGTACCCATTGGTTTGTCAGAAGATTCATATTTTCATTGGGCAATCGAAAATGAACCCGTTCGAGTCGACTCTCGGGTTGCGTAGTGTTGGAGATAATAAGTTCTTACATCGAAACTCCGAATCTAGTTTATAAGGTCGGTGATCTACTTCTCCTATTGTCAATTGGTTTTAGGATGAAAACTCATCGGGTTTAGTTGTCGGGTTTGGGCCGAATGTGCATGTGCGCTCATCTGCACATACGACCCACTCTACCGGTGCGGCTATATCTGTAGTAAATGAACAAGTTTAAACCGGGATCAAATGACTCGACTCGTATAACAACTCTATATGATATAGCTCCAATGAGAAGAAGAAAAAGAGGATGTGTGTTCATAATGGTGATTTGAACACATGGAGTGCTTCAACTTGTGATGTGTCCAAGAAAGGTGAACAAAAGTTTGGTGTAGACAAGGAAGTATGTTGCGAGGAAGAAGTGATTAACAAAGACAGGCAGTAGAAGACACGCTATTACCCTACTTCCATATATATTCAATTTTGAGGTCTTAGGTTTCACTTAATACAAAAATTGGACCATTTTCTTTCTTAGTTTAACCAAAATTAGTGCATTATTCGTTTCAAAACCGTGTAGAAATCACATGCTATCTCTGCCTATTCCTATGTATATATGCTCATAGATACTATATAAGTGGTGTGAAACGAACATACTTAATATTCTCACACTGTCACATGCATTTATACGATATAGATTGTGAAATTGACATACTTATTTTGTAAGCATTTCTATAAACGATTTTCTTATCAAGGTTGGACATAAGATGGTTTGAGACTTCAGGCATTAATCCGAAACTATCTCTTATGGATCGTTTGATATCGATATGCTGATTAAAGGTATAAGTTTTAAGTATCAAATATGAGTATTAAGATATGAGTATCAGATTGATATCTGATATCCTTGTTTGATATCGACCTTATCGATATAAGAAGAGAAAGAAAGAGGGATATTTAAAACCCTAGAAATTTCGATGGATGAACCACCGACGGTTCCAACAACTGCAGCAGATCGGAGGTGGCCGGAAGAGGGATGAAAAGAGGCGGTTGAGCAGGGCAGCTAATGTTGTGCATACGGTCCAGACCGGACCGGACCGGTGGACCATAAATTAAGAAATCCTTGGACCGTAGACCGGACCGGAACCGGACCGTAACGGTCGGGTCCGGACCGGTCCGGTTCCGGGTTGGACCGTTTTGTACATAAATTGTGCAATTTTGAATATTGCGGACCGGACCAGATTGGACCGGTTTGTACCTTAATTGTGCAATTTTGGTGAGGTTTTCCGGTCCAAAACCGGACCGGAATGGACCGGAGTAGACCGAGCTGAACCGAAAATTCGTAGTTTACGATCCAACCCGGGGTTACAGTTTTATACGGTCCAAAAACAGGACCGGACCGTAACCCGGATTTTCAAAAAAAAACTGGACCGTAGACCAGACCGTAAATTCCGGTCCGGTTTTCCGGTCCGGTCCAATTTTGCACAACCCTAAGGGCAACAACGGCACAAGGCATTGGCGGCCTCGCGCGAAGGGGGCAACAACGGTGACAGTCCCTTGCTCCGGTCGGCGGCAGTAGCAGCAAGCGGTTGGCGGTGGTTATTCCGGTTGGCGGCGGCAGAGGGCGGAAGAAGAGAAAGAAGGAAGAGCTGCTCTTGTATGACAGTATGAGGAAGAAGAAGAAAAAGAAAGGAACTTGGGAAATGTCGAGACAAAATGAAGGAAGCAATTGGTCTCTCCCGATACCTCAAAAATTATAAGTTTACGGGAAAATTCAGATTTAGGGTATCAATTTATTACCGATAACCTAAAATACCAAATATCGTTACGAATATGGGTGATACACATACCCAAATTTTTAATTAGTTATCGATACCAAACAACCCCTTACAAATATTCTATGTTGGTTGAAATGTTTTTACTATAAAACTTGTGTGGACGATGTATAGGTTTAAAAATTGACTAGAAGTTATATGATAGTTGAGATCTATTTTGAAAGTCACAGTAGAGTAGCAGAAAATAGTGTAACATTTTAGGTCTCCGATTCCAAATTCTATTTATATGATATTTCAAGAAATTATCTACTCTTAAATCTCGAATAAGTTAATTACACGATTGCACTAAGGACCCGTTTGGTTGTATTTAAGGAAATGGCTCAGTAGTATTGTAGCTATGAGTTTACCTGGGGTACATGTAAAGGGTAATGGCTTGATGATTCTTCACTATAAAAAGAAGTCAATAACAATGAGAAAGCGATTTATGATCATCCCCAGTTACACGGTATAAGACTTGGAAATTGTCATATCTTCCTTGTAATTAGAGGAAATTTGAAAGATGGTTGATTGGTGGGCACTTGCAACTTCAAGCTTCAAACCCAAAATGTGAGCTAGGCCTAAAAAAGTAATACCAATTAAACTTTTGAACATTCTTCTGCCAAGTCAAAAAGTAAATATAATAAACAAAAAATGTCATAATCTTGTAGATTTTAAGTATCAAATAATTTGTTTAATGATGAATTGGTGATATAAGAATTCTAATACAATTATATAAATAGGCTGTTCAGGTACTGCCCATTTTTGTGATAAGGTTGTGCGGTCGGCTACACGGCTAACACGTGTTTCAATTATTTTTTTTGAAGAAAATATATTTTAGATACTTTTAAGTATAATGAACAACCATGTTATAAGTGTTGCACTATTCTCTTATAAACTTTGAACTATTTTCATATAATTCATGAACTATTACTTTTTAATATATTATATCAAATTATTTATAAATTAATCGTTTATATGTTATGAACTATTCTAATATATTATATCAAATTATTTATAAGTTAATCGTTTATATATTATGAACTATTCAGTTATAATTCATGAACTATCCTTTTATAAGTTATGCACTATCCCTCTATAAGTTTTGCATTATGAACTATTCTATTATAATTCATGAACTATACTTTTATGAGTTATGCACTATCCCTTTATAAGTTTCGCACCATCATTTTCATTCTTTTCTGAAAAAAAATAAATATTGGGACAAGTGTCAACCGTACAACCTTACCGGAACTGAACAGTTGCCTATATAAGTGTTCATGTTTATGATACGATTATGATATTAAATTTATAAATAGCTATATGATATAGATAAAATGTAATATTTACGATATGTAACCTAATATATATATATATATATATATATATATATATATATATATATATATATATATATATATCCAGACTCATCTGTAAACAACTCTTACCATGTAAACATGAGAACAAATTACAGAATATATACTATACGCCGAACATATGTGACTATACTGCCGAATATATACTATATGAGTCAGATATATACCGCCGAATATTTTTTCCACTAATCACACGTTTTGTTTCCCTTTAATATCGCCTAATCTCAACCATCTATTTAACGATCTAACGAATACAATTTGTTCTCATTTTACAAGGTAAGAGTTGTTACATGGGAGTCAAACTCTCTCTCTCTCTCTCTCTATATATATATAGATCCTGACTCATATGTAAACAACTCTTACCATGTAAACATGTAAACACCGAATATATGTGACTATACCGCCGAATATATGAGTCAGGTCCGGCGAATATTTCTTCTACTAATCACACGATTTTTTTTCCTTTAATATCGTCTAATCTCAGACATCTATTTAACGATCTAACGAATACAATTTGTTCTCATTTTACATGGTAAGAGATAAGAGATGTTTACATGAGAGGCAAACACACACTCTCTATCTATATATATAATGTAATATTTACAATAATACTTTTTCCGATCACAAAGGGCTTTCTAGCCATTGACACACTTATTAAAAAAATTATTAAACAATCTTAATTTATAAAGTTTTTCTCGAATTTTCTACTTATTAAATTTAACCACCCTCGTTATAAAAATATTTAATAACAATTTAAAAAAACCATTGTCACAACTCTCTTAATTAATAAATTTGAAAATATAAAAAACACTTAAATTTAATTAAAATTTAAATTTTAAAAAGTCAATTTTTATAAAGGAGGAATTAAAATTGAAGACTCATTTGTGAGATGCTCCGTTAAGCCTTTTAGGTTTGGGATCTTGATGTAGTAAATAGTTTTTTTTGGTGACTTATAAAAATCCCATAATTTTTTAGTAATTAATTAGGTGAGATTTTAAGAAAATACATAATTTTACATAATTTATATCCATAAGTCTCATAAATCTCATACGTCGATAACCGATCACACATTCACACCCTTATAGTCGTACACATTTACGTCATAGATATACATATATCACTCAAGTTATAAAAGAAAAGTTATTTTATTATTTTTTCACGACTAATATTTATTAAAAATTAAATAAAAACTATTTAAAATCGAAAATTTTCCTATACATTCCAAAATTGTGGTAACATGAGGCAAACCTGACAAAAAATACCATAAAAGCGGATATTAAGGATACTTTAATCAAATGAATAAACTTATATGAGATAATTCAATAAAATGGCAGCGGAGAGAAAAAAAAATTTTAAAAATAAACTAAGATCTTAATTTTGGTAAAGATGGATTTTAACACTAATCTTAAAATAGTTTTTTTGTTATTATTATGTTTGCATTTTTCAAGAGTGAAAGCAACGAGGAAATTGTGGCGATGAACCAATTGGCTCCCCAATCTTCCCCTCACCATTCATCTTCTACGGTTTCTTTTCGATTTCAACTTGCTTCAAGACGATCAAAAAGTTAAGCCAACTTCTCGGTCAAACTATTTGACCTACATTGATACTTTCTTCTCTTCTTTTCTTTTCTTTTCTTTTTTAACAATAAAAAGCGGTTAGGTTGAACTATGTTCAAGATGTAGTCTATTATTAAACATTCTTACGGAGAGACACAAAGTTCAAGATCATTAGAAAAGTTGGTGTTAGGTGTTGAAATTTTTAAATGGGTCAATCAATCTACAACACAATTTACTTCTCTAAAACATGCATAATCTGGAGCACATCAAAATACCGGAGGTCCAGTTGGAGTCGGAAATAATCATCTTGATCTCTTAGGGACAACTTCAACATCATCGGAGTGCTTTGATAACACATATGTTGTTCCCTTCAAATTCAGCCTCTTAAAACCGAGTTAAAATTCTTTTGGCATCAAGGCTTACGACTTTTCCATTGTATTCCCTAATCACGCAACCAATAGATGTAATTCTAGACTCTAATTTTGGTCCATCAAAGTTTAGATTATGAAAGCCTGGTTTTAATTTATCCTATTTAATATTATGTTTTTTTTCCTTCTTGTGGTAGGATTTACATTCTTTTGTTATTTAATGTCATAGTCATCTTCATCAAGAGTGTTAACTTTTCACCTATGAATTTGATTTCTGATAAATTCGGTGATCTTGTTACATGACCCAATGAGTTTATTATCAAAGATGATTTTGTTTCTGAAGTACCAAATGCTCCATCAATGGTTGTGATGCAAGCAAGTTTATTTTTTTAAGTTGAATATCATGAATTTTTTGTTGTTATAGTTAATTTTGTTCAATACAACTAACATTGTTTTGTCAAAATTTTCAATAATTTTTTTTGCTAAAAGGGCATTTGAGAAACAAATGAACCAGATCCTCGAGGTGATGGTTGCATAGTTTGTAGTGTCTTGTAAATGTTATTCTTCTTTCGTCCAACTTTGCTTTTGTTGGGATTTCTTTTTGTGAAATTTTTCAAGGGAAGTTTTTTGATTTTGGGTTGGGTATTAAGTTTTCAAATCCAATCACATGAGTTTGTTTGATTAAAGCACGATTGTGTTTCAATCATTTGGACAACATATTTTGTAGTAAACCACCCATTATTTCTATCTTTCCAATATAGTCTACCCTAAATTTCATTGTTTGGGATAGTTGTTTCCTTTATTTTCCCCATAATATCTTGGTTTATAATTTTTTTTAGTTCGTTTTCGATTTGGTGACATTCCATTGTCGTGCGTTATTGATGAAGTGACTGACTTTTATGGTTGTCAATAGAATTGGTATTTTGTGCCATTTTTATAAGCGGAGAAGGAGTTATCTAATTGCCATGCCAAAAATTGATAGTATCACCATTACCAACCTGTTAGATAAGTCCGTTCTTGAATTCGTTTTTAATTTTCATGAGGTTATTACATTGCCAGGATGTTGCGCCTTTTTTTTGGTAATTTAGGATATTAATATTTTTAAGCTAATTTCATTGATGATCTTTACCCATATGTTATTCAGTTCCGCAAGAATTTACCAAAAGAGTTTCATTTGTAGTGCTTTGTTTGTAATATGAACTCTCCTCAATCAAAGACCACAATTTTCCTTGGATTTACAAATCACATCCCAGCCGATGATATGCCTGTGTTGATCCCTTTGTTCCAAAAGAATTTTTTTGAAGGTTTTGTCTAGTTCCTTTAGATTATAAGTTGACAACATAAAGCTTTGCATAACAAAAGTTGGTTTGATTGCTAGATTATGTTTAATGAGGGTCTTTCTATCTTCTTGCGATAAGGAATTAGCTTTCCATTTTGAGAGTTGTTGTTTAGTTTTAAGATTGATTAACTCAAAAGTTTCTTTTGTCACTCTACTGTATGATGGGACAACCAAAGTATTTTTCAAAAGATTTGGTATAGTTCATAGCCAAAATGATCACCCATTGTTGCTGAAATGATCTTGGAGCAATTATGGATCAGACCCAAGATTATGGCTCAGGATGTCGAATGAGGGCCTAATGTTCGATCGGTCTGCATCGACGTTTATCTTTACTACTTATTTCTATCTTATCTTTAGTCCGATCTTATCTTAATATGAGATAAGATCAGTAGATTTGATTCAAAATTAATAGAAGATATATTCCTTGGAGATCCAGAGTTTTTGGGTTGTTTCGGGACCGTATAAATAAGGCTCTTCAACCATTAGGTTAGATATCTCCTATTCCTTCATTTTACGAAGCTTCCAGATGAACTTCAGAGGATCGGTCGTGTGATCTATACCCCCATGGGACGATGACTATTTTTTTCAAGCAATAAAGTGCACTCCCTACTTGTTCTAAGGTATGTGTGATTGATCATCTTCTAGTGAGCCCGATATGCCTGATTTATGATATTTGATTGATTCTAGGTATTGCTTGTATGTCTATGAGTTATTGTAGTATCTTATATACTATGTGTTCAATCAAGGGTGACCATAATCAAAGTGACAATGAAGTTCTCACACCTCAGTGCTCCGTTCGATGCGATCAATCGGCAATTGTCTTGGGTATGAAGTGACAATCATGGTGATAACATCGATGTACCACAAGCAACGACCTAACCACGAAATGACAATAAATGAAATTGTCTTTACATAACTATATCATACTTGTGATATCGAGGAATTTTCTTTTGAGATCTATTACACACATATTATGGTGATCTTGACTCTATAAAGCTTTGTCTTTATTTCTATCTATCATTTGACCTCCATAACCCTCATATATGATTTTGAACATTACAAAGATTTAACCTTCATCCATCTTCTTTATTTTTACTTATAAATTGTTTTATGATCTAGTCGGGAGAATCCCAGGACACGCCAAATGACCTAACCTATCTGAATCTAGGGCTTTGCTCTAATTCGTCTTCTAGTCATTCCCTTACTGTCCCTCCAAGATTTGACTAAGTTTTTATTCGGCCTACTCCCCCAGATTGCACAACCTCGTCTCTCTTTATTTTTAGGTTTCCTTTTGTGACCTTTTATATCTTGCTTCCACCATGATTGTCTAAGGATTTCCTTACAACCTTTTAATGCATACCTATCTCATCGTTTTTTGCATTGTATTTCTTGTTTCCAAACGGGCCCTTAGGGCCCGTTTGGTTTTGACTCCAAAATCGGAAACGGAATGGAAACGAATCTAGTCAATACATATACTCTTGTTCATTAAAATTTTTGAAATCATTCGTTGTGGTTTGTAGTAATTGGATGAAAGTTTGATTACTTTTGATACCCTATAGGGTAACAAAATGTGAGGAAGCAAGTGCATTTTTCATTAAATCACGGGGAATGATTCCATAAAATTTCATGAATATGGATATACATATGGACTAAATTCGTTTCCATTCCATTTCCGTTTCCGGAGTTGTAACCAAACGGGCCCTAATTGTTAACAACAACTATAGACGGTCTAAACATTTTTTTTTATGAAAATAACTAAGCATTCAATACAAGAGTATGTGAACAAAATATGATTTTCTTTTTCCTTGAATAGTACAAAAAATGAAAATAGTTACGATAATAGGAATGAAATAAACTTATCTACGAGACTAGTAAATTTTTTAGGTTCGAAAATTCCCAATATTTCAAACACCGGATTATAAAAATAAATCGCCGTTTTAAAATATGGTTTATCTTTGTAGTACAAATATATATATAAAGAACCTGTATTTTTACTTTGTTTTTTTCTTTAATTTGAATAAGTTGTAGTATTAATCCACGGTTTTCCTTTTCTCAATTTTGTGGATTTCAGTTCACCAACCCTAGAAAGAGTTTGAAGCTTTTTTTTTTTTCGGGTAGCAAAACAGTAGAAAATATAAAAGCTTAGAGTTGTTGGATATTTTGTTTTGTTTGTTGGATTGAAATTAGTTACAGGTGATTCTATAGCAGATGCACTATATGCGCTTCACTAGAGCTTATCCTTTCATTTTTTGTTGTGGCTGTAAGGCATGCACTCGGTTGTCGGACTTAGGGCCGAGCAGATTGCGGTTCGGTGAACCGAACCGCAACCGAACCGCAAATTGTGGTCCAAACCGCAAATTGTGGTCCAAACCGCAACCGAACCACACTTAATCGGTTCGGTTTGCGGTCTGCAAGTTTTTGTTTTGCGGTTTGCGGTTCGGTTTTCGGTTCAAACCGCAAAACCGCAAAAAAAAAAAACCGAAAAAAAACCGCAAAACAAACCGCAAACCGCAAAAAAAACCGCAAAAAAACTGCAAACCGCAAAAAAAAAACCGCAAAAAAACCGCAAACCGCAAAAAAAAAACCACAAAAAACCGCAAAACCGCAACCAAACCGTAAAAAAAACCGCAAAATCGCAAATTACGGTCCATGTTTTTCAGGTTTGCGATTTGCGGTTCGGTTACGGTTCGATTTGCGGTTTGCGGTTTTAGACCGATGCTCAGCCCTAGTCAGATTTGAGAAGAAGTTTGGGGCCATTTGATGATTTTGGGTAAGATCGAGAAGAATTTTGGGGCATTTGAACTAATTGAATAGTCGAGTGTTCATTAGTTCAAACATTTTATATTATTACTTCATGCATTAGTTTAAACTTATGAAAAGTATTTGTAAAAATGTATGAATCATTAGTATAGTTAAACTTAATAGAACAAAAGCTTGAATGAAATGTATAAAAAAAAATTTGAAAAAAAAAATTGTAAAAAGATAAGAACCATTAGTACAACACAATTTAAACTACCAAAACAAATATATGAATCATTTGTACGAATAATTTGAAGTAATAGAACAAAACAAGTTCTCACTACATCTTTTAAAATTACAAAAATGTCACGGTGTCTTATTTTTTTCAAAACAAATTTTCAAAAGTAAAAATTTCAGCTTGAACTTCATATAATTACCAAAAACGTCACCACATTACCCATAAATTTGAAAAAAAAATCATTAGATGATGTGTATTAATCTAAACTGTTGGATCAACTGTATCACAAAATACTTTATTAAACCTTTCGTAACTGATCCGAGGACTTGTTTTTAGTTTTACCCTATTTTGATGGATAAAATAATATTGATAGTTAGCAAATTTTGTAAGGTGTTTTTCTTTTTTAAAAGTATAAGTATATGGTGGATCATTGAAAAAAATATGCAAAAAGCTGATTTTTTAAGTTTCAAGAAATCTTAAAATAAATAATTTCAAAGTGGATCACCTCTAAAAGGTAATTCATCTCAGCCCAAAGTTGTTTAAAAGAGGAAGGAATGGGCCCATGAAGAGCATAAAGAGGTATGTTGAAATGGGCCATGAAGAAGCTAGAAGCTCTTCTGTTCAGTGAAGTCATTGTCAATCCGATATGACTGTCCCATCTCAACTTTCTTGAGATCACTATACAAGGCCTTGTTTGGTTTCGTTCCCCTCCTTGAGAATTATAACTCAACTTTGAAAACACCCACACCAATTCGGCTAAGGTTTTATAATACACTTGGGAGAATGTGAGATTTGCAAATGAGCCTAAAAGGGCATTGTCTTGAGGCCGTCTACTTCCACCCGAAGGTTGTCTACCCGGCCATTGACATCCTCGTGTCCTCATTTTAGTTGTTTATGGCTCCTATGTCAAGCTTCATCTTTACTATGCGTGTGTCCATACTTATTGTCACATCTCTTGATTGGTCACTAGGGGTTGTGATCTTCTTCCCCTCTTGCCTTGGTTTCCCTCGTCGGCAACTCCAAACGCACCTCCTTGACTGGCCATCGTACCTTCTTTGGGCCTTGACGTGCTGTATGTCCTTGCCTACTTACCAACCTTTTATTACAAATGTTTGGAGGTCCACAAAGAGATCCTCCTTAATATACATCCTTGCCTATTTGCCTCCATCAGTTGTAAACGCTTGTTTCTCAAACAAAATGATCGTCTTGACCTTTGTTATGATACCACTTGTCACGAACAGAGTTATTTTTCAACTCAATCCGCATGTCTCTTAGCTATATTGTCCCCCGAAAAGTTAAGATCAATCTTACTCACCGATGTTGCAGGCCTGTAACCTATGCACTTTGTCCGAATGGATGGATAAATCTTTGAAACTTGTTAGCTAACCTTACATTTTATTACTCGAAAGAGAGCATTACACTTGATAGATTTACAAGAGAGATTGGATGCTTGGTATTTGGTAAAATGCGGATGATGCAAATGAGGGGTTACCTCCCTTATTTAGCCACGACGACCTCCTCTATTAAAATATTTCATAATTCGATATTCCTAGGTCAATCCAAAGTCTTCCTAACTCAATCTTATCCTATACAACTCTAAACATCTCCCTAAGACCGTAGCTTAGTCTACGAGTGTATAGCTAGCTATATTTAGAGTTCTCTACAATCTTCCGGGGAGATTTGCATCCATCTTGATCGTCATGCCTTGATTTTGAGACTTTTGTGATCCACCGGTCTCTAAATTTGTTTAAATTTCCTCCATATTTGTGAGACTCTCTAAATTATCCCGGCCTCTTTCAAGCATCCCAAGGTTACCCCAAAGCCTTTTGGAATATTCTTTATCACGAGTACACCATCTTGATAAAGTTTTTGTCTACCCTTCCTTTTGGTCTTCTTCTCTTCTTATGTCCCTTTGACCTTGTCAAATGATGTCTTGACGGTGGCTCTTGGCATGCCAACATGGTCGTTGTCACGAAAGTTCGATCCGTGAAAAAAATACACACAATGAACCACAATAACCTAGGGTTATTATATGAAACAAGCTACTCGTGCCCGTCTCACAAAGTTCAGCTCAAACTCGTTCACTTTCTAAACGAATCAAATATGTACACATTTCAAAACTCATATAAATTTAGGCTCGACTCAATTATGAGCAAACTAAGTTTGAGCATATCAATGCTCAACTCACTTGACTAAACCTCGGCACTTCGGCTATAACAATATTCCAGGAGCGTTATATTAACCGAACTACTTGGATCTTTCGTTTTCTAACGAATTGAATAACAATGCATTTTTAAAGCTCAATTAAGAAGTAAAGATTGATTAGTTTATAAGCCTTGGAGTTTGAACATGTCAATTCATAACTGCCTACTAGATCGGGGAGTAAGACTCATATTTCAAACAGCGATGAAATGGGTCATCAAAAGCTAACAATTGAGAGAGTTGCGCTGAAGTAAAGCCCATAAAAAATCACATAGTGATGAGTTAGACGAAGGCCAACACAACTGGCGTAAAGTTCTTTGATTGAAGGCCAATTGTTAAAAAAAGACTAAACTTTTGAGCAGATGACAAGTTGACAACAATTAGGTATTTTATCAATGTTCTACAGTACCAAAAAAGTAGCTTCATCTAGGCTGAGTTGGAACGTTATTCAAGCTTTCGTCGGCAACAGTTTCAATCATTACTGTGGTTGTCGGATTTTGGTATACTTATTGCGGATTTGTCTGACATCAAATTTAGTTTTTCAGAAATTTGTATTATTCTTTTGATTTTTCTTATACACTAAAAATCATCTGTAAAATAATTAAATTTCATTATTTTTTTCTAGTTTTGTATTTAGTAAATATACCTTGAAAGAAGAGTATATAGAGTGTGAAAATAAATACAAAAGGTTGGGGTACATTTACTTAATTAAAACATTAAAAAGATTAATTATTACTCTAGTTTTTCAAAAAAGCCTAGTTATTAAAATTGTCAAAAAAAAATATGCTATATTTGCTATTTCCCGCAATTAGGGGTTGAAATGTAGAATAAATAAATTGACTTTGATAATGTCGCTGTAAACGGTAATAACTGTTGGGAGTGAGTGTGAACACACGCGCGGTGGGTAGGGAGATAGGGATACGGCCTCCCCGTAAATTTCGGTGGACTGTAGGGTGCTTTGTCTTCTGTCACCGCCAAATTAGAAATACAAGAGATCCCTCAAGCGGACACGTGTACGGCTATTATACGTCGCCACGTCTGAACGTCTATTTTCACGAAATGACCGACTACGTGCGTCAGTTGGGAATGTGTCCACATCTTACTTCTC
This sequence comes from Fagopyrum homotropicum, assembly GCA_033239125.1. Taxonomy (NCBI): domain Eukaryota; kingdom Viridiplantae; phylum Streptophyta; class Magnoliopsida; order Caryophyllales; family Polygonaceae; genus Fagopyrum; species Fagopyrum homotropicum. Next base: position 13,493,535 of record BSWB01000002.1, read on the forward strand.
ATCACAGTTTTCATCCTCTTTCTTGTACTGTATTTTCGAACCCCATATTTGTACCAAAATGTTAATGCCACATGCTCCTTGCTTCCGTATAATCACACCATAATAATTTTAATTATGATTTATAGATTTCAATTATTATATCTAGCTAAAAGTAGGTTTCCTAAACCATTTTTATAACTTAGTTTACTAATTCAACTAATTTATTATCTTGAGATACCAAAACGGAGTAAAAAAGGTATTGAAATGGTCATACTTAACAAGTAAGTAATATAGTACATCCACTAGGTGAAACCATGACGTTTACTTTTACCTTTCCCCTTCTCGTGGTATACAAAATACGGAGTATAAAACATAGTTAATTGATCAAGGTAAGGAAAACTTTTAGAAAGATAGTCCCAGTTTTGTGATCGTTGCAGAAACACACCAAATTTTAGAAGATGAGGAGACAAATTATGCATGACATAGAGTTTGAATTCAGTGTCACATAATCATTAACGATAACAAAAAAAATTTTCAACTCTAATAATGCTTAGGCCAATTTCCACAACTTTAAAAGTTCAGACTGTTTTCCAGAATTAATCCCAAAGGTGGGGTTATTTTATGTAATTTTCCATAAATGTAAAACTAGAAGTAAGAAGAAACCCTAGTTTAGATCAGTCGGCAAGATCATTGGTAAATGAAATCAAGAGTAAAAGAGAGTTGGTGAGGGTGGGCCACTAATAAGCTAGGGATTTAACCAAGGCACAAAATCTTATTGTAGGTTAAAAAGGTGAAAACAAGGGGAAATGGGTTGGGTGGTGAAAAGACCAAACAAAGTGACGGTGAAAAGGGAGGGTTAAAAAGATTTTAAGATTTGATTAATATATTTAGGGTTATAATCACAGAATCAACTTAGAAAGTCCATCCAAAAGAAGCAGATTAGAAAAGACAGAAAGCAGATCCTCTCATGGTGGGTGTAATAAATATTTGCAAACAATCACGTAAAAGCGTCACAATATAGGGCAGCAAAATCAAAACTTGGAAAAGAAAAACAAAGCTGATTTTTTTGCACTAAATTCACGAGGAATCAATTCCAATCAGATAGTATATAATAAAGCAGTCCACTTCATACAGTTTCCACTAATTCATGGCTAAATTTTCTACTAAATACTACAGTACATTTCACACCTTCTCAACAGTCAGCTTAGCTGAAGACTATCGTGCATGCATTGTAATAAAGTTGTGGCTAATGGCCAACAACATGAATATATATATAAATATATATATATGCCTGAAAATCAAGAATTCTGGCATGGGAATTATATGTACATCTAAATAGTACAATTGCATGATAATCAGTTAAGATTAACTGTAGCTCGAGAGATGGCATACAATAGATAAATGTACCTGATGGTTAATAGATCGGAATCGGATAATTTGCTGAACTAACTTGGAAGATTGTTGCTAGTTGAGTACACGTTAGATCGCCGGTTTGATATCATGAAGCTCTGGCTGGCTTACGTACTGCATGAATGATGAGCTGTATGTGGATCGATCCTGGGAACATGTCAGAGGAAGATGATGAAGAAAGCTAAGTGAGGACAGGAATATATTGCAGGAAATCAATGGTAGATATAAAAGAATTAAGGAATGATGGATTTTGTACATAGAATATATATACAAACCCATGTAAGGTAGGATTATTCTTTCATTTTATTCACTTTTTTTCGACGGTGTACCATTTTTCTTCCATTCATATATTCCTTGCTCTCTTTGAAAACATATTCTGAGCTAATTGTGATGATTTGCCAAACCGAATCTTGCAGAAGCCAGCAAAGACTGGTTCCACGAAAGAATATGTTAACATATACAGTTATGCTTGTCCAAAGTTACTATAATATACTAAAGAGAAATATCTGTAGCAGTGTTCAAACACATGTTATTATATCACTCCTAGATTTAGTGACTTGACTTGTCTTAAGTATTGGATGAATCACAATAGCACCAAAATTAGGCAAACAGCAACAGAGATTATCTATAACTAAGATACATAGGACACATTCCATGAATGCAAGCAAAGATAGCATTTGTCATAAGATATTGATGTTGATGTGGAAGATGACAGTGATAAGGAACAAAAGTTCTTACATGTGATGATGAAAGGGATTTTGGAGAGATTGCAATTAAAAGCAAGTAGGGAAATGCAAAATCATGCTTGGATCGCCAAGATGTGGTGGGAAACCATCTTTCTAGAAAGAAGGCTAGTCAAAGTGACACCTTTTGGGGATAAATCTAAGAACTAAATCTTTCTTTTCACACTCCCTCAAGCTAGTCAGCCTCTTTTTTTCATATTTAAAATAAATACTACACCACCATGCTTTTTTCATAGAAATGATAGGACAAAAACCAAAGGATTTCAAGTGAACTTGCACCATACAATCTTTTCCAGCAAAAAAAAGGAACTCAAGTGGGAAAATGTATGTGTATCTAGATGTGATATTGGTCATTTTGGGGAATGACAAAAGCTCCTTAATTAATTAACAATCGGTACAACCTAAATCACATGACTCCGGCACTTAGGATATGAATTCCCATTGTGATCCGATACTGCAGACCTTGAACTTTTTAGTGTAGATTTCAAGATCTTGTATCTTCTCGGGTGTACCCGGGATCTTTTGAAAAGACTTATTGTGATATACTAATGAACATTTCCTGTAACAAAACATATGATCCTGGAAAAGCACCTATTTCTAAATACAAGAAAATTAAACAAGTAGGCCAAACATTGACAAGGATAGGATAGTTCACCAGCACTCGTGTCCTAATTGGTACTAACTTCAAAACCCATCAAAGATAGATATATGATATTGTAATAAGGAGGGGCCTAAGGCAAGGAAAGTGCAAAGCATGGAGAAAAGAAAGGAAAGATGCATATCAGAGAAGTGAGAAGAGCTTGAACTACTTCATGTCAATAATTAAACAAGTGTTATACCAATTAGAGTCAAAGTTACAGCGCTTTTAACTATACAAATATACAATGTAAACAGCAAAGAATGATTTAGAGTTTGAATTAGTTCATGTCAATAACTAGTCTTGACTTACAAAGGTAGTATGAAAAGGAGACGAAAAAGGCGGCAGGAATAAGTCTGACCAGTTGCAAAGTGACAGAATAGAGAAGACAGAAGCATTGACAACAAAGCTATTTGTCCAAAATTTATATTTATATATGTGTGTCTCTCTCATAAGTGGCATACTGCATCTCAGTTAAGCTTTATCAAGATCTAGCTATATAAAATTAGCTTCTTCTATTTAATGTAGAACAACCAATGTAAAAGCGAAAATGTCAATAAGGCCTGCATGTAACTCCTGTAGCCTATATATAGATAGAAAGCCGCATGTAGAAAAACGATGCTCTTTTTAGCTTAGTTGCATGAAAACCTTCAGATGCGGTCTTCATTTCATCATCTATTATAGATACTAATATTGGAGTCATTTATGACATGTGTCTGTCCCAGAGAAATTTTAAGGTTGATATGTTAAATTCCCAATTAATGACATAAAATATTTTTTAATCATTGATTTAAATTAATTTTTTATGTATTTATTTTACAGAATTAAGGGAATATAGAAATAAGATATACATGTCTAATGTTGATATTTTAACTAAAGGTAAAGTTTTTTTTTTTTTATTTCTTGATTTCTTAGAGAAATATAATTTAAATCACAAATTTACAAAAATACTTGATAACATTGTGGTCAAACAATTGTAATATTAATTATTATTGTTAAAGTTTAAAAATAAATCGCACAAGGTGCAAGTATTAAACTAGTTAAATTAAATAGAAATGTTAGATTTCTAGGGGAAATTCTTTTTAACCAAACACATACTCCAATTTCCCACAAACCCAATTTTCTAGATTAAATGCTGAAGTATTAAGTCTCGTGTTGAACAAAAAAGCAATTTATGTATATCCAAATTAATGTAGTGTAATTTTGTTAGATAAAAAATATATTATAAATGTGCATTGCAGCAAGTCAATATATTTTAAAAGAAGTAATCAGAGATTAATTACCTTACTTCCAACTTTGTCTCAAGGGTTGCGTGTTCTAGGGGAGATCATATCTCCAAGCAACCCCTCATCCATATGGACTCGCTCACTTGATTGGTCAGGGACTACACCTAGCCCAGGTTCTTCTTTAGTTGTTTCAAGAGGTGGCACCTGAAGGTGAAGAGGAGGAGATTGTGAGGTACTTGCTGAACCCTCCCTGGGGAATAACTGTGCTCCGGGGTAAAAGAACTGAGAAGGTGAAGGCGTGAACTGTCCGGAAAAGGCATTTTCATAGTTAACGTATCCACCACCTCTGGAAAAGCCTACTGTGTGGTGACAGTGCTGGCCTTCATATGTGGTGATTACTACTGTGGGATCTTCTGAAGATCGCTCCACCCTTTTCTTCACTGTGCATTTGCTGTTGGTACACCGGTAGTAGCTCCTATTCAACATTGGATCAACGGAGAGAAAGTTTAGCACATTCAATAAGTCATAATCTTTAAGAAGCATATATGAAAATTTCATCCATCACTGGATAGGTGGTTAACTAAACCTGTAAAGCTTTTGGTTAACTAAGCTGACTGTCTTGGGTGTGTGGGGTTAACCAAAAACTAAACTGACACGACGAACCCAATCAGCCAAACGGTTACACTTCACGAGTTCATGGATATTGGTAACAGTACCTATAATGACAGCCACGCCTTAGAGATTGATCAGTTTTTTTTTGTTTAAAAAGTAAATTTATATTGAGATTAATGAATGATCGCTTTCGAGTTTCCAATGGACTGTAGTGGCCCCCAATGTAAATAGTTGATTATCTATTAAAAAAATAGTGCCTATACTTACTATATAAAGATCAGCAACAGACAACAGTTAACAACAGTATTAACTACCTAAATAGCTTTCAAAAGTGGGGCATTAATTATAAAATTTCTAATAAACAGCTAAGATCAATTGAAATGGACAAGATTTCACCCTCTCCCAAAATGAGATCTTTTATTCATATGAGAAGCCAAAACATGAGACATATTGTCATAATCTACCCAGCTATTCCACAGCTGGACGTTGAATCATTCCATTCATTAGGAATAATAAGATTCTATTGATCATAAGAAAGTGAAACAAAAGTTTCCATAACACTACAATAGTGATCTTTCTTTAAACTTATGAATGAATTACCTTTCACTCGGAAAAAAATAGAGACCTTGTCTTAAAGATTTTTTTCTGTTAACTTTTTGAACAAAAGATTCATTGACAATTAATATTCTTGATTGTTGATAGCTTGTCATTAGTGCATTCACTCATGGTGAAACAAATTTTAATCATGATACTACTTACTTAGCTTATAATTAGTGACAACTTCCAAATAATAAATCAGCCAGAACTTCAGGTGGACAATAATAGTGGTCAATAAAATAAATTATTAATCGAATAGAGGTTATAACTGTAAGGGAAGAGGTAAATAGACCTTGGGAAAGGACTATTTTTCACTGCCTTCTGCCCATACTTCCGCCATCGATACCCATCTTCAAGATGATCAACTTCACTTTTTGTCATGAATGCAAACCTGGGCTGCCTTATTCTCTTTTGCACCTTCTTTTTAATCACCTTAGTCCTGCATGTATAAGACACACAATTAGTAATTAATATAGGATCGGTGATGAGACAGTAAGTATATACTTCATACTTTGATGATTAATTACAACTTGCATTTTAGGTATATTCCCAACTTAAGGCAGATAATTAAATTGGACCAAACTAAATTATAAATATTTAACAAGTATATATGTCAGTGCAATGCCATTGATTGTACTGAACAAAACTCTACACGCCTGCTAATTTGAACCAAGATTATAGTGCAATCATTCAGAAAGAGGATAATATAAACCCCAAATTATGAGATATTTTCTAGACCACATATTAACTCTCCATATATCTAGTGTTATCAGCATGATTAGTCTAAAAAGTACTACTAGTTTTGAGGTGTGAATATACATATATTGAGTGCATAAACCAATTGCCAAAATTAATAAAGTAATCTAACATAGGACCACTAAATACTATTTAATGTAAAAAGTTTGTACCGGCACTATTGACATTGAATGCTAGCGTCTACACATGCAAATGCAAGGCCTTGTTGAAGGAAAATCTAGAAGAGGGATTGTTGAATGATAAGAAAGAGAGACAACTTGGATCAAAAGCGGGGAGGTGGGGAATATAGAAGTAGTCAAATAATGAGACGAGAATAGGAAAATATTATCAGCAAATCTAATATAAATCCATTTGACTAAACTCAGCCTCAAAAAGGAAAAAATGATGGAAAGGAAACCAAATTGTCCACGTAGAAAAGTTATAAGGAGAAGACAATTCAACTACCAAAATTTCAAGATCACCGAACAAGAAATCTTGACCGTGTTTCTCGCAACCAAACAAACACCTAATCCAGCAGATAAGATATATGTAGGGTTTAAACACAAACTAATGACATACGGTATATACTAAACAAGAATGCAATGCAGAAGTAATAGATTTCAAAAACCAGCAACTTTTGACGGTTAGTTTAAACAACCCAGAAAAGAGATGATATTCATCATATAGCGGTACGGACAGCTACATGATTCATCTAAAGCAAAGAATTAAGCAATCCATGACTGACATTTTTTGCACCCGTACATCAAATGCAAATAATGTAGCAAACAAAATGGCTACGAGCCTACAATCTAGTAGATTTCCCCTTTTGAACCATATCAAATAATATAATGCAATTATTACATGGAGCAATATTCTAATTTTCTATTCTCAAAAACCTTCCCGAAGAAAAAGAAAGCCGGGGAGAAATTTTCCTTTCCGTCAAAACTTTTGATATCCTTTTATGACACACGATCAATGCACACATAAAAAGAAGAAACCATGTGTTTCAAAAAAACGCATCACTTAAGAACTTTGAAACTTTTGCACCCCACGCCATGGCCGCCACAATAACGCGGGGGAACATCACCGTTTTCTTCGTCACCGTTTCAATTTGTATATTTTGGAATAAAAAAACATAAAAAAAGAAGCCATCTCCCCGAAAAGTGGCCCAAAATTTATGGTGTTTTCACATTGTACAAACCAAGAAATATACGCCATGACAAAATGCCTCTTCTAGCTTACTGCGCACGACAACTTATGGAAAACCAGTACTCTCCCGATTTATTTTTTATTTTCCTTTTTTTAATAAAACGAAATAACTAAGCGAATTGATCGCCAAACTCACGATGTCTCCGCGACCGGTTTAACGACTTCACCGTCACCGCCAGAGCCGGTAGATTTATCCGGCTGATAGTCCGACGAGCACGATGACGCAGACTGATTAGAGGAAGTAGTAGCAGTGCCAGCGACTTTGACTAACTCCGCAGCGGAGCAGGAGCTCTGTAGCGTCGAACCGGTAGGAACATCCGGCAGATCCTCATCAGCGATAGCTTTAGAAAACTCCGGCATGGAAGTTGCTTCAGGACGGTCGATCGTACTCCTTGCGAAGTCATCAGCGGTTGAATGGAAGTTCCAGCCGAAGTCGGTGAGCAGAGGAGCATAGGCGTAGTAGTCGGAGAGTAAATCTGGTTGAGACGAAGTCCAGGAAGGATCATAGTTAGTGTGAGGAGCTGGATCGGGGTTCTCGGAGCCGTCCATGGTATGATCTGAGATGGAGATTGAGAGTGAGTTTGAATTGGAGGGAGGGAGTTTTTCTAGGGTTTGATGGGGGAATGGATATGGAGGAATTAAGGTGGGGGACGCGTTTGAGAGTGCAATTTGAGAGAAGGGATGTGGTGTCTTGTCAGAATTAGTGAATTAGAAATAGTGTGTGAGAAAGAGAGAGACACTGAAAGAGAGAGAAAGGATTTGGGAATTTGGGAGAGAAGGAATGCGAAGAGAGAGAATGGTGGTAAAACGGGATAAGTTAGAAAAATGGAGGACTCGATTTCATCAAGAGTACCGGAGGGGAGGCCCTCATATTTTCTTCACGCGCTTCTTCAATTTCCTTTTTTTAATATCTGATTTTGCTTTTCCAGTTAGATGCTTGCTCCACGCGCTAGTCCACTGCGGTGAGTCCTACTCTTTTTTTTTTTTTTTTTTTCCCTTTGAGAATAGGAATATTAACTTAGTTTAACCCGTCTTATATAGTAAATTTTATATTAATATTATATATTTTTTTTTAAAAAAAAACTATAAGATAACCAATTAGGTTGGTCATCTTCAATTTCTCGCATTCTTTTGGATAGGTCGTCCACTTCCGGCGTGGTCAATAGCAAGGGGGAGTCGTGGTCTAAACTGCAAGGTTGTCAACGACACTATTGGATTCCCTAAAAATATGGAGGATCCTAACTTGCGTGAACCACGAAATCATATTAGAAATATATGAGGTCAACAAGCCACCTTTTCATGGCGGTTTTCAATTGTGTTTGATGGATTTGATAATTGTGAGGTTGTCCCTCTCAATTGCAAGGATTCTCATTCCAATTCAGACGTTTTAATCAAACCCTCCCTTAGCGCATATGTTTCAGCATGGAGGACAACGATGTTTCCACACCGTCCATAATCAAGGGTAGTAGACGAGGTTTTATGGTCTTTGAGAATGAATCCAAATACTCTGTTGACATTTTTGAGTTTAGATCCATCAAAATTTAGTTTGCTCATGAATCCCATTTTTGTTATTTTATGAGAATTCCTTAGTTTTCTTTTATTGCTTGTTTTTGTGTTTATATGTTAGTTGTTTCATTTCATGAAGTGATTTTTTTTTTTGATGCAAGGGTAAGCAAAAGGGGGGAAAAGTCTCTAAAGACTTGTCACCCCAAAGCATCCAAAGGATGAGGTCTTCAACATCTTCCGGTAGCACCTCGTCGCCCGCCACTGACGCGAAATCAATGCAACGCAAGTAAATCTGCTACGGTGTTGAAAAACCAGTAAAGTGGTGAGTATAAAGCTGATCAAAACCGGAGATGAAGGAGGAGACGTCCAAGAAGATCATAACGGAGACACGGAGAAGAAAGGTGGAGCCGGAGGAGGACAAACAACACGACAATGTAAAGCATCTCCCAAAGATGAAAACGGATAATGGGCGAGCCAAACACTATCAGAATATCACCGCCAGACGCATGTACAGCAGGACACGAACTCCTAGGGAAGTGAAAGACGAGAAAACGGGGAAGAGCCTCCCATCAAAAGTAACCGTCAATTTCATGAAATGATTTGATTTTGGACATTAAGGGCCCGTTTGGTTTTAACTCCGGAATCGGAAACGGAATGGAAACGAATCTAGTCAATACGTATACCCTTATTCATTAAAATTTTTGGAATCATTCCTTGTGATTTGTAGTAATTTGATGAAAGTTTGATTACTTTTGATACCCTATAGGGTAACAAAATGTGAGGAAGCAAGTGCATTTTTCATTAAACCATGGGAAATGATTCCATAAAATTTCATGAATATGGATATACATATGGACTAAATTCGTTTCCATTCCGTTTCCGTTTCCGGAGTTGGAACCAAACGGGCCCTAAAATCTATGTTATTGGGCTTTTTGTTAATAAAGGTACATTATTTTCTCCTGAATCAAACATTTCAACAAGTAACTGACAATTCCGTTAGGCATTTGTCGTTCACTTTGTCTCTAAAAAATAGATGGGTATGCGACATGTTTGTTGGGATAAAATTGGCCGATTGCAGCACTTTTCAAGAATAGGTGCTCAACACTTTCAAAAGGGTGTTGACAAAGAGTGTAGTGTATTAGGACCGAAACATTGTTTGATTCCTCAATTATTTTCCAAAGTAATTTCATTGGTAGAACCTTATTCATATCTTTTTCTTTTCTAATAAGACTCCTCATGAGTTCTTCCAAGGTTGACGGGGGCTGAGGTAGGGATGTCCATTGTTGCCACTCTTGTTTCTCATCTAGATGAAGTTCCTCTCAAGATGATCAGAGCAAAGACTTCCAAGCTAGAGTTTTGGTTCCACCAACATTGGACGGACTTCGTATAACACATATGATGTTTATTGATGACATGGTACTCTTTTACAAGGAAGACAAGGCTTCTATAGATATTTTATTGGGATGCTTTCGCCATTTTGAGAGGATTTTGAGGCTTGTATTCTTTAGTTCCGGACGACAAGACGTAAGAGCTAGTTTAGACTTTGTTTGGGTTTATTGTAGGCGAGTTCCCCTTTACATACTTAGGGATTTTGATTTCCCCTCACCGGTTGCACACCGCAAACTACTCGCCTCTCATCGAACACATTGTGAAGCATATATGTCCATGAAAAAGAGGCACCTCTCATTCGTTGGACAATTTGAGCTTATCAGAGCAATACCGTAGGGTATAGAGAGCTTATGGTTGTCATTTTTTCCGGTTCATGTTTGGTATTGGATTGAATGATTGGGTTATGCAAGAAATTTTTGTGGAGTTGGCATCGAGTTGCTTGTTTTAGAGTTTGCATGCCCATGATTGAGGGAGGTTTAGGGCGCCATAACCTTCGGTCATGGAACTTGACATTTATATGCAAGTATTATTAGCACATCCACACAGAGAGAAAGCTTGTGGATGATATGGATTCACCGTATGTACTTACAAATGGTTGTTAGGTGAGTGGGTAATACATCAAAGGGATACACCTCTGCTCGAGGCAATCCTAGGTGTTGGAGAGGAGGTTGTTTCTTACACTGACCAAACGATGACCTTGACAAAGGTATTAGAGTCTTGTTTCCGGGGGAGAAATTCTTAGTGGTCAAGGCATATGAGATGTTCAAAGAGCATGGACAAGAGTTTGACTAGCATAGGATGGTGTAGGACTTGGACAACATGCATAACCATTTCTTCATATTGTGGATGGTGATCCTCGGTCGTCTGACCACCAAGGATAAACTATACTATTTGGGTAATGTTCCAACTTGTCATATTGGTGCCGGATGGAGAGTGGGTCACATGGTGACGTGATCTCCGGGTGCACATGTGTTAGGGAGGTGTAAAGGCATGTTTGTGAAGAAGAGGAAAAGATTGTGTGTTGTTGATTTCAAAATCAATGGTTCCGAGAATAAATCGATCTAAACAAGTAATTAACAATTATTAAAGAAGGTTTTCCTTCAGGTACGGCCCTATTTATCTGGTACGGCCGTACGGCTGTACCGCAGGGCGACACGTGTCCCGAAAAAAAAATTTTTTTTTTTTTTTTTTTTTTTTTTTTTTTTTTTTTTTTTTTTTTTACGGAAACTAATGAAAATTTATTTGAACTACCATGTTATAATTTATGCACTATTATCCTATAAACTTTGAACTATTCCTATATAATCCATGAACTATTACTTTTTAATATAATCCATGAACTATTCTATTATAATTCATGAACTATCCCATAATAAGTTTTGAACTATTACTTTCACTCCTTTATAAATTTTTGCACTTTAAACTATTCTATTATAATTCATGAACTATTCTATTATAATTCATGAACTATCCCATAATAAGTTTTGAACTATTACTTTCACTCCTTTATAAATTTTGCACTATGAACTATTCTATTATAATTCATGAACTATCCTTTTAGAAGTTATGAACTATTACTTAATAAGTTTTAAACTATTACTTTCAATCCTTTATAAATTTTACACTATGAACTATTCTATTATAATTCATGAACTATCCTTTTATAAGTTATGAACTATTCCATAATAAGTTTTGAACTATTATTTTTATTTTTACTCGTTTTAAAAAAAAAAAAAAAAAAAAAAAAAAAAAAAAATTTTTTTTTTTTTTTTCGGGACACGTGTCGCCCTGCGGTACGGCCGCACGGCCGTACCGCAATAATGGGTCTTACTTGAATGATACCCTATTAAAGAATTTTAAGATCAAGATCACCCACAACATGTATATATACTTCTCAATTTAAATATCCAAAACAAAATGTAAATCATGTTAGGTGCGGAACAAATTTGCTTGATTGTACGTGCATAAGATATTCTCTTTTCATACATTGAATGGGATCGTCAATCTTGTTGATTGTCACGTGTACAAGACTTCCACTTATCACACATCAAACCAAGTCTTTTGGGCATGAGTGACGCAACTCTCGCATTTTTCTATCAACAATTTGAAGAACATATAACAAAGAAAAACTCCAAACTCGGATCTGGCATTTTGCAAGGAACAATCCAAAGACTATCATAACTCTCATAAATAAACATTCAAACAATTCACGGAATCATGAAACATCATACATCAATGCAATTGGGTTCTCCAAACCCTAGAACAGAATGAATTTAGTATGACAAACTTAGAATAAACAAAAACTTTATTAATAAAAGAATTGTGAATCTAGTCGATCGGCCAAGGATAACCCTATCGATCGGTCGGCATAATAACGACGACGGGATTCTCAAATATAAAACTGAATGTTGAATAAAGGATTATAAATCCTAAGGTTGAATATCTTATTTATAGGGATGATATCTAATATAAACCCCTAGGGTTTGCTAAGATCTATCAAATCTTATCTTCTAGTAAGATAGAATTTGTCCATAATGGATAACTACAAAGTACAAATGTCCAAATAGACAAGCTAAAATATAGCCCAAAGTAAAAGTTAAACTTTATGAGTTTTCGTGAAACGCTTTCTCTTGACTAGTGGTCATGTGCGAGTCATGCGCTTGATGAACGGAGTTCAGTCGGTCGACCAGGTGGGTCCTAGTCGGTCGGCATATTTCCCAAGGAATTCTTCGTCTTCACTCTAGGATCTTATTCATTTTGTCTTAACCTTGAATTCTTTTATTGCAGGGAGATTTTAGTGTGTATGAGGTCATTTCATCGGAAAGAGCTCCCTATAAGCTCCACAAACGCCTAGAATTCCTGCAATTTCATAACCTAACTAGTAGATCTTTAAAACACAAAAAGAAGGAAATAAGACGATAAAATATGCGATTATGCCCAAAAGAGTAGGGGTGAATACGAATGAGGGTGAAAAAGGTATTAAAATGAGTGTTATAAACCACTAGGATGGTTGCACTAGATTGGTTGAGACATACAACATTGAGTAGGAGTTGGACGAGGTGGCGGATCTTTGCTTTCTCATCCATGGTTTATTACCTTAGGCATATCAGAATTGCCTTGGTGTTTGACCGTAACAAGATCTCTATTGATATTCTCTTTGGATCGACCAGGTCTGATGTATACAACCTGTTGCATGAGGCTTTCCCATCCAGAGTTGGAGAGAGGATTACAACTAAGTTTTCTCGTTTATATACTAGATGGTATCTTGATTTATGTTATTGATGTATGTACTAGACTTGGTTCTTATTTGTTGATGAGTTTTTCTTAGGTGGACGGACGGGCCTTGCTTCGAGGTTTGACTTTGTTTGGCTCATGTAATTTTAGTGTGTTGATGGCATAACCAAATGTGGACGGACTATATGGGCCTTCCAAGAGTACGTTGTTTTATAGGGTAATTTATCCATTGATTGAATGATGCGGGTATTAGCATGTTTAACGATCTAGACGAACAACTTGGAAACAATTGAATGGAACTTAGATATGGAGGAATGATAAGCACGAAAATATAAAGATAGATGGTCAAGAAGAACCAAATAGAACTATGGAAAAACCCTTGAACAATGAATTCAAGAACCAATCCAAAAGACTAATCAACCCTACTTCTACAACTTGACACAATCAATATGGAGATTGAAAGCACCAAGAGGATGCTTATATACAACTTGCAACACTAATCCCTAAGAAGATTGACACAAACAAGAAGAGTTAAGCCAAAAACACAATCACAATGCTCTCCAATAGGCTGGAAATCGCCAATCTGCAACAACATCACAAACAAGTGTTTAATGTGTACAATTTGGATATTATAATCCCCTTAACACACCTAATAACACACACACACACACACACACACACACACACACACACACACACACACACACACACACACACACACACACACACACACACACACACACACACACACACACACACACACATATATATATATATATATGTATGTATATATATATATATATATATATATATATATATATATATATATATATATATATATTAGTGTTTAATATGTTAATGAACTGAAATAGTTAAATAAAGGCTCATTAAGACATAAGTTTGGGCTTTTATTCTAAAAGACTTATAAATACTAAAAACAACCAAATAAGCTTATTCAGTCCATTTAGAGCATTTCAGCCTTATTTAGAACCCTTAGGCGTGCAACTTGTTCCTTGGTGGACCATGATCATTATCAAGGCTCGTTGGCTCATGGAAGGTGAGTTATGTGGTTCATGGCTCATGGTTAGAAGCAACGCATCCATCTCAACTTGTAGTTTAGCTTGAGCCCTTGTTAAGGGACCTTGACTTAGCTTGGAAGATCCTTCATCATGGAATGCCATGGGCTTGTACATAAGAACTTTTTTTCATGCTTACATACAAGGACTCTCAATGTGTTTGTGTATGCTTCTTTTCTCATCTATGAATTTACCTTTACAAATATAAAAGTCTCTTGAAGGGTTGATAATTCTGTAGTTAGCGTCATTCATCATCATCATCATCATTCTATTCCATTCTCCACCTCTTTTGGGCTAAATGACATATCTTATCTATCTATTTTCTTCATATTAGTGTTTTGGAGAACTACTGGTTAGTTTATATAATTGTAGACATTTTAAGCATTGTGGGATACAAATGATATAAATGTAGCGGAATTGCCTCATACACACTAAGGATCTTTCTCCAATCAAAGAAGTCAAGGTCAAGACGAAATGACTGATATTCGAGAGTGAAGACAAATATTACCTCAAGAAGTGTTCTAGATGATCGGTCAAATGATCTTTCATCCGGCACTTGACCTACACATGACCACTTGTCGAAGAGCGAAGAAATGAAGACAACTCAAACATTATGTACTAAGACGGTCGATATTGTGAAATTTCCAATTAAGATCTATCTTATGTATATGTTGTGGTGATATGGATTTTCTGCAATTGTATTATCTATTGATACTTATTGTTTGCTTTCATCCTTTCTACTATATGATTTTGAGTTATCCAAAGATTCAAACTTTCACCTTTTTTCTCCTTTATCTGTTGAACTGTTTTACAAAGCATATGAGTGTAATCCCCTAGGGACATCAGTCGATCAGGACTGAGAAAGCTTGAGCGTTCGCTCCGATTTCATCTCTAGTATTTTACCTATTGATTCATGGATTAAACTCTTGTTTTAACTCATTTGGCCAGACCTCTCGTTCTTTGGTTTCTAGTTTTTGTTTGTGTTATTTACCTTATGTACACAATTAGTTTCTTTTGTTTATTTATTTATTTATTTATTTTAGTTTCTTAATTACTTCTTTAAAGCGAGACATCGCCTTCGGGTGTTTGATCCTAACTCTAGATACTACAGTCGGTCTTGTAATCATTTGCGAGATAAGGCTCACAATTCAACCCTCATTAAATTGGCGACGTTGTTGGAACAGACTTTAAATCGTTTTGACTTATTAATTTTGAAATATTTGTTTTGGTTTAATTTTTTATTATCTTATTTTTACAAGATCATCATGGTTGAACTTACACTTGTCAAGTTGCAACAGCGATTGAATGATCTTTAGCAAATGTGATAACATGAATTATAGTCTTTATTTTGGGACTTGTTTAGACGTTTTATCTTCAATAATCTGCATGTTTGGATGTATATTATGTGATTATATTGTCGTTTCATCTACCTTTACGAGAATCGAGGTCGACACCAAGTTTCGTTGTAAATGTAGGTAAAATGGCACGTTTTGGACTAAAATGGAGCTAAAGGAGCTAAGGAGTCATAGGAGCTACATTCAGGAGCTTAAGGAGAAACTCAGAGAATATAGACATGGATTAAAAATTCACTTTGGACCAGATTTGAGAGATTTCACACTCAGTTAGAGAGACACCTCGGTCAGCTACAGTGTCACCTCGACCGAGGTGATTTTGAGGAGCGCCCCAACCGAGGTGAATACCCTGACGCGGCGAGGAGATATATTTTATGGCTGAGATCTTTTAATTATGGAAAGAAGATATCATATTTTTGGGCTGGATTTCTAGAAGGAAGAGAAGATATTCAGCTGATTTATTTGGATATTTTTTTATAGGAAATTATCTTTTAAGATATTTCCTATAAAATTATCTCTTTAAGATAATTTTATTTTAGGAGATATGAATATATTTTATAAAAATATCTTTTCAAGATATTTCTGGAAGGAAGATATATATTTTAGGAGATATGGATATATTTTATAGGGAATTATCTTTTTAAGATATTTTATTTTTGGAAGATAATTCTCCTATATAAAGGGTTGGATTTTCTACAATTCAACCATCTTCGGATCACAAAATATCAGATCTTCGGATCACAAAATATCAGATCTTCGGATCACAAAATATCAGATCTTCGGATCAAGAGATTTCCGATCTTCGGATCAAGGATTTTTTGGAGGATTTTCTGAAGAGTTTGAAGGAAGGATTGAAGATCAAGGAAGGAAGGATTCTAGTTTGGAGTTAGCTTTTGAAGGGATTTGTAAGATTTTCTTAGATTCCCTTTTGTTTAATTGTCTTGTTGGATTTGTGATCCAAGGAACGCTTATTTGTGTGATATTTGATTCAGTTATTAAAGCCTTGTTCTTAAGGTTTTTGTGTTCAAATATTCATTCTCTTCCCATATATTTGATTATTTCTTTCATGATGATGAGTGACTAATTTTCTTGTGCGATTCTAGGGTGATTGGCTGAAAGTTGTGGGAAAGACGATGATAGAATGATCTTAACCCCAGTGGACCCTGAAAGCTCGAGTCTTTAACCTTAACCCTAGAACATCTCGTTCAGTCGATGAACATCTCGGCCGGGGTGGGGTTTGTGTGACCGAGGTGACTTTTCTGATCCAAAACTGAGAGTTAAGTTTTAGAGTTTGCCAAATCCTATTCTTATTACCCTTTCCTAGTTCAATGCAAGCATAGGATGAGACTTACCCGGTAATTCCTTTGCTTGTTTACCTAAGATCGTAAGCGATAGGTAATAAAGGCTTATCCTTTATTGGGGTTTGAGTGTGCCTTCATCCCATCTTTGTGAGTTAGCCTGAGACTTACCCGGTAAAGGTTGATTCTATTCCCTTAGGTGGTGTGTTGGTTTGAGGTTATAGTTCTTTACCTTAATTCCTTGAGGCTTACCCGGTAATAGGAGTTTTGGTTTGGGATTGTGAATAGTGAGACTTATCCGGTGATCTATTCCACTTTAGAAACACCTTCCCTTTGCAAGATCTCAGCTTTGTCCACTTATCTTTAGATCTTGAGTTGGAACCACAACTAGATGTCTTAATCCCTAGAATCCACATTTCCCTTTACTTGACTTTTACATCATCTTTGATTGCTTTAATTGCTTTAATTGCTTTTGGTTAATTGCAATACTTGACAACCGATTATGTGCTTTGTTTCACCTAAGTCCCTGTGATCGACCCGTGGAATTCTTGCTTTTTACTACGATTGACATGTACACTGCGGGTTCGCATCCTTGTTTTAAGCATAGTTCTTGGGATATAAATTTAAAGCTTGTACACACCATTTGGAGCGAACAAAATGACTAGAGATGCAGCAAAGACAAGGGAACAACAAGCCCTTAATGACATTGCTTCCTTTCGAGCCCAAATTTGGAGAGATAAGTCATCCAATTTTGGAACATAAAATACTAGCATTCCATGGGAAAGCAACCCAATCCACACATTTAATGGATATGCATCTACTAAAACAAAAAGTCTTAAACAAGTTGTTGTTGATGTAATGCAACAACAAGTGGAAGATCGGGCCGAAAAAGTCATAGCCACCAAAGTTTCCATTAGACTAGGAATTCCACAAACATTGCGCAATGCATACAAGTACTATCACAACCAATTCAGCAAGTCGCAACACGAAAAAATGACAAAGGCATACACCAAGGTTGAAGTATTAATGAATGAACAACTCTGGATCACTCATTTTGTCCGTGTACTACACCAACCCTCTACACATTCGACTTTAATACACTGATTGTCGTACCAAATTTTTCAACCAAGACCCATGATGATCCACCAACTCCTTACCACGATAAGATCAACAAGTTTGGCGTTCCTTACCCTCATCCTCTCCTTACTCATGATATTGTTACAACTAACAATGTATATTTTACACAACCACCTATCATGAGTGACAATAAAGGTCCATACAGTACCCTTCCCTCAAGTGTAGGAAATGTTAATATCAATTTACATATCACTACCATACCTCCTTTATCACTTGACCTCCACAAGATTGATCTCATGGATGATATTAACAAGAAGGCACAACTACCAAACATAGTAAAGAGAATCCTACACCACCAACCCCTGAGATTGTGCCCATGGTAGAATAACCAGGCCCACCGGATCCATCATCCATTATCCCTCATAATCATGTGATCTCGGCGGAAGTAATCGATTGATCAAGATCTATTCAAGCCAAAATCCATGATCAAGAATCGACTCTAACAAAGTATCCCTCAATACCATATGATTGTTGAAAGCATGTACGGGGTACACATGCTCATTCCTACTCTGCATGATACCAAGAGTACCGAGGAGAAGACCTCCACCTGAACCATATGCTACATATAACAAGTGGAGATGAGCAAACAATGTCTATCTAAAACACCTAAAAGAAGTGTTAATAACGAGGCAACCCTGCACTATTTTGTGAGTTTCTATTTAATTATATCTTATCACTTATCTACATTGAGGACATTGGAAGATTTAAGTATGGGCTGGTAAATAAGATAATCTTTCAAACTTTTTAAAATTTTCCATTGTTTTTTTGGTTTTGAAAACTTTCCCCTGATCTTTTTAGCCTTGGTTTCTCGACCAAACATTTAAAACTTCTCTTGCATGCACGTTTTATTCATGTATATTCTCTTCTATCTAGTCACTTGATCAAGGGTCATCTAGTTGATCAACTACCTTGATCGATCTTGAGCGGTTTTGCTTTTATTTTGTCAACATGCATATACTGTTTTTGGTACTATCTTATTTTTCATAAATATGATTTCTCTCTTTTTTATTCTATACCAGTTGAGGGTGCTCGAGATCTCGCTCTTCAGCCTTGTTTATACCATTGAATGTTGAGTATAATGATAAGCAAATTTGTTTCATGACATTGCCTTGTGAGATTTCATTTATCCTTATGAACATATATATTATTTGTGTATTCTTTTTTATGAGTATTCTCCTATATACTTTGATTGTCTAGAAGTTACGATTGAATCTCTTTCGAGATTGCATGCTTATTCTTGCTTTTATACTTATGAATATGATTATGACATTCCTTTGTTAAACTTTTTATTCTCTTACTACCCTATGTATAATTTTTCATCTTATTAGCCCCTTCTAGCATGTACTGACCTTTCTTTGTTGCTCCACAAAAATATCTCTAACCATGTTTAGCCTCATTTGACCCATCCGAAAATTAGGATGTGATGCCATGCATTGGAGAAGAAAGTAAAATCCTAGTGTTGGATTGAATGCATAAAGTAAAGAAGAACAAAGTCAATTCAAGAAATACAATTGTTCACCACTTGAATCTATCTAGCAAAAAGAGAATAAATAATCAAGTTTACAAAGTATAAAGTGTTGAAATTAAGAAAAGCAATGCGTTTTGATTACGAGTGAATAAATTCGGTTTTTAAGAAGATAATCGATCATGAACTTCGAGATGTCTTAGTTCCCGGTTCTTTTTGCACCACATAGTCAAACAAAACTCATCACCCTTACTCATTACGTGACCAAGTTACAACCTATAAAAGTCCTCTTGATTCACAATTGGACTTGTAGGAAAAACTACGCTATGAATATTGAGAATGCCTTGGTAAATTTATGGTAATAATCGTTGCATATTAGTAGAGTTTAGGCGTCGTTATATATCCCCTAAATACATGTGAGAGGGTTATAAGCATTCCCCTGAGTGGTCATGAAACTTATGAGTTTTGAGTTATACCTTGTACAATGATTTAAGTTATGATGAACTGGTTTTGAGTACTTAATCTTGTTGCATGTAAGATGGGTATTTGGATCCAATCGAGAGATATCAATGGATATTACTTGAGGACACGTAAGGTTCTCTATATAATGTATTTTATCATCATTATTATATTCCATTCCCACCTATTTTGGACTAAATGACAAATCTTATCGGTCTATTTCCTTCTTATTAGTGTTTTGAAGATCTACCGGTTAGTTTATATAATTGCAGGTATTTCAGGCATTTTCGGGATACAAATGATAAATATGTAGCGGAATGGCCTCATACACACTAAGGATCTCCATGCGGTCAAAGAAGTCAAGATCAGGACATAAGTGATTGAGATCCAAGATTGAAGACAAATATCACACCAGGAAGTGTTCCGGATGATCGGTCAAATGATCTTTCATCTTGCAAATGACCCACATATGACTACTTGTCAAAGAGCAAAGAAATGAAGGCAACCCGAGCATTACATACGAAAACGGTTGATTTACTCCAAGAAGATGACCGATCTGAACTTTCATGTCAACTACAAAGTTATAGAGCTTCGAAAGAGTACTCGTGGGTTTTCTAGTTCAAACCACAAAAACAAAAATACAATTTTCTTGAAGAAGCTCCAATTCTGAGAAGATGTTGATTTTATGGGTCAGGACCGTAAGGCCGATCGGTCTGGGCGCACTTTGATGCTCTTGGACGTTTATCCCTCTCTTTTATTCCCTTTTGTTTGGTCTGGATTTTCAATCCGTGCACTTGGACGTTTTTGTCTTTTATATTGATCTTATCTTGTTAGAATATATGGTTTGGTGGTTAGATAAGATCCTATCTTATTAGAAATATTATCATAGGGAGATATGTTAGTTTCTCTCCCTATAAATAAGGCATTTAACCATTAAGTTTTAGTATCTTCTTTTTCTATAATATAGCAATTTCCGATGTCTTTTTTCTATGGAGTTCGCTCAACTAGAACTTCTTTCGATTGATATATAATAAAGAGTTTTTAGCTGTTTTCATGTTTGACTGACTAATTCTCATCTTTTCTAGGGTATGGTGAGCCCGACTGCATTAATCTATGATGTTGAATGTTTTTCTAAATGAGTTATGGTAGTATTTGAAACCCCCATTTGCTATATCTTCTTTGTAAGATCCTGTTTTTGGCAAACCGCCCCTACGGTTTTGCCTATGATCACGCCGATCTATTTTATCCCGTTTTTATTTCTTTCCATAGATAGAAGATCCGATCTTCTATCTTATGGGCCGGCTTTCCTGTCATGTTTTGAACCCTAGAACGTCTTTCCTTTCTATCTTTTCACCCCCTTTCCTATTAATTCCCTCTTTCTCTTCTTTTTTCGTGTTTCTTGCATACGTTTTCCTTCAACCTCGAAAGTTGCAGCCTTCTTCCCCTTGAGCCTTGCTGAACGTGTAAGTCTTTTGTCTTTGGATTCTCCTACACGTTCTTGAGTTTTAGCATCTTGCTTCTCTTTTGTTTCTCTTGCTTTCTCTTTTCTTCTTTTCTTCTTCTTCAAGGATCAAGATAGAGTCTTGATCCTTGTTGGTTGTTCCGTTGTTGGTTCGGTGACGTTCACGAACTCCCTTGGTTGAGTCTTGACGTGTGTGAATCAAAGGATCAAGATTTGGATTCCCTACAGTGGTTATGTTGTCAAAGAGAAGCCCGAGATTTGCTTTTGTCAAGAAATCACCCCCGCGCCACCTCCTTTCCTCCCTTGTGGATCTGCCTTGTGCCGCCCCTACGCCTTGTCCAGCCGCCCCTACGGTTCTTCCTGTAGTCTCATCGTCTTTGGTGAGCTGCTTCCTTCCTTGCTTCCCTCGTTTCTTCCTTGGTTTGTTCTTGATGTTGTTACCCCCTAGTGTATTGTAAGACTAAGGTTGAGACCTTAGCTTGTGGAGATCTCTTAGAGATCATTGAGACTAGAAGTGATAGACTTCTAGCAACCGTTTCGTTCCTGATTTGTTATGCCTTGTTGAGCATGGTTTCCGTTCTTCTGTCTTGAGGGAAACTGAGTTGTTTGCTGACCCTTTGAGTTATCTTCGAGTGAGGTAAGTCTCATGGACTTACTTAGCTTCATTTCGTATATTGGTTTGAGTGTATTTACTTGTTTGTGTTGTTATTATTTTTATAACGGATAACCGGACTAGGATTGATCCTTATAACCGTAATTGGCCCAAGTGTATGATAACCGGGCGCTGACCACTTGTATTGTTCTAAAAAAATACTAGGAGGTGCTCTTGTAACCCAGGCTTGCAGGTAATGTATAATATTGATCTATTCCTGTTAGTAGACGGAAGCGGAGACGAGTTTCGGGAGATTCTCGTGTGACAGAAGAAGTTGAATTAGTAATGGATAACTTAGTGAAAGATAATAACTGGTTGAGTGCGAGCATGCTATATGCTTTCATTACCTTATGTGTGTTTGTGCCCTTACGTTCTTTTTGATATCTAGAATGTTAGCTAACAGTTTTATACCGATGTTGTAGATGCCTTGTAGGATATAGGTACTGCTGAGTGATCCGAATGGTGTGGTTAATCGGGGTTCCCGTACATTATAGGACGGGATTGGGTTTATATTTCTGTTATTGTTTTCCCTTTGTTTCGAACTCGGTTGTGAGTCTTTTACACTTCCTTTGTTTAAACCTCTCGTTTTATATTGAGTTTTGGTTTTCATTTATTTGTGCCTTATTGTAAGATACGTTGTGTCGTTGCTACTCTGAGGGTCGGGACCCATTGTGAGGTCCTAGTCCGTAACACTTCGAGTTTCCAAAACTTGGGGTGTTACAATATGGTGTGAAAGCTCTAGGTTGGCAACAATGACACTCGAAATCTTCTAAAGGTCGAACAAATAAATAAACAAAACCCGCAAAAGGTATACGTTTTCAAAAGGGATTTTTGATTTTACACTTTTCGGTCTGGGATAGATGTACGGGCGACCACCACTACCTCTGCGGATCTCAGCAGTTAGTTTACTAGAGCTACATCTGCTATGTTGGCCTTTATATACTTTTCCTGGATTTCTACTTTAGTTATAGCGTGGCCTTATATTTCTATATTTATCCTTATAGTAGATTGTACGTACTAGAGCTACATCTGCTATGGGGGGAGTAAGGGTCGACCACCTCTTCCACCTTCCGTCCGTGGACGAGAACGTGCCGGAAGACCTCTACTAGCTAGAGGTCGGGGCCAAGCCCTAGTTTCTGATCCACCTATCGCTAAGGCGTTTGCTGAAGAAGTTTTTGAGAGTGTTGTTCTTGAGGCTGGGAACGGGACTACCGCTAGGTCCGGAGCATAGAGAGCATAGTCGATCGAGTCTGGTTGAGTGTCCATCGGAGATTCTGCATATCGCGACTATGTGCAGAGAGTCAAGGTGGCTATCAAGACTGGAGGACCTGCACCAGCACCGCTAGTACCCGCGAGGCCAACTGAGATTTTGCAGAAAGTTACACAAATCGTTGTCCCACCAACTAGAGCTGAGTTGGTTAGAGTTCCATATGAGGCAAGAGAGCCGAGACTTGACTGTTGGTTGAAGGCTTTCAACCTACTGAAGGTTCCTTCTTTCATGGAGAAGACATGATTAGAGGTGGAGCCGTGGCTAGGACAACTGGATTCTGATATGGAGGCGATCAATTACCCAGAGGGACGTCGAGTCGACATAGCATAGACGTTGCTGAAGGATCATGCTCATTCCTGGTGGAGGACCATGCACAGTAAGGTCACTAGCTATGAGTAGATGAAAACGGTGATTAGGGATCGCTATTGTCCTGTAGCTATGAGGAGAGATCGTCTACAAGATTTCCTTGAGGTTGGTTTCGAGGATCTTCCTATTGTTGATATCGTCAACAAGTTTCAAGAGGAGTTGTCTTTGTTGGGTCCGTCTGCACCACCCGAGGATCATCATGTTTATCTTTTCTCTCGGTGATTGAGAGAGTCTACTCGCTCTTATCTTGCTGGTTTCCATTGTGATTCTATGACGGACTATCAAGATAGAGCATCTACTTATGAGAGAGACCGACCGGGTCAGGGGAGAGTTTCTCACACAAGAGATCTTGAGAAGAAACAGAGGACTGGACCAGCCATTACTTGAGTTAGAGCTTCTGGTTTTTAGCGCAGTCAAACGCTTGGATGCTCCGGTTTCCAGCAGAGTTCTGACAAAGGACGACAGTGTCATAATTGCGGAGGTGTCGGACATATTTGAGCTAACTACAAGAAGACAACGGTGACTTGGTGGCAATCCCGGACATGGAGCTGCGTTATGCCGTCAAGGCAAGGCTCTATCACAACAGGGTTCTTCACCTACTAGTGTTGCAAGATGTGTACAGAGACCTCAATATCAGCCCCAACAACAGCAAAGAGTTTATGGTTCTACCGCCCCTCAGGGTTCCGGTAACAGTCAAAAATCGAAGATGACCTAATCGAGAATTTTAAGGAATTAAATCCGTTTTAACACGAGATACCTATCGAGGTAACCTCCTCCTAGATGATATTACACCCAGGTGTTATTTGGAGCATTTGGGAGCTTCAATTAATAAAAATACAGTTGAGAGAAATGATCAGGACATCGGACATGTCCTAAATATGAAAAAACATAGAAAGGAAAAACGGCCAAAATAGTCGCTATTTCGTTTCTTAGCGGCTAAGAAAGACGGCTTAGGAATACGCGTTTCTCGAGACAATTGCGGAATAATTATCCATACAATATTCCAGATTTATTATTCCAATTTCGAGAAGTTTGGAGAAAGGGGCTTAAACCGGTTTCGGATCGGTGAAAGGATAATTATCGACTCCGCTAAAGGATAATTATCGTCTTCGCTATAAATAGCGGAGATAACGTTTATTAATTCATTTCCTTTCACGTTTTCTCGTAAAAGCTCTGATTTCTCTCAATCTTCAAACTCAGATTTACTCTCCGTTTCTAATCCGATTTCAAATCCGTTTGAGTTTTTGGATTCCTCTCTTCATTCTCTTCATTTTGGTACCGAGTTTCTACATTTCCGCGCAAGAGAAGGCCTGGTCGAGCATATATGATACTAGGGAGGTTCCGTCGCTCAGATTCCGGTGAATTTGATGGTGTCCGAGCGTAGCCTGCGTCGTTGTGATTCCGAATCTTCTTTTGGATCGTCAATCGGGTTAGTAACGAATAAGTTATGAATTTATTCGTTTTCCGTATTGCGATTTAGCCTAAATTGACCTTAGGCTTGTCAAAATGGATAATTGGAAATTCCATTATGCTCGTTACTTTATTCTGGTGATTATGGGCTGTTTGTTTCATGAGATTTGATGACAGGTGGGTTCAGAAATTGCCTGCGGGCAAAATGTTGTTCTGGCGAAATTTAATTAATTAATTAAACGTTAATTAATTAAATTGGGATTTTAGAAAATGCTATAAGCTAATTAAATTCAAAGGAATGAATTTAACTGGTGTTTGAAGCGAGAAGTTTAATCCGAGGAATATGATATTCTCCGCAGGTGTTGTTGAAGGTTTTGTTTAATTATAGCTTAGTTCTTTGTGAGCGTATCCAAATACGAGAAAGGAGGATAGTCCGAGTGACGGACTCAATAGTTGGTTTGCGAGGCTTTATTGTTCTTACCTACGAGGTAAGTGTATATGAATTACACTTGCTTAATATATGTTATGTATTTAATATGCCATGATTTTATGCATGCTTGTGTGCATGTATCTATTTGTTATGGTTGTATGCATGCTTATATGTATATGAGTGAGACAACAATGATCATGAATTGATATTCTTTATGAAAGCATGCATGAGGTACATGAGATGATAATGGAAAGAATGTGATGAAAGAATATGATGAAAGCATGAATTTGAGTTATGATATGAAAGTGATAATATAGGATGGTAATTCATTAATTAGCCCAACTGGGTCCCGCACGGGTTTCCGGGGGACGAGGTCGCTACCTGATCTACAGGGGGCCTCAGAGGTCGCTACCTGATCTACAGGGGGCCTCAAGATAAGAAAACAGCCAAGGGTCGCTACCTGATCTACAGGGGGCCTCAAGATAAGAAAAATAGTCCAAGATCGCAACCTGATCCACAGGGGGTCTTAGGACAAGATGGCCGAGGTCGCTACCTGATCTACAGGGGGCTTATGACGCTATCGGGTTGGCCAACCGAAAGAAAAAAAAGAAAGAAAGAAAAGAATACGAAAGCACATGAGAAAACATATCGTACGATCAGTTGGGGCTAGTTAGTTAATTATCACCTATGCATCGATGCGATCGAGTCTAGCATGTTATATGTTATGTTATGATGTGATGAGATGATATGTTTATATGTGATGTGTGATAACATGCTTGAATGTTTATGTGAAATGTGATATGAATGGTTGTGGAATGATATGTGAATGTGGATATGTATGTGTGCTTGGAAATGTGAGGAAGGGTATAGAGTGTCCTTTGGGGACGGGATATTAGATACTTATATATATTGGGAGAGTGCGATTTGTATACCTTACTGAGCATGTGGCTCATTGTTGTTATATCCACATATTTTTTTCAGTTACTCAGACTCGGTCTGATCAAAGCAATGACGTTGGACCCAACACCTGGATTTGAGATCATATCAGGTGGGCTGTTATGGGATGCTACCGCCTAGGATGTTTTGCATGGTTTTAAAACAGTTGTGTTTTGGTTAAACGGAGTTTATGACGTATGTTAGTATGTATATATGTTGTGAATATGGTTGTAAGATAAAGTTTTAAAAATTTACGTTTTCCGCTTTTCCGCTTATTGTTTTAAACAGGGTTAATTAATTGGTAATCAACTAGAAATGAAATAGGTGGGTCACATTTGGTTGGTATCAGAGCAGGGATATGATTCCTTGGCTTGGGGTTGTGGGAAGTTTTCTGAAAAACTTTTGAAAGTTTTGTTTTCTTTTAGATGGCGGAGCACAGCCAAAGGGTCGACTGAGTGTGTACATGCTCAGGGTAAAAATGATCAGGAGCACCCTAAGGTGACAGTTTAGCCAATATCACTACCACCATCGGATATGGCTGGTATATCTGATTTAGTGATATTTTTGAGAGAAGTTATACCACCATAGACACAATAGTGTCTCAAGCGGGTATTATTCTAGTAAAGATGGGCAAGAATTTTGCGAAGATTTGCCGCCAAGGGGCAAAGTCGTTTGAGGGGACTACTGATCCATTAGTAATGGATGAGTGATTGAGGAACATTGCGTCCATTCTAGATGGAGTTATCTACGCTAATGAGAGATGTCTACAATATGCTATATCCTTGCTTGAGGGAGCAATTAGAGACGGGATCTGCCTTTTCTATTGATTCCTAAAGATTGGATCTGGTGGGACACGGTCCCTAATGGCCATAGTACACCACCTGTGCTGACATGAGATGATTTCTTGAGAGAGTTTGATGTGATATTAAGTATGTATTGTTATCCACTCATAGAGCATTGATTGATTGTTATACAAAGGAAGTCCCCATGGAGATAGATGGGGTGAGAGAGGTGATTATGACATGTGAGAGGAATATAATTCCTACTTGCCTCATATCTACAGTAACAACTTTTAGATTACTTCGGGAAGTGTGTCAGGCTTATCTGGCTAGTGTGTCAGATTCTGCTATTGTTAGCCCCGGAGTATCTGAGGTGGATGTTGTCAGATAATTTCCTGACGTTTTCCTTGATGATTTACCTAGTTTACCTCCGAGTAGAGATGTAGACTTCGAGATTGAAGCATTATCAGGTGCAACACCTATATCAATTGCTCCCTACAGGATGGCTCCGCTAGAGCTGAAGGAGTTAAAAAAACAACTAGAGGAGTTACTCGAGAAGGGCTTTATACCCCGAGTATTTCTCCTTGGGGTGCACCAATGCTTTTTGTGAAGAAGAAGGACATTAGTTTACGATTGTGCATAGACTACCGTCAGCTGAACAAAATCACAATCAAGAACAAGTATCCCTTACCGAGGATATAGGACTTGCTTGATCAGTTAAGGGGTGCTATAGTGTTTTCAAAGATTGACCTTCGATCAAGATACTAGCAGTTGAGGATAGCATATAATTCTATACCGAAGACAACTTTTCGTACTCGGTATGGACACTATGAGTTTACAGTTATGCCTTTTGGGTTGACGAATGCACCTGCAGCATTCATGGCGTTGATGAACTCGATCTTCCAACCTTATCTAGATCAGTTCGTCGTGGTCTTCATTGATGACACTAGTACAAAAATAGGCTCTCTCAGGGGTAATTTCTCAGGGGTTAATAAAAACCTCTGTAATATAAAAACACTCTAGTGAGTTTTTAAAATAACCCCTGAGAACATGTCATATATATTTTTTAATTTTTTTAATATACTCTCAAGAGTTTTATTTAACCCCCTTTAGAAAAATATGGAAAATATATAGTAATCTACTACTCTCGGAAGTTAAATAAAAAAAACCTCCATAAACCCTAATTTATCTAAGTAATCTTGTATGAGTTGCGACTGTTGCGCCATTAAGCCGTTCTGCAAACTCGCATTCGCAAGGCTTCAACTAGCATGGTCGCCACTCGCCAGGTCTCTTCTCACTCAGCATTTCAGTCTTCTTCAACTCCATCCGCCGGTGGCCGGCTTCAATTAGCATGGTCTGAGTCTCCATTTTCCATTCGCAACTCGCAAGGTCTAAGTCTTCAGCCTTCAAACACGCAAGGGCGGCCGGCTTCAGTTTCCATTCGCAGGTCTCTGCGTCGTCTCTTCTTCTTCATCTTCAGTTTCCATCATTCGAGGCTTTAATTTCCATTCGCAAGGTTTGAGTCTTCTACTCTTCTCTTCGTCGTCTCTTCTTCTTCACAATTTTTAGGGTTTCCAATACGCAAGGTCTGAGTCGTACATCTATTGATCTCGTTTAAAGGAAACTACAAACGAGCCCCTAAGATTTCCGAAGAGATTGATATGAAAGAAATTCTTGGACAATACTGTTATATGAGTATATTTGACACGCCTAACAAAAAAAATCCATATCTATAATTATCCTGTTTTTACTTATTGTCTACTAGGGACAAATACAACAGAAGGATATAGCCATGGAGACCTCCGCAAATGCATTTCTTGAAAAAGAAACATATCTACACCACAAAATTGAAGAACTAGAAAGAAGATTGGAAGAACTCAAACTGAAACAACGAAGATGACTGAAAAAAGGTGAGTTACTGAACAAATTAATTGTCATTCATGAATATATATACTTGAACTGCTTCTTTCAAAATTAAAACTACTAAAAACAAGAACCCTTAAACCTTATCACTGAGAGATGGTAAAATGATGAATTTCTTATATGTGTATATATTCATTGTTGAAGGAAATTGCATCTTTGAGGGAAGATAACTCGTTCATGGAGGCTGAATTGAAGTAAATGCAACAAAGATATTCGGAAATCAGCTTGAATTTGCAGAGGTTGAAGGTGAAATACAAAGGCTCGTTATGACACTACGCAACGTAAAAAAACACAAAGAAAAGCTGATGAATAAACCAAAGGTAAACACTGCCTAGTAATTAGTAGAGCTAGAATATGTTTCACACAGATACAAAGTTGTGTATATGTGGGTTTTTTTATAATTTAATTTCAAAGTTATTTGTCAATCTTTTCATTGCTTTGGTGATCCTTAAGTATACCATTGTATGCTTCTACATAAAACAAAAAAAAGTTTGATCAAAATTACCATTGCATTATGAATGTACTTCTAGTCTTCTACATCGGTTGTTTTAATAGTTTGACAGTTTGTACTTGAATTGTTTTGTATATGAGAATTTGAACCGAGTTAAAAGCGAAAACGTTTCATCCTGTTACTCCTGTATGTATTGTAACGCTTGGTGATATTGATATTTTACTCATATATGCATAGTCGGGAGAAAAATCATTTATACATATATTGGAAAATAAAAAAAAAGGAAAGTTTCGACTTCTTTAAAAGTTTACGACCTGTATGGTTATATAGCTTGACTCTAAAAAATTAACGACCTTGTATATTGTCATTTTGTGTCATGAACTCTATTTGACCCTAAAACTTATTCATTTTTTGAAACAGAATAATTGCATAGATCTGCTTTGAGATCTGGAAAATTACTTGAAAATGTTGGTTGGACCTCTCATGAAGGTGAAAGTAATAGATAATAAGCAGAAGCTCACGAGGCACGAGAGCAAGATGTTATTCCTTCATCTTCTGATTCTTCCCTTTTGCTTCAAATTGACTGCTGGAACTTGTCTTTTCAAATAGCTGGGTCTCCAAGTTCAAATACTTGCTTATCTCATTTTCCTCTGTTATGGGCCTTATGGCAGGGGGTTTTTCATATGTGATTTTCAGGATTGAGGAGTTATGTCATTGTTTGGTTGCATATCTCGTTTGTTCCATGGTCATGATCACATACTTGCTTATTGTTGTTTTTCATTGCCTGATGTTGTTGCTTTAATATTTGAATCAAGTTTTATGTTGTGTTGCATCCTGAAGCAACTGTTGATATGAAGGAGAGATTTATTGGCCACTGGCCCACTGTAATATGGGCACCGGCATTAAACAAGATTTTATCTCTTTTATATATAGCTTCATTTGTGTTCGTTTTTAATATGAATGATTTATGGTGACTTATAGGTGAATATATTGTTAGTGGAAGTGATGATGGTAGATGGTTCATCTGGGAAAAGAAAACGGGAAGATTGATAACAATACTCCTTGGAGATGAAGCTGGTAATGTGTCTTTACATCTATATTTATATGATCTTGTTATCTATTTAGGTTAATTTCAAATCCTATTTCTTGAATCGTTGCAGTTGTAAATTGTATTCAGTCTCATCCTTTTGACACTGTTGTTGCTATGCATGTGGGAGTGATAAATCAGTCAAGGCGTACTTGATTCTTTTGGAGGGTCATTGGAAGGGGCTTAGTGTGTTAAGTTACCTTAGATAACATTATTCTATCCCTTTGATTTATCTTTGTATATATTTCTTGAATCTCTGTGTATTTTGTGACATTTTTGTAAATGATTGGAGACTCAAAAAGCTCTTTCTGGAACTTATTCAGCGCCACAGAGATCAGCTAGATCAGCTCCAAAGACCATGGAAATAAAGCATTGCAGAAGGCTTCAAATAAAGGCTAGTGTTCTACAACAAATAAATGAAGCAAATGAACTTCTTGCTGCATCAAGTGAGAATTTAGAGGCATCGACTCTTACCATTGATGGAAAATGGGATTGCTAAGTTCCCTTCCTGCTTGAACATGATTGAATCATTTACTTGCATTAGCTTAATTATGTAGTACTATCTTTTTGTGTGGGGGAACAAGACCATGTTGTATATACTACTCCGGATTGATATCAATGTAATAATATTTCCTCAATCATTTAGTGATAAATTGTACGTTTACAAGTCACGGCGTCCACACTAGTTGTATTAAAAATATTGATGTTTTGATTAGTAATAAAATAACCAAAATAAAATCGATTAATTGTTTCTATTGTTTGGAAGCCCCGTAATTTAAAAAAAAATCCTGAAACATCTCTCTCAGCGGTTTTTAAAACCCCCGAGAGATATCTCTCAAGGGTTTTTAAAAACCCCCGAGAGATATCTCTCAGGGTTTTTTTAGAAAACCTCTGAGAGATATGTGTCGGGGGTTTTTTAAAAAACCGCCATCCTTGCCACTTATTTCTCAGGGGTTAAAAATAACCCCTGAGAAATATTTCTCAGGGAGACGTATAAAGGGGAAGGAAAAACCGCCTTCCCCTTCAATAAAAAACCCCTGAGAGAGGTTGTTTCTGTACTAGTGTGATATATTCCCGAGATGCAGATACTCATAAAGAACATTTGAGACATATCTTAGGGATTCTGAGGGAGAGACAGTTGTACGCGAAGTTCAGCAAGTGCGAGTTTTAGACGGACCAAATTGCCTTTCTAGGACAAGTGATATCACGAGATGGTATACAACCTAATCCATCCAAGATCAAGGCTATTACAGAATGGGAAATTCCGAAGAGCATTACGGAGATTCACAACTTCTTAGGACTTGCGGGTTATTACAAGAGGTTTGTAAAGAACTTCTCGATTATCACGCGCTCATTGACTAACTTGCTAAAGAAGAATCAATAGTTTGTATGGGACAACAATTGTCAAGAGAGCTTTGAAGAACTTAAGAAAAGATTGACTACGTTCCCTATTCTGGTTGTACCCTCAGATAAGGGTAACTTTGTGGTTTACACCGACGCATCTGGGAGTGGCTTAGGAGGAATTCTAATGTAGGAAGTGAAGGTAATAGCATATACATCTAGACAGTTGAGACCTCATGAGCAGAAACACCCTACACACGACCTAGAGCTTGCTGCTATAGTTCATACTCTTAAGTCCTGGAGGCACTATCTTTATGGTGATACGTTTCTGCTGTTTACAGACCATAAAAGCTTGAAATATATTCCATCTCAGAGGGATCTGAATCTTAGGCAGAGGAGATGGATGGAGTTACTCAAGGATTATGATTGCACCATAGAGTACCATCCAGGAAAGGCGAATGTGGTAGCTGACGCTCTTAGCAGAAAGAGCAGTGACCAAGGAAGTAAGATCAACTACAAAGTTGAGCATCTATTAGCTATCAGAGTTATGAGAGTAGAGATGGATGTAAGAGGATCTGAGTTGATAGTGAACATTCAGGTAAGACCGTTGATTCTTGATGAGATTTCAATTAGACAAGATGAGGATGATACACTGAAGAAGTTGAAAGCTAAAGTGGGAGATGCTACCACTACACACTTCCAGTTGTCTGATCAGGGAGTGTTATACAAAGGTGCACGGATATGCATGCCATACACTGAGGAGTTAAAGAAGAAGCTACTTGAAGAGGCACACTCCTCGAGGTATTCCATGCATCCTGGGAGTACGAAGATGTTTAATGACCTGAGGAAGATCTATTGGTGGCCCAGGATGAGACGAGAGGTAGCTGATTTTGTGGCTCGATGTCTAGTGTGTCAGCAAGTGAAGGCTGGACACCAAGCACCAGCAGGAAAGTTACAATCTTTATGAGTTCCTGAGTGGAAGTGGAAGCGGATTACAATGAATTTTGTTGTTGGACTTCCTAGGACTTTCAGAAAGAATGAGACGGTATGGGTGATTGTAGACAGATTGACGAAATCTACCCACTTCTTACCGATGAGACAAGATAACTCCTTAGATGAGCTGGCAGAGTTGTATGTGAGAGAGATTGTTCGACTGCATGGAGTCCTTGTATTGATTGTATCTAATAGAGATCCGAGGTTTACATCGCACTTCTGGGGAAGTCTGCAAAATGCCTTAGGTACAAGATTGCATTTCAGTACGACATTTCATCCTCAGACAGACGGACAATCAGAGAGAACGATTCAGACCTTGGAGGAGATGTTGAGATCTTGTGTTTTGGAGCTTAAAGGTAACTGGGATTCTAACCTGCCATTGCTCGAATTTGCGTATAATAACAGTTTCCGTTCAAGTATTGGTATGGCCCCTTACAAGGCCTTGTATGGAAGGAAGTGTCGCACACCTGTATGTTGGGATTTTGAGGGCATGCGACAGATAGAGGGTCCTGAACTTGTACAACAGACAATAGAGAAAGTACAAGTAGTAAAGCACTGCTTGAAGGCAGCACAAGATCGTCAGAAGAGCTACTTTGATCGCCATAGACGAGAGATGACATATGAGATAG
This sequence comes from Fagopyrum homotropicum, assembly GCA_033239125.1. Taxonomy (NCBI): domain Eukaryota; kingdom Viridiplantae; phylum Streptophyta; class Magnoliopsida; order Caryophyllales; family Polygonaceae; genus Fagopyrum; species Fagopyrum homotropicum. Next base: position 13,527,328 of record BSWB01000002.1, read on the forward strand.
GCGATAGAGTGTTTTTGAAGGTATCTCCTTGGAGGGGAGTCATGAGATTTGGTAGGCATGGGAAGTTAGCACCGAGATACATTGGTCCATATGAGATCTTAGAGAAGATCGGACCACTTGCGTATAGGTTGGCGTTACCACCAGAGTTATCAAGATTGCATGACGTCTTTCATGTATCGGTGCTACGGAGGTATAGGTCAGATCCTAGTCATATCATTCCCGAACCTGAGATAGAAGTATTTGAGAACTTGTCCTACCCAGAAGAACAAGTTGAGGTTTTAGGCAGGCAAGTTCGAAGATTAAGAAACAAGGAGATTCCGATGGTGAAGGTCAGATGGGGACATCATTCAGCTCGAGAGGCTACATGGGAGACCGAGCGAGATATGAGAGCGAAATACCCCTATCTTTTTGAGTAAGAACCTCGAGAAATTGTGATCCGGTTGTGCATCCTTTTGATATATCTACGAGTTTGGTTCTACGTCCTTTCTTAAATTTCGGGACGAAATTTCTTAAAGTGGGAGATATTTGTAACAGTCAAAAATCGAAGATGACCTAATCGAGAATTTTAAGGAATTAAATCCGTTTTAACACGAGATACCTATCGAGGTAACCTCCTCCTAGATGATATTACACCCAGGTGTTATTTGGAGCATTTGGGAGCTTCAATTAATAAAAATACAGTTGAGAGAAATGATCAGGACATCGGACATGTCCTAGATATGAAAAAACATAGAAAGGCAAAACGGCCAAAAGAGTCGCTATTTCGTTTCTTAGCGGCTAAGAAAGACGGCTTAGGAATACGCGTTTCTCGAGACAATTGCGGAATAATTATCCATACACTATTCCAGATTTATTATTCCAATTTCGAGAAGTTTGGAGAAAGGGGCTTAAACCGCTTTCGGATCGGTGAAAGGATAATTATCGACTCCGCTAAAGGATAATTATCGTCTTCGCTATAAATAGCGGAAATAACGTTTATTAATTCATTTCCTTTCACGTTTTCTTGTAAAAGCTCTGATTTCTCTCAATCTTCAAACTCAAACTACTCTCCGTTTCTAATCCGATTTCAAATCCGTTTGAGTTTTTGGATTCCTCTCTTCATTCTCTTCATTTTGGTACCGAGTTTCTACATTTCCGCACAAAAGAAGGCCTGGTCAAGCATATATGATACTAGGGAGGTTCCGTCGCTCAGATTCCGGTGAATTTGATGGTGTCCGAGCGTAGCCTGCGTCGTTGTGATTCCGAATCTTCTTTCGGATCGTCAATCGGGTTAGTAACGAATAAGTTATGAATTTATTCGTTTTCCGTATTGCGATTTAGCCTAAATTGACCTTAGGCTTGTCAAATAGGATAATTGGAAATTCCATTATGCTCGTTACTTTATTCTGGTGATTATGGGCTGTTTGTTTCATGAGATTTGATGACAGGTGGGTTCAGAAATTGCCTGCGGGCAAAACGTTGTTCTGGCGATATTTAATTAATTAATTAAAGGTTAATTAATTAAATTGGGATTCTAGAAAATGCTATAAGCTAATTAAATTCAAAGGAATGAATTTAACTGGTGTTTGAAGCGAGAAGTTTAATACGAGGAATATGATATTCTCCGCAGGTGTTGTTAAAGGTTTTGTTTAATTATAGCTTAGTTCTTTGTGAGCGTATTCAAATACGAGAAAGGAGGATAGTCCGAGTGACGGACTCAATAGTTGGTTTGCGAGGTTTTATTGTTCTTACCTACGAGGTAAGTGTATATGAATTACACTTGCTTAATATATGTTATGTATTTAATATGCCATGATTTTATGCATGCTTGTGTGCATGTATCTGTTTGTTATGGTTGTATGCATGCTTATATGTATATGAGTGAGACGACAATGATCATGAATTGATATTCTTTATGAAAGCATGCATGAGGTAAATGAGATGATAATGGAAAGAATATGATGAAAGCATGAATTTGAGTTATGATATGAAAGTGATAATATAGGATGGTAATTGATTAATTAGCCCAACTGGGTCCCGCACGGGTTTCCGGGGGACGAGGTCGCTACCTGATCTACAGGGGGCCTCAGAGGTCGCTACCTGATCTACAGGGGGCCTCAAGATAAGAAAAATAGTCCAAGATCGCAACCTGATCTACAGGGGGTCTTAGGACAAGATGGCCGAGGTCGCTACCTGATCTACAGGGGGCCTATGACGCTATCGGCTTGGCCAACCGAAAGAAAAAAAAAAGAAAGAAATAAAAGAATACGAAAGCACATGAGAAAACATATCGTACGATCAGTTGGGGCTAGTTAGTTAATTATCACCTATGCATCGATGCGATCGATTCTAGCATGTTATATGTTATGTTATGATGTGATGAGATGATATGTTTATATGTGATGTGTGATAACATGCTTGAATGTTTATGTGAAATGTGATATGAATGGTTGTGGAATGATATGTGAATGTGGATATGTATGTGTGCTTGGAAATGTGAGGAAGGGTATAGAGTGTCCTTTGGGGACGGGATATTAGATACTTATATATATTGGGAGTGTGCGATTTGTATACCTTACTGAGCGTGTGGCTCATTGTTGTTATATCCACATATTTTTTTCAGTTACTCAGACTCGGTCTGATCAAAGCAATGACGTTGGACCTAGCACCTGGATTTGAGATCATATCAGGTGGGCTGTTATGGGATGCTACCGCCTAGGATGTTTTGCATGGTTTTAAAACAGTTGTGTTTTGGTTAAACGGAGTTTATGACGTATGTTAGTATGTATATATGTTGTGAATATGGTTGTAAGATAAAGTTTTAAAAATTTACGTTTTCCGCTTTTCCGCTTATTGTTTTAAACAGGGTTAATTAATTGGTAATCAACTAGAAATGAAATAGGTGGGTCAGAGTTCCACTCTGGGTCAAGGTAGAGGACGAGGAGGTGGTACGTCTGACACCAGAGGTGCCTCAACTAGAGTTTATGAGTTGAGGAGTCCAGTGGATCCGACCGCTCCAATGACCACATGTACCATTCATATTAATGGTTTTCCTATGAGAGTTCTTTTCAATACTGGTTCTACACATTCTTATATATCTGATGCATGCGTAGATAGATTGACCTTAGTTACCATAGAGGGGAAACCCTTCTTTATAGGATTACCCGATGGGGTAAGATTAGAGGTACACGTGAGGTTTGCGATTGCCCTATTAGATTGGAAGGTTGCGATTGGTGAGCTAACTTCTTCGTCATGTACATAGTACATGAAGAAGTTATTTTGGGCATGGTTCGGATATATCGACATCGAGCAGTTTTTAACATCGGCAAAAGGACGGTGACGGTAACTACAAAGTCAGGCCATGTAGAGATTTTCTGAGGATGGGATCTCGGAAAGACCGGTACAGTCATCAGTACAGTGCGATCTGCGAGACTTATCTGTCAAGGTTGTGAGGCTTTTTGGTGCTATGCCATGAAGGATAGTACAAGTCCATCTTTGGAGGAAATTCCAGTAGCATGCGAGTTTACGGACGTCTTTGGAGAGCCAACAAGTTCACCTCCAACGCAGATGGTTGGATGTCCGAGGTAGCATAAGAGTTTGAAGTATATATTCACTCAGGAGTTGAATAACCACCAACGCAGATGGTTGGAGTTGATCAAGGATTTTGATCTTGAGATCTTATACCACCCGGGGAACGGAAATGTGGTTGCTGATGCCCTTAGTAGGAAGACTCCCAAGGAGATGGCGATCGCTCGGCTGACAGCTCCGCCTCAATTACAGCGAGATTTGACATGGCTAGAGATGGATATCCACTTTCGGGATTTCGATAGCCATTTATCCACCTTAAAGGTATTACTTGATCTGTTGGTAGAGATCCGACAGAAGAAGGAGAGTTGCCCAGCTTTGACACGGATTCGAGACATGATGTCTCAAGGAGAGGCGCTACAGTTTGCAGTTGATGGAGTTTTAAGACATCTAGAGCGCGTATTTGTGCCATCGGATTGTGAGCTAAGACAGCAGATACTACAAGAGGCTCACTCTACACCTTACTCAATACATACCGGTGCAAGTAAGAAGTATCAACATATCACACGCTCTTTCTGGTGGGGAGGTTTGAAGCTAGATTTGGAGAGATATGTAGCTCAGTGTGCGACCTGTCAGCAGGTCAAGATCGAGCATCGATATCATCGACCAAGAGGAGAGTTACACCCACTTCTCGTTCCTCAGTGGAAGTGGGAGGACATCTCTATGGATTTTGTGACTAGTTTAAGACCAAGTCGAGGTTTTGATGTCATCTAGGTCATCGTAGATTGACTGACAAAGACCGCATGTTTCATTCCTATCAAGGAAGCATGACCAGTGAGTCTATTAGAAGAGGAGTTCACGAGGCAGATAGTACGACTTCATGGATTACCTAGGACTATAGTCTTTGACAGAGACGAACGATTCACTTCGAGGTTTTGGCAGCAAGTGCATACCGCCCTAGGTACGAGTCTGCATTTCACGACTTTTTATCAGTTCTCACCCTCAGACCGATGGTCAGTCGGAGCAGACCATCCAGACCTTGGAGGATATGTTGAGAGCCCGCATGTTAGACTAGGGACAGGTGTGGCAATATCACCTTCCTTTGGTAGAGTTTTCGTATAACAACAGTTGGCACACTTCGATTAGGATGGCTCCTTATGAAGCTTTATACAGACAGAGATGTCGTACCCCACTGTGTTGGGACGAGCCGAGCAGTGCTAGCAAAGTAGCACCTGAGTAGATACGGGACGATATGGCTCGAGTAGCGGTGATGTGAGAACGGATTTTAGCAGCACAGAGTCGTCAAAAGTCATATGTAAATAAGCGACGCAGACCTCTAGAGTTCAGATTTAGAGCTCATGTATGGCTGAGAGTATCCCCAACACGAGGTGTTAGACATTTTGGTGTCAAGGGGAAGCTGAGTCTCATATATGTCGGACCTTTCGAGATCTTGGAGCTAGTTGGAGAGGCAACATATAGATTTGCTTTACCAATGAGACTTGAGTGTCTTCACCCAGTCTTCATGTGTCTCAGTTATGGGAGTACGTATTTGACCCGAGACACATCGTTAGTCATGAGGACCTAGTGGTCCAGCCCGACCAGGCATTCATAGAGCACCCGATAGCTGTCTTAGAGCATAGTGCGAGACGCTTGCGATCGAAGGACATGCCGATGATGAAGATTCAGTGGTCCAGACGAGGAGCAAATGAGGCGACTTGGGAGACAAAGGATAGTATCCATAGGAACTATCCGGAGTTCTATGTTGAGTTGGATGTGCCTATAGCGTAGAAATTTGAGTTTTAGTTTTCGTTGTTGAGTGTGTTTAAGCTTTTGTGACGTTTTGAGTTATATGCCCCGAGTGAGAATATATAAGTTGCGTTCAACTTTTCTATGTTTTCGTTGTGAGATCTTTCGGGTTGTTGCAAGTTTCTGTCAAGAAACGCCCCCGCGCCTCCTCCTTGCCTCCCTTGCGGATCTGCCCAGTGCCGCCCCTGTACCTTGTCCAGTCGCACCTACAGTTTTTCCTGCAGTCTCTTAGTCTTTGGTGAGTTGCTTCCTTCCTTGCTTCCCTCGTTCCTTCCTTGGTTTGTTCTTGATGTTGTTACCCCCTAGTGTATAGTAAGACTAAGGTTGAGACCATAGCTTGTGGAGATCTCTTAGAGATCATTGAGACTAGAAGTGATAGACTTCTAACAACCGTTTCGTTCCTTTTTATGCCTTGTTGAGCAGGCTTTCCGTTCTTTTTTCTTGAGGGAAACTGAGTTGTTTGTTGACCCTTTTTGAGTTACCTTTGAGTGAGGTAAGTCCCCTAAACTTACTTAGTTTCATTCCGTATATTGGTTTGAGTGTATTGGCTTGTTTGTGTTGTTATTATTGTTATAACGGATAACCGGACTAGGATTGACCCTTATAACCGTAATTGGCCCAAGTGTATGATAACCGGGAGGTGACCACTTGTATAGTTCTACAGGAGACTAGGAGGTGCTCATGCAACCCAAGCCTGCAGGTAACGAATAATACTGATCTATTTCTGTTGGTAGACGGAAGCGGAGGTGAGTTTCGGGAGATGCTTGTGTGACAAAAGAAGTTGAATCAGTAACGGATAACTTAGTGAAAGATAATAACTGGTTGAGTGCGAGCATGCTATATGTTTTCATTACCGTATGTTTGTTTGTGCCCTTACGTTCTTTCTGATATCTAGAATGTTAGCTAACGGTTTTATACCGATGTTGTAGATGCCTTGTAGGATATAGTTACTGCTGAGTTATCCGGATGATGTGGTCAGTCGGGGTTCCCGTACATTATAGGACGGGATCGGTTTTATATTTCTGTTGTTGTTTTCCCTTTGTTTTGAACTCGGCTATGAGTCTTTTACGCTTCCTTTGTTTAAACCTCTAGTTTTATATTGAGTTTTGGTTTTCATTCATTTGTGCCTTGTTGTAAGATCCGTTGTGTCATTGCTACTCTGAGGGTCGGGACCCATTGTGAGGTTCTAGCCTGTAACGCTTCGAGTTCCCAAAACTTGGGGTGTTACATTCTTCAATGCGATTTTGGTTTAAGGTGACAATTTAGCTCCCATATATAACTCCATATTGAGTTTGATGTGAAGAAAAGGTGTGATCTTTGGGCACGTGACAATCAATGGGTGACATCACTAATGTGTGTCAAGTAATGTCTTGACCACGTGACAATTGAAAAAAGTTGTCTCCCGTATAACTATGGCTTACATTCGGTAATGAAGAATTGTCAATTGAGATCTATCTTATATGCATGTTGCGGTGATTTGAATTTTAGAATTGTTTGATTTAATCTCTTCTACTATTTGATTTCGAGTTATCCCGAGATCCAACTTTCACATTTCTTTCTCTTTTTTCTTCTTAACTCTTCACGAAGTAGTTGAGCGTAATCCTTCAGGGAGATCGGTCGATCAGGATTGAGGAAGCTCGAGTTATCGGTTTGATTTCTTCTTTGATTGTTTACCCATTGATATCTAGATAAAACTCATGCTTTAACTCGGTCGACCAGACCTTACTCGGTCGATCAAGCCTCTCGTTCTTTGAATCTGGTTTATGTCTGTGTTATTTACCTTTTTTACATATTTAGTTTATTTATTTTAATTTCTTAATTAATTCACCAAAGCGAGACATTGTCATCTGTGTGTTCGATCGCGATTCCCTATACTGCAATGAGTCTTGTAATTTCTTGCAAGATTTGAGGCTCACACTTTTTCCCTCGTCAAGGACTTGAACCGTTTGTTGTTTGATTTTCTTGTCACAAAACAAGTGATTTATAATATTTATCAAACAATAAATAAAAGACAAAATGGACTGAGTGAAATAACTTGTCTCGGTACAATCTGGTGTGATATCTAAGTAAAACTAAAACAAATTATTATCCAAAATGAGAGAAGAGGATCAATAATCAATATCACGAATTATTTAAAAAATTCATGAATGTAAAAGAACTGACCTGGATGAGGACGATCATAAGATCAAGTCACCACTGAACCTGCGTAACATAAGCTTTAGGGGAAAATATAGCATAAAATGGGAAAACCCTAAACCGGACTCTTTCAAACTGAACTTTGACGGATTTAGACATGATAAGTGGCTAACTTCCATTGGTTATATTATATTTAATCACCAAAGTGAGGTTGTTTGTCTCGGTACAAAACAAATAAATCTTAACTCAGTAGTTAAGGCCCGGAGCATATGCCCTTAGAATGGGTCCGCAAGAGACTATCAAGCTACAACTTTTAAAAAATTGTTATTAATGGTGACAACTTGTGTGTTATACACACTCTAAAGCCGGTGGAGTTGCATGTGGAAGTTGAGATGATCATAGCCAACTCCATGATGAAACTTTGTTTTTTCAACAAACTCCAAATAAATTATATTTTCAAAGAATCAACTATGTTACTCCGCTTTACTCATCCAAAATATTGGATCTCCAACACCAATTTTGTTGACAATTCCAAACTTTATATTCTCATCCACATATATATTTTAAGTTGGAAGACTTTTAAAAGTGAGTCAAACTAACCGTTTTTGTTATAATGTTATAACTTTATTCTCATCCACAAATATATTATTAAGTTGGACACATGGGTTGATGACAAACCACTCATAAAGTTGGTGACTAATACTGACATGATAAACCAAAATGAAGTTACCCTCTCGTATATCACAAATAAGAAATGAAATCATCTTTTGTAGATTCGACTAACCACAATATTGCCTACTAGCATCATTGAGAGAATAAAAAAATTACAACCTCCCTATTAATAAGATTAGGAATAGATTATATTGGGCGGCAAATGATGAAGGATGATATCCGACCAAATCGGCTATGGAAATGATTCAGAAACGAAAAATGGGGGTTTCCATGGACATGACGTGGATATGAAAAATCGATATTATGCCTAAAATCAGAAATTTCTTGTGGAAACTAACTCTTGATGGTTTACCTACTAAGTAGAATCTTGATATACAAAGAATTCTCGTTCTCATGAACAGCGAATTTTGTAACTACCACACAGAAAGTGCAAAGCATTTGTTCTTCAAATTTCCATATGTGGCAACATATGTCGACAACAGAAAAATACTAACCATTCTACAGAACTATGACATTGATAATAGGAGCATTGCAGAGGCTATTTTGGACCTTAAAGGTACAATCACATCTTCTGAATTAAGATACCTAATTGTCATTTGGTGGAATATTTGGATGGTGCATAATCAGTTCATTTTTAACAAAATAATGATTCCACATAACCTCAAACCAATAGCTCTAAACCAGATTGCGCAATGGGAGCAAGCAAACAAAAATTTGAACAATAATTGCACAAGAAGAAGGTTTTCTTAAACTTAATTTTGACACCTCACATATTTTTACGAACCATTTCTCTTTTGGTTACATTATTAGAAACCATAGTCTCGTCCCTATTGCTATAGGAAGCGGCACGTGTAACGTCGAATCAGTATTAGAAGCAGAAGCACTCGCCCTTAGGGAGGGCCTACAGAAGGCCAAGGGGATAAGAGTGAATTCCATTGAGATTGAAGGCGATAACGTGATGCTTATCAATGCAGTTAATCGAGTCTAGAAACCTCCATTGGGTTTGGACATGATCATTACATATATCTCAAACTTGATCTCGGGATTCTCTAACTCCATTGCACAACACATTTACAGGAAAATCATTACGGTCGCGGACAAGATTGTCATGCGCGGACAAAACATCATATTGGACGTCAGTGCATTCCTAAAGATTTTCAAGATTTCATCCGTAAGGATGCTTTTGATCGATCAGTTTCTAGGAACTAATCCGCATTATTCTCTTACCTAAGTATCAAAAAAATAATAATAATACTAGTTGACACTTTAGTAACTATTTAAAAAGTTAATTTATTACATTCGTGTATAATCAATCAATCATAATAGGTATGTCTATACCCGACGATCATCCTAGTGTTCTTAGGTCTAATAATCCCAATAATTGCATAGGGGTAGGCGAAACAATTAATATCCATACAATCTTGTTGCTGATTCTAATAATCCTAATTGGTTTGTTGGTTACTCAATTGGGGGAATCTCAACTTTAAAAGACCTTTAAACATAATCGAGACTAAAGTCCGGAAAGTACTCTTTTCTGATCAATTCATTTCTAAATAAAACGTACTCGAAACGTGGTTTTTGGATTGTTTAAATTTTCTTAAATATTTTACCTTATTTTTAAGTTTTTAAGTGTTATGTAAATTATGAAAAATCTAAGTATTATTTGGTATGAATAGATTTTTATTGTGAAATTATCAAAAAACATTAAAAAGGACAAAAAATAATTAAGAATTAAAGATAGTCTTAAGGTGTAAATTTGTAAACAACTAGTCTAATACCCGCACCTTGTGCGGGATTGAGTTTGAATAAACTGTAAAAGAATAATAATTATTAATTGAAAAATTATTAGCTAAACAAATTATAATTTTTTTATAAAAAGTGTTAAATGTTAAGAAGATAAAAAAATTAATTATTAATTTTATAACAATTGTCAAAGTGTTAAATAAAAAATTTACGTAACAAATTTCTAATAGTTTTTTAATATTACTACCTATAACTAAAAATTTAAAGTTTTTTTGTTTTAAAATCGTTTTTAAAATCGATTATTTTAAAAAAATCGATTTAATAAATCAGTTATAAAATCTTTATTAACGATATTACAAATATTTTAAAGAAAATAATGTTATATCTCATATTGTAACAATAATATTTAAATGTTAGTTCAGATATATTTTGTAAAATCTAAAATCCAAACAAAATCCTTTGAAATCTCTAAATTCGGTTAGTGTAATAGCTAGGATTTCCGAATTCTAATTAATGTTGATTAACTTAATCGTTGATAGCAATTGCCATATAACTCGCGAAGATTTCGCAAGTGAAGAGTAAGAGTCCCACCGTTATGTTCCTGGCGTAATTTTGGGCGTTTGGGAAAATTTTTACTTTTTCCCCCGGGTAATTATTTTTACCCTCCGGTGTTATTTGGAGCATTTGGGAGCTCCAATTAATAAAAATGCAGTTGAGAGAAATGATCAGGACATCGGATATGTCCTAGATATGAAATAACATGAAGAGGCAAAACGGCCAAAAGAGTCGCTATTTCGTTTCTTAACGGCTAAGAAAGACGGCTAAGAAAGACGGCTTAGGAATACACGTTTTCTGAGGCAGCTGTGGAATAATTATCCCTACAATATTCCAGATTTAATGTTCCAATCTCGAGAAGTTTGGAGAAAGAGGTTCGACCCGCCTTTGGATGGGTTAAAGGATAATTATCGACTTTACTAAAGGATAATTATCGTCCTCACTATAAATAGCGGAAAATCCTTTATTAATTCATTTCCTTTCACGTTTTCTCGTAAAAGCTCTGATTTCTCTCAACCTTCAAACTCAGATTTACTCTCCGTTTCTAATCCGATTTCAAATCCGTTTAACTTTCTGGATTCCTCTCTTCATTCTCTTCATATCGGTGCCGAGTTTTTGCAATTCCGAGTAGAAGAAGGGTTGGTCGAGCATATATGTCACCAGACAGGTTCCGTCGCTCAGATTCCGGTGAATTTGATGTTGTCCATGCGTAGCCTGCGTCGCTGTGATTCCGAATCTTCTTTCAGATCGTCAATCGGGTTAGTAACGAATAAGTTATGAATTTATTCGTTTTCTGTACTGCGATTTGGCCTAAATTGACTTTAGGCTTGTCAAAATGGATAATTAGAAATTCCATTATGGTCGTTATATTATTCTGGTGATTATGGATAGTTTGTTTGATGAAATCTGATGACAGGTGGGTTTAGAAATTGCCTGCGGGCAAAACGTTATTCTGGCGAAATCTAATTAATTAATTAAAGGTTAGTTAATTAATTTAGGATTAAAATTGAGATTGAGGAATGTTGATTAGATACTACCTTGAGATTTGAGAAATTGTGAGTTATGCTGAGATATTGAGGTTTAGTTGGTTGTGAGGCTCATAGATTGAGTATGATCCTTATGGATCCCTTTGGGTCTAGGTGTGACCCCTTTGATGAATAGAGGTTGATATATCTCTTTATGCCTTGTTTATAGGCCGTGTTTTCCCTCCAGTGTAGAGGTGATTGTGGTTGAGTTTGTACAAGGTTGAGGTAAGTCTGTAGGACTTACTTAGCTACCATCCTTATATTGGGTGTTTGTATGAGTGGTGTGTGCCTTATATGTTTGTTATGATAGCATGTGATGTCGTATTTACCGACCTATGTTTTATTGATTGCCCCACTGCGTGGCTGTGATAACCTTTCCCTTTCATCCCGCCGTGGAGTCTGGGAGGTTCTCTAATGTCAGGCCAGACCGGTTTACAGGAAGGGCGCAATCCACTCCCATAGGGTACACGGATTGTGTGACCGATACTAGTACGGCTGGCTAGCAGGCTTAGAGGCGAGGATGTATCGGTCCTCGTGTCACCTAGTTTCATATATATTATATCTATACGATTTGAGTGAATGACCATTATATTGAGATGAATAAATGGGTAAATGAGTGAAAGCATGCTGATATGTTTATCTTTCCCTATGTGTGATTGTGCTTATGCATTACCTCATATATGTATGGTTAGCTAACGGTTTCATACCGTGTTGTAGATGTTTACAGGTTAGGCGCTACTGGGTGATCTGGCAGGGTGACAGGCCGAGGACTCTCGTACATTAGGTGGTTGGTTTGGGGTTGTTGTGTCTCTCCTCCTGCGTGAGGATGATCTTTTGTACCTCCTATGTGAGGATGTCGTTTTATATACTCGGCTATGTTGTTGTTTACTTTGGGTCGTACAGTTTATACTGTTTTATGTATTTGTTTTATATATGTCAGTGCCATGTTGTAAGGTACAGTGAACTTGTTGTCAGGCTAGGGTCAGGATCCATTGTGAGATCCTAGCCCAATGTGACATCCCGAGTCCCGCGGATTCGGGGTGTTACAATTAGGTGATATGATTTTTTTAAAAAATTATTTTTATAAAGATATTGAACATGATGAAATGGAATTATTTTTGTTGAATTGGCATTATGAGATGGACAATATTTTAATTTTGACTTAAAATATTTATTGAATAGTGTTATAATTGTAATTAAAATGTGGCAAAATTGGAAATATTTGACAAAAAGTCCTAGATGGCATGGTTAAGGTGTTGACATGTGGACTAAGAGGGTTCTATTTTAGTAGTATATATAGATATTAATAATCTTAATAAATAAAAAAACTAATGAAAGACATTATTTGAGGTTTTGTAAAATTGAACAAAAAAACCTTCTAAAAATCTCATGAAAAATCTAATTTATTAAATAAGTTACAATAACAAACACTCATATCAGTTTTTATTTATTTTAAAGCTCCACAACATCTTCACAAAAGCTCCCCCGAACACGCTTTGAGTTATGGAACCAATATTATTTGGTATAGCTTAATTTATTTTTCTACTAGTTTAGTATTTTTGCTTTGACGGAATTTGTAAAATTATAATTAATATTTTTTATTATTGTAAATAATGTCTACATATCATTTGGTATATGATAGAAATAGTTTTTGTTCCAACGGTGCTCTGCACAAACGTACAATGAAGAAGAAGAATAATATCTTTGGATAAATATATATTTTACTCATTATTTGATAAATTATCAAATCTGTCTCATAATTTTAATTAAAAAAAACAATCTAACTTTCTGAAATTTGTAATTTGAGTATTAACATTATGTATTAAAAATTGAGTAACTGAAATTGGATAATACATTGGGTTGAAATTGAGTATTAACACTGTGTATTATCTTGTGTATTTTAACATTAGATATTAAATATAATGTAAAAATATAATAACTGAATAGTAAGATTCAATTAATCTAGTTGCAATAGGGTGGGAGTGAACCTCTTGACCAAAGTCTACTCGATACTTACACTACACTTATTAGTTTGTGTAGATGATGACATTAGCTTGTGTAAATTATGGTGCTAAAGTTATATATGTATATGGAGCACTTTTTTGGGAGAAAATTGACAGGAATAGAATCCCTTAAAGCATAAGCTAACTCGGTCCACATGGAAGAGTGTCATTTTCATTCATACCTTCATCTATTGATCTTATTGTCCTTTTACTGTTAAACTCAAATAAAAGTAAGAAAACCATTTTGAAATTCAAAATGATGTAAAGACTATATGTCTAATATATTAAAAAGGTTACATCGAACGATATATGGAGATCATTTATACAACTAAAAACAGACTAAACATAAATAAAAATGGCGAAAAATATTAAAAGAAGCCTAAGGGAAAAAAAGTGGATTACGACTTCCTTCTTTTTTTTATAATGAAATGAAAAGCGGTTAGGTAAGATTAGTCCATACTAAAACATCCTTATAGATGAGAACACAAAATTCAAGATCATCAGAAAAGTTGGTGTTGGTTTACGAAATTCTTAGATGGGTTAGTCGGTCAGCAACACAGTTTACTTCTCTGAAAACATGCATAATCTGAACTTCGTCAAAAAACCGGAGGTCCAGTTTGGAGTCGGAAATAATCATCTCGATCTCCCAAGGACAACTCCAACATCCTTAGAGTGACTTAATAACACAAAGGTTGTCCCATTCAATTTCAATTTTTTGATTTGTAGTCTAATTGTCTCGTGAAGGCTTGATTTTAGGGCAAAAGCTTCAGCTTTTAAAACCGAGTTGAGGTTTTTTTTTTTTGCATCAAGACTTACTACTTTTCCATCTTGGTCCCGAATCACGTTGCTAATAGAAGTAATTTCGGAGTCTAATTTCGATCCATCACAATTTAGTTTATGAAAGTCCGGTTTTGGTTTATCCCATTTGATATTTTTGTTCCTTGTTATAGGATTTACATTCTTTAGTTGTTTAAAGTCATAGTCATCTTCATCGAACGGTTGACTTTCCACTTATGAATTTGGTCTTTGATGAAGCCGATGACCTTGTTGCATGACCCAATGGGTTCATTACCAAAGATGATTTTGTTTCTGAAGTACCAAATACTCCACCAAATCGTTGCGATGCAAGCAAGTTTGTTTAGTCCAAGTATATTTTAAAGTTCAGTTAGAATTTCATGGGTTTTTTTGTTGTTATAGTTAATTTTGTTTATTTCGATTACATTGTTTTGTCAAATTTTCCAATAAATTGTTTGCTAAAAAGGCATTCGAGGAACAAATGGATCAAATCCTCGCAATGGTGGTTGCATAGTTCGTAATGTCTTGTAACTACTATTCTTCTTTCATCCAACTTTGCCTTAGTTGGGATGCCATTTTGTGAATATTTCCAGAAGAAGCTTTTGATTTTCAGTTGGGTATCAAGTTTTCATATCCAATCACATGCATTTGTCTAATTAAATCATCATGGTGTTTCAATCTATGAGCAGCAGATTTTCTAGTAAACCACCCATTATTGTTACCTTTCCAGTATAGTCTATCTTGAATTTCATTGTTTGGGATTATTGTTTCCGTTATCTTTTCCCTAATATCTTGGTTTAAGATGTTTTTTCCAATTTGTTTTCGATTTTTATGACATCCCATTGTCCGATGTTATTGATGAATTGGCTGACTGTTAATGTTGTGTCAATGAAATTGGTATTTTTTTGCCATTTTTATAAGCGGAGAAGGAGTTATTCAATTGTCATGCCAAAAATTTATAGTATTACCATTACCAACTTGCCATATAAGTCCGTTCTTGAATTCGGTTTTGAGTTTCATAAGGTTATTCCATTTCCAGGATATTGCGCATTTCTAATACACCAACGTCAAATGGTATCCCAAACTATGGATGAGAACGAGCAGGAAAAGAAAAGATGGGCATGGGTCTCGGCCTCTCTAATATACCACTGGCAAGTTGGATCCACCTCAATGATATCCAATCGATCATACGTCCAAAGTCTCACAAGCATGGCAAGACACAGTGTGAAACAATGCTTGGGAGAGTTACGTGGATCCCATACAACCTTGCTCCAATTGACCCTAGTCCCATGTGGCCGGAACAAGTTATAAGTATCCTTAACATTGAATTTTCCAAAGGTGCACCAAGAGGACATGAACTACCGAGAGGCCTCCTGAGTGCTAGCCTTGGCTTGACTAGGATCCGAGACAGGATGTCTCGAGGTGAGGCACCGCAGTTTTCTATATGTTCCAATGGAGTGATGAGACGCTAGGAGTGTATTTGTGTGCCGTCGGACAACGATTTGAGACATAGGATTGTGGGAGAGGCTCACGCTACACCTTACTCGGTACACCCTGGTGCTAGTAACATGTATAAGGACATGAGAAGTTCCTTGTAGTGGGGTGGTTTGAAGCCCGACTTGCTAGGTTTGTAGCTCAGTGTATGACTTGCCAACAGGCCAAGATTGAGCATCGCATGTCTAGAGGAGAGTTCCACCCAATTTCAATTCCACAATGGAAGTGGGAGGACATTTCTATGGATTTTGTCACAGGGTTGAGACCGACTCGAAATTTTGACGCTATCTAGGTGGTAGTAGACCAATTGACGAAGACCGCACATTTCATTCCTATTAAGGAAATGTGGCCGATGATTCGGTTAGTGGAGGAGTTCACCAAACAGACTGTGAGACTCCGTGAGGTACCGAGGATCATCGTCTTTGACAAAGATGACCGGTTTACGTTGAGTTTTTGGCAGTACGTGCAAGTAGCCTTAGGGACGAGTCTCCATTTTACGATAACATATCACCCTCAAACAAATGGCCAGTTTGAGAGGACCATCCAAACCTTAGAGGACATGCTTAGAGCTTGTGTATTGAATGAGGGAAGGTATGGTCAATTCATCACCCCTTGGTTGAGTTTTCATATAATAATAATAGTCGGCATGCATCGATTGGAATGGGTCCTTATGAGGCATTGTATGGGCGGAGGTGCCGTACACCGCTATGTTGGGATACGCCGAGTAGTGCAGGTGGAGTAGCTCTTAAGCAGATATAAGACGATATCGCCAAAGTAGCTCTGATCTGAGAGCGTATGTTGGTAGTGTAGCCGACAAGAGGTGCCGACCTCTAGAGTTTAGAGTATGCGCTCAGTTCCGGTTGAGAGTGTCACAAATACGAGGCTTCCGGTATTTCGGCATTAAGGGGAAGTTGAGTCCCTGATATGTCGGACCTTTTGAGATCTTGGAGCGAGTCGGAAAGGTTGCATACCGACTAACGGTACCACCAACACTAGAGGATGTTCACCTAGTATTCCACGTGTCTCAACTGCGGGTGTATATACCAGACCCGAGACACGTCATCAGTTATGAGGATCTGGTGGTTGAGCCGGATCATACCTTTGCAGAGCATCTAGTAGTTGTCCTAGAGAGGAGTACTAGACGCTTACGTTCTAAGGACATACCGATGATGTGGATCCAATGGTCTAGACGAGGAGCCAATGAGGCTACATGGGAGACAGAGGATAGTATTAGTAGAAACTATCCTGAGTTCTATGCAGAGTTAGTTGTAACTGTAGGATTGTCAGGTTAGTTCTCAAATCTATGCTTGCGTGATTGTTGTGACTGTTGTAGTTGCAGGATTGTCGGGTTAGTTCTCATATCTATGCTTACATGATTGTTGGGTGAATATTGGTGTGTTGGATTGAGTAGAGTATGCGTGTAGCTTTAGAAGGATTATGCCTTCATGGGAACATGTCGATATACCTAGGATTCTAAGACCGAGGAGATTTGCGCTTATTTAAGTTTCAGGACGAAACTTGGTTTAGGGGGAACTAACGTAACAACCAAGATTTTTGAGTCACCGCGATCGCGTCGGATTGCTTACCCGTGGTTGTTGTCATGGCTGTTGTTTATCCCTGCCATGGTAAAACAACAGGTCGTGGCTTTTTTGTTTCATAACTGTTGGGATTGTTTCCTTTTAGGAATATATCCCGATATTTTCCTTCCTAGGTTAGCTCTGGCCTTCTTTCAATCTTATCAAAAGACCTAGCAGCCTCTTCCTTCCTCTTCTTTCTCCTCTTCCTCTCTTCCCCTTCTCTCTTACAACCTTCCTCTCATCGTCCTTCATCACCTCGTGGATTGTAGCGGAGACTCCAGCCTTGTATTCGTGGTTCAAGCAGCAATGAGCAAGAAACGCCCTTCGTCGTACGAGTACACAATGGACTCATTCTCCATCCTCGTTGAAGCATTGAAGGGGTAAGGTTGAGTTTTATTCTTCCTTTCATTCCCTAGTTTGATGCTTATGGTGCCTTGCATTGAGATGTCTGCAACATCTACAAAGAGTAGTAGCAAACGTAGGAGATCCGACGCTTTGCCCTCTTGAACAAAGATGGAGACCTAAGACTATAACCAACATACGCATCCCGCTACCGTGGCCAGGAATCTCCACGGTCGTGATAGCCTTTGCCTCCCCGCAGTCGCGCCTCGACTTCACCGTGGTCGCGCCTTGTCACCGCGGTCGCACCATCATACCCTTTCTACGGTCGCACCCATATTCATCCGTGGTCATGGAATATCTCCAGAAGGTTCCTAAGTTCGAGCTTTCGACTTAGGAATTGGATTTAGGTATAAGATTCCTTCTTCATAGCTTCCTACTGGTTGAATTATGATACTATATCACGGAGTCTTTCATAGGATAGGTTGGAGTCGCCTTCCTTTTAGTTGTTGATCTTCTATTGATCCGTAAGGGCTAGAAGTTGGAAACTTCTAGTGATGGGATGGTTTATAACAGGCTGTTGAGAGTTCTCTTACGGATCACGAATTGTGAATACCTCGACTTATCCTATTATAAGTAAGTCCTTTAGGCTTACTTAGTTGTAATTTGTGTATTGGTTGAACTGCATGAGTGGTTTATGTTACTGCATGTTATAACTATAACCTGAATAGGACGACCTTATTTAATAAATGACCCCCAAGTGTATGATAACGGGTTGTGGCATCAGTGCCCAGCTCCAACGTGTGACTGGGAGGTTCTCTGCAACTAGCCTAGACATGGTACACAAGGACATGCATCGAACCATTCCTGTTGTTGTACGGGGACGAAGACGAGAGTTAGTGGAGTTCTCTTGCCACAAGCATAAGTTGAATTAGAAGTGTATAACCTAATATAGATAACAAATGAGTTCTGTGTAAGCATGTTATGTGTTTTATTTCCGCTTTGTGGTGTGCATGTGCATTAGTAGTGTAGATTATGACCTTGATGTAGTACTCGGTTGAGAGTCATTTAAATGATCATGACATTGCATATTATTTGTTCAGTTTTTACACTTTTATATCTGTGTCTTGTTGTAAGGTCTTGTGAAGTTGTTGTCTGGCTAAGGTCGGGACCCATTTTGAGGTCCTGACCCGTAGCGCCCAGAGTCTGAGATTTGGGGTGTTACATCGACCAAATTTAGATCAATATTCTTGCTACCAAATCCTCATTAATGAGTCAGATTCCAATCCTAGTGGTGTAATATCCGGAATTTTTATTCCGTTTATTTCTGTAATAAACCCGATCTCGATCAGTTGATCCATATCTGTCTACTTAGTTAGACACATTATTATAAAATTTATCATTTTATGTAGATTTCCTTCAGCTTTTAAAAGTTTATCATTTTATGTAGCTTACCTTCACATAAAATGATAGGATTCTTATAACCAATCCTAAACTGTAACATAATCCGTATCCGTCTATTCCGTGCATTCACTTGTCGGGATCTCGATTCCGGACTGCAGCTAGCACCGGGCTGCTGCTCCCTTCACCCTTGCGCCAGCTCTAGCCCATCTGCAGCCCAGCTTCTGCCCATCTTCAGCCCCAGCGGATCCAGCTTCTCCAGCCCAGCTGCCGAGGAGCCGAGTCCGTGATCTACTTCAGCTTGCCCAGCAGCCATTCCAGCGCAGCTTGCCCAGCAGCTTTCAAGCGCCGGAGCCCAGCCTTACAGCAGCTCCAACCCAGCGTCCAGCCTTCAAGCCCCAGCGTCCAGCCTTCAGCCCAGTGCGCAGCCCAGGATTCAGCAGCCAGCCCAGCTGTGATGTATTAGATTCAACGGGTGAATAAATGCAGTGAGAGAGAGCCGATTCACTTGCCATAAAACGCTCCTAGAATCACGCTGTGCAGCTCTCACCTTCCTTCCAGCCGTTACGCTCCTCTCCCTCCCTGTGACTGCTTCCTTCGATCTCCATCTGGACGTCTCAATTGGCTGCAATCTGGTGCTGTTCAATCTACAGGTGAGACAGCCCCTTTCTTTCTCTCATCCGTTTTCCTCCTTCCTCTCTTCTGCATTACTTGCTAATGGATGGAGATGATGCTCTACAGACTTCCTGGACCAACGCCTCACTCAGTATCTGCACTCGACGTCTTCTAAACGGTCGGGCTAAGAGAAACCCTCCTGCACCTACAACCAGCGTGCAAACGGAGGACTGGGCCAACCATTCCTTACAGTCCGGATAGCAACCAAACACCGCCCTTCTGGACCGAAAGAGACCTAGTCTGATCTGTTAAGCCGGGTAAGGGTCTCACTGCACCTTCGCTCCTACTGTCATTCCCTCACTAATAAAATTTACATCTCTCACACCATCCTTCTCTATGCCGGACCGACTGCCTTTTTGTGCAGAGGAGACGAACTAGAGTCGTTTTGGAACAACAGTAGACCGAGCCAAGTTTAATCTCAGTCCGGTATTAGACCCCTTCCCCTTGCTCTTGTTTCTGTTTTAAATGCAACGTGTATATAGAATCTAGAGTTTTGTTTCATAGGACTTGATCTGAGCTTGTGAGTGCAGTTGGTTTCGAACACATGACCTGTAGACAAATTAATTAATGGGTGTTGCTGACAGAGGGGATGGAAAGGGAGAAACAATGAACTGCTGGATATATATTTTTGTTTGCTTCAGTTTTGAAGTTAGAAACGGGCAATCTTAGAAACCAATGTTAGAGAGTTTGAATGATGATCCACCGTTGAATTTTTAATAGGTGATAGGTAGATATGTGTAGTTTACTATATTAAAATTTGAGAAGAAATGAACGGTCGGATTAGAAGTTATAAGCTTCCAAAGTAGGGTAGTTACGCAGTTTTTGTAAACATTGGGAATTTTGGCTAAGTATAGAAATTGTAAGTGGAGTAGCCAACTTTGAGAATTTTTATAAAAATGATGGATGAACAGTTTTGAGAAATTCTTGCTCCTAAGGTTAGATGGAGCATCATAGATAATCTAGGGAATTATTTCGGAATTTTTATAAGCTTTTACGAATTTTATATTTGAAACCGAAGTTAGACCTTTACGACCTTTTGGAAAATAGGGAAATAAGAAAAGTGACAGTTTGTAACCAAACTAAAGTTTAGGAGTTGGAATATGACTTTAGAGACTCAAATAGGAGTTTAGACATGAATGTCGGAAAATTTGGAAGTCTCGGGACTAAGGGTAAAATGGTCATTTTTCCATAAATTAGAGCTGTAATTAGTTATGTCCTATTACGATCTTCTATCTTAGAAGTCTTAGACTTCTAATTACATTGGAGTGTGCTAATGCACTTATCTCCTTTGATAGGCAACTGAGTTGCTACAGTTTAAAGAGCGAGTTTGGTTTACAGAGAGTCAAGCTTTATAACAGGTAAGTCCTTTGGGCTTACTTAGCTGACTTCTAGATATGAGTGTGGATAATGATGGTGGTGTGTGAATGATATGTTTATAGTTATATTTTAGTAGTAATTATCTACCGACCTATACTTGGCCTAAGAGTAACGGGCGGTGGCATTCTGCTCAGTTAGCTTGCGGGCGCTGGGGGTTTCTTTAGGGACTAGTCCATACTCGGTTTGTAGTGATGCTACCGGCGGAGGTCAGCTAGACCTACACCCAGTTGGATAAGGAACGCAGGCGAGAACTATTATTAGCTCTCGTGCCACAACTGTAAAATTGAATAAGATGAATCACCTAAATAATAGATAATAAACGGTTGAGTGCCAGCATGATGTTTGTTTATAATTTTTCTGCGTGTGTTTGTGATGTTGTCATTCTACTTATATTTGGATAGTTAGCTAACAGTTGTTATGTTGTGTAGACTTACCACAGGTTAGAGCAGATGCCGAGTGATCCGGATGGTAGTGGTCAGCCGGGGTGTCGTACTTTTAGGACGTGTTGCAGTTTCCTTATTTGTGGGATTTCCAGTTGGACCTTGGTTCTTTTCTTTCTTTCTGTACTTTGTTATCTTATGTTTTCCGGCTGTCAGTTGTTCTAGTCACATTCATACATTGTTAAGATTTATTTTATGATTTCTGGTTTTCCTTATCTGTGCCTTGTTGCAAGATCTTGTTAAGTTGTTGTCAAACTAAGGTCGGGACCCACTGTGCGGTCCTAACTAGTAACTCCCCGAGTTGTAAAATTTGGGGTGTTACAACATGATATCAGAGCTCTAGGTTGGCAACAATGGCACTTGAAATCTTCTAAAAAGGTCATATAAGTAAATAAACAGAACCCGAAAAGGGTCTGAGTTTTTCAAAGAAGATTTTGGTTTTAAAATGCATACATAGTCGGGTTGGGATGGAAAGTACGGACGACCACCACTACCTCTGCGGATCTCAGTATTCTTAGTATTATTATTAAAGACTTTTACTGTTATGATAGATTAGTTAGATTATAACTGTAGTTGTTACCGTTCGTGCAGATGGCACGTACTAGGGCTACACCAGTGACTGGCCGAGGTAGGGGTCGTCCCCCCTTCCCCCAGTCAGACAGGATCGAGCTGATAGCACCCCTGCTGTTAGAGGGCGTGGTCGTGGGGGTAGACCTCCACTAGGGAGAGGTCGAGGACGAGTTCCTCGAGAGGATCCACCTGCAGCAAGCATACTAGAGGCTGCTGTGGAAGAGGTAGCTGAGAGTGTAGGCCCCGAGGTCAGGCATGAGACCGCCGCTAGGTCTGGAGCGCAGGGAGCACGTTCGACTGAGTCAGGACGTGTTTCTATTGGAGCATCGGAGTATAGGGAGTACAGAGCATACGTCGAGCGTATGGAGGAGGCTGCCAGAGTTGAGAGGCTTACCCAGGTACCACCGGTGGTACCGGCTAGGTCAGCTCAGGTGACACAGGGAGTGTCTCAAGTGCCGGTTGTACCTGAGAGGCGAGCTAATGCTGATAGAGCGCCTGCTGGATCTAGAGCACCGAGACCGGATGAGTGGTTGAAGGCTTTCAACTCTCAGAAGATTCCCTCATTCAGTGGAGAAATAGGGCTAGAGGTGGAGCACTGGATAGGGAAGATAGAGACTGCTTTGGAGGCAATACGTTGCCCCGAGGATCGACAGGTGGATTTGGTGCAGACCTGTTTCACAGATGATGCTCATTCATGGTGGCGTACCATTCGTAGCCGAGTCACCAGCTGGGAGCAGATGAGGAACATTGTTAGGGACAGGTTCTGTCTTGTTTCGCTGAGGAGGGAGAGATTCCAGGATTTCATTGAGGCGGGATTTGAGGATATCCCGATTGTTGCAGCCATAAAGAAGTTTCAGAAAGAGTTGACCTTACTTGGACCAGCTGCACCTCCAGAAGAGCAGCATGTTTACCTTTTCTCCAGGAGATTGAGAGAGAGTACCCGATCATATCTGGCTGGATTCCGCTGTGAGACTTTGTCTGACTATCAGGATAGGGCCTCTGCTTATGAGAGAGATAGGCCAGCTTCGAGGAAAGCAGTTCAGTCTAGTGGGCCGGATAAGCGGCAGAGGACAGGACATGCTGGTAGCAGTGCAGCAGTAGCAGGTTATGGTCGAGGACAGACTCAGGGGAGGTCCAGCTACCACTCTACAGTTCAGACTCCCAGTAGAGATCGACAGTGCTTTAACTGTGGTAGCCGCGATCACATTAAGACAGATTGCCAGAGACCACCTACCACTTGCTTCACTTGTGGGAAGCCGGGACACAGAGCTACTTTTTGCCGTCAGGGTAGGGCCCCTTCACAGTAGGGATCTTCTCCTGTACGTGCTGAGAAGAGTGTACAGAGACCTCCTCAGTACCGAGCTCCGAGTCAGCAACAGCAATAGTACCGGGCTCCAGGACATCCTACTTCATATAGTACGGCACAGGGATCAGGTCGTGGCAGGGGACGTGGTAGTACCACTGACACCAGAGGAGGACCATCGAGAGTGTTCGAGCTGAGGAGCACTGAGCAGCCTACAACACCTGCGACCACAGGTACTATTTGGATCCATGACTTACCTGTGCGAGTTTTATTTCATACGGGTGCTACGCACTCCTTTATATCAGATGCATGCGTAGATAGCTTGTCCTTAGCTACGGTAGAGGGTGTACCTTTTGTGGTTGGGTTACCAGATGGGGGTAAGGTTAGAGGATCCCGAGAGATTTATGACTGCCCTATTCATCTGGGAGGACGGATTTGGTTAGTAAATTTTCTAGTCATGCCCTTAGCACATGAGGACGTGATATTGGGGATAGATTGGATGACTAGACATGGAGCAGTTTTAGATATTGGTAGGAGAACTGTGACTATCGCCACTGAGGAGGGTCACAGAGTGATATTCCGAGGTTGGGACCTCGGAAAGTCCGGCACAGTTATCAGCACAGTGAGAGCAGCCAGATTGATAGCACAGGGTTGCGAGGCCTTCTGGTGTTATGCCATGAAGGAGCGCAAGAGCCTGACAGTAGAGGAGATACCAGTTGCATGCGAGTTTGCAAAGGTATTCAGTGACGACTTACCAGGGCTACCTCCACAGAGGAGTGTTGATTTTAGCATTGAGTTAGAGCCGGGCACGAGACCGATCTCGAAAGCCCCGTACCGCATGACCCCGATAGAGCTGCTTGAGCTGAAGAAGCAATTAGAGGAGTTAGCAGAGAAGGGCTTCATACGCCCTAGTGTTTCTCCCTGGGGCACACCAGTATTATTTGTGAGGAAGAAGGATGGATCGATGAGGCTGTGTATCGACTACCGGGAGTTGAACAAGGTCACCATCAAGAATAAGTATCCACTGCCTCGCATAGATGATCTGCTGGACCAGCTACATGGAGCGTCAGTGTTCTCGAGGATAGATTTGAGATCGGGGTATCACCAGCTGAGAGTGAGAGACCAGGACATACCTAAGACGGCATTCCGGACTAGGTATGGCCACTATGAGTTTGTAGTGATGCCATTCGGGCTCACTAATACGCCAGCAGTATTTATGGAGTTGATGAATGGGATTTTCATCGACTTCTTAGACCAGTTTGTAGTGGTCTTCATTGACGACATTCTAGTTTACTCTAGAAGTCGAGAGGAGCATGTCGGACACTTGAGGACAGTGTTACAGATTCTACAGGATAGCCAGCTATATGCTAAGCTATCCAAGTGTGAGTTCTGGATGTCAGAGGTGGCTTTCCTAGGCCATGTAGTGACTGCTGAGGGGATTAAGGTCGACCCGGCGAAGATTGAGTCAGTATCTTCTTGGCAACCTCCGAAGAATGTTAAGGAGGTTCGCAGCTTCCTGGGATTGGCAGGTTATTACCGTCGGTTTGTGGAAGGGTTTTCCCTGATCGCCCGACCACTTACTTGTCTCCTGAGGAAGACTACTCGGTCCGTATGGTCTGAGCCGTGTCAGCAGAGCTTTGAGGAGCTGAAGAGGAGATTGACGTCTGCTCCGATCTTAGCACAGCCAGAGGGTACAGAGGATTTTGTAGTGTATAGTGACGCATCCAAGCTGGGCTTGGGGTGTGTCTTGATGTAGAGGGGTAAAGTCATAGCGTACGCGTCTCGACAGCTAAAGACGTATGAGGAGAACTACCCCACCCATGACCTGGAGTTAGCTGCAGTAGTACATGCCCTTAAGATTTGGCGTCATTATCTCTATGGGGCGACCTGTCAGATCTTCACAGACCATAAGAGTCTAAAGTACATATTCACTCAGCGGGAGTTGAATAACCGCCAGAGGCGGTGGCTAGAGTTGATCAAGGATTTCGACCTTGAGATTCTCTACCACCCCGGGAAGGCGAATGTAGTTGCTGACGCTTTGAGTCGGAAGACGCCTCGGGAGAAGGCGATAGCCCGGTTGACAGTACAGCCACAGTTACAGAGAGACTTAGCTTGGTTGGAGGTAGAGATCCAGTTCCCCGATACAGCTCATCAGTTAGCCACCTTAGAGTTACTTCCTGACCTGTTGGGTGAGATCCGACAGAAGCAGGAGACCTGCCCGACTTTGACCCGGATCCGAGACCGGATGTCACGAGATGAGGCACCTCAGTTCACTATTGGTGCCGATGGAGTGATGAGACGACAGGACCGTGTCTGTGTGCCATCAGACAGTGAGCTGAGACAGAGGATACTAGGTGAGGCTCATGCTACCCCTTACTCCGTACATCCGGGAGCGAGTAAGATGTATAAGGACGTGAGACGTTCCTTCTGGTGGGGTGGTTTGAAGCCTGATGTGGCCCGATATGTAGCCCAGTGTGCGACCTGTCAGCAGGTCAAGATTGAGCATCGTAGGTCCGGAGGAGAGCTCCACCCACTTCCAGTACCACATTGGAAGTGGGAAGATATATCTATGGATTTTGTTACAGGGTTGAGGCTCAGCAGAGGTTTTGATGCCATTTGGGTAGTGGTAGACCGTCTGACGAAGACCGTACGTTTCATTCCGATTAGGGAAACGTGGCCGGTAAGTCGTCTAGCCGAGGAGTTCACCATACACATTGTGAGACTCCATGGAGTACCGAGGACTATCGTCTCCGACAGGGATGGACGCTTTACCTCGAGGTTTTGGCAGCAGGTACATACTGCTCTGGGGACGAGTCTCCACTTTACCACTGCCTATCACCCACAGACAGACGGTCAGTCTGAGAGGACCATTCAGACCTTAGAGGACATGTTGCGGGCATGTGTGCTAGATTGGGGACAGGTATGGCCAGATCATCTCCCACTAGTAGAGTTTTCATATAATAACAGCTGGCACGCGTCTATTGGGATGGCACCTTATGAGGCTTTGTACGGGCGGAGATGTCGTACACCGTTGTGTTGGGATGAGCCTAGCAAGGCTGATGGGGTAGTACCAGACCAGATACAAGATGACATCGCCCGGATTGCCTTAGTCCGGGAGAGGATGTTAGCAGCTCAGAGCCGTCAAAAGGCCTACGCCGACAAAAGGCGTCGACCTTTGGAGTTTAGAGTAGGTGCACAGGTGTGGTTGAGAGTATCACCTACGAGAGGAGTTAGACGTTTCGGCATTAAGGGGAAGCTGAGTCCCCGATATGTCGGTCCATTTGAGATCTTAGAGAGAGTCGGAGAGGTTGCCTATCGACTAGCACTGCCACCGAGATTGGAAGGAGTCCACCCAGTTTTTCATGTATCTCAGCTGAGAGAGTACATACCGGATCCTAGACACGTCATCAGTCATGAGGATCTGATAGTCGAGCCAGACCACACTTTTGTGGAGTACCCAATAGCCCTCCTAGAGCGTAGTACTAGGCGCCTGCGTTCTAAGGAGATACCGATGCTGAGGATCCAGTGGTCTAGACGAGGAGCTGATGAGGCTACCTGGGAGACAAAGGAGAGTATTAGACGTAACTACCCTGAGTTCTTTGCGGAGTTAGCCGCTACCTCAGTACCGACGGGTTAGTATTGAGACGATACTTTATATGATTTATGTGATTATATGTTTAAATGATTGTTTATGTTTATGTGCTTAATGGCGTGAGTAGTTTGCATGCTAGAATATAACTCTTGAGGGGAAATGTTTGGGTAGATACCTTATTCTAAGTTTCGGGACGAAACTTATTTTAAGGGGGTACTGATGTAATATCCGGAATTTTTATTCCGTTTATTTCTGTAATAAACCCGATCTCGATCAGTTGATCCATATCTGTCTACTTAGTTAGACACATTATTATAAAATTTATCATTTTATGTAGATTTCCTTCACATAAATGATAGAAGCTTTTAAAAGTTTATCATTTTATGTAGCTTACCTTCACATAAAATGATAGGATTCTTATAACCAATCCTAAACTGTAACATAATCCGTATCCGTCTATTCCGTGCATTCACTTATCGGGATCTCGATTCCGGACTGCAGCTAGCACCGGGCTGCTGCTCCCTTCACCCTTGCGCCAGCTCTAGCCCATCTGCAGCCCAGCTTCTTCCCATCTTCAGCCCCAGCGGATCCAGCTTCTCCAGCCCAGCCGCCGAGGAGCCCAGTCCGTGATCTACTTCAGCTTGCCCAGCAGCCAGTCCAGCGCAGCTTGCCCAGCAGTTTTCAAGCGCCGCAGCCCAGCCTTACAGCAGCTCCAGCCCAGCGTCCAGCCTTCTAGCCCCAACGTCCAGCCTTCAGCCCAGTGCGCAGCCCAGGATTCAGCAGCCAGCCCAGCTGTGATGTATTAGATTCAACGGGTGAATAAATGCAGTGAGAGAGAGCCGATTCACTTGCCATAAAACGCTCCTAGAATCACGCTGTGCAGCTCTCACCTTCCTTCCAGCCGTTACGCTCCTCTCCCTCCCTGTGACTGCTTCCTTCGATCTCCATCTGGACGTCTCAATTGGCTGCAATCTGGTGCTGTTCAATCTACAGGTGAGACAACCCCTTTCTTTCTCTCATCCGTTTTCCTCCTTCCTCTCTTCTGCATTACTTGCTAATGGACGGAGATGATGCTCTACAGACTTCCTGGACCAACGCCTCACTCAGTATCTGCACTCGACGTCTTCTAAACGGTCGGGCTAAGAGAAGCCCTCCTGCACCTACAACCAGCATGCAAACTGAGGACTGGGCCAACCATTCCTTACAGTCCGGATAGCAACCAAACACCGCCCTTCTGGACCGAAAGAGACCTAGTCCGATCTGTTCAGCCGGGTAAGGGTCTCGCTGCACCTTCGCTCCTACTATCATTCCCTCACTAATAAAATTTACATCTCTCACACCATCCTTCTCTATGCCGGACCGACTGCCTTTTTATGCAGAGGAGACGAACTAGAGTCGTTTTGGAACAGCAGTAGACCGAGCCAAGTTTAATCTCAGTCCGGTATTAGACCCCTTCCCCTTGCTCCTGTTTCTGTTTTAAATGCAACGTGTATATAGAATGTAGAGTTTTGTTTCATAGGACTTGATCTGAGCTTGTGAGTGCAGTAGGTTTCGAACACATGACCTGTAGACAAATTAATTAATGGGTGTTGCTGACAGAGGGGATGGAAAGGGAGAAACAATGAACTGCTGGATATATATTTTTGTTTGCTTCAGTTTTGAAGTTAGAAACGGGCAATCTTAGAAACCAATGTTAGAGAGTTTGAATGATGATCCACCGTTGAATTTTTAATAGGTGATAGGTAGATATGTGTAGTTTACTATATTAAAATTTGAGAAGAAATGAACGGTCGGATTAGAAGTTATAAGCTTCCAAAGTAGGGTAGTTACGCAGTTTTTGTAAACATTGGGAATTTTGGCTAAGTATAGAAATTGTAAGTGGAGTAGCCAACTTTGAGAATTTTTATAAAAATGATGGATGAACAGTTTTGAGAAATTCTTACTCCTAAGGTTAGATTGAACATCATAGATAATCTAGGGAATTATTTCGAAATTTTTATAAGTTTTTACGAATTTTATATTTGAAACCGAAGTTAGACCTTTACGACCTTTTGGAAAATAGGGAAATAAGAAAAGTGACAGTTTGTAACCAAACTAAACTTTAGGAGTTGGAATATGACTTTAGAGTCTCAAATAGGAGTTTAGACATGAATTTCGGAAAATTTGGAAGTCTCGGGACTAAGGGTAAAATGGTCATTTTTCCATAAGTTAGAGTTGTAATTAGTTATGTCCTATTACGATCTTCTATCTTAGAAGTCTTAGACTTCTAATTACATTGGAGTGTGCTAATGCACTTATCTCCTTTGACAGGCAACTGAGTTGCTACAGTTTACAGAGCGAGTTTGGTTTACAGAGAGTCGAGCTTTATAACAGGTAAGTCCTTTGGGCTTACTTAGCTGACTTCTAGATATGAGTGTGGATAATGATGGTGGTGTGTGAATGATATGTTTATAGTTATATTTTAGTAGTAATTATCTACCGACCTATATTTGGCCTAAGAGTAACGGGCGGTGGCATTCTGCTCAGTTAGCTTGCGGGCGCTGGGGGTTTCTTTAGGGACTAGTCCATACTCGGTTTGTAGTGATGCTACCGGCGGAGGTCAGCTAGACCTACACCCATTTGGATAAGGAACGGAGGCGAGAACTGTTAATAGCTCTCGTGCCACAACTGTAAAATTGAATAAGATGAATCACCTAAATAATAGATAATAAACGGTTGAGTGCCAGCATGATGTTTGTTTATAATTTTTCTGCGTGTGTTTGTGCTGTTGTCATTCTACTTATATTTGGATAGTTAGCTAACAGTTGTTATGTTGTGTAGACTTACCACAGGTTAGAGCAGATGCCGAGTGATCCGGATGGTAGTGGTCAGCCGGGGTGTCGTACTTTTAGGACGTGTTGCAGTTTCCTTATTTGTGGGATTTCCAGTTGGACCTTGGTTCTTTTCTTTCTTTCTGTACTTTGTTATCTTATGTTTTTCGGCTGTCAGTTGTTCTGGTCACATTCATACATTGTTAAGATTTATTTTATGATTTTTGGTTTTCCTTATCTGTGCCTTGTTGCAAGATCTTGTTAAGTTGTTGTCAAACTAAGGTCGGGACCCACTGTGCGGTCCTAACCAGTAACTCCCCGAGTTGTAAAATTTGGGGTGTTACAAGTGGGGAACCCTTTTTAGTGCATGCTCAAAATATAACCGTTGAGGGTATTGAGTCTCCTAGCCAGGTTTATCTAGTTAAAACGAATATAATGCTACAACCAATTCTAGTAACCCGACAGGTATAACCCCTCCCGGGAAGCCTTTGATGGATGTTTCCATACTAAGTCCTAACCTAGTTCACCAAGCTAGACAAAGCTTGATTGTGATCAAATCTTTTGTTGAGCCAATGTTGTCCAAATTACCTCCGATTTCCTAGACTTGTGGCCAACAGAGAAAGAAGGCTCATCTAAGATTTGCTCGATTGCCTTCAAACAAGTTATTTATGCCCTATATACTATTTTGAAGCCTTTTGTTTCTTCTTCTTCTTCTTCTTCTTCACAACTCTTTATTCCTTCAATTGGGGTGAACCCCTCCCCAGTTAAACTTTTAATGCTACAAGTTGGGGACCTCCGGACCTGGGCCATAAACCACCTTATTCCCGAGACTCTATTTGTTTAATCTAGAAGGAGTTTCACCTTCCCAAACCGCCGGATGGACTTCATATTTGCGTGGCTACCTTTTCTAGAGAACAAGATCATAGTCGAGTTCCTTCGTTAGCAACGTCAACTCCGCTCCTGCTCTGCAGGGATGGATATGCTGATCATGGAAGTTTCACTGAATGGTTACAACAACCACCCGCAAGTATTTCAAGATTGGATGTAGCATACTCGAGTATCAAATTCTCACGGACTGCGTCGAATTTGATGAGTACTAAAAATTAATTATTTAAGTAAAAATAAAGCAATAAAGCAGCAATGGTAGCAGGCGAAAGCAACAATAACTGTAAACAAATGAATGATGGAAGAGATCTAAGGAAATAGGAATCTCCACCATAATGAATTGAGATATTGTTGCATATGTATTTAACTCATGAACATTTATATGTGAGTAATTGTAGGTAACCATTTAAAATAGCTTTTGGCATAGACAAACAAACATCGTTCTTTCTAACTTGCGTAGCTCTTAAATCAACGGTTCGGCAAGTATAGAAAATCCCATCAAAAACTTAGAAATTTGGAATAGAACAAGAACAACCTTCTCTTTTGGCTCTTTAGTTATACAAATGTACAAAGACCGGAACTTTCTATGATAGTTAGAAAGTATCAAAGCTTTGATAAACTAGTACTCTTAAAATCAAGTTCTTTTCAATAAATCCAATAAAGCGTCGTTCGCTTGTGGCTCTTCAGTTGTTTTATTTAAACCAGTTATAAACACCACTTTTTTTGAAAGTAAATAAAAGATAAGAATGAAGTGTTGATGGATCAAAACTCAATTCGGAAATAAAATTCATTGGTTAGGTGATTCGGGACCATAATGGTAATGTTGTTTGATGAGGGTCCATCCCCAAAACCTCTTACTACACAAGGACGTATCATTAGATCAAAGTCAGGAGCTTTGAAGGAGAAGGAGTCTCAACCATTATCATCACCTACAATGGAATGAGCAATTACTACAATGGAATGAGCAATTACTAGATTCAAGGCAAGAACCATTCAAGAAGAGGTTTCTACCTTGTTAGCATCATTAACTTCTAGGAGACCATTGGTGATCTATTTGTGTCTAAGTTTTCTTTAGTCACATTGATGTCCATTGTGAAGGTGCCAAACATGAGTGAAGATGATCAAGGAAGCAAGCCGAGCTTCTAGTCGAAATTTTAGTTAATTATTTTATTTTAATACCTTTAAAACTCTAAACATTCTAAAAGTATATTTATCTTATATTTTTAGTATTACTTTATTTTTTATTTTTAAGGTTTTCAGCTATTTAAGGGCCTTAGGATCGACCATGTCGAGTTAGTTGTTAATTTATACTTCGTTCCACAATATTGTGAGATACTCGTTACTTTGTTTATGAAGTTTTTGTTTTATTCATTCCTATTCAATCAAAAAGAGAGTCTCTAATTGAATCGTTGTGAGTCCTTCCTAGGTTGTTCTAGTTTGTGTTAATCTTCTTAAAGATTGGTGTTCCTAGTCAATTATAGTCTCTCCTTGTTTTTCTCTCAATTTGAAGACTTGTGTAAGGTTGAAGAATGAAGGGTTAAGGTATTTCATTGTCAGGGTTTTAATCCAATTGATCACGGTTCTTGCAAGTATATCTTGGTTCTTTTATTCCTATATTTTCGTTATTATTATTCCGTTCCATCTTCTTAATCTTACCATTCAAATCCATACATCTCATATTCTATTTCCCTGTTTTACATAAATATCGGCCTTACATATTATTGATCTCGGCATTACCAAGAATTTGGTCTATCGAGATTTCATCCGAGATGCCAATCTCTCGCCTCTGTGATAACTTCACCCCTTTTTCGTCTGAGATTGTGTCAATTTTGAAGCTTTTTTAAACTTTCAATATATATCCTTTAATGCGGCCTCAACCCCGCATCATTTTTAGCTTTGGTGTGAGAAAAATAACTTTAACTCGGTAATAAAAGTGAAAGTTTTTTATCTTAAACTAGGCTTACAATAGGCTATTAGATTACAAATCAAAAAGATTGAAATTGAGGGTGATAATATGTGTGTTATTAAGGCATTCCAAGATTTGTGGAGTTGTCCTTTGTAGGTCAAGATGATTCTTTGACTCTAGAATGGATCTCCGTTTCTTCGATGAAATCTAGATCGGGCATGTTTTTAGAAAAATCAACTGTGTTGCTGACCGATTAACCCATCTGGGAATGTTGACTCCCAACACCAACTTTTTTGATGATCCTGAATTGTGTTCTCTTCCGTAAGGATGTTTTAGGGTGGACTACCTCTAGGAGATAGACCAACCTAACTGCTTTCCGCTATCAAAACTAAAAGAAAAAGAATATCTAAACAAACATAATTTTTGATTGATTCGAAATCATCCATTACTGAGAATGATCCGAATTCTTAACACTTTCAAGCGAGCCATCGGGATCTTACTATTGCAGTTTCATTTATTCATTTATTCATTTATTCATTTATTCATTTATTTTGCTCCACCGACTAGTGCAATTTTACATCTTAAATCAAGTGCTCTATAGGTGAAATCTCGATGTCACAAACAAAACTTTAAAAAAACAAGAGTATAGTTATAACAAGGATCGTTATT
This sequence comes from Fagopyrum homotropicum, assembly GCA_033239125.1. Classification (NCBI taxonomy): domain Eukaryota; kingdom Viridiplantae; phylum Streptophyta; class Magnoliopsida; order Caryophyllales; family Polygonaceae; genus Fagopyrum; species Fagopyrum homotropicum. The sequence continues at coordinate 13,560,605 of BSWB01000002.1, forward strand.
CGAGTTGAACAAGCGGAACTTAGACATTTTTATGGTCAGCTCATTTATAAACGAATTTAACTAAACTAAACCATCTAGATGTAAATGAGCTTAAAAATACTCTTATTCAACTTGTTTAAAAGTTAACGGTTAAACTTGAGCTTCTTTAGAATATGTTAAAGTCTATAGCGGACTACGTATTGGTGGTTGCGTATCTACGTACTCACATCAACGTTAGACCGACCTACCATTAATATTTCATATTAAACCAATTGACAATATGAGAATCAACTCACAAACCTTATACACTAGGCTCATTGTCTTCATACTAATTTAGATATGGGAAGTTTATTAACTCAACATGACCTCACAAGTGCAACTAGGCGAAGATATATAGTTGGCACCGTGATAAACGGGTCTATTATCATATTTATAGATAGCCGAAAAGTTGCTTATAAAAAAAGATAGCCCAAAAGTTAGCATCGATGGTCCGATTATATTTATTGCTATAATACAATGTTTAAGTCCAACACGAACTGCAAATTAAAGATCGTGTGTATATGAGCACTCATGGGCTTTAGACCTAATTCTAACATGTAAGTCAAACAAGATACATCCTAAAATTAATTGACAACATCATTAGTTTGCGAACCTTCTATCCTAAAATCGTAGTTTCCGGACTTACCTTATACGCGAACGCTCATTATCTAACAAAAACAACCCGAATAACTCGACCCAAATAATCTATTAATAAAAGTGAATCATACAAAACCTAGAAGTAAAAAAAATTATTAGTGAGATAGTGGTAAATGAGGGGGGTTTAATAGGTTAGTTTGAAGTTTGTAGTTTTCCTATTTTGCCGACAGCTTTCATTAGTGTTAATTAAATGGAAAACAGTAGCAATCGTGTTAGTTAGTAATAATTATAATTATCATAATTATGGCCAACTACAACTTTCTAGTAAATAATTCATTATAATTTATGTTTTACTGCTTACTTTATAAAACAAATACCATTGTCTTAGTAATTAGTTTTGTGACTGTATAACACAAATGAGAAGGTAATACTTGTCTCAGTCTAAAACTATTATTGGGTATTTTCTATTATAATATTTTTAATTTTTGTTAATCAAGTAATGATAAAAAAAACTAATAGCTATAATAATATAAAAATAACTAATTCTATATATCCATTAATTTTTATGATAGAGAACCCTTTTAATAAAGCTCTAATTATATACTCCCTCTGATCCAAATTTTTTGACGTTGAAGGCTCTTGCACGCCAATTAAGAAATGTTTAATTATCTTAAACTCACTCTTTTCTTTTAATTAATTAACCACTTTGAATACCTTTTATTTATTGATTTTGTGTTGGTTTTGTTAATTTAGCATTAATTAGGGATATGAAGGGATGCATGCATGCACGCATGTATATTCTTCTTCATTGATAATTACAAATTTTTTAGTGGGAGTAAATTAATTTCCAACAAACTTTATTGAGGTGCATGCACAACCCAACACTCAGTGGGAGTAAATTAATTTCCAACGTCATAATTTTGGATCAATTTTTAGTGCCTTCAACGTCAGAAAATTTGGATCAGAGGGAGTAATAACGAATAAAATATTTACCATAATCATTTTTTTCATTATAAATTTTATGACATATAAGAATGCATCTTTATTATAATTATATTTTGTAATTATTTATATTCAACTCATGACCTGAATAAAAATACAATATAAGAATAGTCGTAACTAGTGTTTTTTGGCTTGAAAAATACCAAAATATCCATTTTTATCTCCCCTTCATTCCTACCCATCTTAATGAGTTTTTATCTCGTCGTGTCTAAAATTACTCTATTTTTTTGTTACCCTAAGAGATTTTCCCCGCAGATAAAACAAATTTCATCTTATGGATGATGGTGTAATTTTAGCAAAAAGATTATTTTTTATTACTTTTACTAAAAAAATATTTTTACCCTTTACATATTTTTAATAATATTTTTCCAATCTTATTAAGAATTGACAAAATTAAGGTCATGCTGGTATATAGGTAGTAAGCAGATTCGTAGCTAGCTAGATACATTAATTAATCAAAGTATATTAAATAGTCGATCTGCAACATTACTTTAGCATTTAAATTATAATATTTGTAAGTGTATTATGGAGCATGATTAATAAAAAAATCAAGAGGAATTAATAAGTGTTTAGAAAGGTCACTTTCAAGAATTATAATTGCATATGGGCCACTTAATTAAAAGAGCCTTAATTAGCTTCCATAGTTGTACTATTACTTTGGCTCCCACTTCAAAATTATGTTTTTGCACTTTTTTGCCTTCATCAATCACGTGTGACTCATATGTCCCAAATTCTGCTTACTATTTACTCAATATATATATATATATGGTGCGGTTTCCATGAGAACAACCTTATTGTGTATCAAGAGATTAATATTAGACCGTCAGATGACTAGTACTAAGGGTCGAGATTTAGGGTAGAAATCATAATTAAACAAAACTAATAATAACTACGAATAATTCATTCAACCAATAATATTCTGAAACTAATAATAACTACGAATAGTTCATTCAACCAACAATAATACGAATAATACATTAAACGATATGACACCTTCGTAACAAAACTAATTAATAAGTTAATGACTACGAATAATATATTAAACAATAAGACTTTTTCTCATGATTACACGATAAGGCTTGTTCTCATATGATCTATAATCTATATATATATACGGTGTGGTTCCCATGAGAATAACCTTATTGTGTATCATGAGAAAAATCTCAGACCGTCAGATGGTAAGTATTAAGGGTCGAGATTTAGGATAGATATCATAATTAATAATAACTACGAATAATCCATTAAACCAACAATAACTACTTAAACGATATGACACATTCATAACAAAACTAATAATAACTACGAATAAAATATTAAACAATAAGGTATGTTCTCATATATATATATATATATATATATATATATATATATATATATATATATATATATATAAAAGTTTAATCCATAAATATGAACTTTTGAAAATTAATATTTTATTAGAATTGGGTATGGATTTCAAATTTTGTATGTGTAAATATTTTGCAATAATGTAATTAAAAAGTCTATTATATTATAAGTAATAATCCAATTTATTTTATTTTATAACTTATTTTGTATATTTTAATTAATTTTCTTGATATTTATTTTTAAAATTTCTACCACTTTTTACTTTCATAAGTTCATTTAAAATTAAAGAATTTATTTTAATACTATAACTAAGAAAATGTTCAAATAGTGAGAGGTTTTTGTGGCAGGGACGTGCGTAAAAAAAACTAAAAAGTATATAATATAAATAATTAGTTGATAAATTTTGATTATCAGTCTAAGATTTTACAATATTCATATTTTATGAAAGTTTTAAATAATTCATAAACATATAGTTCATCTCATAAATTTTAGTCATTATTACGGCAAATCATATTTATGATTATTTTAGTTAATTTTTTTATTTACTAGCAATTCATTTCTAAAACTTAAAATTATTAATTAATAGTTTATATTTTATAAAATTTTAGTTGTTAATTTCTTCTGTATTTTGGTACAGAAATATGTGTTTTACCACAAAAAATCAGTTATAATTTATTTAAATATATTTTGAAAGATTATATTAGTATAATACTTGAAAATAATAATTAAAACACGAGATTATTTTGTTGGGTAAATTTTGTGTATGATTGGTACATCCACAATAATGGAGCAACTCTATATAATATATTTATATAATATGGTATTTATACTCATGGAGGAGCAAACAAGTATAAATACCAATTTATATACTCTCTTTTGAGTTTTGAGCGGACAAGAAGTATAGATACCAATATGTGCGTATAGATTTCCACATAGAAAAAGAGGCTTTCTTAGTTGTTTTTAGGGAATCATTACAACCCATCAATTTGAAACTTGAAAGGAATTGATATACCATTTTGTCCTACAAGAATATTGTTTCTTCACATTATTTTGTAGCTTCAAAAATTAATAACTACATATTGTGTTTATACAAGTCTTTATGCTAAAATTTTGGTTAACGATTGATAAATCGGTGTATTTTCAACAACAAAGTTGGAGCATCTGGTTAACGAAAACTAAGGATCAAAATAACTTTATCAATTAGTATTAAGACAAATTAAAGAATGAGAAGAAGCTAATACTAAAAAGTTTGTTGCAAAGGTTACAACAAGACAACGATAGAGGAAAAGTGGACTATGATTGCTCAAAATGTAGTAATGTCAGTTGTACATTTGATTTTATCGCGAGAGATCATGATGCATCGACAATCACTGGTGATTTTGGACAATGTGATTTCACATCTATATACGTGCTAAAACATAACGAATGACTTTTTTGAGAGCGAGATATAAGAATGAACCATATCGAAAGTGAAAGAGATAATATAACGATCATAACTCTATTAACCTCACTTGGAGGCCCTCATGGGAAACCAACCTTATCATCTCATATATTTCTCTTGTTATGTGTTTGGTAGATAAAAGTTATTGAGAATGAAAGGGGATTATTAGATTATTAGGGATGAAAAATCGAAAATTTTCAATACCATTCAATTGAGATTATTGGATAGTTGGGGATGATCAAAATAACTTCCAACAATCCTACTAAACGGACCCTATATCCGAGTTTAAACAAGTTCAGGCCAATCATAGGCGTTCCAAACAAACTTGCGACACTTGGCCACAACAACTCTAGCACCAATACAACGATCTCAAAGTTGAAATCCTCATTTGCAAGGGTGTCATAGTGTGTATCACCAACTAATAGTGACTAGACCTTATTGCTTACCATATAGTGTAAAATTATATATATATATATATACACGTAGACACACATTAAACGGACCTTATGTCCGAGTTTAAACATGTTTAGTTCCACCATATTTTCAAGAAAGTCAATAATGTTGCAAACAAACTTGCGACACTGGCCACAAACGTATAACTCTACCGCCGACACAACGATCCCTCTCAAACTTGAACTCCTCATTTGCAAGGATGTCATCGGGAGTCCTACCAACAGATTGTGACTGGGCCATTTTGCTTACCCTATAGTGTAAATAATATATATACCAATCCGACCCTATGTTTGAGCTTAAATAGGTTCAGGTCCACCATACTTTCAAGGAAGTCAATGATGTTAAAAACAATTTTGTGACAATTGGCCACAACAACTCTACCACCGACACAACAATCCCTCTCAATTTTGAACTCCTCATTTGCAAGGATATCGTAGGGGGTTCTACCAACAGACACTGCTAGACCTTATTGCTTACCTTGTAGTATAAGTAATATATACTAAAAGTCTAACATATACGATATTTCAACGTAAATCTAATTGTAGGGGAGTAATACGAGCTTTGGATTTTGATTGGATTCGACTCATGAGCCCTATTCGAAGCTTGAGCTCATGTAGTTCATTTTAGAGAAGCTGAGCTTAAGCTCGTTTAGACTTGTTCGACCTCGGGCTCGCCAGAGCTCGTTCGGCCTTGTATGAGCTCGTATGAGCTCATCTGAACTCTTATGAGCATGAGCTCGTTTCGATTTTGATTTTCACAAGCCTATATTACATTCAAACATCTAATATGAAATTCTAAGAAAACAACGTACATGTTTGAAGACTAATCCGAATTACAAATCATGTTCATCCCAATTTGAAACAAAATACATTTAAGTCAATAATGCCCGGAAATGCCTTTTGATAAATTTACTCTAAAGTTATATCCACAATTATTTTTATAAAGCTTCAACGTACTATCTAAAAAACTACTAAACAAGTTTTTATATCTTTATCCATCCATTTTATTAATTTAAAATATGCAAAATCTATTATAAATACTAAATTAAAATTAATTAATGTCATGTATCAATTCTACAATTTATCCGAATAAATATCAGTTATATGACATATTAAAATTAGTCGATACTTCAAAATTTACAAAGAGCTAGAAGGAAGACGGGCAACAAGTTGTGCCGCCAATCCTTTCTGGATAGCGAATCCGATCCTCCTAAAAACAACATCAGAAGACATAGGAAACGTAACGTTGCCATGCAAAACCCGTTGCACCCTCTTCAGAATTTCAATAGCATCGGGCGCAAGGAAACCAAAGGTGTCGAAAGCGAATGGAAGAAACACATGTTGATTTTCAATACAAGCTTTCTCATGTTTGGCCACCTTAGCAGAATAAGCTTTAAATATAAAACTAGAAATCAAGCAAGCGAACCCGCAGTGTACGGATCGATATAGTTAAGCAAGAATTACAAAGTATCGAACACAGAGATTTGGGGGGAACAAATTCAATTATAGGTTATCAAGCGAGTAAATGTAAGAAACTTTTCAGATATTGGGAAAACAACAATCCTAAAGATCCAGGAATCCAGTTGTGGCAATCGATTCAAGATATACTAAAGATATAAGGACAAAGTTTAGATATGCAAAGGTATACGAATGTAAGGTAATCGTACGGTGAAGTTCCAAAAACCCTATATGACCCACCTAAAAGACACTCTCTATAAAGGTTGTTGAGGCTTCAATATAGAAAAGATCTAAATGCAAGAATTAGCGTCAAATATCCAAACTTGTAATCCAAGGATCAAGACTAACTAAACCGATTAAGGTTGTGACACTCACAATCGAGGTAGAGGATGTTGAGGCTTCACTACCACCTAGAAAAGGCAAGCCAAGACTAAGTTAAAGCAAATCTTTATCTTTGGATTAAAGTAAAAGCAAGTTCGTAAACTGACACAAAATTACGGGTAGTTCTTGAGTTCCACGGCCGTGAAAGCTCAAGAACAGACCGTGGATTAGGTTCGTCGGCGATTCTCTCTAACTCTCAGGGTCCAATCTGTTTACGATCGATCTATCATCATCTAACCCACAACTATCAACCCTTCACCTTAGAATTGTTAAGGGGTTTTAGCCAACAACAGTCATATTGATATCAAATTCAAGGTTTGAAAGAATAAAAGATGAAAACTTCCGAAAACCTTCAATAACTTTCAAATCAATCTCAAATCCACAAATCAAGAACAATAATCGTCAATAGATTCGGAATAACACAAACAACCACAAATCTTAGATAAGAAGGAAGAACGGGATGTCAATCCGTCTTCTAAATCAAACCTAAGCAAGAAGCGAAATCTTCTTACGAACAATCTTCCGAATCTTCAATCTTCCGTTAATCCGGAAATCCCAATGGCAAGCACAAACCTCTCAATCACAATCTCCAGCCAAAATGCGAAATTAGGGCAAATCCAAGTGTAAGCGGAAGTGCGTCTAAGCGTAAGCGAAAATTATAGTCAAAACTCAAAACTAATTCTAGTAGTTATTTATTTTATTTTTTTCCCTAAAAATTTAGTATATTTTTAAAATTTAAAAACAAATATGTGCACATGGTAATATCAGAAAAGAAAAGCTATAATCAGCTGTGACAACTTATGGGCCTGAAGATTGGGTCGAATGGTTTGATTACGAAATAGACCAACTCTTTGGGTTATGTGGGCCCATTCTTGCCGATATAATAACCCATCGAAGATAATCATTTTCTTTTTCTTTTAACAAATCAAAATTGGATAATCAAAAGTTTGTTAAGTTGGTAGGATCAAACCAAAATACAGGCTCCGTTTGGTAAGCCTATAAATTAAGGGATTAAAATTATGAGAATTAAAACATGGAAATAATTCTCGTAATCTTGTTTGGTATGGGATTAAGGAGATTATAGAGGTTGGATTATGGAGATTAAGAGTATTAGATTATGAAAATTTTGTAATCCTGTAAAAGATAGATTATAAGGATTATCAGAATTAATGAAGCTATAATCTCACTTTTACCCCTTTGTTTTTTCCATCTCTTTCATCTATAAAAAAATTAACACGTACTTTTTTGTAATTTTATTCACAATCATATTAATTTCATCAAACACCCATTTCACTTATTTTCATCCTCATCCTCTTAAACAATTTCATCTCCTTAATTCTTCATCTAAATAATTCTCTTCATCGTCATCTTCATACGTAATCTTATGTTACCAAACTTGCCCACAATCTAACGTGGCAATAATTTAATTCTCATCTTATGAAATCTTTTTATTAGTAATATATATAGTATTTGTTAAAAAATTATTTCAAAAAAAAGTCTAAAAGAGTGAGCTTAACCTAACATAAGATAATGGAATTTGAATCACCAAAAGAAATTTACACTAATTAAATATTTATCTATCACTTAAATATATTTATTTTTATTATTGTTTAAATATTTTGTACTAATAAGTTATGTCTTTCTATATCATTTCAAAAGTATTTTTTATTGATACATATTCACTACACTATTTGTTAATTGTAATATTTATTCTATTAGTATATATTTATTAGAAAAAAATAAAAATAATAATTATCTTTCTATAAATTTAAAAATTCTAGACTATATGGTTTAATATTTGTTGACATTAACTAAAAAAAGGCTTTACATGAACTATTTCTTGATAAATAGAAAACTGTTTTTATTTCTGTTGATACTTCAAATTGAAAAAAAAAAAAAAAAGTTCTTGGAAGCAAAGTTCATTTAACTAAAATGGTACCGTAGATACTCATGGATCATATGGAATAGACAGGAGACGAGTCGTATTCGTTCATCGTTCATTAAACTCTTTCACATCAACCCAAACGGTTGCTTCAAATACGTTGTATCTACAAATAATTTTGATGTAATGTATAACTAAACTCTTTGTCTACAATTATGTAATATATGTTTACGCTTTTGTAGCTAGTGTTTTCCTTGCTTATTTTTATTATTAAAGGGTTATTTTTAACTTATTGACATTGAAGTCTAAGGAACCCTATGACACTCCAACCGCCACCACCTCCGCTCTCCCATTCGGACTTCTTCTCCCGTCGGACGTAACTCTACTGTTATTGACGTCGGCCCTCCGAATTCGTATGCCTCTACTGTACGTGGCAAGGCCCTCCGTCATGAAATCGGTGCCTCTTCTAATGGACTACCTTATTGAATCATTAGACGACGCACCGTCTTGTGAGCTGAAAGGTTGAAAAAGATTGGCAGACGGACTAACCGTCGTGAACGCCACAAACAAAGGAGAATAGAGATACATAAAAATATGTCAAAAACCCAAAAGCAAAAAGGTCTTCAAGGGAAAACAAGATGATTCAGCCAACAGGAGACAACGAGTATGGACGTTGATCTTCGAAGTAAGTACACATGTAGGAAGTCTGGGAAACAACTGTGGACACATCAGATTTGGACAACAACATAACCGTCTCACAAATCCACGCTCTTTCTCAGCAAACGCTCGAAATCGCCATCAAAGACAGCATCACACCTCAGAAGAGAAACTATCGACCACGGGTATCATGATGTATAAAGGTGTACAACTTGATGGTTAAAAGAAAAATTATCTTGTAGGGAGAAAATTGTTCAAAGCGGGTAAATGGTTAAAAGAAAATTGCTTTTGATTTGATTGTTGTGATTAAATTCAAATTTGTTTTTAAAATCTTTAATTGCCATGAACAATAAATAAATGAGACTTTTTTTTTTAAAAAATTAAAATTTTGTTTTTATTATTGGGTGATTTTGGTGTCGTTAGGCCGCGAAGGAATAGGTTTGAATAGAGGTACACAACAACAAAAAATTATTGGCTAGCGACGATTCATGACGTTAGTTGGGTATTTTATGGTGAGATAAATGGTTATTATGTCGAGTTGATCGGGTTGTAACCCAAGAACAGTCAAACTAACTCTGGTAGAGAAATTGCCAGAACTGATCCCCCTCCGTCCATTGTTATTGTGTTGATAAAATTAGGGTTAAGCCCAAGGGTAAAGTTAGATTAATAAGTCGATAGACATCCAAAACCAAACCCGCATCGAGACGAGCGGTGTTGATCAATCCAATCAACATCCAATAAGAACCATGAATTGAAAGAGTTGATCAAACTAAAACTAAAAATGAGATAGCATTTGAAAGGTGCAATAAGTAGAATTGAACATCATTTGGTTGTTTTAGGCCAACGCTCCTGATAATAGCTTTTGTATGGTGCACTAGTTTTTGGATAACTTGTTCTGAATAAGTGTTACGTTTAATTTGCACCTACACATGAAGAACATGCAGCAAATGAAACAAAAAAGGGCATATCAAAGACAACTAGATAGCCAATAACTTCCATTAAATAGTAAAGGTGTTTGATGGATCCAAACATTTGTAGCAAAAGGATGTTCAGGGGTCGCCTTAGAGGTTAAAAAAGCAAAGCACAAAGTGGGTAAGCTTTGACTACTCGGGGCATACCGATTGTAGTAGCAATACACCAACAAACAAAACATAATGCAAATTTTAATTGTCAAAAGGAAGTGGGCATAGAACATTTCCGTTTCCAATCTTTCAGTAAGATGAAGATCTTATTGCAATGGGCAGAATAGAAACAAAATGGGTAGAAAACAAGTTCAAATAACACATGTGAATCTTTTCGAAGAAACAAAACGTTTTCTGTGGTTGCTTTGTGGGGATTGGTTTCTTCTATGCAAAAAAAAGGCTTAATTTATATGTACCATTTTAGTTAAAAAAACTTTGCTTCCAAATTTTTTTTCTTCAATTTGAAGTATCAACAGAAATAAAAAACAGTTCACTATTTATCAAGAAATATTAAACCATATAGTAGTGATGGAATCATTGAATGCGAGGGGGAGTTCGGCTTTTCAAGGTTTTAGATCGCTCAACCAAACCTCTAGACTTAATTTATACGGATTTGTGTGATTTAAAATTTGTGCAAACTAGAGGCGGTGAAAAAGTATTTCATGACCATTTATTGACGATTGCACTAAATATTGTTATACATTCTCAGTTACCTTAGAACATGTGGATGGAACCGTTGCTTACCACAAACTACATCCTCAATAAAATACTAAATAAAGTAACTGGACAAATGTCATACGAGTTGTGAAAAGGTAATGTACCTTCATACAAATACCTAAATGTGTGGGGGTGTCTCACTAAAGTAACACTGCCACAACCTAAAAAGGTAATCATTAGACCTAAAACCGTCGATTGGATTTTTATCGGATATGCACACAATAATAGTGCTTATCAGTTTCTAGTACATAAATCGGATATACCGGATATCCATGTTAATATGATTATGGAATCAAGGAATGTGTCTTTCTTCGAAAACATATTTCCTTGTAGAGATAAAGAGTATCCAAAACGAACTCGTGAACAACGAGACAAGGGCACCTCTACTTCCGTACAAAACAAAGTTGAAGAGGAAGAACCTTGAAGAAGCAAAAGGGCTCGGAAAGAGAAACTCTTTGGTGATGAGTTCATAACGGCCTTTATGAACCTAGAGCTTATAATGAAGTCATGTCAACACTTGACGCAACTTCCTAGAAGGAAGCAGTAAAAAGTGAGATAAATTCCATTATGCAGAATCACACATGGGAGTTAGTAGACTTGACTCAAGGTACCAAAGCACTTGGGTACAAATGGATTTTCAAAAGAAAGCTGAAAATTGATGGCTCAATAGAGAAGTACAAGGTTATGCTTGTGGTGCAAGGATTTTGCCAAAAAGAAGGCTTGGATTTCTTTGACACCTATTCGCCGGTAACGAGAATAACTTTTATAAGAATGCTAATAGCGGCAGTGGTATTACGAAACCTAGAAATCCACCAAGTGGATGTCAAAATTGTCTTTCTAAATGGAGAGTTTGAAGATGAATATATATATATATATATATATATATATATATATATATATATATATATATATATATATATATATATATATATATGATTTTAGTTCAAGTGAGAAGAGAGCTTGTAGATAGGAATTAGGAGGGCTGTAAGCCATTGGATGGATTTAAATCAAGGGTTCTCACACGCTCATCATTAATGGCATTTTTGTAAATTGAATTAAAATCTGAAAAAATACCCTTACGTTCAAAATAGTCATCGGTGTTCATACTTTTATATGTCATTGTTCATGTTTTTATACATCGGTGTTCATAGTATTTTTATTTATCAAAGTGTTATGTCCATTTATTCTTTTGTGTTCATTTTATAATGCATAAATGTTCATATACAGTATATAACCACAAAAATAAAAAAAACTCATCACAAAACGTTAAAAGATGATCATAATATGCTATGTATGTGTCAAAATTATAGATAAGTCATCGGTCTTCATACTTTTATACGTCATTGTTCATGTTTTTATTCGTCAGTGTTCATACTTTTTATGTCATAGTTCCTGTAAATATTATAAACTATTTTTCTCAAACAAACTTATCAAACACAAAATAATTCAAACAAATTTGATTTCGTAGACAAACATCAATCATAATGAAACCTAAACCTTAATAATGGAAATCTAATCAGTGAGAGTAGAAATTCGAAGAAACAAAACCTGAATCGTCTTGTATTCTCTTTGATTTCACAATTTTTATGTAATCGATCTCTGAATATCATCAACACGATTTTAAAGAAAATTAGAATTTTCAAAAAAATGAACATCATATTATAAACACCATAAATGTAAAAAAAAAATGAATACATACTTATAATAAAATGGGCATCATATTTTATTAACAAAATTTGAAAGAATAGTATAATTTAAAAAAAAAATCCGAAAAAATGTTTTAAAAAAAATACAAAAATGAACAATTAATGTTAAAAAATGAAAAATTAGTGTTGAAAAAAAATGAACATTTATTGATAAAACATGAACAATGACTCTTTTAAAAATGAATAAATACTTATAAAAATATGATCACCAATTTTTTTTTACAAAAAGAAAATCTGAAGAAAAAAAACAGTGACGTGGCATGCTACATGTCACCACCCCGGCTCTCCTCATTCCTATCTACAAGGGTCCTCCTCACCGGAACTAGACCCTATATATATATATATATATATATATATATATATATATATATATATATATATATATATATATATATATATATATAACAATGTGATGGGTATGTTGTTCCTAGACAAGAGCACAAAGTGTGGAGAATCGTAAAGTCTTTATACGGACTCAAACAAGCTCCAAAGCAGTGGCACAAAAAATTTGACAACATAATGATGTCAAATGATTTCAAAATTAATGAAAGCGACAAATGCATATACTTCAAGACTTCTCTTAATGGATACGTCTTGTTGTGTTTGAACGTTGATGGCATGCTCATCATTGACAACAACAAAGACATAATCAATCGTACTAAGAAAATGCTTAGTGAAAATTTGACATGGAAGATATGAGATTAGCGGATGTTATTCTAGGAATAAAGATCACTAGACACTCCAAAGGAATTATCCTGTCACAATCTCATTATGCTGAAAAGGTCCTTGAGAGATTCAAAAACTACTCAATGGGGACCGCAACCACTCCCGTGGACCCTAATCTCCACTTAGCCAAAAATGTGGGGGAGACAGTGTCACAATTATAATATGCACGTGTTATTGGCAGTCTTATATATTTGACCAATTGCACACATCTGGACTTAGCACACTCAGTCAATGTACTAAGTCACTACACAAGTAATTCAAGCTTTAAACACTAGAAAGACATAACTAGAGTATTAAACTACATACATCATACTAAAAGTTATAAGTTGCACTATGACAAATACCCAACAGATCTAGAATGACACATCAACTCTAATTGGATAGTTAATTCTAGAAACTCAAAATTGAGGAGTGAATATGTATTTACACTTGGTGGTGTAGTAGTGTCATGGAAATCGTCCAAACAAACGCTATTGGCCAAATTCACAATGGAGTATGAGTTCATTGCTTTGGATAAAACAACATAGGGAGCATAGTCTCTTTGAAATTATTTGGAAGATATTCCAATGTGGGAGAAACCAGTGTCGGTAATAAGTATACACTATGATAGTCAATCGGCTATAACCCGAGCACTAAGCATTTTGTATAATGGAAAATCAAGTCAGATAAGACGACAACATCTGTAATGCCCGTGTTTTGGCCTTCACCGCCCTTGTGGTGAAGAGGGTCACCCTACGGCCAGCCGCGGTCGCGGCTGACTCCAGATCGCGCCGATCTGTTTTGATTCCGTTTTTATTTATTTTCTTTCTTAGAAGATCCGATCTTCTAAGATATGGACCGACTTTCCTTTTATCTTCTAACCCTAAATCTGACCTTCTTTAGTTCTTTCTCAACCATCCTCTATAAATTCCCGCCTTCTCTTCCTTTTTCCGTTTCTTACTTACGTTTCTTCAACCTCGAGTAAGCTACAACCTTTCCCTTGTGATCTTCTGCAGAACGTGTAAGTCTTCATCCCTTTGATTTTCCTTATGTTCTTGCAACATGTTGCATGCTTCTTCCTTTTTCTTTCCTTCGTTCACATGAATCAAGATCAAGTCTTGATTCTTGGTTATCCTTCGTTGATGATGAGTTGTGTTTCCAGTCTCTTCAATTGAGTGTTGACGTGTGTGTGGATTGAAAGAATCGAGCTTTGATCCCTTGTTAGGAGTAGACGCAACCTTTGTCACTGAACCGCACCCGTGCCTGGAAGGATCCGCCCACGTGGCTGCAAGTCCCCTCCCTCCCCCCTCCCCGCGTGCCTCTGTCTGACTGCCCCCGTGGTTCACCTGCAGTGACTCCCGTCTTTGGTGAGTTGCTTCCTTCCTTCCTTCCTTTGCCCTTTCCTTATGCTAGATCATGCTAGAATGGACCTAGATGATTAGTGTGAATGCTAGTTAGTGGCTTGTTGATCCCCATGAGTTGGTTATGCCCTTGAGCTATGTTGTTGATGTCGTTCCTTGTGAACCTTGAGACTAGGAATCCTATTCCTAACACGTTGAGATCAGTTAAATATCATTGAGACTAGAAGTAGGGAACTTCAGCACGCTGTAGTAGATCTATTAGAGATCATTAAGACTAGAAGTATATAGACTTATAACATTCGTTTAGTTTCTGATTCCCGATGCCTTGTCTGAGCAGACATCTATCCTTCCTTCCGGAAGCTGAGTAGTTAGTGGATTCTTGAGTTACCTTCAAGTGAGGTAAGTCCATTGGACTTACTTAGCTGCCTTCCGTATATAGACTTATAACCGTAATTGGCCCAAGTGTATGATTACCAGGCGGTGACCACTTGTCTAGTTATACAGGAGACTAGGAGGTGCTCTTGTAACCCAGACCCACAGGTAACGGATAGTACTAATCTATTCTTGTCGGGAAACGGAAGTGGAGGCGAGTTTTGAGAGATTCTTGTGTAGCAAAAGAAGTTGAATTAGTAATGATAGCTTAATGAAAGATAATAACCGGTTGTGTGCGAGCATGCTATGTGTTTACTTTCTTATGTGTGTTTGTGCCTTTATTGTTTTTCCGATATCTATAATGTTAGCTAACGGTTTATACCGATGTTGTAGATGCCATGCAGATTAGAGCAGTTGTTGAGTGATCCGGATGGTGTGGTCAGCCGGGATTGCCGTTTATTATAGGACGGGATCGTGTTTATATTTTTGTTGTTGTCTCTCCCTTTTGGTTTTGAACTTTGATGCGAGTCCTTTACGTTTCCCTTTGTTATACCTTATGGTGTCTATATAAGTATTGGTTTTCATTTATTTGTGCCTTATTGCAAGATCCGATGTTATTGTTGTTACTTTGAGGTTTAGGACCCATTGTGAGATCCTAGCCCGTAACGCTCCGAGTTCCCAAAACTTGGGGTGTTACAACATCAATCCATTAGAAAAATGATCTCAAATGGAGTAGTCTTGATAGACTACATCAAATCAGTAGATAACCTTGCGGATCCATTTACTAAAGGCTTGTCAAGAGGTCAAGTGGTTAAATCATCAAGAGGAATGTGGTTAAAGCCTATGACGAAAGATGATGCTTGAAGGACAACCCCACCTACGTGACTGGAGATCCAACGATGTAGGTTCAAAGGGACAAACTAACCAAGTTGAATCATACGAGACGGGGTTTTCCAAACGAGCTAGAACAACAAGCCTTACGGGTAGTCTTACAGCCACCATACCGCCGTAGCTTGGTCGTATCCTTGACCGTTTTTTACCAGCTCATGCTCCCATGAAGCTCAGACCAACCATACATAAAGTGTAGCCCATACGGCCACCTTATGGGCAACCTTACGGTCACATTACAGTCGTAACATGGCCATAACTTGACCATATCCATGTCCGTTTAGGCTGCGACTCTAGCTTTGCTTCTTAACCTATTTTCATCACTTTTGTATTGGTTTTAGCCCGAGAAATTTCCTATATATTCTCCTTTTCAGACTTCTAGGGTAGAGGATTCATTTGATTATTCATTTTTGGTCATTGACGATGACACTCAGATTTTAGAGTCAAACTCCACCTCGGAACCCTTACCGTGGTTAGACTTATTTTGCTATTGTTTTGCTTTGAATTTTATTATATGCAAATATTATTCTTTTCATTTGATTTCTCTCTTTGCTCTATGTCTGGATAAGTCTCCTTCGATCTAAGGGGTTTGTTGAACCTTGTGATGGATCGATGGTGACTATTTATGTGAATTATTGAATTGATATCAACGGGTTTATGTTTCTTTTCAAATTACTTCATTCGTACCTTTTATTTACCTTCGAAAGAAGTGGTGTTTATAATTGGTTTAGCTAAAACAAATGAAGAGCCAAAAATGAAATTTGTTTTATTGAAAAGAACTTGGTTTTGAGAGTAGCGCTTTATCAACGCTTAGAGGATTTCTAACTATCGTAGAAAGTTCCAGTCTTTGCACCTTTTTTAATTGAAGAGCCACAGGTGAAGGTTATTCTTGGTTATTCTGTGTTTCTAAGTTTTTAGTGTATTTTCCTATACATGTCGAACCCCCTGGATTGAGAGTTGCACAAGTTGGAAAGCACGGTCGTTGTTTGTCTATGTCAAAGACTATTTTAGATGGTTACCTACATTGTTGTTGATTGAAGTTCATGTTGTTCACATATGTCACTACAAAAAATAATTCAATTAGCCACGCTTATTGGCGACGACGGGGAGCTATTTGCCGACGCCAACCATCAACGGTGACGACTGTGCGACGGCGGAAGCAGGCGATTCCATAACAGGCGACGCAATTTTTTTAGCCACGGTTGTATTGCAGTCACTAGAATATTTGGCGATGGCTCAGCGACGGTTAGCAAACGTCGCAAATATTTGCGTCAGCATTGGCCGTCGCCGTGTAGTGTGTCGCAAATTGTAATTTTTGGCGAGGGTAGGGAGCCGTCGCAAATTGTTGAAATGATTTTAAAATATTGCTCTTTGGCAACGCTAACTTACCGTCACAAATTATAAATTTGGTGGAACTGTAAAACTATACCTACAATTTGTATTATATGAAAACATCTAAATGACTAAATCAAGCAACAACAATTTTAAAATTATACCACAACTTGTATTATTTGAAAACATCTAAATGACTACATAAGCCGCAACAACAATTTTCATAAACCAAAATAGAGTATTTAACATTCAAAACAATCAAAATAGCACAATTCGAGTGTAAAAAAGTTCACAATCTGAAAATACAAAACCGAGATGTCCTTCCCGAGATGTCCTTCATCTTTAACGAAGTGGTAATGAAGTTCACAATCACACACTTCCACATTCTAAACATCATCGACTTGGATAAATTCTTCATCAATTGCCTCATTTTCGTTAATTGGTTCCTTTTTGATGCTACACGATCTCCATCTCCAATATTCTTTTTGATGTACACTAGTTGCAATCTGTAAAATATGAAATAACAACAATAGTTTAGGTGAAAAAATTTTACAGTATATAAATACTCCCGCACCTTGTGCGGGATATAAACTAGTTACAACTAAATTTTAACTTAGAGCTTAAAATTGGAGATGTTACCTGGTTCTCCTAAAAACTGTTTAGCTTTTCATTGGAAATTTCTTCACAACGAACCGTTGCCACCATAACCTAACAAGGCCAAGATAAATGTTTACTAATGAGTTTATTTTTACTTTCTATTGGTGTCAAAGTAATTTTTACCTTGTGTGCCGGAAGATCAAGATCCCTGTTATCCTTAATAATTTTCCAGATTTGTTAAGCACTGAAAAAAAAAGCCTGATGTAGGAACTACACCCCGACGATCTCCAGCAAGGCCTCCAGGTGCAATAGATTGGTGAGCTTCTGGCTTAAAGAAAAGCCTGATGGAGTTTCGTTGTGAGCTTTTGGTTTAAGAACTGTATCCCATATCTACAAACCAATAGAAACCGCAACGCACAAAAATCAAGAAAAAGTTAAAGTTAGCTAACAACTCTCTAACTGGAAATCCACTTAAAGATGCAAAGTATTTTACCTTTTGAATATCTTCTCTGAGCACAGGTTCTAGGTTTTCCAGTGGTGTCTATGAAATCCAAGGAGGAACAAGAAATGAACACATTTAAACATCAATTCATTTTCAATATACCAAACCATTAAGTGAACTTACCCTTGTTTTGTCACGTATTACAAACAACAAAGTTGTTTTGCGTGGGCTAAACAATCGCATCATGACCTGCGTGAAATTATCTTAACATTATGCCTTATGGATAGATGACAAACATAGATGAATTTCACTCAATCATAACATAAATTCGCATTGGTTGAAGAAAAGCATTGACAATTTCATTAACATAGAAGCATGAATTGAAGATCATGATGCATACCACTACTTTGAGGGCTCATGCTGGAGACTATAGCATATGATAATCCACGTTCACCCAACTTCACTTCTTTCATAAAATTATCTATTCCTTCCACATTGAATGTGCCGTCTCCATCGATGAGTTGAGTGGAGCAGCATCCACTATTTCTATCTGCTGAAATGGGAAATTGTTGTTTAAGGTTAGAATGTGGAAGGCATAGCAAGGGTATAGAATTTTGAATTAATTTTACTCGAATGGAAATAGATTTATCTGGACAAGGTTTCATATGATGACAAGCATAGCAAGAACACGGAATTTTGAATCAACTTTAGCCAAATATCAATATTTTTAAAAAAGTAAAAGGAAATGAGCAGTTGGACATGGTAGAGAATCAGTGAGAACATATAATTAATAGAGTGTTCTCTCAATATACGCAGAGTAACCTCATCGGATTCCAACCAAAATTGAAAAGCATATGGATTTACATATAAATAATCATATATTACAACGGGCTCACGCTTAAAATACATACAAAGTTTTACAAACCAATATTTGATGTCACTCAAAAGTCACATAGAGATCCATATTAGGATTTAGGATATTATTATTAACTTGTTATCAATCGTTCCTCTTATTGTTTCCACTAGAAATTAAATAAGTCTAAGCAGCAATCCCAAAATAAGCCTAAAAAACCTAATTACTTAACTAAACAGAAATTATACTAAAATAAGCCTAAACCCAACTTAACTAAACAGAAGCATTGTCGATGAATGAGTTGTGTTTACATACTCAACAGTTCAACAATTTTACATACTCAGCAAATCAGGAGGAGATTAGCCCTATAGTCAAATGACTCAGATAGATACAGAGGAATAGAGGATACCTACCCAGAAGCCATAAACTGCTACCTACCAGATATTTATGAATTACGATATCTATACTATATACATTTACGAATAACTTACTGAAGAAACTGCTACCTAACCAAAAGCCAGAAACTACTGCATACCCATAAGTAAAAATATGGGCAATATCTAATTGGATGCAAAAGTTGTCAAACAGTCAAAGGAGCTTAGTTGCTAATTAGGTTTGCAAGCTTTGATTATAGTTCATCATTCACCGACTAGTACCTACCCAGAAGCTAGAAACTACTACCCATGGTGGGTAGGTTGTTGCTCTATATGCATACAAATTATACATAATGAGTTGCTTAATTACATCTACAAATAACTTACTGAAGAAACTTGACATAAGCTGAAGGGAAGATGTAGTTATGCAGCAAGAATGGACCCTACAGCCAGGTTTTCTTCCTAGTGACGAAGTGTATTCAGCATATGATTTGACAGAGCTACTGAACTCCCTACAATGTCAACCATTCTAATCTTAGAAGATTTGACCCACCCAAAATATGATCCCATATTTTTTTGCGACAAAATCATTCTATTTGTTTGTTTGTTTCATGTTCAGTTAACTATAAGTACTAATAACCAACTAAGTTCACCCAAAATCTACCAAAACAAATGACAAATTTAGATTGCCACGATAATTGTACTTGGTGGTCCATGTGAACCACTGTTTGTGAAATTCTTCAATCTCTCCTTGCTTGCAGGTAGAAAGTTTAAGTGCGAAAGAGATGGAAAAAATCTTTTTGTAGAATTTCCTTCCTATTTTTTAAACATTTGCAGGACAATCTTCAGATGTGATCACGACAAATTTAGATCTAAAATGACAATGTACATTCTGCTTCACTCTCTCTATGCACAAATTTCTTCAAATGTGACCACTAATTTTACAAGGAGTTAAACATTTACTAGACAATCTTATTGTAGAATTTCACAATGACAAATTTAAGAAATGTATAAATTATGAAACATTGATCATAAAATTCTATTGTAATCTTCTATTTCATGTAACAATGGTCCATCTGAACCTTTTCTATGATAAATCTCTGATTGTATTCTTAATAACGTTAAAGGAAGGGGATAAACTGAAACCCTAGATTTAAACCTTACACCAAATTTACAATCACACAAAACAATTATGCAATTCAGACTTGAGAA
Organism: Fagopyrum homotropicum; assembly: GCA_033239125.1. Taxonomy (NCBI): domain Eukaryota; kingdom Viridiplantae; phylum Streptophyta; class Magnoliopsida; order Caryophyllales; family Polygonaceae; genus Fagopyrum; species Fagopyrum homotropicum. Next base: position 13,581,361 of record BSWB01000002.1, read on the forward strand.
TATTGGTAACTAGTAAAGCCTAACCGAAAGATGCAATTGATCGATGTTGAAAGAAGAACAAAATCGGGATAGATTAGAGAATCGCCGATAAGGGTTTGAGAGTCGAAGTGGGCAATCGTCGCCGCTTGCTAGTCATCGCTCGCTGCTCGCAGTCGCCGGCGGCCGCCCGTCGCCAATATTAGGGTAGACTGGTGGTAGAGTCGACTAGTCGAGAATTGAGTTGGGATTTGAGAACACGAACAGACATTAGAGAAGAGTGTCGACGAGTATGTATCTGAGGCCTTTAGTGACTTTTGTCTTTTTTTTAAAAAAAAAAAGGTCCGGACCGGACCGGACGGACTATGGACCGAACACCGGACCTGCTGATTTCGGTCCTGTCTGATCCGGTACAAAAACCGAACAGTACCGGAAAAATGCACATTCCTATTTGTCGCCGGTCTTCGTCTTCGTTGGCCGACTACTTATCCTTGCTAGTCGCCAAATGTTAGTCACCGAGAGGTGTCGTCTTGTTGCTAGTTGCCAATTCCCAAAAGCTCGTTTATTATTATTATTATTATTATTATTATTATTATTATTATTATTATTATTAAATGAGATTTTGTGAGTCACTAGTATTCGGCTCGTTTTATGATATGAACGAGCTTTTGGCGAGCTGAGCCCGAGCCGAAAAGTGATTGTCGGCAAACGCTAGTCATTAGTCTCGGTACCCTAAAAAATGGTGTGTTTAGCAAGCTTACAGGAAAAAAACAAGATAGACTAAGTATATTTGTTACTTGTTCAACTAATACAGATGTCGTCCTTGAGATTTGATACCTGAATATATTATATTTGATCCCGTTATGCTTGCGGGTGAGGTTATTGTTACCATTCATTAAAACTTCCACGATCACTTACCACCGAAAGGGGTGCGCTCTAAGCCGGTATCTTGAGAGCTAAGTATCACATCCAGGGTGCTAGAGACATTTTTCATATGATGGCAACAAGAAAGGGCTCACATATCATTAGAGGGGTTGCTTGGAGAGTAAGTGAGACGCTGAAATATGGGGCGGTTTGGTGGGTACGAAATGGCCTCTCGGTCCAGTTATGGCATGATCGATGGATCGATTCGACGCCCCTTCAACTTTCGGCCCTTAGTTTCAATCATATATAAACGTACTGCCATGAATCGTATCCACATTTGGACAAATACGGACAAGTTTGTTCGGGTAAACAAAAGTGTATGTAAGATATTCGAGGTCCAAGATTAGGGCTCGGTCCAAAAAGATGGATAAGAAAAGTGATTTTGTCCGATCCAAGTTCAGGTTTGTCTAATCTAACTTTACTACGAGTCTAAGACTCTAAACCAAGTGTCTAACAAAGCTTTACAACAATTGTATATGTGAATAATAATGAAAAGATTTTTAATAAATGTTTGACGAGAACTTGTTTTTGAAGTGATATATCTAGATGATTATGTGAATTAAATAATTATGGATTGTAGTCGAAATACTTTCGTATTGCGTTTAAATTAATTACGCTTATATCACACAAATAAACGTTATCGTTATCTTTAAAGAAAAACAACTCCTGTTATAATTAAAAATTTTCTTCCATTATGATAGCAAGTTTAACCGGAATTAATTTACCGAATCCCTTAACACAAATAGATCAACTTTTATTTTGATGAGGTTTTACGTTCATCGTGCACCAATGGTCTTTCTCCTTCCTTTTCAAATACCCTCTCACATCTTCTTTTTTATAATGGAAAGCGGTTAGATCCCATAGATGGCGTGAAATGTCGTAAAAGATCGGCAGACGGACTAACCGTCATGAAGGACGGGAGCAAAGGAGAAAAAGAAAACACAAAAATACATATAAAAAAACCCGAAAGCAAGAAAGTCTTCTAGGGAAATCAACATGATCCAGTCTGCAGGAAGCGACGAGCATGAACGTTCCTCTTCAAAGGAAGTAAACAGGTAGAAAGTTTGGGGAACAACTCTCCCATCTTCTTTTAATTCTCATCTCAAAGTCACAAACCATGTACAAGAACACTAATTAAGTATCAATCCCTTCTAGAAGGTTCAATAACGAAATCTATGAAGTTAAGACTTTGCGCCATCCTTTTAGTTGTGACTTTCATCAAAAATTCGTTCACGAGTCTCTGTCTTTGGCACCGGTGCCCGACTCTACTACAGATGCAACCCCATTTGCCCCCACATCCGTCTAGCTTCGTCGTTTTCTTATTTACTCTTCCGTACTTTATTATATGAGAAAAATTGACGAATAATATAATCAATTACATTTTATAAAAATTGTATTTTCTTAACGATAAACTTCGTGTGGAGATGTGTAGTACAGGTCCGACCGCTAGATGCTACATATTACTCCTAAGATGTGCTACTCATAGACCCATAGTGTGGTACCATTAGACCTTTTTTTTAGCTATAAATCTTATTTGCCCAACACGGACAATAATAATAAAGTTATGAAGCTTAAAAATTGACATTGTACGGAGGTATCAAAACCACAGAAGAGATTAATCGGCATAAAACAAGTAAATTACAAATAACAAAACTAATAAAGATAAGTACTTAAAAATCGGAGTAGATCCACGGTTCAATTTCGTGTCACACTTCTCTGTTAGGTCAATCCTTCTATATATTAAATTAATAGTAGCCAACAAGAGAGGATTGAAAAACTAAGTTAAGATTTAGATAACTAATCTAGAGAAGCTCTTGCATGAAATATATGATCTTATCAAAATTCTTTGCTATGGCTTTGTGGGTTTTCTTTGTCATTTGGTCATCCAACCATTTACATGACTTATCATATTTTGGGCCGGTTTGGTGGAGAGATTACTATGGTATTATTGAGGGATTATGTGAAAAGATTACATTGAGGTATAAAAGTTGACATTTTTCTCACCCCTCTTAAACTTGAGTTATGAAGTTATAACTTTTCACATGATCTTCAAGGTCTACTACACTAAACATCAATCCCTTTTTAACACACAAATTCAGCTATAGACCAACTGAGTATTGGTTAGGGTTCCATTATATAATGATTTGTTTTGTATCTGCTTAAATAATTCTGAATCATATTATGTAATCTAAAAATGATCCTATTCTATACTATGAAACACTTTGTCCATTTTAACACACAAATTCAGCTACCGAATAGCTATAGTTAAGGTAAATAATATAGAGGTTGAATTTCAATGTATTATATATGATACCCAACAAACACTATACGAAGATGATACAAAACCCGTGGGCATTCTCTACCAAAAGTTCAAAACCCAGCAGCATTTACACAACACTATGATACACTCGTAATCGTAGTCTAAGTCATCTAAAGATCACACAACAAACACTTATACAAGCCAGCGTATGACAACTACTATATCAAGATCCTTCAAATCATTTCATATGCACATCATCAAGCTTTCCCAGAAATCCGACTTAAACGACATGAGATGTTTTACATACCTGATCATAGACAAGTTAGCCCAACTGAATCATGTTTCTTGTGTTTTCACCGGAATCCAGTTGGCTTCGCCTGAAGGAGGAGCGTCTCTCCTGGCCCGTGATATATATCCCACAACATAGCCCATAAAGGCGCCAAGCACCAGCACACTTGCTCCTTTAACATACTTTGCAAAAGCAGGCTCTGAATTGTGAGTTACTATCACTGGATTTGCAACATTGCTGTGATTTTCAACATTGCTGCTTTTAGGAGATTCAGCTGAACCGCCATTGATAACTTTCCCAGATGCTAAAATTTGCATTGTGTCATGCACTTCACCATCATGGTTTCCTACATAGGAGACAGTAAGCCTCTCTTTTGTTGCCACAAGCCTAATGTAACCAAATTCCCCACCACGGTACATAGACCGTTCTGGTTGTGGAAACTCGGGAAGATCTGGGTGAGTCGGTCTAGGTGCCCAGATAGGTTGCCAGTCTTGCCCAGCCATTCCTATCACCATATGAACCGGGTATTCCTCCTGGTACTGCTGCTTCAACCCCGTCCTTCCACATGTGAAGTTATTCAACGGGCAAAATCTTTCATACCTGTGGACATGACCCCACAAGGCAAGGCTCACATTGTTCTTCACAAACAACGGTTCTAAGTTGTCGAGCAATTTCTGCCTTATTGAGCCATCCCTGACTTCATTGCTTGTCGTGTACATTGGTCTGTGCCCTTGTACAACTACAAACGGAGTCTTATTCCGGTCAACCGACTCTAAATCATGCTTGAGGAAATAATACTGGCTGCCCCCTTGAAGGAAATTGGTCTCAGTTGAGAAATATACAAAATGGACCGAACCCTTACTAAATGAGTAGAACAGATTCCGAGTAGCCGGAGCCCGCATTCCGGTTGGTTCTGATGAGTTTCCAGGCATTTTGAATCTTAGACTATACGGCACCCCACATTCTCCACCTCCATCTTTACCATAAATCCAAGATGCCCAATCTGGTTTCCATGGTTGCGCTGGCCAGTCATATTCATGATTGCCAATGCAAACATGGTAGCCGACTTTGGAAGCAACAGGCTCAATTTGATTAAAGAAGTTATCCCATATCCACGCATAGCCTCTGGCATAGCTGATGTCTCCAATGTGTGAGATAAAAGCAGGCTTGTCACCAAGAGCTTCAATGTCTCGGAGGATCCACTTGATGGTAGATTCACTTTCATCTTGTGTCCGGATAAAAGTATTGTAAGGAGCTGCAGTCCCCATATCTCCGAACATAAAAGCTATAGTTTCATCAGAATCTTCATTCCTTGACACAAAACTGTATGTCTTGCTCCAACCACCTGAGTCACTTCCAACCTACAACAGAAAATAAAATCAGCTTAACAATGCAACAGCTACATTGGCAAGTATGGTTAAGATATTAATTTGATCTAAGCAACTGCAAAATCCAAATTAATTGCACTCAGCTATAGGAACCAAAGATCTATCATTAAAGATCATAAACCTTACCCATTCCCACAGAAGACTGTCAGCTAAAAGGGCTTCTTGAAGCAGTTAGTATATAACAGGAAACACAAGATTATATTTTTTACATCAATATTAAAAATCAGCACATCAGAAGAAAACAGCAATTAAGCTAAGAAGAAGATATGGAAAGAAGAAACCAAAAATTGGATTACAAGAAGCAAAATCTCATCTTATTATTCCTGATACTTGCTGGCAATACTGCAGTAGGCTTCTGATTGAACAATACAGCATATAGATCAATCAATCCAACACAAAGCACATCACTCCAATTTACATGATTCACGTAATGATTATGTTTCTGATATCATCAACTGAAGCTAGCTAAATCAACAATTATATCAGCTAACAGTTACTCTAAACTAGCATAAAATTATCAAATGTTTATCATTACCTGGTAATAATACCTCTTCCCTTTCTTCAAATCCTTCATAACACCATCATGAATAAACCCGGGATCTCTCCACCCAACGCTCTGATTCGCTGGCGAATCACACATATCCTCTCTTTCATACCTAGCCACAGTTGTTGCGGCCTTGGCAACCATGGCATCCTCTTTCTCCCCGTACTTAACAAAGCTCTCTCTCCCATCTCCTGTCACAAACATAACCCGCATATCATCCTCCTTGTCCGTGAACGATAACCGGAGCTGCTCAGGCGAATTAGGGTTTTCAAATCTGAGCTCCTCAGATCGCGCGAGGAGGTGACGAATCCCAGGCAAGGGGTTCTGGTCGTGGTCTTTCTTGGTCTTGGCGGTGATTTCCGATTCAGACCAGCGGAAGATCCGGAATTGGTAGGGAGAACGGAGGTTGATAAGGGGGAAGGAGAGTGAGCCATGGCCGGATTGCCAGGTTGAGGAGGAGTTGAGGAAGAAGTAGCCAATAAAGTCGGGATTAGAGGAATTTGATGGGGAGTAGATGCCGAGCCAATCGAGGTTGGAAGGAGAATCGACCCCGGACCATTGGACTTGGACGGTATCGCCTGATTTCTGGAGGGTTTTCGGGGAGAAGGAGATGGTGGTGGCGGCGAGAACGGAGGATATGAGGGAGAAGATGGTGGTGGTTATAAGGAGGAAGAGGAAGAACGGCGGTGGTGATTGCGGCGGGGGATGGCGCATCGTGAAATTATCCGGCGAGGGGGAATTCTGATGGATTCGAGGGAATGGCGGATGGTGGGAGATTTTTGAGATGGAATGTCACATATCAAACATACTACTTTGCTTCAACAAACGGGGTTGGTCCGAAATCCAAATCGTGAAAGTTACTATTATTTCTTTGTTTTTAGGTAGGTTGTATATTTTCACGGTAGAGGATTCTTCATTCATAACTTTACATCATTATAGTGGACGTCTCGGTTCTCCTACGTTTATGTAACGAGTTAGATTAAAATTACGGTTTAACTCTATCTAGAAAAGTATATGTCATTGAAAAAGTGGGTATATTCTTCTATACTTTTGCACAAGAAGCTCGGTTCGTGTTGTTGCTAAATACTTTCAAAGGTCAGCCGAAACCGTACATCGAGCATTTTATAGTGTATTGAATTTCATTAACTATTGTGGACACGAAGGTTGTGGACTTGCATGTACTCTTATCCTGACCCAAGAATCGAAAATTTTCCTAAAATACCGTCACATATTGCTGTAGACCCGAGATATAAGGATTACAAGGTACGCGAAAATCGATTGAAATGAATGATTAAAACATGCTACGTTTGTTTACTAAACGGTATATCTTTTTCTATTTAGGATTGCACTGGTTGTCTTGACGGTACACATTATTGCATGCATCTTTGAAGTTTCACAAGGTCCCTTCATCGGTCTTAAACATACGGTGACATTCAATGTCCTTTCAGTATATGATTTTAATATGTTGTTTAGTTTGTTTTGTTTGGATGGGAAGGGTCCGCTCATGACGCAAAAGTTCTCGATAATGCATTTGTAATCCAGATATGGGCTTTCCACTCCCACCTTTTGACAAGTACTGTCTTTGGGATAAGGGTTATGCAAATAGGCCGAGTTTTCTAGTTTCACATTCAAAGATCCGGTATCACTTGAACTAGTTTGATAACGAGCCACCAAGCAACAAAAAAGAAACGTTTAACCAGACACACTCTTCTCTAAAAAGTTGTATTAAATGTTGTTTCGGAATCTTGAAAAAGAGATGGAAGCTGTTAGTTGTCATGTCATGTTTCCCCGACTACACAACTTCATTCGATTTTACTCATGGTACGATGACTTGTTAGAAAATGTAGAGGAACCCTCAATGACAAGCCAAGAGGGTGGAGAAGATGTAGAGGACAACACAGACAATGGAAGAAGAATGTGTCATATTTGTAATCGTATTGCTTCTGCAATATGGAACACAAGAAAGAGTATGTAAGTTTATAAATATGGTATGACATTAATGTTGTTTGATTTTTGTGGAACTATTGTAGTGGTTCAATTCAAAGGTCCTTTCTTTAGGCGTAAACATACGGTGACATTAATGTTGTTTGATTTTTGTGAAGCTGGTGTAGTGTTTAAAATCCTCATTGTTTTCCTAGTTTCATAAGCCTTACCTAAAAGTACATTACATACATAAAAAGTACAACCCTGGTAACTAACCTCCAAACGAACGCATTAAAACAATTTTCAGATTTAAGTTTCTTTTTTTGCTATTTCTCTTGAGTAAGTTCTTGAGTTAATGCTTCACTATCAACACTCTTCTCCATTTCCCTCATACATATCACTCAAACTTCATACTCCAATAGTTTCTTATCATCACATAATCCTTGCACGAAGTCCCTTAATATTGTAGAGCATCCACTATCATCGAAGCATTACATTAACATCTCATCTTCAATTGAATCATCCTCACCCAACGATATCCCATGTCTCCACACAAATAGAATCGTCTTCCCATTTTTACCTGCATTATATATAACAAGAAAGAAATTAAAAGATAAATTGAGTGACAGTAATAAGTGATTATAAGTGATTATGTATGTACTCAAATGTCTCTAGATAGACATAATCGCAATCATTCACAGAGTAATAACATGGCAGCCAACAATCAAGCCCAATCTTACTTCCACCCATTTTACACAAATCAATCAATCACTTGGCCCCCTAACAAGTCATATTCATCCACCAATTTAACTAAAATATATCCCTTTCTCCACCCTTTTTTCCCTTAATTTGGGGTGAAAATATGAAGGCCAACAATCTATCAACATACTACAGATAGACAAAATCACAATCATTCACAAAGTAATAAAAGGCAAAACATAGGGTACCTATGCTTAGGCAAAATATTGTCACAGGGATATGCTCAAGAACTAGCAAACTCGGTACAGATTTGACTTTCAGTCAATAGGTTATGAACCTCGATTGTACTAAATTTTGGGCTTCTTCCAAACTTTATGTATAGTTTGAGCAGAAGATAATTTTATATGTACAAAGTTAAGAAACAAGCCAAAACCCATAATGAATTGGGGTTGGGATAAGGAATGTGATGACATCTACTCTCCCCCTCCCCACTGGATAGCATTCAACAGTAAGACTAATTGACATTGGGACACAACTGTTGCTTTCAATTTCTTAAATTAATGACAAAGACAGCAATGTGAGTAATAAAAGCTGACTTTCCCCCTTTCCCTCTCCCCCCTCAAAACTACTTGTCATCATACATGTAAATCTCCAGTGGTCTCCCCAATTCATCTTCTTCCTCCCACCATTTCAAACCCAGAGAGTAGAGTTCTCCATTTCCATGGCAATTTCTCTGCCCTCTTTCATCTCAATCTTTTCACTTTTCTCCTTCCTCTGTTTCTTGATCTTCCTCTCCAAAACCCATTTCACAAATCCCCTGTTTCTCCAAAAATCTCCTCCCCTGACCCACCACCGCCGCCCATATCATCTCCGGCCACCGCCTCCGCCGTCTTATGTGAACGGCGATATTGACCCCATATACGGTGTTGAGAATCGGTTAGTTCCAAGTGGGGCCAACCCTCTTCACAACTGAAACAGAGCAAGGTAAAGCGACAAAAGCATTCAGATTTAGAACAGAGTAGCATAGCCAGATTTCAAAAACAATCATCTTGAGCTCTGTTTCCAATCTTGCTTCTGGGTTGTTTTCTTTTTGGTTTTAGTATGTAATCTCGAGAAGGTAAGTATAATTCTAGACAGAAACAAGAATGGAAATGGTTTTGCTTTTCCTATTTCCAGTCTTCTTTTGTATAGCAAGATTTTAGGTCAAAATAGTAGGTGAAGGCATTGTAAATGTTCATATAAGTTTTACTATTATAGATTGGATTACACTGATGAGTGATTTGGTTAGGTGGGATATTTTGATATGTTTGCAGGAGTATTTGGATGTCAGAAATTAGCCTTCTTGAGTTGTATAATTTTCATTTGCTTCTTTTGAGACCCCAATTTGGTCTCTGCTTCATCTCTCATAAAGCATATGCAACCCAAGGAAGAAGCTGTACAAGTAACATGTGCAATAAATAGTGCATTTAAGAGCACTTTTGTAATGCAATAAATTTTGAATAAATAATGTCGTTTAATAAATTTCAGTTACATACAGTTTTCATATTTAAATTCAAATAAACTATACCAATAATGGTACAGTATTTCATAAACTCTTGTTCGACACTTACAAGCTAACAAGTTTGAGGATCGTCTTTATAGGGGTTCTAAACCCGTAGAAATATGGGCTGGATGGGCCGGAAATATGCACAAATGTCACTCTGTTTTGTTCGGGCCTTAATCGTTGCCCATGTTTTCTCACAACTAAATTTGTACGGTTGTCTGAACGGCCAAATTATCTTTGCATTACAAACGTAATGTTAAGTGTTAAAAAGACTCGGATATTTTGTGTGAGCAAGAGCTGAAAGGGTTTGTCGTTTGTGACTTTGTCGTTTGTGACTTTATGAGTATGTGGTTTGTGCAAAACATAGTGATCGAGATTGAGAGAGAGGAAGATGAAGTCGATAGGTAAACAACTCTATGAGTATGTGGCTTGTGCAAGACAGAGGGATCGAGATTAGGAGAGATGAGACAATTGGTAATATGGTTTTGAGTTTTGGATTGAGTTTGAGGATATAACTTGGAGGTGTGATGATTAGTTGGGTTGAGTGCTAACATTTATATGATACAAAGTATATAGTTATACGTATGCGGATATGTTGGAACCAATATTTTATATAAGTAGTGTGTCAGGTTTTTCGGACAAATTTTTGGTGGGCTCCGACCATAGTCAACACTGGAAAACGGAAGCATTGATTTCGTCTCATGAGCATTGAATTGTGGTATACTTGTTTGTTAAAATTGGATTCCGAGTGAGTGAGATAATAATCCCTGAAGTTACGGATAAAAAAATAGAAAACTTGAGAAAAAGAACAAAAATGTAGTTATCCCTAATCAACTAAGAGGGGTAGAAGCACTATAATATATAAGGAGGAAAAACGCTTAAAGGTTGTTGACCTTTGGATCATTACCCATTTTCATTGGGGAGCGAGCGTAACTAACTAACCACATGCACGCCGAGCCGAGCCTCACGCTAGCACGGATCGGACTGACGTTGTTGGGTTAGCCACTCAAGGCTATCATTAGACCCAATATCGTAATGGGATGCAAAGTTTAAATGGTCTGAGCCAAAAGATTTGGTCAAGTTAAGCATCAACCAAATAAATGAAAAACGAATTTAATTCAAAAATCCTGATTTAATTGAATATCCGGATTTAAAAACTATATAACTTACTAAAACTAAGGATACTAATGTCATGTGTCAAGCAACGAGTGATGCCACATCAACTTTTTGGTAAAATATTTACTAAATTGTCATTGTTATTAAAAATTATATTTTAAATATTTAGAAAATTAATCTCTTGCCAATATTTTTTTAATGACGTAATTTACATCTAGATTTTGATCTAATTAACCTAACTAATCTACTTAAGTTATAAATAAAAATTAAAGATTTGAAATTTACATATGTCGTTGATAAAAATATAAGATTTGAAATATACGCTTGTAGTTGATAAATCAAATATTCAAATACGCTTGTAGTTGATAAATCAAATATTTGTTTCCCGGTGGGAAGTAGAGTCAATAGTTTACGCATCTCCGGCGTATCGAAGTGATTACTAATTAACCCATTTTCTATTTGATGAATGAACGTTTAGATGTGCCGGACACCATTCACTCTCTTTCCCGTAAAATTTTTTTTATTTATTTTTATTAACGATACGCATAAATTTCAAATCTTTTCCTAATAAATACCCGTGCAAGACACGGAAAATAAACTAGTTTCACATAAAAGCGTTGATATCCTTTGTATTTTGAGAATGCCTATAAAGGGGTCTCATCTTCTCATTCGAACACACAACAAAAGCTAATGACAAAACGTCTTTCTCCCCTCTGCCTTTCTCTTCAAAACTCGAGAGTGCAACACGAACGCGATTCGCCAGAATTTCAAAGCCATTACGAGTCTTGGATGTAGCGCAATTTTATCTTGGAATTCGGAACGATATGTCAACCGACGCAATCCGGGACGCTTTTAGTATTAAGGGCATAAATCTTCTATTTCAACTCTGTACACTAACGGTGTTGTAATTCTAGGAGTTTTCCCCCTTAATTTTGACGTTCTTACAGTTTTCGGAAGAAGTATTGAAAAAAACGCTCCTATAATCTTAATTCTGAAAAATGACAATTTCTTTCGTAAACCTGTTATGCACTAATGTTTCTTTGAGTTTTGTAGATTCATAATTCGGAGTAATTATTGTCGGAATTTTTTTGTCGAAAAACTAACTATTTTCGTGCAAGAACCGTTGCATCCGATTTTTTTTTCATTTTAGTTTATTGTAAAAAAAAATGACATTCATTTTATGCTTCTAGCATTTTAAAAAACACAAGACCATTATTGTCATCGATTGCTTATTATTATCAATACTTATTTTCGCATGTAATATTTGAAAACAAAGTTCCAAAAGTCTTTTATTAATCTATTATGAGAGATAATTTTCGAAATTTTTAATAGAATATTTGTCGACCTATCTATCTATCTATCTATATCTATTTATCTATACAAATGGATAGAAAGATATATAGATCTTGGTTTTAGTGACAGATGAGGCTCCTTACGAAGAGGAGGTGATGAGAAATTTGTTATTTTTTTACTATATCCGTCATTTTTATATGGTAATTAGATACTTTGTATTTTAGAATAATTATATGTGGTTGCTATTTAAAAATCAATATGTATTTACTACAACAATAAATTCACAAGAATTAACCTATTATCCTACCTCGTTTATTTTTCCATTCCGACGTCGTCAACAATTCAAACTGCCATTAGAGAAGGTTTCATTTTTCTATTCGTACAAAAATATTTGCACGAGCATGTATTATACATTTAAGTGTACATGACGAGACAACTTGGAACTTACAAAACCTTTCACAACAAGGAAAATATGATTGACAATCTTTGGGATTGGTAGTGACAAATATCCCAAACTTGATGAAATGCCAACAAATTTTTATCAAAAATACGGACATATCATTGGTCGTACCGTACTTAGACTAGTAAAGAGCTTTCGTAGAACTGGAAAAATTCTGAGTAAAAGAGGTAAGTAGGCTATTCTGTATCACTGTAGAATGAGTAGACAATTATGTATCATTGAGAATAAACTAGGCCCCTTGCAAATTTACAAAAAGGTAAATTCTCCAATAATTGAATATTTTTCCAAAAATAATAAGATTCTCTTAATTAATATGGTTGTTTTGTATTTAAATAAGGAAAATGATATTTATTATCTATAATAAAGGAATCAGTTACACCTAGAAAAATCTCTTTCAATGTCATTCCATTATCACAATAACCACATTTTTTAGGGCGATAACCACCATTTTTCACAGATAATCGATCACCGTCATCCAAAATCGTTGCTTTTGTGTGGTTGGTAGGGAATTCGGTTTATGAATTGACAGAAATCGTTGAGGATCGGAACCGACGAAGTAATCATTCGATTTGAGGATCTGTATCTGCAATCGTTGCTTTTGTGCGATATCCACCATTTTTCACAAAGAGTCGATCACGATAACCACCATTTTTTGGACGAAGAATTCATTACAGTTGAGAAGATATCATTTGATCTGAAGATCTCCGTCGGCAAATCCAGATTTGTAAGGTATGTTTTCCTTCAACCTTTTGCACCATTTTTTTTTTCATCAATGGAGTCGGAACTGTAATTGGGTGCCATTGTTGTTGTAAAAAATTGTGCACTGTCTGTGAATTTTATGTACCCTGTGAAAATTATGTACAATGTGAAATATGTAGAAATGACTATTTATGTACTCTTTATTAAATACGTTTAAATTTACAAACATTAATTAATGAGTCTATGTACACATAATTTTGGATTATGTAGATGTTGTTAATATGATGTATAGTAGATTAGTGAATGTGAAACAGTAATGTACACAAATTTTACTAGAATGTACTAATTATGTATAGATTTGTGCTGGAATGTGAAACAGTTATGTACAGATTTTACTGGAATGTGAAACAGTTATGTACATGTTTGTGCTGTTTGTAAAAATTATGTACAGATTTGTGCTGTCTGTGAAAATTCTGTACAAAATTTGTGCTCCGATTTATGCTCAGAAACCGTATCCCGGAAAAAAAATTATGTACATATTTATGCTCCGATTGCAGGTTGAAGACGAAGAAGACGAGTGTTGTTGGAGTTGCGTCTGAAGAATCTTCACGAAAACAATGGCGCTTTTTTCCGGAAGGACTTGAGAGTGGAAGTTGAAGATGAAGATACGATTCCCATATCTTCAATTAATATTCAGTTGCCTTTTTAATTTAGTTTATCTTTTTAATTTTTGACAGTTTTTATTCCTTTTACGTAAAAACCCTTAAATAGATTCTCTTATTTCAAAAAATTTCAATTTTATTTACATTTATTTTTTGGCTAGAAAATAGAGGGCCTAGATTGTATCTGTGTTAAAAAAAGAGCTTCTCTACACCAATTTTCTCAAAAATTCTAAAAGAGAATAATTACACATTCATTGCCTTACACTAGTACAAATACCCCCTAGACCCCAGTTATTTTGTACATGGGAACCCGGTTAAGGAAGCGTGGTTAACGGGAGCGAGGTCCGAGCGTTCGCACCTCGGTAAATGTCACTGAGTTAATATTTTCGGACCCCGATTTTTTAATAACCGGGGTAAAAGTCGGACCTCGGTTATTTTAAAAACCGGGGTTAAAGTCGGACCCCGGTTATTTATAAAAAACCGGGGTCATTTTCGGACCCCGGTTTTTTTATAAATAACCAGGGTCCGACTTTTATTTTTTTTTTAAAAAAATGCAGATTTCGGACCCCCAATTCCAAATTTTTTTTAAAAAAAACACCACGGTTCTTTTTAGAACCGTGGCTGCATGATATTGCTGCAAGTATAAATCACACCACTATTAAGCATAATCTCCTGATAATTCAATTTCAATTACTTAAAAACTTTTCACATGTGGTACTGCTTCAAGGTACTCCAAAGTTCTCTTCATGACAATTACTTAAACCATCTTAGTTATTACTTATTCAAAAAGAAAATGACCTGTGTAGTATAAGAAATAAGGGCAAAGCGAGAGCGTCTGTACCACATTCTGAAATACCATTAGGGAAGTCCTTCTTCTGCCCCTCTTTAGCTACTGCAAGCTCATTGCGATCGAAATTATCTTCCTCCAGTCTCTTATGAAGACCTTCCAGTGAGATCCCATTTATAACCACAAGTGGATCTATAACATTTCCTAATGACTTAGACATCTTACGGCCATGTGCATCACGGATCATCGGATGCAGATACACTTGCAAGCATACCAAATTATACTTTACGAAAAAAGAACATCATAAGTAGGAAAAACAATAAAATAGATTTTTAAAATATGAAGTTATTTCCCCCTTTCCTCAAGCAGATAAGTAGCACCAGAGTGCATAAGTATAACCAATTCAACATGACAACAATGGAACAAGACATACTTTTCATATAAGAAACACATTACCTTTTTGAATGGCACATCACCTCCAAATTTAGTACATAACATCACCATTCGAGCAACCTAGAGGAAGAGAATGTCATGTCCAATTTCAAGAACCGAAGTTGGATAAAATGCCTTCAAATCAGATGTATCATCCGGCCAACCTAAAACTGACAGCGGGAAAAGACCAGCGGAGAACCATGTGTCCAGAACATTAGGGTCTTGAGTTATCTTGAAATTCCTGGCTGTAAATAATCTTTCATCCTCTTTTTGCGCCTCATGCTCATTTCTACCAACTACCCAGTGATCATTATAAGCGCCAACCTCCTTCAACTGATCATCTTCCAGTGTAACATACCAGGCAAGAACACGGTGACCCCACACCACAACTACCTTGATATACACCAGTCCCGAATATTCTCAAGCCACCTGTGATAGTTTCAAAACCTCCCATTAGTTGGGACCAATTGAAATTGCCAATTCAGCTTACTATACCGGTAAATGTGGTCATTTCTTCAAAGATCATGAGGGAAACAAAGAAGTAGACTTAACTAGAAAGTTGATAAATATATGCCATTAAAGAGTGTGTCTAGAGATTAAGATGAGCATCAGTAGCAGCAGCCTCTCCTGCTTCTCGAATTAGATGAAAGTATTTGTTTTGACTTTTAGCACAAGACTATATAACCAAGCATGATAATTAATCATAGTCGAGTACCTTGTGACCAAACTTTGTGTATCATTCCCAAAAGTGAGCCCAATGTCTGATGTACCTCTAAGGTACCTAAATATCCTCTTCACAACTTGCTAATATTTATTTCTTGATTGTCCTATGATCCTGCTCACAACACTAACAACTTGTGCCAAATCTAGTCTTGTGCAAACCTTAACACATCAAGCTCCCTACCTCACTAGCATAAGGGAATCATGACATATACCCCTTCTTCACATCCGATTGAAGTGAAAACAAAGTGGTAAGATGAATGTTAGTAACACTAGGTGTACCAGTAGGCTTGACTGATGACATTCCGAACCTTGACAATGCCTTTTCAATGTAGCCTTTTTGTGATAAGAAAATCTTCTTATAAACCATATCTCTAATAATCTCCATTCTTAAAGTTTTTTGAACTGCTCCAAGATCCTTCATCTCAAACTCAACACTTAGAGGACCTTTTAGTTTTTGAATGTCATACTTGTTATTTGCAGCTATTAGCATATCATCTACATAGCAGACTAGATATATGAGAGAATCATCCTTCAACTTGTTATTAAGTACACACAACAATCATAAGTACTCATATTGTAACCAATGTCTATCATATACGTGTCAAATCTCTTGTATCACTGCCTCGAAGACTGCTTAATTCCATATAAAGACTCCGTCAGCATGCAAACATAGTTATCTTTCCCTCGAACTTGGAAACCATCCGGTTGAGTCATGTATATTTATTCTTCTAACTTTCCATGCAAGAAAGTTGTCTTTACATCAAGTTGTTCAAGTTCTAGATCATGATGCGCCACTATTGCTAGTAGCACTCTGATGGAGGTATGTGTGACTACCATCCAGAAAATCTCATTGTAATCTACTCCCTCTCTGTGATGAAAATCTCTTGTAACAACTCGAGCGTCACACTTGACCCCTCAACAAAAGACATCCATTCATTCTTCTTGAAAACCCATTTGCAAGTAAATTTTGCTCTCTCTAGGCGGTATGACTAACTCTCAAGTTCAATTCTTAAAAACCTATTTGAGTTTAGATAAAATATCCAATATATGATGCATAAAAGTAAAAATATAATATTTTATTGAAAAAATAACTAATACATGATATATAAAAGTGAAAATTTGGAACTTACAAAACCTTTCACAACAAGGAAAATACGATTGGCAATCTTTGAGGACTCTCAATTTAGGTCAATAAAACTAGACATAGAAAGAAAAATTTGTATTTATGGCAATAAAACTAGACATAGAAAAAACAAATGACAAGATAGAATGGTCCTTCATCTTAGCAATTTTGTTTGTTTTTTTTTGGACAAACTCAGACGATAGATTGAAGAAGTATCTCCATTATTTCTTACCCCATCTTGATTGTGGCATCCTTATAAAACCAACAATGCCAAACAGAGGACTCCGTCAGGGTGATCCATTGTCCCTATGTTCTTTAACTTGGAAGCTGAAAATGATTAAAAAAAAAAGCAGGAGGATTAGCTCTCGTAGCTCAGTTGGTTAGAGCACCCGTTTAGTAAGCGGGAGGGTTCGACTCTCAACGAGAGCAACGCTAAACATGAACATTAATGTCTTTTCTAATTTATTAGATTTGAAATATTAAAATTATATTTTTATTAATGAAATAATCTGTTGTCTTCTAAAAGGATAGAACTTATAATTATAATTATTATTATATCAATCAGTAATTAATATGGATTAATATTCAATCTTTACGTGTACGTAAGTTGGAAGAGATATAAAAGATAACTTGTATTTATCATGCATAATTTTTATATGCTAAACATGAACATTATTGACTTATCTAATTTATTAGATTTGGCATATTAAAATTATATTTTTATTAAGGAAAGAATCTCTTATGTTCGATCTTAAAGGATAAAACTTATAATTATTATAATTATATCACTAATTAATTAATGTGGATTAATATTGTAAGTTGAAAGAGATATGTATGCACCAAAAAAATAAAACTTGACATTCGGAATTCACATTATAAAGATGGAAGAATAAATAAAAGATAAAAGGATTGGAAGAAATAAAAAAAAATAATGCTGTAATGATAAGATATTTTTGAAAACTCTTATCTATCTTGAAGACAACAGGCATAGCCATTAGCGGATTAGCCACTGTATAACTATAAATACAGGTATCCTCTCCGTCAAATTAAAAGTAAAGCAATTCTGATCGATCGAGAAGCTTGAATACGAAGAAGAAGACGACGATGGCTCTAAAAGCAAGACTGGTTGTTCTCCTCGTGGTGTTTGCTGTTTCATGTTTTTCACTATGCAGCGCCCAAACTGATGTAGGGGTAAAGGTTACTGTGGCAGGAGCCACCACCATTGCCAATACAGATGATAACTTCATCTGTGCGACTCTAGACTGGTGGCCGGCGGAGAAGTGTGATTACGGGCAGTGTCCTTGGGGCAAAGCCGGGATCCTTAATCTGGTAAGTGTAGTGTTTTGTTTTGTATTGTTTTGGGACACTTAATTAAGGTTCTTACGTAAGTACGTTTATGTATGTGTTGCATGCAGGATCTGCGAAACGAGATCCTCTTCAGAGCAACTAAGGGTAAGTAGTAGTAGTACTGTAATTAATCTAATCTAATGGTATAATTACTTGTTTAGTGGTTACTAATTATGTATGTATATACATGTAAAACAGCCTTCAGTCCGTTGAGGATAAGATTAGGAGGATCTTTAGAAGATCAAGTCGTTTACAACGTCGGACAAGCGATTGAGAGTTGCCCGCAGTTCCAAAAGCAATCCGATGCCAGATTCGGGTTTAGCCACGGATGCCTTGAGATGCAGAGATGGGATGAGATCAACGAGTTCATGAATGACACTGGGTACCTATCTACGTCACAGCTGAATCTTAATTATAGCTGCTCGATCGATCATCAAAAGAAGTATATTAATGTACTGTTTGCTTTGTTTTCAGGGCTTTGTTTACCTTCGGTATTAATATAGGGTTTGGAAAGATGAGAGTCAAGGGACAGGACGACTTCTTTGGAGATTGGAACCCGCGGAACGCCGAAGATCTCATGATATACACTATCAAGAAGGGCTACAAGATTGACTCGTATGAGCTAGGAAACGAGCTGTGCGGCAAAGGAGTATCAGGAAAGATCGATGCAGTTCAATACGCAAAGGACATGCAAAGGCTGAAACAGTTAGTCCTGAAACACTACCCCGACCCGAGGCAGCAGCCAAAGGTGTTGGGTCCAGCCGGGTTTTTCAACCAGGAGTGGTTCGACACGTTTCTGCGTGTTACGGGACCGGACGTACTAGACGGAGTAACCCACCACATCTACAACTTGGGTGCGGGCAGGGACCCGGAACTTATTAACAAGATACAGGATCCATGGTTCCTGTCGGCAATAGCGCAGACATACAAGGACGTAGCGGAGAGCGTGAAGAGGTTCCAACCGCAGACGGGGGCGTGGGTTGGAGAGGGAGGGGGCGCATTCAACAGCGGGGGCAAGGACGTCTCCCACACCTTTGCAAACGGGTTTTGGTATTTGGATCAGCTGGGCATGACATCTACCTTTGACCACAAGGTGTACTGTAGACAGTCCTTGATTGGAGGCAACTATGGTCTGCTCAACACAACTTCTTTCCTTCCCAATCCGGACTACTATGGGTAATTAGTTACTTACTTGCTAATTATGTATGTTAATCTTAATTAATTATCAGCAAAATCTCAAGTGTTTGTTTGTTTGTTTGTTGTTGGATGGATGGATCAGGGCCTTGTTGTTCCACAAGCTGATGGGCAAGGGAGTGCTTGCAGTCTCACACAACCGCGGTCCCCGTCTCCGCACATACGCTCACTGCTCAAAGAACACGGTAACATATATCATATATCTAAATCATCCTAGCTAGCTACCCTGTTTAATTTGTATTCTATGCTAATATATATATATACACATACATTTTGGATGGATGCAGTCTGGCGTTTCCTTTCTGTTCATCAACATGGACAAGAAGGCCACGTTCAACGTCTCCCTCACCAACGATCTTAGCCTAACACAGGGCCCCCAGGATGTCCTTACCAGATTCATAGGCTCCGCCGACAGGGAAGAGTACCACTTGACGCCACAGGACGGCAACATTCAGAGCGATGTCGTGCTTCTCAATGGGAAGCCCCTCAGGCCTTCTGCCCGTAGATTCGAGATCCCCGCCATGGAACCCACCCTCGTCTCTGCCCGTCAACCGCTGCTCATCAAACCTCAATCTTTCGTCTTCGTTACCGTCAGGGATTTCCATGCCCCTGCTTGTGTAGTTCTACCCGCTAATTAATCAGGCCTATTTTTTTAATCTTCTAGTTAATTGATTGGACTTTCCTGTCCTAATTAGATTACTTACCTATTTTCCATTTCAGCTTTATATATGCTTGTTCATACATAGATTTAGTTAGGATCTTTCCCATGATCATGTTGTTATATTATATAATACACAAAGTCAGATCTTTTTTTTTTACCAAGTTCCTGTCTTCACCTTAATCTTTACTCTAACTTGTTGAGAGTCAAGTTAATACTAATTTCTAAATCAGGCTGTTACAATTTTATTTGTAAAATGAAAATAAATAACTTCAAATCTTAACCCCGGCCATCTTCAGAAAATGTTTGTGATTTGAATCTATGAATACAACCCACTACTAGTCTACTATCTCATCACTCACCCAATTCAAATTTGTTTCGTCACTCGCTCTTACAATGATCTCTCTACTTACAGTCACCAGCATTTCTAGCTACTCACGGACCTCAACAAGTCATGCTCATACGTTTCTGTCTCAAAACCCTAACTTGTTATTGAGACCAATGAAGGATCAGGCTG
Source organism: Fagopyrum homotropicum (assembly GCA_033239125.1). NCBI lineage: Eukaryota > Viridiplantae > Streptophyta > Magnoliopsida > Caryophyllales > Polygonaceae > Fagopyrum > Fagopyrum homotropicum. The sequence goes on from BSWB01000002.1 coordinate 13,601,918, forward strand.
TTATATATAAATTCCCAATTTAATCTTTCTTTTCGATTCAAAACATATTCCATGTACTTTCCGGATTTCGTTCATCTTATTTACTCTCTCTTATATTTTCTTCTCTCACTCTTTGAGTTGGGTAACTACTAACTAGGCGAGTGTACTCAATGAAAAAGTATAGACCAAGATCGCCGATGTCACGAGGACCACCAGCGCCACGCTGTTGCCTGCAAAGCCTATGAACTCGTAATAGAGATGAATGGTTCTGAATGTGTGAATTGTATTGATATGGAAGTACACAGAAGAGATGAATGTCAGCCTATACAATACTAAGAAGTTGCAACTACCGCTTCCTAGAGCAATAGGATCTGCACAATGGTTTCTGATGATAAATCCAAAAAAGAACTGGTTTGCTGAACTTTGTAAAGCGTCAAAATTCAGTTTTAAGTTACCACCCTCTAGTCATTTCCACTTTAGATTTTTCTTTTTCCTTCTTTGATTTTTATTTGCTAATTTCGAGGGTTAGTAGACGTACCGGCGAAAATCTATAATTGTAACCCCAACTACGCTATTCGCGTGCGTAGTTGTTAGGGTCCCCAACTACGCTTTTGGGGAGCGTAGTTGGAGTTCCCAAAAAAATAAAAAAATCAACTACGCTTGTGGGGAGCGTAGTTGGAGTTCCCAAAAAAAAAAAGCGTAGTTGAGGACTTATCAACTACGCACGCGAAGTGCGTAGTTATGGTCACTAATAGAGATTTTCACCGGTACATTTAAAAATCACGCTAATTTATTGTTATTTAGGTCCTTAGTTGCTTGGTCCCATGCAATATTTTTTTTAAGGCTATCACTTTATGATTTTGTGGGATTTTTGCTTTGTTAAAGATGAATTGATTTCTCGACATGTAACTAGGAATTTCAATTTCGATAGTGATGTTGTTCCTTTGAGATCATAAAAGACCTTTGCAATACCTTTGTTATCAAGGTCATAATCCTTAAGATGGTTGTGATGTTCTGGTTATCGATAACTTTGATAAAAAAAAAGGACACTCGAAAAAAAGGTGTTTAACACTTTTTGTATGATGATTATAGAATTCACAATTCATAACGAGAGGAATTCTTTGTCTATCGAGATTTGTTTTGTAAGAAGACCGTCCAAGGCTAGTTTCCATACGAAATTTATTATTTTTGGCATGATGTCCATTTTCCATATCCAAGTTTTGTCCATGGTGACCCCAACCTTATGTTTTTGGACCAGTTCTAAAGCCGATATAGTCGAATACCAACCTTCTTCGTTTCCCGACCATTATAGTCTATCACGAATATCATTATCGGGGAGGTTGTAGTTCTTGACTTTATTAATGATGTTGCTAGGTAGTACTGTGTTGAGTTGATTAATTAGTTGGTGATTCCATTTGTTATTAGTAATATAGTATGAAATAAATTCCATCTTATTCAACTGATCCGTGTTCGTTACCATCTCCAGAAGAGGTTTATCTAAAATCCATTTGTCCTTCCAGAATCTTATTGTATTACCATCACCTACTCTCCATCGAAAGCCCTTTGTCAAATTCTTCTCTTAATTTATTAGTTTATTCCATTGCCAGGAACAATTAGATCCACGTTTGATGTCCAACTCCTTACACAGATTTACTCGATCCATAGATCGATACTTACACATATTTACTCGATCCAGCTGGGAATGTAAACGATCCTCTTTACCTGGCGAGTTCTGACAACCCTGGGATGCAATTAGCCTCTGTGTTATTCAGTGACTCGAATTTTACTTCCTGGCGAAGGAGCATCCGGATGGCGCTTGGAGCTAAGCAGAAACTTGGTTTCATCGATGGAAGCTAAGAAACCAAGTATAGGAGAAGAGGATCGAGCAACTCACTCGTTGGACTAGAGTAGTTACATGATAAGATGTTGGATTCTCCACTCTATGAAGTCAAGATCTGGCAGAAATGTTCACATGCGTGGAGTCATCTAAAGAGTTATGGGATGATATTGTTGAAAGGTTTGATGTATCGAATGCTCCTCTAATCTATCAAATTCATAAGGATCTTGCATCACTTAGGCAAGATAACACTTCAGTTGCAGTTTATTTTAGTAAGTTGAAGAAATTGTGGGATGAATTGACCACTGTGGATCCTGTTCCTACTTGCTTATGTAAAGGAATTGTAAACTGTAATTGTGAGATTTTGAAAAAAATTACAGAAAAAGAGGATAAACTTCAGATTATGAGTTTCTCATGGGATTAAGTGACCAATATGAACATATTAGGAGCAACATTTTATCTCTTGAGACTTTACCTACTATGAATCGTGTATTCCATATGATAATTCAAGTGGAGAAGCAAAAGGAAATTACATGTCATAATGTAGCTTCTCATGATGCATTAGATGCTTCTATATCTGTTCCTTACAGACAAGCAAGTGGAAGCAGGAGGGATTTAAGAGAGAGAAAATGGACAGGATGTGCACCTATTGCAAGGAGAAGGGTCATTTGAGAGATTCATGCTTCAAACTCACTAGTATACTAGATTGGTACAAGGACTTCAAGGCTAAGGATGAGAAGTCCTTTCCGGCTACTTAATCACATTCTTCAAGATCTACCAATGCTCTTGAATCCTCTGTCAAGGATAATCCATTGGATTTGACAGAATCTTCTTCATCAATCTCGATGGATCCAACCATTATTAATGCAGTCTATCAAGAAGTGATGAAAATGATGATGGATAAGCAACCTGGTACTTCTGTCAATTTTGCAGGTATTCTTAGTCATCTTGTGAATCATACTGTCAGTTTATGTACTTAGATATTGGACTTTGGAGCTACAGATTACATCACATTCTACAAGGATTATTTTACTGGTTTGCACAGGCTTGACAAGCCAATTCTAATTGGACTTCCATTTGGTACAGTGACGGAAGTATATTACAAAGGGGATATAATTTTATCTCCACTTCTTACTCTCCATAATGTGCTTTATTTGCCTAACTTTAAGCACAATTGTATGTCCATTTCTCGAGTGATTCATGATCTAATGTGAAGATCATTTGCACTGACAGCACCTGTTTATTTCAGGACCTTACCAGTAATCTTTCTTTGGCTAATGGTTACAAAGAAGGTGGACTTTACAAAATTGGATTTCCCTCTCTGTCCAAAGTAGGATGTGTATCTCTTGTGTTGGCAGACAACAATACTGATGTGCATCTTTTACACAATCATTTAGGTCATTTGTCACTTTCAAAACTATATCACATTGACAGTGGCTATAAATCTAAACTCTCTGCATTAGATTGTCAAACATGTATTTTAGCTAAGCAGCATAAACTGCCTTTCTCCTCTAGCACTTCATGTGCTCAGTCATGTTTTGAATTAATCCATGTGGATATCCGTGGACCTTACCATACAACATCTATATGTGGAGCTCGATATTTCTTAACCATTGCTGATGATTTTACTCGATGCACTTGGACATTTCTTATGTCCAACAAGCAACATGTGTTTATGCAGATTACTGGATTTTGTGCCTATGTTGCTACTCAATTCAAGACCAAGGTTCAAACATTTCGATCTAATAATGGTGCAGAATTTATACAACATCAACTACAAGATTTCTTTCTCTTAGCTGGTAGTATTCATCAAGAATCAACTCCTTATGTTCCTCAACAAAATGCTCGGGTTGAAAGGAAACATAGGCATTTATTGGAGACTGCAAGAGCTCTAAGATTACATGTTGATTTACCTATGAATTTTTGGGGAGAATGCATTCTCACTGCTACATATCTCATCAACCTTATGCCCTCTCCTATCATTAACTGGAAAACACCTTTTGAGCTCCTTCATCATACTACAGTTTCATATACTCACCTTCGAACCATTGGTTGTCTTTGCTTCACTCTTCACCCTCATAAAGATAAGCTTGAGCTTGTTTCCTCTCCTTGTGTTTTGGTTGGTTACCCTTCTAGACAGAAAGCTTATAAGCTTTTCAATCTCACCACTCACAAACTTATGGTCAGTCGACATGTTGTTTTTCAAGAATCTATTCTCCCATTCAAACTTTCTTCTCCTATTTCATCCACAGTTGATTCCTCATCTCCATATCTTCCCATTGTCTCTCCTGCACCAGATCATGATTTTGTTCCCTCCTCCACTCCACCCATTGCTCCATCTCCCTCTTCCACCCCATCTCATGGTGATAGTTTCTATCAACCTCTCCAAGTCCCTTTTTCAAACAATTCTATCTCTCCCTCCACATCTCCATCTCCCTCTTCTCCTTCCCCTGTCCCTCCTACTCGTCCTACTTGGGTTATTAAACCACCACAATACTTACAAGACAACTTGCTCTTCTTCCACTATTTTACCCCAATTTAATCTTGACTGTCAAACACCTGCTTATGTTCATGCTTTCACCTGTGTCCTTCAGTCCTTTGAGCCAACTCACTATAATCAGGCCAAGAATTCTCCTCCCTGGATTACTGCCATGCAGAAAGAACTTCTTGTACTTGAAACTAATGATACTTGGGACCTCTTATCTTTGCCTCCTAGTAAGACTACTATTGGCTCTAAGAGGTGTTTAAGATTAAATATCGACCAGATGGATCTATTGAGCGCCACAAAGCTCGACTAGTTGCTAAAGGGTATAATTAGATCAAGAATAAAGATTATAAACATACTTTTAGCCCAGTTGCCAAGTTTTCTACCATTAGGGTTATCTTGGCTCTAACTGCTGCTCGTGGTTGGTTTATTCATCAATTAGACATTAACAACGCTTTCCTTCATGGTTATTTGGATGAAGAAGTGTTTATGTTGCTCCCACAAAGTTATGATAAAGCTCCTCCTGGTTATGTTTGTCGACTAAAAAAGTCTCTTTATGGCTTGAGACAAGCAAGTTGCCAATGGAATATTGAGTTAACTAAACTCCTTCTTCACCATGGTTATACTCAATCTCGTCAGGATTATGCTCTCTTTGTCAAGTCTTCTTCTCTTGGCATCACCATGGTCTTGGTTTATGTTGATGATGTGTTGATGACTGGTGATTCCCTAGTTGACATTGCTTCTCTAAAGGCTCTTCTTGATGGAGCTTTCACCATTAAAGAACTTGGTATGGCACGATTCTTTCTTGGTATGGAAATTGATTATATTTCTTCAGGTATGCTCATCAATCAGCGCAAGTATATTCATGATATTCTTCATGATTCTCAGTTATTACTTTGCAAAGCTACAACATTTCTTATGCAGAAGGGTTTGCATTTAACTCCAAATTCAGGTGAACCCCTTCCAGATCCTGAGGTCTATCGACGTCTCATTGGTCGCTTGCGTTATCTTTCTCTTACTCGGCTAGACATTGCCTTTACCTGTCTAACAATTGAGACAATTTTTAGCATCTCCAAGAGTTCCTCATATGCAATCTACTACATACCTTCTTAGGTATCTTAAAGGCACGATTGACCTTGCCTTGTTCTACCCTAAACAAGATACTCTTACTCTCACTACGTATAGTGATGTTGATTGGGGAGCTTGATCTTATTCTTGTCGATCTATTACAAGATATTGTCTTTTCTTAGGCAAATCTCTTGTTTCTTGGAAAATAAAGAAGCAAAAGACAGTCAGCAAATCCTTTGCAGAAAGTGAATATAGAGCCATGTCCATGACTACAAGTGAGATCATTTGGTTAGATGGTCTTCTTCTGGATCTTCATGTGTCTATTTCTCGTCCATTTCCTCCCCACTATGACAACAAGGTTGCTCACCATCTTGCTGCCAACCCTGTGTTCCATGAACGAACTAAACATCTTCGTATTGATTGTCACTTCGTTCGTGATGAAGTTCAAAAGGGCCTTATCTCTACAACTCATGTGCCATCATCTCTACAGCTTGCTGACCATTTCACCAAAGCTCTTGGTGAGCAACAACATACCTTTCTTTCCCGCAAGCTTGGTCTGTTTTCACTAGTCCAGCTTGAAGGGGGGGGGGGAGGGGGGTATGTGCCATATCATGTAATAAGAAAGAATATTCGGGTATCATTTGTAATAAGGCAATTATCGAAACAAATTATATGAGTTGGCATATCATTATATATATGCTAAAGCCTAGATGAATGAATGTATGTTTTCAGATTCATATTTCCGTTGCTTCACAGTTTCTGTCTCAAAACCCTAATCTGTTGTTAAGACCAATTAAGGATCCCGTTGTTCTAAATTCCCAATTCATTCTTTCTTTTCTATTGAAAACATATTCCATGTAATGTCCGGATTTCCTTCATCTACTCGCCCCTTATTTACTCTTTCTTATATTTTTTTTTCTCTCACTCTTTGAGTTGGGTAACTACTAACTAGGCGAGTGTACTCAATGGAAAAAATATGGACCAAGATCGCCGATGTCATGAGGACCACCAGCGCCGCCGTCGCCTGCGAAGCCTATGAGCTCGTAATAGAGATCAATGTTTCTGAATGAGTGAATTGTATTGATATGGAAGAATCGTATAAATAGTACGCAAAATAGCTAAATGCCAGCCTATACGTACAATAGGGAGAAGTTGAGTAAAATCTAGTATAGAGAAACAACTAACCATCTAAATAATAGGAAATAATGAACTGAAATATTTGACAGTCTGTTAACCCCCCCCCCCCTAACCCCCACATGGCAAGACCAAAAACGGGACGGACTTGGAGCTTGGAGCGTAACCACGAAAGACGGTCTTTGCTGAAGATGCCATCCAACTGGTCATGGGAGGAGAGATATGGCCAATGGATAGAGTTCCAACTTCAACCTGTTCGCGAACAAAATTGAAGTCCATTTTGATGTGCTTCGCGAGAGTGTTGATGATAGGATTCTTCGACTTGAATATGGCACCGACATTGTCACAAAGGAGTGTGGGAGGTTGCCGGAGGGGAACGCGCAGGAGCTGCTGAATCCACATGAGTTCAGGTGAGGTGTATGCTAGTGCCCGATATTCAACTTTTGTGTTGGAGTGTGTCATCACTTTCTGTTTGCAGGAGGTCCAACTTATAAGGTCTGGACAATGGAAAATGGCGAACACGTACTAGGACCTCTAGTCATCAATATCAGAATTAGAGGTGAATATCGGGCATTGATAATAAATAAGCAAACGATGAAAGTAATGTTCATGTGGTTTTTAAAATGCTAGCAACAAAACCCTACAAAATCCCTTTAACGACAATAATGCATGTTAAAAATATCTAGAAAAAATACCGTCTAAAAAATTTAGGCCTTTGATGAGTGTCAAATGTAATATCTTTCAGGCCTTAGAATCATGCATTTCATACTTATATTGCTCTCTCATACATCACTAATTGTATAGAAAGCGTTCACGTTCCATATTTCGGTATCACTTGGTTTTAAGAGTACTGGTTTATCAAAACTACGAGGATTTCTAACTATCGTAGAAAGTTCCGGTCTTTGTACTATTTTAAACCGAAGGTCCACAAGCGAAGGTTTTTCTTGGTCTTTTCCGAATTTCTAAGTTTTTAATGGGTTTATCGATACTTGTCAAACCACTCGATTGAGATCTATGAGAGATGAAAAGCACTGTCTTTGTTTGTCTATGCAGTTACTATTTAAAATTGTTACCTACAATATTCATATATCAATGTTCATGAGTCATATGACTCTCACACACACACACAGATATATATATATATATATATATATATATATATATGTAATTATACTTTAATTCTTTATAGTGGGTATTCTTGTTTCCTTAGATCACTTCCATTAATATATTTGTCTACATTTATTATTGCTTTATTCTTCTATCATTGTTGCCTTACAACTTTTTTTTTTACTTAAAATAATTAATTATTAGTGTTTATCAAATCAGACGTGATCCTTGTGAATTCGATACCCGAATACACTACACCAGATCTCCTTCCCTTGCAGGGAGGTTGTTATTAACTATTTGGTTAAAACTTTCACGATCAAGTTTTGTCGCGTTGTCGGGGATTACTGATAGACCTGGTTTATATTTAATTCTTGGTTATTCTAAGTTTCATATATTGCGATTTTTTTTATCAATATGCTAGATTTGTTGAATACGAAGAGTCTGTGCTCGCGACCTAAGAAAACTTGTCTTTTTTGACAACGAGATTGAGTGCACTCTCGTAGACAAAAATCTGCGAAGAATGTTGATTTAAATAAGATAAAGGATGACCAAAACAATCAACTTCCTACTACTAATCCACAAGGCGAGATTGCTAGGCTTAATGCCGCACTTGTTGCTGAAAGGGTTCATCATCAAACGCTAGACGCTAGGATATGTCCTAGACAAAGAGTTCCAAACCATATTTTTGTGCTACCTGCACTTGGACGTCAAGACTTCAACCTCAGCACGGACACCTTCAGGCTTATCCAAACTGATAAATTCTCAAGACTACTGAATGAAAATTCGCATCAACATATGCGGAATCACCCTTAGGTACTTTTGCTACTTGGGAGGTATTAACAACATCTTTCTTGAGCAAGTATTTTCTTCACTAGAAGAGTGCTAAGATTTGGGAGAAGATTTTGTCACTTTAACATAGAAGATGGAGAAAACATCCATTCAACATGGGAAGGATTTATTGAGTTGCTACATTCATGCAGTCACCATGGATTCGAGAAGGGAGCACTTCTTGAATATTTTTATAGTGGTATGAATGATACTACTAGGAATTTGGTTGAAAGCTCTAATTCCTATGGATTTACAAGATTGGACGAGGATGAAGCTTGAGATTACCTTGTGACTGCTACGGAACACAAGGAAATCTGCAAAGAAGCACAACAAGACACGAGGTGTCTATAATATCAAGGGTTACGCCATGATTGACAAGTTAGCTGAGAATGTGAAAGTCTTGATGAAGTTTGTTGATAGTAACTGATAGGTGCTGGAATCACTATCATTTAGGGTAGTTTTTTTAGAGTCTTTTTATTGCATTTGTGTCGGTTTATACTACTAACTCCTTGGTCCAGAAGAAGAAGACTAAAAGAAGCTAAGAAAGGAGTTATAAGCACTTAGGAGTGAAGATTGATCATGAAGCAAAGCTTATGTTGCCTCACCGCCCCAGCGGAGCCCTGCCACCGCCCCTGGGGGTGACGCCTTACACCGGAGCGCTCTCTGCGCCTTCACCAACGCCGGCCATGAAGTGTGTCACCGCCCCTACGCCACTCCTTGGCGCCCCTGTGGTGTCTTCCCTTAAAGAGACGAAGACCAGCCCCCTGCGCCATCCACTGCGGCGCTGCCTGCGCCTCAACCCGGGAGCTGGAAGACGAAGAGGCTGTGTCACCGCCCCTGTGCTGACATAGGGACGCCCCTGCGGCTTGGTATCAGAAATGCTAGGAAGATGAAGGGTCAGACATTGAAGAGCATTAAAGATCCGCCCCAGCGGAATTGCTTAGCTGCCCCTGCGGCCTTGAAGAAGATCAACCAATTCTGCCTAAACCGCCCCTACGGTCCCTGAAGGCCGCCCCTGCGGTTTAACGCCAGAAGCTTTACTCCGGCTATTTACACCACCTTTATGGCATTAAAGGTGGTTGTTTAAGGCCGCATATTTACTCCTAATTAGTGTCTTTTGTAGAATAAATAGTCCTTGGCTGATTGCTAGAATCATCCATGCTTTTCCACACAAAAATCCATTTTAGAATTAAGTTTTCCATTGTAATAAGTTGCTAACTCCCTTGCTACATTGGGTTGGTTTGAAGCTGCGTTGTTACTTTGGTTGTAAGTTTTTTTAAATATAAGTTTTTATTCAGTAATGCTTTGTGTTTCCTTGATCTCCAATGTCTAATTGCATGTTTACTATTGCTTGAGATTGATCACCTTAAGTTCTAAAGTGCATGCAAACAACTAGGATTAATAGGTTCCGGGTTCGGGTCTTTAATCTAGTAGCAACTTTAAGTAATAACGGGTTGTGATTACTTAAAGAAAAGGAACACAAATATAAAGATAAGTTTAACGGTTTTAATCTTCTCTTTATATCCCTTAGTCTTTGTTTGAAAGCTAACTTGTTATTTGTTCTTGAAGGTTTACGGAACACTAACATGTTAAGTTGTGTTGATGCCGGTTGGCTCAACACATATATATGATCGAGACGGGAGATTACTTAAAAACTTGTAAAAGGAACTCACCAAAGTAGCAATTGCATGCTTAGAATCAACCTAGTGTAGATTCACCCATCATTGTCTTACTTGTCGCGTTAATCGTTTTCTTAAGTTTTTGTGTGCATTAATTCAACCAACCCCCCCTTTTGTTGCTTATACTATAATCAATAATTGCATCTAAAACACCTTAACTCTCTTGGGTTCGACCCTTACTTATCCACTATACTTGTTCTTAGTGCTAAGTCGGGATTTATTTTTGACTGGGTATAGACGACCATAGAAATACATCCAGTCAAAGTTTGGTGCCGTTGCTGGGAAGTTTTAGTGTTTTATTGTTATTATTGATTATTGGTTTGAACCATTTTTATGGTTCAAACCCGTACTACTAATTCCGGCTTTGCTTCTTTTGATCCAAAAATTAAGAGGACGCACATCCGGCAACGAAAACAACAACAACTTCAAGAAGAGATGGCTGACCGTACTCTTCGTCAACTTACGCAGCCCACCTTGGCTCAAAACCCTCTTACGGTCGCTATACCGGCATTAGGGGAAGGAGTCAACTTTGAGCTCAAGCCGGGCCTCATTCCCTTGCTTCCATCCTTCCATGGGCAGAGTAGTGAAGACCCCATTAAGCACCTTGGGAAGTTCCATACCGTGTGTATGAGCATGAAGCCGGCCAACATTTCCGAAGAACAAATCAAGATGAGCGCATTCGGTTTTACACTCAAAGATTCCGCGGATGATTGGTATTACCACCTTCCTTCCGGAAGTATCTGTAACACCCCGAATCCGCGGGAATCGGGATGCTACTGACGGATACCTCACAATGGGTCCCGACCCTTAACCTGACAACAATTTCACCGGATCTTACAACAAGACACAAATAAAGGCAAAAGCGAAATTCATTTTAATGCAATGCTATAAACCCCAAAAGAAAATAACGAAAGACTTCAGCCGAGATACAACTCCAAAGGCAAACGCCATACACGCGACATACATAATACCATAAACAATACATAAATACAACCCCAACCAACCCATCCTAAAATGCACGGACCCCGGCTGCCCACTCTTCCGGATCTCTCGGCCGCATCCCTAACCTGCAAGTCAACTACAACAATTCGGTATATAACCGTTAGCTAGCATTCAAAGCATTAGAATCATGGTATTGACACACACACACACGTAGGCATCATAATACACAATATGATCTAAACACACATCTCGGGTTTATTATCTTTATTATTATTAAGTCATATCCCTTACTATTGCACTTATGGTGTGACACGAGATTCACTCGCCCTTGTCCCCTTTCACCATACGGGTTTGTACTTTATGCGGATCAACATCACCCATTGGACTGGTCGCAAGGCACCTCCCAGTCATCCCCATTTCGGGCTGGGCAAGCGGTCACCGCCCGTTATCATACACTTGGGCCAAATATAAACATATAAAGTCGGTGGTCCTATTACCGGTTTAGATGCACATAAACAATAAACACACACCACAAAACACGCATTGAAACTAATACAGAGAATACGAGCTGAGTAAGTCCGGGGACTTACCTGTCCCAAAGCTAAACCCGCTAAATCCCGTACTCAGTTTCCCGCAGGAATGTGACTCATTGTCTGATCAGACAAGACACACAATAAATAACTAACAAACAAGCTAGAAGCCCTCGGGCTTCTAGTTTCCCAAACCTATGCGAGGTCACAACCCTAGCATGCTAGGTCCAAATCCTAATCCCGAAGATCATCATATGACCGTACCAAAACGTAACAATACTCATAAACCATTCAACAACCATATACGGTTCAAGGGCACTACTTGGCATTCTCTCTAAGTTATGCTAGATCCAACCTAGCATGATACTAATACTAATCATAACTAGATCGAGGAAGAAGGTAACTCACATGACGTCCAAAGGACGGTAGTCGGTCGACGGATGTCGAAGTTCGACTCGTTCGGCCTTTACGGGATCGTTTCCGAACCTAGCACAAAAACTAGACAAATTTAGCCCGTACGCTAAATTTGATTGGAATAATTAATATATATAAAAATAAGGAAGGACTCAATTTCTAAAGCGCACGTTAAAACTCGCAAAACCCTTCCGGCCAAAGTATAAAATTCAGGGAGCTTGGTCATGAAACCGCAAATAATACTTTGGGTCGTAAATCGAGTTTTAAATCCAACGAAGACATAATATACCGTGTATATAATAATATCCCGTATCTAAAACCCAAGGTTAAAATCGTAGTTACATATTCTGGGCAAACTAAACAAATTTCTAACATGGTCAAAACCGCAAATCAACCTTTCCGGGCAAGATATGCAACTTAATAAATGTGGCCCATTTCCATAAAATAAAACTTGAACCGTAAACCGCAATTAATCAACAAGTGCACAATATATAAACAAGAATATAACTCGAAGTAAAACCAAAGTTTAAAAACAGTAAATACATTTTCCGGGCACAATATACCAATTTTAGAAACTTGGGTCATATTCTGAAAATGAAACCTTGGGCCAAATACGTAAATTCACATGTAGTGGGTAGCTTTGCAATAATACTCAAGTTGGGCGATAAACTGTAAAAGTAAGGTATGGGTGCATTTTGTAATTACACTTAAAAAGAGGGGGGCCCGATTTAATATGCAAATAGGGTTTTCGAAACCCAGATCGACGCTGCTGTAGTGCTGCGGCGAGAGACTGCACTAGGGTTGAAGGGTCTCCGGCAGGGCGAAGGCAGGGCAGGGAGTGATGTGTCTCGACGGCGACGGTGGCTAGGTTTTTGGCAAGCGACGAGGTCTAGTAAGCGGTCTGAACCCGACCATGAAGGCGGCGGGGAAGCAACACAGGGTTGGCCGGCTTGGCCTTCGGTGGTGCTGCTAGCCTCTCGGCGGGCTCAACAGTGACAGATGCGGCGGAGAAACCCTTCCTGGCGGGCGGCGAGGGTGGCTCTCCTGTGAGATTCAGCGGCACACAGTCCTCCTCGCGACAGAAGGTACAGAAAGCAGGGCAAGGAAAAGGCGGCGGCGTACCGGCCTGTTGGTGGTCCGATCGATTGAGGCGGCAGTGGGAGCGGCTCTCCTTCGATCCGGCGGTCCCTGGTGGTGCCATTCTCTTCAATCTCGGGTGGTGCAGCGTCCAATCTATCAACAACTACAATTGCTGATTCCTCAACGGAGCAGAGAAGTGTGAAGATGGGCAGATGGGGAGAATGAGAGAGAAGAAAGGGTTGGGCTGGTGTGTCACAGGGCAGGAGGAACAGAGGGGTCGAGGCTGGCCTGGGGGTCGAGGGGTCGGGTTGCAGGGTTCACAGAGGGGGCGAGAGGTCACGGTGCATAGGAGAAGCAGCACCAATGGCAAGAGGTCGCCCATCCGGTGCAGAGAAACGGGAAAGAAAGAAAAGGAAGAAAGAGAAGAAAAAATATAATAATGATAATTAACAAGGTAATAATAAACAAAAGAAATGAGTAAAGGAATGGACTTTGGCCAATGCGTTCTGAACGGGATTTTTGAATCGTAATTTTTTCCGACTTTTCCGAAAAAGAATTACGGACAATATACGTTGATTGAGTATGTACTTAAACTCGCAAAATAACCTTTGCGACGTAGAAATCAATCTCTTAAATAATATTACGAGATTCCAATAATAACTAAAATTACCGTTACAATATTAATCCAAACATATACCCGTAAAAATTGAATTTACGACTTAAAATACTCGTAAAACATACTTAAGGTATAAAGATATCGGTAATATCCTGAAAGATAATTAGTGCAAACGCGCCCAAAAATTGGGGCGTTACATCAGATCCCTCTAAAATAAGTTTCGTCCCGAAACTTGCCACACGCCGAACCTCTCGGTCCCTAAGGCTGAGGTATAAACTCACAACTAGGAAGGTTTAGGACTTCTAATCTATATACACTAACTGCTCATTCCGTCATCGCAAAATAAAAATCAGGTCATATAGCACATTCTCGCACGGGGCACAAATAACATATAACATCACACATATACACAACTCAACTAAGGGAAGAAATAGGTCTAATTCGTCGATTCTATCAACGCTACTAGCTCCGCGTAAAACTCAACCAAAGATACTATCCTCCGTCTTTCTATTAGCCTCATAGGTTCTTCGTCTGCCACTAGATCCTCATGACAACAATATTTCTCGAGTCATGTATATACTCTCTCGATTAATACACATGAAATCTTAGGTGAGCACCCTCTACCCTCGGCGGGACGCCAACTCGTAAGTCACTTATCTAACTCGCGCTAAGATATCAAAAAGGTCCGATATAGCGGAAACTCAACTTCCTTCTCGGGTCTTTCCCAATACATATCCATTATGTCTCTCTTTGCATGTCTCTAACAAAGAAGATCGAACTTCCAAAATACATTGTTGGCTTTTGGTTCTTGTCAAACCAAACTTTGATTCTACAGTTCCTCAATTCTTGTTGCAAGTTCTGAGAAATGAAGGGAAGTACTTTACGTTACACCATTTCTACCCACGAGACACGTATGATATGGCTTTAACATCGTTCCTCAATACTCAATCAATACCCTGTCTTGGAGAATCATTTGTACACTTCAATCTCGTCATACCTCGAGGCAATTTCAAACAGTTGCACCAATGAATCTCCTCTTAAATCTCAACAACTTCATTGTCAAATTGCGTCTCATTCAATACTTCATTGTCATCCAAGGTTACCATAAATGGTGTTACACAACATCTTTCTTCACATATCTGGTAATACTCAGCACATCTAAGAAAACTTGTAGCTTCTTTCACATCCTTCGGAGTTTGTCATCCCGAGAAAACTTGTCATAACATCTCTCTTCTTCAAGAGTAGCCCCAAAATACTTATCCGGTGCATCAGTAAGCCCATAGGGAATACTACAACTCGTAGTGACCCCAAGTTGGCCCAGAATGCCGTACTTGCAATATCTCAGTAGCGAATTCTCAATTGATGACAATCTGACCTCAAACCATTTTTGGAAGAGATTAATGACCCTTACAACTGGTCGAGTAGAGTATCAATCCGTGGTGAGGGATGCTTGTTCTTCATTATTATCTCGTTCGGCTCATTGTAATCGATGTACAAACGGAGATATCCGTCTCTCCTCTCGCAAACTAGTGTTCTCATAACAACTTCAAATCAAGAGTTTAAGATATATTCCAATATGAACTTCAAATCCAGAGTTCAAGATAACGTTTGGTGTTCTCTATGACATTTCACTAATTCTAATGAAATCTTATAACTAAGTTCTTGCAATTCCTCCTTCACTTGCTTTCACAACTCATGTCTCTGAACAAGTGTTAATCCATACGATGCCTTAGACATCGGAATTAAATCAAGCTCGACCTTAGTGGAACATTCCACATTCTGACGTATTGGAATCCGTGATATCTCAGGTTTTATCTTTTCTCTTCCCGTCACATATCGTAATAACCGATACAATCTTGTCTTATCACTTTACAAGTGGTCATGCTACTAATGATCTACCCCGATCTGTTGGGGTGACGTTCTTTAAACACGTGTATGGTTCCATCTTTAGCTACAATGTTTACCGTCCTCTTTTAGAGATCCCTCATCTCTTGAACTCGAGAGACTTGCTCGAGTCTTCCGACTCTTGTAGCCTTATTTAAGTATTCCTTTATCTTAATCTCATTCCCCCTCTTTGATCACATGATTGTAAAAATCTTCTAAGGTTTCTCACTTTTCTTCGCTCTCCAGGACATCCCAATATATGGGAGGATCTCTTCGTCTTCTACATAACTTTTCACCATAGACATCCTTTCTTCAACTCGGCGTAGAAATTTACACTTCATTCTCTTAGGTAACGTCAACAACCGTAGAGGCTCTAACCTCGATCTTTCATGTACTTCTCGTACATCTCATGTCGACATCCAACTTCAAAACTTCGGTCTTTCTCTTACTCTTGTTGGTCACCTTAAGCATCTCTTGCTATTTCATGAACAACTTCACAACCGTACCAATATCTCCGTGGAAAATGCTAGAAGAAATTCCCCATTCAAACCACTGAAGTATCAAACTTATTACATCTCCAGGTACTAACATCATAACCCTAAGCTTACAATGTTGCCCTAATTTAGGTCCTCCCTTTCACACCATAGCCACCATGGTTCTTTCGTGTGAGTCTTAAACATCTGACTCAGCTCTGCTCACGAAAATGTATCATCCATTCCATTAGAACGAGCATACTGTGCATCCTCTTCCGTCTACACACCACAAACAATGAAAAACTCACCTTCCTCTTGATCTACTAGTTTCCTTACCATGATCAAACCTTAAAACTTCTAATACGGGTCGTTCTCCCATATGCCATTCTCATGACCTAAGAAGGTCACAAAGGGTCATCTCTATCCTCCCCTAAAAGTTTTGTAATAGCTACTTGCTTGAACTCAACCAACATTATTTGATTTAAGACAAATGTGCTTTCGTTGACGTACCCCCATACCATTGATATTGATCCACCGCGAATACTTTAAGTTGTTGTTGTCGCTCCTCTATATACCCATAGTCCTGTTTATTCATCTCCTCTTCACTCACCAATAGACAACCCGCACATGTGCGTTCTCAATTGTCACCAATTAACTTATAGTTGACCTTCTCCAAGTTCAATAGCTCACCATTCTTCTATACTTCCATGTCATCATCCTCATGAAGACTACCCTCTTAGTGTATTCTACTTTAACTTTTCTATCTCGATCTACACTCCACGCTTCCTTCTTCTTTTGTAAGGTAACTCTACCACTCTCAGAGGCTTAAGTACTATTCCATGATGTTTTGCAATGTACTTCTCGAATATTCTGACCTTAGTTAGCATCCACCCGCGTTCTATTGGTTGATATCTTTAGTCTTTCGATCAAAGCTCCTTGTTTCATTCTCATCTTCTTGAGATCATCGTCAACACACACTTCCTCCTTCTTAGCGTTTTTTTGGCCTTATCATCATAAGGGAAACCGGTCAACTCCACTTAAATCCCTACCATGCCCTTCTTCTCATAACTCTCGTGATGCCGACACTTCACTTATTGGTACCTATAAGCTTAATTTACGGTATCTTAAATCTTCTGCAAATGGTTCAATCACTTTTCTCATCTCGATTCCAATGCTTAGGAGTGCCTAAGGGAACTTCCACATCTTAATAGAATACCACCTTTAACCTTGCTAGGATGTACCCATCTCCTCCTCGATTTACATCTTTAGTTATCCACGCGTCTTCTTGAAGAACTTAAGTTCGTTATCTCCATTGGCCCCGTTGTCTTTCCAATCATGGCTTCTTTGGGAATACTTCCCCGCCTTCACGATACCCTTTTACTTGTATTGTCTCCATCTCGATTTCTCTTAAGTGCCTTGAGTTTTCCTTCCACTTGATCGTCCTTCGTTTACTTCATCTCTAATCTTCCTCTTCAACCTTCTCTTAGGAGTACGAGAACTCCAAGGTGTTCGCCCGAACGTAGAGCTCAACTCGATAATTTAGCATATTCATCCACATATGAACGCTATCCCGAGCCAAACAATGTTGCCCTAAGGTGATGATGTCATACTATCCTCTTATCTAATAGGTCCCGTATTATCTACTACTATGTATAATAAGAATCCATATAAACGACTATATAGGTTCTATGTCCATATCACTACTAATATGCCAAATCTAGAAAATACATTACAACAATACAAGGTTCAAAAGCTAATAAGATCCTATCATACCACATATATAAGCATATATCAATATAAGGCCATGCCACTACTATACATAACAAGTCCATCATACATGGGTACAATCCACAAGGATACTTATCAACTCCATCATACGTAACTACAATCCACCTATAATATACATATCTACATATATACTTATATATATATATCAAGTTCAATAAACTAAGCTGCCGAGATCCACGGTAGGAGTGGTGGTCCGTACATTCTACCCCGACTCATGCATGCGATTTTGAAAACGAAAAGTCGGAACCTGTGTGGGTTTTGTTTATTCCTCATTCGGCCTTTAGAAGATTGCGAGTGTCATTGTTGTCAACCTAGGGCTCTGATACCACTTTGTAACACCTCGAATCCGCGGGACTCAGGATGCTACGGGCGGATTCCTCACAATGGGTTCCGACCCTTATCCTGACAACAATTTCACCGGATCTTACAACAAGACAAAAATAAAGGCAAAATCGAAATTCATTTTAATGCAATGCTATAAACCCCAAAAGAAAATAACGAAAGACTCCAGCCGAGATACAACTCCAAAGGCAAACGCCATACACGCGACATACATAATACCATAAACAATACATAAATACAACCCCAACCAACCCATCCTAAAATGCACGGACCCCGGCTGCCCACTCTTCCGGATCTCTCGGCCGCATCCCTAACCTGCAAGTCAACTACAACAATTCGGTATATAACCGTTAGCTAGCATTCAAAGCATTAGAATCATGGTATTGGCACACACACACACGTAGGCATCATAATACACAATATGATCTAAACACACATCTCGGGTTTATTATCTTTATTATTATTAAGTCATATCCCTTACTATTGCACTTATGGTGTGACACGAGATTCACTCGCCCTTGTCCCCTTTCACCATACGGGTTTGTACTTTATGCGGATCAGCATCACCCATTGGACTGGTCGCAAGGCACCTCCCAGTCATCCCCATTTCGGGCTGGGCAAGCGGTCACCGCCCGTTATCATACACTTGGGCCAAATATAAACATATAAAGTCGGTGGTCCTATTACCGGTTTAGATGCACATAAACAATAAACACACACCACAAAACACGCATTGAAACTAATACAGAGAATACGAGCTGAGTAAGTCCGGGGACTTACCTGTCCCAAAGCTAAACCCGCTAAATCCCGTACTCAGTTTCCCGCAGGAATGTGACTCATTGTCTGATCAGACAAGACACACAATAAATAACTAACAAACAAGCTAGAAGCCCTCGGGCTTCTAGTTTCCCAAACCTATGCGAGGTCACAACCCTAGCATGCTAGGTCCAAATCCTAATCCCGAAGATCATCATATGACCGTACCAAAACGTAACAATACTCATAAACCATTCAACAACCATATACGGTTCAAGGGCACTACTTGGCATTCTCTCTAAGTTATGCTAGATCCAACCTAGCATGATACTAATACTAATCATAACTAGATCGAGGAAGAAGGTAACTCACATGACGTCCAAAGGACGGTAGTCGGTCGACGGATGTCGAAGTTCGACTCGTTCGGCCTTTACGGGATCGTTTCCGAACCTAGCACAAAAACTAGACAAATTTAGCCCGTACGCTAAATTTGATTGGAATAATTAATATATATAAAAATAAGGAAGGACTCAATTTCTAAAGCGCACGTTAAAACTCGCAAAACCCTTCCGGCCAAAGTATAAAATTCAGGGAGCTTGGTCATGAAACCGCAAATAATACTTTGGGTCGTAAATCGAGTTTTAAATCCAACGAAGACATAATATACCGTGTATATAATAATATCCCGTATCTAAAACCCAAGGTTAAAATCGTAGTTACATATTCTGGGCAAACTAAACAAATTTCTAACATGGTCAAAACCGCAAATCAACCTTTCCGGGCAAGATATGCAACTTAATAAATGTGGCCCATTTCCATAAAATAAAACTTGAACCGTAAACCGCAATTAATCAACAAGTGCACAATATATAAACAAGAATATAACTCGAAGTAAAACCAAAGTTTAAAAACAGTAAATACATTTTCCGGGCACAATATACCAATTTTAGAAACTTGGGTCATATTCTGAAAATGAAACCTTGGGCCAAATACTTAAATTCACATGTCGTGGGTAGCTTTGCAATAATACTCAAGTTGGGCGATAAACTGTAAAAGTAAGGTATGGGTGCATTTTGTAATTACACTTAAAAAGAGGGGGGCCCGATTTAATATGCAAATAGGGTTTTCGAAACCCAGATCGACGCTGCTGTAGTGCTGCGGCGAGAGACTGCACTAGGGTTGAAGGGTCTCCGGCAGGGCGAAGGCAGGGCAGGGAGTGATGTGTCTCGACGGCGACGGTGGCTAGGTTTTTGGCAAGCGACGAGGTCTAGTAAGCGGTCTGAACCCGACCATGAAGGCGGCGGGGAAGCAACACAGGGTTGGCCGGCTTGGCCTTCGGTGGTGCTGCTAGCCTCTCGGCGGGCTCAACAGTGACAGATGCGGCGGAGAAACCCTTCCTGGCGGGCGGCGAGGGTGGCTCTCCTGTGAGATTCAGCGGCACACAGTCCTCCTCGCGACAGAAGGTACAGAAAGCAGGGCAAGGAAAAGGCGGCGGCGTACCGGCCTGTTGGTGGTCCGATCGATTGAGGCGGCAGTGGGAGCGGCTCTCCTTCGATCCGGCGGTCCCTGGTGGTGCCATTCTCTTCAATCTCGGGTGGTGCAGCGTCCAATCTATCAACAACTACAATTGCTGATTCCTCAACGGAGCAGAGAAGTGTGAAGATGGGTAGATGGGGAGAATGAGAGAGAAGAAAGGGTTGGGCTGGTGTGTCACAGGGCAGGAGGAACAGAGGGGTCGAGGCTGGCCTGGGGGTCGAGGGGTCGGGTTGCAGGGTTCACAGAGGGGGCGAGAGGTCACGGTGCATAGGAGAAGCAGCACCAATGGCGAGAGGTCGCCCATCCGGTGCAGAGAAACGGGAAAGAAAGAAAAGGAAGAAAGAGAAGAAAAAATATAATAATGATAATTAACAAGGTAATAATAAACAAAAGAAATGAGTAAAGGAATGGACTTTGGCCAATGCGTTCTGAACGGGATTTTTGAATCGTAATTTTTTCCGACTTTTTCGAAAAAGAATTACGGACAATATACGTTGATTGAGTATGTACTTAAACTCGCAAAATAACCTTTGCGACGTAGAAATCAATCTCTTAAATAATATTACGAGATTCCAATAATAACTAAAACTACCGTTACAATATTAATCCAAACATATACTCGTAAAAATTGAATTTACGACTTAAAATACTCGTAAAACATACTTAAGGTATAAAGATATCGGTAATATCCTGAAAGATAATTAGCGCAAACGCGCCCAAAAATTGGGGCGTTACATCAGATCCCTCTAAAATAAGTTTCGTCCCGAAACTTGCCACACGCCGAACCTCTCGGTCCCTAAGGCTGAGGTATAAACTCACAAACTAGGAAGGTTTAGGACTTCTAATCTATATACACTAACTGCTCATTCCGTCATCGCAAAATAAAAATCAGGTCATATAGCACATTCTCGCACGGGGCACAAATAACATATAACATCACACATATACACAACTCAACTAAGGGAAGAAATAGGTCTAATTCGTCGATTCTATCAACGCTACTAGCTCCGCGTAAAACTCAACCAAAGATACTATCCTCCGTCTTTCTATTAGCCTCATAGGTTCTTCGTCTGCCACTAGATCCTCATGACAACAATATTTCTCGAGTCATGTATATACTCTCTCGATTAATACACATGAAATCTTAGGTGAGCACCCTCTACCCTCGGCGGGACGCCAACTCGTAAGTCACTTATCTAACTCGCGCTAAGATATCAAAAAGGTCCGATATAGCGGAAACTCAACTTCCTTCTCGGGTCTTTCCCAATACATATCCATTATGTCTCTCTTTGCATGTCTCTAACAAAGAAGATCGAACTTCCAAAATACATTGTTGGCTTTTGGTTCTTGTCAAACCAAACTTTGATTCTACAGTTCCTCAATTCTTGTTGCAAGTTTTGAGAAATGAAGGGAAGTACTTTACGTTACACCATTTCTACCCACGAGACACGTATGATATGGCTTTAACATCGTTCCTCAATACTCAATCAATACCTTGTCTTGGAGAATCATTTGTACACTTCAATCTCGTCATACCTCGAGGCAATTTCAAACAGTTGCACCAATGAATCTCCTCTTAAATCTCAACAACTTCATTGTCAAATTGCGTCTCATTCAATACTTCATTGTCATCCAAGGTTACCATAAATGGTGTTACACAACATCTTTCTTCACATATCTGGTAATACTCAGCACATCTAAGAAAACTTGTAGCTTCTTTCACATCCTTCGGAGTTTGTCATCCCGAGAAAACTTGTCATAACATCTCTCTTCTTCAAGAGTAGCCCCAAAATACTTATCCGGTGCATCAGTAAGCCCATAGGGAATACTACAACTCGTAGTGACCCCAAGTTGGCCCAGAATGCCGTACTTGCAATATCTCAGTAGCGAATTCTCAATTGATGACAATCTGACCTCAAACCATTTTTGGAAGAGATTAATGACCCTTACAACTGGTCGAGTAGAGTATCAATCCGTGGTGAGGGATGCTTGTTCTTCATTATTATCTCGTTCGGCTCATTGTAATCGATGTACAAACGGAGATATCCGTCTCTCCTCTCGCAAACTAGTGTTCTCATAACAACTTCAAATCAAGAGTTTAAGATATATTCCAATATGAACTTCAAATCCAGAGTTTAAGATAACGTTTGGTGTTCTCTATGACATTTCACTAATTCTAATGAAATCTTATAACTAAGTTCTTGCAATTCCTCCTTCACTTGCTTTCACAACTCATGTCTCTGAACAAGTGTTAATCCATACGATGCCTTAGACATCGGAATTAAATCAAGCTCGACCTTAGTGGAACATTCCACATTCTGACGTATTGGAATCCGTGATATCTCAGGTTTTATCTTTTCTCTTCCCGTCACATATCGTAATAACCGATACAATCTTGTCTTATCACTTTACAAGTGGTCATGCTACTAATGATCTACCCCGATCTGTTGGGGTGACGTTCTTTAAACACGTGTATGGTTCCATCTTTAGCTACAATGTTTACCGTCCTCTTTTAGAGATCCCTCATCTCTTGAACTCGAGAGACTTGCTCGAGTCTTCCGACTCTTGTAGCCTTATTTAAGTATTCCTTTATCTTAATCTCATTCCCCCTCTTTGATCACATGATTGTAAAAATCTTCTAAGGTTTCTCACTTTTCTTCGCTCTCCAGGACATCCCAATATATGGGAGGATCTCTTCGTCTTCTACATAACTTTTCACCATAGACATCCTTTCTTCAACTCGGCGTAGAAATTTACACTTCATTCTCTTAGGTAACGTCAACAACCGTAGAGGCTCTAACCTCGATCTTTCATGTACTTCTCGTACATCTCATGTCGACATCCAACTTCAAAACTTCGGTCTTTCTCTTACTCTTGTTGGTCACCTTAAGCATCTCTTGCTATTTCATGAACAACTTCACAACCGTACCAATATCTCCGTGGAAAATGCTAGAAGAAATTCCCCAGTCAAACCACTGAAGTATCAAACTTATTACATCTCCAGGTACTAACATCATAACCCTAAGCTTACAATGTTGCCCTAATTTAGGTCCTCCCTTTCACACCATAGCCACCATGGTTCTTTCGTGTGAGTCTTAAACATCTGACTCAGCTCTGCTCACGAAAATGTATCATCCATTCCATTAGAACGAGCATACTGTGCATCCTCTTCCGTCTACACACCACAAACAATGAAAAACTCACCTTCCTCTTGATCTACTAGTTTCCTTACCATGATCAAACCTTAAAACTTCTAATACGGGTCGTTCTCCCATATGCCATTCTCATGACCTAAGAAGGTCGCAAAGGGTCATCTCTATCCTCCCCTAAAAGTTTTGTAATAGCTACTTGCTTGAACTCAACCAACATTATTTGATTTAAGACAAATGTGCTTTCATTGACGTACCCCCATACCATTGATATTGATCCACCGCGAATACTTTAAGTTGTTGTTGTCGCTCCTCTATATACCCATAGTCCTGTTTATTCATCTCCTCTTCACTCACCAACAAACAACCCGCACATGTGCGTTCTCAGTTGTCACCAATTAACTTATAGTTGACCTTCTCCAAGTTCAATAGCTCACCATTCTTCTATACTTCCATGTCATCATCCTCATGAAGACTACCCTCTTAGTGTATTCTACTTTAACTTTGCTATCTCGATCTACACTCCACGCTTCCTTCTTCTTTTGTAAGGTAACTCTACCACTCTCAGAGGCTTAAGTACTATTCCATGATGTTTTGCAATGTACTTCTCGAATATTCTGACCTTAGTTAGCATCCACCCGCGTTCTATTGGTTGATATCTTTAGTCTTTCGATCAAAGCTCCTTGTTTCATTCTCATCTTCTTGAGATCATCGTCAACACACACTTCCTCCTTCTTAGCGTTTTTTTGGCCTTATCATCATAAGGGAAACCGGTCAACTCCACTTAAATCCCTACCATGCCCTTCTTCTCATAACTCTCGTGATGCCGACACTTCACTTATTGGTACCTATAAGCTTAATTTACGGTATCTTAAATCTTCTGCAAATGGTTCAATCACTTTTCTCATCTCGATTCCAATGCTTAGGAGTGCCTAAGGGAACTTCCACATCTTAATAGAATACCACCTTTAACCTTGCTAGGATGTACCCATCTCCTCCTCGATTTACATCTTTAGTTATCCACGCGTCTTCTTGAAGAACTTAAGTTCGTTATCTCCATTGGCCCCGTTGTCTTTCCAATCATGGCTTCTTTGGGAATACTTCCCCGCCTTCACGATACCCTTTTACTTGTATTGTCTCCATCTCGATTTCTCTTAAGTGCCTTGAGTTTTCCTTCCACTTGATCGTCCTTCGTTTACTTCATCTCTAATCTTCCTCTTCAACCTTCTCTTAGGAGTACGAGAACTCTAAGGTGTTCGCCCGAACGTAGAGCTCAACTCGATACTTTAGCATATTCATCCACATATGAACGCTATCCCGAGCCAAACAATGTTGCCCTAAGGTGATGATGTCCTACTATCCTCTTATCTAATAGGTCCCGTATTATCTACTACTATGTATAATAAGAATCCATATAAACGACTATATAGGTTCTATGTCCATATCACTACTAATATGCCAAATCTAGAAAATACATTACAACAATACAAGGTTCAAAAGCTAATAAGATCCTATCATACCACATATATAAGCATATATCAATATAAGGCCATGCCACTACTATACATAACAAGTCCATCATACATGGGTACAATCCACAAGGATACTTATCAACTCCATCATACGTAACTACAATCCACCTATAATATACATATCTACATATATACTTATATATATATATATCAAGTTCAATAAACTAAGCTGCCGAGATCCACGGTAGGAGTGGTGGTCCGTACATTCTACCCCGACTCATGCATGCGATTTTGAAAACGAAAAGTCGGAACCTGTGTGGGTTTTGTTTATTCCTCATTCGGCCTTTAGAAGATTGCGAGTGTCATTGTTGTCAACCTAGGGCTCTGATACCACTTTGTAACACCTCGAATCCGCGGGACTCAGGATGCTACGGGCGGATTCCTCACAATGGGTTCCGACCCTTAGCCTGACAACAATTTCACCGGATCTTACAACAAGACAAAAATAAAGGCAAAATCGAAATTCATTTTAATGCAATGCTATAAACCCCAAAAGAAAATAACGAAAGACTCCAGCCGAGATACAACTCCAAAGGCAAATGCCATACACGCGACATACATAATACCATAAACAATACATAAATACAACCCCAACCAACCCATCCTAAAATGCACGGACCCCGGCTGCCCACTCTTCCGGATCTCTCGGCCGCATCCCTAACCTGCAAGTCAACTACAACAATTCGGTATATAACCGTTAGCTAGCATTCAAAGCATTAGAATCATGGTATTGGCACACACACACACGTAGGCATCATAACACACAATATGATCTAAACACACATCTCGGGTTTATTATCTTTATTATTATTAAGTCATATCCCTTACTATTGCACTTATGGTGTGACACGAGATTCACTCGCCCTTGTCCCCTTTCACCATACGGGTTTGTACTTGATGCGGATCAGCATCACCCATTGGACTGGTCGCAAGGCACCTCCCAATCATCCCCATTTCGGGCTGGGCAAGCGGTCACCGCCCGTTATCATACACTTGGGCCAAATATAAACATATAAAGTCGGTGGTCCTATTACCGGTTTAGATGCACATAAACAATAAACACACACCACAAAACACGCATTGAAACTAATACAGAGAATACGAGCTGAGTAAGTCCGGGGACTTACCTGTCCCAAAGCTAAACCCGCTAAATCCCGTACTCAGTTTCCCGCAGGAATGTGACTCATTGTCTGATCAGACAAGACACACAATAAATAACTAACAAACAAGCTAGAAGCCCTCGGGCTTCTAGTTTCCCAAACCTATGCGAGGTCACAACCCTAGCATGCTAGGTCCAAATCCTAATCCCGAAGATCATCCTATGACCGTACCAAAACGTAACAATACTCATAAACCATTCAACAACCATATACGGTTCAAGGGCACTACTTGGCATTCTCTCTAAGTTATGCTAGATCCAACCTAGCATGATACTAATACTAATCATAACTAGATCGAGGAAGAAGGTAACTCACATGACGTCCAAAGGACGGTAGTCGGTCGACGGATGTCGAAGTTCGACTCGTTCGGCCTTTACGGGATCGTTTCCGAACCTAGCACAAAAACTAGACAAATTTAGCCCGTACGCTAAATTTGATTGGAATAATTAATGTATATAAAAATAAGGAAGGACTCAATTTCTAAAGCGCACGTTAAAACTCGCAAAACCCTTCCGGCCAAAGTATAAAATTCAGGGAGCTTGGTCATGAAACCGCAAATAATACTTTGGGTCGTAAATCGAGTTTTAAATCCAACGAAGACATAATATACCGTGTATATAATAATATCCCGTATCTAAAACCCAAGGTTAAAATCGTAGTTACATATTCTGGGCAAACTAAACAAATTTCTAACATGGTCAAAACCGCAAATCAACCTTTCCGGGCAAGATATGCAACTTAATAAATGTGGCCCATTTCCATAAAATAAAACTTGAACCGTAAACCGCAATTAATCAACAAGTGCACAATATATAAACAAGAATATAACTCGAAGTAAACCAAAGTTTAAAAACAGTAAATACATTTTCCGGGCACAATATACCAATTTTAGAAACTTGGGTCATATTCTGAAAATGAAACCTTGGGCCAAATACGTAAATTCACATGTGGTGGGTAGCTTTGCAATAATACTCAAGTTGGGCGATAAACTGTAAAAGTAAGGTATGGGTGCATTTTGTAATTACACTTAAAAAGAGGGGGGCCCGATTTAATATGCAAATAGGGTTTTCGAAACCTAGATCGACGCTGCTGTAGTGCTGCGGCGAGAGACTGCACTAGGGTTGAAGGGTCTCCGGCAGGGCGAAGGCAGGGCAGGGAGTGATGTGTCTCGACGGCGACGGTGGCTAGGTTTCTGGCAAGCGACGAGGTCTAGTAAGCGGTCTGAACCCGACCATGAAGACGGCGGGGAAGCAACACAGGGTTGGCCGGCTTGGCCTTCGGTGGTGCTGCTAGCCTCTCGGCGGGCTCAACAGTGACAGATGCGGCGGAGAAACCCTTCCTGGCGGGCGGCGAGGGTGGCTCTCCTGTGAGATTCAGCGGCACACAGTCCTCCTCGCGACAGAAGGTACAGAAAGCAGGGCAAGGAAAAGGCGGCGGCGTACCGGCCTGTTGGTGGTCCGATCGATTGAGGCGGCAGTGGGAGCGGCTCTCCTTCGATCCGGCGGTCCCTGGTGGTGCCATTCTCTTCAATCTCGGGTGGTGCAGCGTCCAATCTATCAACAACTACAATTGCTGATTCCTCAACGGAGCAGAGAAGTGTGAAGATGGGCAGATGGGGAGAATGAGAGAGAAGAAAGGGTTGGGCTGGTGTGTCACAGGGCAGGAGGAACAGAGGGGTCGAGGCTGGCCTGGGGGTCGAGGGGTCGGGTTGCAGGGTTCACAGAGGGGGCGAGAGGTCACGGTGCATAGGAGAAGCAGCACCAATGGCGAGAGGTCGCCCATCCGGTGCAGAGAAACGGGAAAGAAAGAAAAGGAAGAAAGAGAAGAAAAAATATAATAATGATAATTAACAAGGTAATAATAAACAAAAGAAATGAGTAAAGGAATGGACTTTGGCCAATGCGTTCTGAACGGGATTTTTGAATCGTAATTTTTTCCGACTTTTTCGAAAAAGAATTACGGACAATATACGTTGATTGAGTATGTACTTAAACTCGCAAAATAACCTTTGCGACGTAGAAATCAATCTCTTAAATAATATTACGAGATTCCAATAATAACTAAAACTACCGTTACAATATTAATCCAAACATATACTCGTAAAAATTGAATTTACGACTTAAAATACTCGTAAAACATACTTAAGGTATAAAGATATCGGTAATATCCTGAAAGATAATTAGCGCAAACGCGCCCAAAAATTGGGGCGTTACATCAGATCCCTCTAAAATAAGTTTCGTCCCGAAACTTGCCACACGCCGAACCTCTCGGTCCCTAAGGCTGAGGTATAAACTCACAAACTAGGAAGGTTTAGGACTTCTAATCTATATACACTAACTGCTCATTCCGTCATCGCAAAATAAAAATCAGGTCATATAGCACATTCTCGCACGGGGCACAAATAACATATAACATCACACATATACACAACTCAACTAAGGGAAGAAATAGGTCTAATTCGTCGATTCTATCAACGCTACTAGCTCCGCGTAAAACTCAACCAAAGATACTATCCTCCGTCTTTCTATTAGCCTCATAGGTTCTTCGTCTGCCACTAGATCCTCATGACAACAATATTTCTCGAGTCATGTATATACTCTCTCGATTAATACACATGAAATCTTAGGTGAGCACCCTCTACCCTCGGCGGGACGCCAACTCGTAAGTCACTTATCTAACTCGCGCTAAGATATCAAAAAGGTCCGATATAGCGGAAACTCAACTTCCTTCTCGGGTCTTTCCCAATACATATCCATTATGTCTCTCTTTGCATGTCTCTAACAAAGAAGATCGAACTTCCAAAATACATTGTTGGCTTTTGGTTCTTGTCAAACCAAACTTTGATTCTACAGTTCCTCAATTCTTGTTGCAAGTTCTGAGAAATGAAGGGAAGTACTTTACGTTACACCATTTCTACCCACGAGACACGTATGATATGGCTTTAACATCGTTCCTCAATACTCAATCAATACCCTGTCTTGGAGAATCATTTGTACACTTCAATCTCGTCATACCTCGAGGCAATTTCAAACAGTTGCACCAATGAATCTCCTCTTAAATCTCAACAACTTCATTGTCAAATTGCGTCTCATTCAATACTTCATTGTCATCCAAGGTTACCATAAATGGTGTTACACAACATCTTTCTTCACATATCTGGTAATACTCAGCACATCTAAGAAAACTTGTAGCTTCTTTCACATCCTTCGGAGTTTGTCATCCCGAGAAAACTTGTCATAACATCTCTCTTCTTCAAGAGTAGCCCCAAAATACTTATCCGGTGCATCAGTAAGCCCATAGGGAATACTACAACTCGTAGTGACCCCAAGTTGGCCCAGAATGCCGTACTTGCAATATCTCAGTAGCGAATTCTCAATTGATGACAATCTGACCTCAAACCATTTTTGGAAGAGATTAATGACCCTTACAACTGGTCGAGTAGAGTATCAATCCGTGGTGAGGGATGCTTGTTCTTCATTATTATCTCGTTCGGCTCATTGTAATCGATGTACAAACGGAGATATCCGTCTCTCCTCTCGCAAACTAGTGTTCTCATAACAACTTCAAATCAAGAGTTTAAGATATATTCCAATATGAACTTCAAATCAAGAGTTCAAGATAACGTTTGGTGTTCTCTATGACATTTCACTAATTCTAATGAAATCTTATAACTAAGTTCTTGCAATTCCTCCTTCACTTGCTTTCACAACTCATGTCTCTGAACAAGTGTTAATCCATACGACGCCTTAGACATCGGAATTAAATCAAGCTCGACCTTAGTGGAACATTCCACATTCTGACGTATTGGAATCCGTGATATCTCAGGTTTTATCTTTTCTCTTCCCGTCACATATCGTAATAACCGATACAATCTTGTCTTATCACTTTACAAGTGGTCATGCTACTAATGATCTACCCCGATCTGTTGGGGTGACGTTCTTTAAACACGTGTATGGTTCCATCTTTAGCTACAATGTTTACCGTCCTCTTTTAGAGATCCCTCATCTCTTGAACTCGAGAGACTTGCTCGAGTCTTCCGACTCTTGTAGCCTTATTTAAGTATTCCTTTATCTTAATCTCATTCCCCCTCTTTGATCACATGATTGTAAAAATCTTCTAAGGTTTCTCACTTTTCTTCGCTCTCCAGGACATCCCAATATATGGGAGGATCTCTTCGTCTTCTACATAACTTTTCACCATAGACATCCTTTCTTCAACTCGGCGTAGAAATTTACACTTCATTCTCTTAGGTAACGTAAACAACCGTAGAGGCTCTAACCTCGATCTTTCATGTACTTCTCGTACATCTCATGTCGACATCCAACTTCAAAACTTCGGTCTTTCTCTTACTCTTGTTGGTCACCTTAAGCATCTCTTGCTATTTCATGAACAACTTCACAACCGTACCAATATCTCCGTGGAAAATGCTAGAAGAAATTCCCCATCCAAACCACTGAAGTATCAAACTTATTACATCTCCAGGTACTAACATCATAACCCTAAGCTTACAATGTTGCCCTAATTTAGGTCCTCCCTTTCACACCATAGCCACCATGGTTCTTTCGTGTGAGTCTTAAACATCTGACTCAGCTCTGCTCACGAAAATGTATCATCCATTCCATTAGAACGAGCATACTGTGCATCCTCTTCCGTCTACACACCACAAACAATGAAAACCTCACCTTCCTCTTGATCTACTAGTTTCCTTACCATGATCAAACCTTAAAACTTCTAATATGGGTCGTTCTCCCATATGCCATTCTCATGACCTAAGAAGGTCGCAAAGGGTCATCTCTATCCTCCCCTAAAAGTTTTGTAATAGCTACTTGCTTGAACTCAACCAACATTATTTGATTTAAGACAAATGTGCTTTCGTTGACGTACCCCCATACCATTGATATTGATCCACCGCGAATACTTTAAGTTGTTGTTGTCGCTCCTCTATATACCCATAGTCCTGTTTATTCATCTCCTCTTCACTCACCAACAGACAACCCGCACATGTGCGTTCTCAGTTGTCACCAATTAACTTATAGTTGATCTTCTCCAAGTTCAATAGCTCACCATTCTTCTATACTTCCATGTCATCATCCTCATGAAGACTACCCTCTTAGTGTATTCTACTTTAACTTTGCTATCTCGATCTACACTCCACGCTTCCTTCTTCTTTTGTAAGGTAACTCTACCACTCTCAGAGGCTTAAGTACTATTCCATGATGTTTTGCAATGTACTTCTCGAATATTCTGACCTTAGTTAGCATCCACCCGCGTTCTATTGGTTGATATCTTTAGTCTTTCGATCAAAGCTCCTTGTTTCATTCTCATCTTCTTGAGATCATCGTCAACACACACTTCCTCCTTCTTAGCGTTTTTTTGGCCTTATCATCATAAGGGAAACCGGTCAACTCCACTTAAATCCCTACCATGCCCTTCTTCTTATAACTCTCGTGATGCCGACACTTCACTTATTGGTACCTATAAGCTTAATATACGGTATCTTAAATCTTCTGCAAATGGTTCAATCACTTTTCTCATCTCGATTCCAATGCTTAGGAGTGCCTAAGGGAACTTCCACATCTTAATCGAATACCACCTTTAACCTTGCTAGGATGTACCCATCTCCTCCTCGATTTACATCTTTAGTTATCCACGCGTCTTCTTGAAGAACTTAAGTTCGTTATCTCCATTGGCCCCGTTGTCTTTCCAATCATGGCTTCTTTGGGAATACTTCCCCGCCTTCACGATACCCTTTTACTTGTATTGTCTCCATCTCGATTTCTCTTAAGTGCCTTGAGTTTTCCTTCCACTTGATCGTCCTTCGTTTACTTCATCTCTAATCTTCCTCTTCAACCTTCTCTTAGGAGTACGAGAACTCCAAGGTGTTCGCCCGAACGTAGAGCTCAACTCGATACTTTAGCATATTCATCCACATATGAACGCTATCCCGAGCCAAACAATGTTGCCCTAAGGTGATGATGTCCTACTATCCTCTTATCTAATAGGTCCCGTATTATCTACTACTATGTATAATAAGAATCCATATAAACGACTATATAGGTTCTATGTCCATATCACTACTAATATGCCAAATCTAGAAAATACATTACAACAATACAAGGTTCAAAAGCTAATAAGATCCTATCATACCACATATATAAGCATATATCAATATAAGGCCATGCCACTACTATACATAACAAGTCCATCATACATGGGTACAATCCACAAGGATACTTATCAACTCCATCATACGTAACTACAATCCACCTATAATATACATATCTACATATATACTTATATATATATATCAAGTTCAATAAACTAAGCTGCCGAGATCCACGGTAGGAGTGGTGGTCCGTACATTCTACCCCGACTCATGCATGCGATTTTGAAAACGAAAAGTCGGAACCTGTGTGGGTTTTGTTTATTCCTCATTCGGCCTTTAGAAGATTGCGAGTGTCATTGTTGTCAACCTAGGGCTCTGATACCACTTTGTAACACCTCGAATCCGCGGGACTCAGGATGCTACGGGCGGATTCCTCACAATGGGTTCCGACCCTTAGCCTGACAACAATTTCACCGGATCTTACAACAAGACAAAAATAAAGGCAAAATCGAAATTCATTTTAATGCAATGCTATAAACCCCAAAAGAAAATAACGAAAGACTCCAGCCGAGATACAACTCCAAAGGCAAACGCCATACACGCGACATACATAATACCATAAACAATACATAAATACAACCCCAACCAACCCATCCTAAAATGCACGGACCCCGGCTGCCCACTCTTCCGGATCTCTCGGCCGCATCCCTAACCTGCAAGTCAACTACAACAATTCGGTATATAACCGTTAGCTAGCATTCAAAGCATTAGAATCATGGTATTGGCACACACACACACGTAGGCATCATAACACACAATATGATCTAAACACACATCTCGGGTTTATTATCTTTATTATTATTAAGTCATATCCCTTACTATTGCACTTATGGTGTGACACGAGATTCACTCGCCCTTGTCCCCTTTCACCATACGGGTTTGCACTTGATGCGGATCAGCATCACCCGTTGGACTGGTCGCAAGGCACCTCCCAGTCATCCCCATTTCGGACTGGGCAAGCGGTCACCGCCCGTTATCATACACTTGGGCCAAATATAAACATATAAAGTCGGTGGTCCTATTACCGGTTTAGATGTTATAACATAAACAGTAAACACACACATAAACAATAAACACACACCACCAAACACGCATTGAAACTAATACAGAGAATACGAGCTGAGTAAGTCCGGGGACTTACATGTCTCAAAGCTAAACCCTCTAAATCCCATACTCAGTTTCCCGCAGGAATGTGACTCATTGCCTGATCATACATGACACACAATAAATAACTAACCAACAAGCTAGAAGCCCTCGGGCTTCTACTCTCCCAAACCTATGCGAGGTCAAAACCCTAGCATGCTAGGTCCAAATCCCAATCCCGAAGATCATCCTATGACCGTTCCAAAACGTAACAATACTCATAAACCATTCAACAACCATATACGGTTCAAGGCCACTACTTGGCATTCTCTTTAAGTTATGCTAGATCCAACCTAGCATGATACTAATACTAATCATAACTAGATCGAGGAAGAAGGTAACTCATATGACGTCCAAAGGACGGTAGTCGGTGGACGGATGTCGAACTTCGACTCGTTCGGCCTTTACGGGATCGTTTCCGAACCTAGCACAAAAACTAGACAAATTTAGCCCGTACGCTAAATTTGATTGGAATAAATAATATATATAAAAATAAGGAAGGACTCAATTTCTAAAGCGCACGTTAAAACTCGCAAAACCCTTCCGGCCAAAGTATAAAATTCAGGGAGCTTGGTCATGAAACCGCAAATAATACTTTGGGTCATAAATCGAGTTTTAAATCCAACGAAGACATAATATACCGTGTATATAATAATATCCCGTATCTAAAACCCAAGGTTAAAATCGTAGTTACATATTCTGGGCAAACTAAACAAATTTCTAACATGGTCAAAACCGCAAATCAACCTTTTCGGGCAAGATATGCAACTTAATAAATGTGGCCCATTTCCATAAAATAAAACTTGAACCGTAAACCACAATTAATCAACAAGTGCACAATATATAAACAAGAATATAACTCGAAGTAAAACCAAAGTTTAAAAACAGTAAATACATTTTCCGGGCACAATATACCAATTTTAGAAACTTGGGTCATATTCAGAAAATAAAACCTTGGGCCAAATACGTAAATTCAAATGCAGTGAGTAGCTTTGCAATAATACTCAAGTTGGGTCATAAACTGTAAAAGCAAGGTATGGGTGCATTTTGTAATTACACTTAAAAAGAGGGGGGCCCGATTTAATAATAATGATAATTAACAAGGTAATAATAAACAAAAGAAATGAGTAAAGGAATGGACTTTAGCCAATGCTTTCGGAACGGGATTTTTGAATCGTGAATTTTTCCGACTTTTCCGAAAAAGAATTACGGACAATATACGTTGATTGAGTATATTGTTACGTCTAGGAATAGATGCGCAAAAGTCTTACAATTTATAAACTCGTTATATTTCTCCTAACTCCTAGCGAACCCGCAGTGTACGGGACGTTTTGTAGTAGGGATAGTATTCCGAGGTCGAACACAAAGACTTAGGTGAGATTGAATCAAATAGTGACTAGAGATAGTGGTGATCTAGACTGAGAAAAGATGAAAGGAAGAAACAAATGAAAATCTAAATATTTTTGGGTTGGTTTTGTGTGGTAATCGATCAAAGACCACAAATCATATGAGATGATAATAACAAACTAACAATCTAGCAAATCCAATCAAACAAATAAGTAAACACGAGATAAGTAATCAAAAGGGAAAGGCGGATTCTAGGGGTTGGAAGTTCCGGTTATGGCATAGGACTCAAGCTATCTAATCATTCCTTGGATCACTATCGTATGTTGGGAGTAAGTGTTTCTAGATTGGGCTCAATCACCGGGTAGGTCTCATGGTCCACTAGTCCGTTCCTAAGGTCTAATCACCGGGTAAGTCTCAAAGAGCCTAAGGATAGGAATTCTACACAAACCGGATTGTCACCTAGGGATCTAACCTATCCTTACCGGGTAAGTCTCGGAAAAGGCAAGTTCTAGGCAACTATCCTAGCACACTCAGTCCAATAGAGGCTTATGAGGCTCACTACTACCTATAGTTTGTCATCTTCGATATCTAAGAGCAAGAATCACCGGGTAGGTCTCTTCTAACAATTAGTTGCTAACACTAGGTCTCCCTAGTATAGATTTAGCTCAACAAACACTAGGATTTCAACATTCTAACATTCTAGCACTTATGTTTATCAAATCAAACGAATCAGGCAAACCACGGGTTGTTCATTACTTCCACGGCCGTGGATTGGCAAGAACAAACCGTGGATTCCAACAGTGGCTCTGTCCAAGTAACCGAATCATCCAAAGGTAAATCTAAGTCCAACCTATCATAATCCTAGCTATAACCTTCCTTTCCTTACCCTAGAATCGCATCTATCTAGCCAACAACATTCATCATCACAATCAAAATTATCAAACATAAAATCATGGCATCCATTTGTAAGATAATGAAGAGAAGGATATAAACAAGTAAATCAAAGGAAACAAATCCGAATTAGAGATTTCGAAAGACTCACAATTCTTCAAAAGAAGGTTTAAGATTCTTACAACCCTAGAAACGATT
The DNA here is from genome assembly GCA_033239125.1 of Fagopyrum homotropicum. NCBI lineage: Eukaryota > Viridiplantae > Streptophyta > Magnoliopsida > Caryophyllales > Polygonaceae > Fagopyrum > Fagopyrum homotropicum. Next base: position 13,637,982 of record BSWB01000002.1, read on the forward strand.
CCGGAAATCTTCACTTCTAAAAACCTATCAAAGACTAATGGTGTAGTGCTCTTCTCTTCTTCTTCAGTGGAGCTTTTCTTCTCCTCCAAGAGTTGGTCCAATCTTCCTCCAAATTTTGAGAGAATCTTCTTGTTGAGAGAATGGTAGTGAGAGTGGATTTTTCTTGATGTGGATTGGATGATCCCTCTCAGCCTTGCAGGACCACTATTTATACTACACTTTGCAAGAGTCGGCCAAGAGAATCGTGGCACAGCTGTCACAACCGTTTGGCAAAAACCACGGTCCATTTCCACGGCCGTGGATGTCCCAGTGACCGTGGTTTTGGCACCTCAGCTTGTTTTGGATCTTTAGGCTACGATTTGGTACATGACTTGTGTTAACAAGGTTCCATGAGTCCTCCTTAGCCCTTGGCTTGCACTCCAATGAGTCCGAAGGCGTGTCATCTCGAGGAACGACTCTTGGATGTATCGATTAAGCTCTTAAACCTCCCAAAATACCTACAAAGCAAGCAAAAGTCCGCGTAGACGCCTATCTCGACAAAATACGTGAATTGAATGCAAACGTCGTGAACTAATGCTAGACCATGCATGAATGAGCGGAAAATCTATCTAAATGAGTGTCTAAACCTAAGTCATAAATCGTGTTATCAAAAATACCCCATACTTAAGGGTTGCTCGTCCCCGAGCAAGTCCCCGACTATAGACTAAGAGATGACATGATTTATGCATGCAGAAAAATAGCAAAATCTTTTTGGAGTTGTGCTTCTAATATTGGATCACCTTCATAGTCATGTTTCATGGTAATGGATAAGCAATCATGCATCAAATAGATGAAAGCACGGAAAGACAATTATACTTAACTCGAAAGCATGCAATGATATGTAAAAATGAAGTAGTCAAGATGATCATGAGCATATCCAATCTAGATCACTAAGTCTTACACACATGCAAGTAGGTCATAAGGGCTTGTGAAATAAAAGGCCAAGCAACGTTGTGATTAGGTGGGAATATTTCTAGGCTATGTGATGCTAATCCGGGAAAGGAACTAAGCAACCACAACTCCACATTTCTTATCAACTTCCCATAAGTGTATATTTTTCTTCATTTTTCCTTTCTTTTCTTTTCTTTTCTTTTCTTTTTCAGACAATGGCATTGGTGTACAAAAGCCGAAACCTTGGTGATTAGCCGTCCTCGGGCTCTTTTATTTTTCGAGGTGTATCCACACCGGGCACACATACCAAAGCTCGTTAGGACTATCGGTTTATTTGACTTTGGCAAGGCACAAACACCCGATCATGTGAATGGTGCCGAGTTACTCGTTATTTAAACCAACGTCCCCAAACCTATATTTTTGTCTACACTTTCACAACAAATTCAGCACTTCATTCATAACATTCTTTTCATCAACAACTTGCTTTTCACTCACATCAACACACTAGCATGCTCCTATTCCCGGATGGGTCAAAAGAGGTCAAATTTATATAAGTTGAGGTGCTCAAGCAACATGATCAAGATGAGAAGTAGAGAAAGATGATTTGCCTTAATCACTCCTAAATGGTGTGCAAGAACTAACATGTAATTTCGATTTTCAATTCTCAATTAAATCAAAACAAACATCATAATCGCAAATCATTCATGGGATTCAAGATAAGTACTTCAAGTCCACATATGCATTTATCAATTCAACACACAAGGCCATCCATAGCCAATCCATAAGACAAGATTCATCATTAGGGTCATATCCAAGCCTAGAAAGCACAAAATTTTTTAAATTTTCTGATTTTTTGGAATTTTCGAAATATTTATGTACAATGCAACATGTGACTAAAAGGAACTACCCTAGATGCTAGTCATGCAAAGGATCATGCAAACCCCACCCCATACTTAGAAACACATTGTCCCCAATGTGGCATTCAAGTAAAGAAGAGTGAAAGAGGGTTCTCACAATATAAAAATGGTTTGCTTCGGTATTTGGGATGACTCAAATGGATTGATGGTGGATGGTCCTATCAACAATGGTAGAGTGCTCAAAGTGTTCATCATGGCGTCGGGACCCGCGCTAGGCATCACTAGCCGTCCAAGTTCCGCGTCCGCTCCACCCACAATTGATGCGGGACTCATCATCATCATCCATATTCCAAGCAAGGTTTCCGTGCTACCAAGACTCTATCACACAAAAAGCACACCGAAAACAGAAAAATCAAAACAAAAATGAAAACGAAAAGGGAAAAACGTTACCAATGGGTTGCCTCCTACCAAGCGCTTCTTTAAGGTCATTAGCTTGACCAAACTCGGGGGCATCTACTCTAGGTGAAGTGGGGCAATCATATCCACCGGAGCACCCGGGATATACTTCTTCAACCAGTGCCCATTCACCTTAAAGTTCCCATAATGCTCCCCTCCTATCTCAATTGCTCCATGGAGAAAGATCTTCTTCACCACATATGGCCCGGTCCACCTTGACTTTAGCTTTCCGGGGAAGAGCCGCAGCCTTGAGTTGAAGAGAAGGACAAGGTCTCCTTCACTCAACTCCTTCGGGATGAGCCGCTTGTCATGCCAACGCTTGGTCCTCTCCTTGTAGATCCGGGCGTTTTCATATGCATCCAACCGGATCTCTTCAAGGGCATTCATATCAAGCAATCTCTTCTCTCCCGCCTCCTTGAGGTCAAAATTCAACCATTTTATAGCCCAATATACTCTATGCTCCATTTCTACCGGAAGGTGGAAAGACTTGCCATAGACTAGCTTGTAAGGAGTGGTGCCAATCGGTGTCTTGAAGGCGGTTCTATATGCCCACAAGGCATAATCGAGCTTCATAGCCCAATCCTTCCTTGTTCTTGAAACCGTCTTCTCAAGAATGGCCTTTATCTCCCGGTTGGAGATCTTTACTTGGCCACTAGTTTGGGGATGGTAAGGTGTTGCCACCTTATGAGTCACCCCATACTTAGCCAAAAGTGCCCCAAAGTTCCTATTGGTGAAGTGCTTCCCTCCATCACTTATGATCACCCTTGGTGTTCCAAACCTAGGAAAGATCACTCGGTTGAAGAACCGCACCACAACCTTGGCATCATTTGTAGGAGAGGCGATTGCCTCCACCCATCTTGAAACATAGTCTACTGCCAATAAGATGTAGAGGTTGCCACATGAAGAAGGGAATGGTCCCATGAAGTCCACACCCCACACATCAAATATCTCCACCTCTTGTATGTTGTTCAAGGGCATCTCATTCCTCCTTGAGATGTTGCCCGTCCTTTGGCAAGCATCACAAGCTACCACAAAGTTTTGCACATCCTTGAACAAACTTGGCCAAAAGAAGCCCGATTGCAACACTTTCGCACATGTCTTGTGTGAGCTAGCATGCCCTCCACATGGCAAGGAATGACAATGGCGGATCACACTCTCCACCTCATCCTCCGGTATGCATCTTCTAAAGACTCCGTCCGGCCCTCTCTTGAACAAAAGTGGTTCATTCCAATAGTAGTGCCTCACATCTTTGAAGAACTTCTTCCTTTGGGCATAGGATAAACCGGGAGGCACTTCCTCACACACAAGATAGTTCACAATGTCGGCATACCATGGCTCACTTCCTCTAGACACTTGGAACAAACACTCCTCCACCATTTGCAATTGCTCATCCCGGAATGAGTCATCAATCGGGATATCATCTCTCTCAAGCTCTAATGGTGGGAGTCTACTAAGGTGATCCGCCACTGAATTTTCGGACCCCTTCTTGTCCCGGATCTCCAAATCAAACTCTTGAAGAAGAAGGATCCACCGAATCAACCTAGGTTTGGCATCCTTCTTTGTAAGGAGATAACGGATCGCAGCATGATCCGTATACACTATGACCTTCGCTCCAACAAGATATGAGCGGAACTTCTCAAAAGCATACACTACCGCTAGCAACTCTTTCTCGGTTGTGGCATAGTTAAGTTGGGCATCATCTAGCGTCTTGCTAGCATAATAAATGGCATGTGTGCGCCCATCTTTCCTTTTCCCCAAAACAGCCCCAACGGCTACATCACTTGCATCACACATGATTTCAAACGGTAAACTCCAATCCGGAGGTTGCATGATAGGTGCGGAGATCAAAGCGTTCTTCAACCTGCAAAAAGCTTCAAGGCAATCCTTGGAGAAGACAAACTCAACATCTTTCATTAGTAGGTTAGTAAGAGGCTTAGAAATTTTAGAGAAATCTTTAATGAATCTCCGGTAAAAACCGGCATGCCCTAGAAAACTCCTTACCCCCTTCACCGAGGTAGGTGGTGGCAACTTCTCTATCGTTTCAATCTTGGCCCTATCAACCTCAATGCCACGGTTGGACACCAAGTGTCCCAACACAATACCTTCACTTACCATGAAGTGGCATTTTTCCCAATTTAAGACAAGATTTGTCTCCTCACATCTTTTTAGCACTAGAGACAAGTTAGCTAATAAGCAATCATCAAAGGAAGATCCATAAACAGAAAAATCATCCATAAATACTTTCATGATATTCTCAATGTACTCAGAAAAGATAACCATCATACACTTTTGAAAGGTGGCGGGTGCATTACACAACCCAAATGGCATTCTCCTATATGCAAATGTACCCCATAGACATGTAAATGTGGTTTTCTCTTGGTTATCGGGGTGGATAGAGATTTGGAAGAATCCACTATAGCCATCCAAGTAGCAAAAGTGGGAATGTTGAGCTAATCTCTCTAGCATTTGGTCAATAAAGGGGAGAGGGAAGTGATCTTTCCTAGAGGCCATGTTCAATTTCCTATAGTCAATGCACATCCTCCACCCCGTAACCGTCCTAGTTGGGATTAGTTCATTGTTCTCATTAGCTACTACGGTCATCCCACCCTTCTTAGGAACCACATGCACGGGACTAACCCATTTACTATCCGAAATAGGGTAGATAATTCCCGCATCTAGCAACTTAATGATCTCTTTCTTAACTACCTCTTTCATTATAGGATTCAATCTTCTTTGATGTTCAATAGAGGGTTTATGGTCATCTTCCATCAATATCTTATGCATGCACAAAGAGGGCTTAATGCCAACTAGGTCATCAATGGTGTATCCTATTGCCTTTCTATGCAATTTCAATTCATTTAATAATCTATTAAGCTCATCATCATTCAAAGATGCATTCACAATCACCGGATAAGTAGAATTTGAACCAAGGAAAGCATACTTTAAATGAGAAGGGAGAGGTTTGAGTTCAAGTTTAGGAGGACCTTTTTCGAATGGAGACGATCCAAATAACGTTGGTTGAGATGAATCCAAAGCAAATGAAGGCTCTCCAAGGCTCCTTGAAACTTGATCAATAACAAAGGCTGTTTCTGGGGAAATCACGGGCAAGTCCACGGCCGTGGACTTTGCAAAGCTTGCTCTTCAGAGCATTCCAGAGAGTTCCATGGCCGTGGAACTCCTTTCACGACCGTGGTTCCTACAGGAATTCAGCATACTCTCGTGGCCTTCAAATTCAGCTCTTGTCTCCTTTTCTAATGCTTCCAAGGCCTTGATTTCTTCATTGCAAGCCTCCTCAACACCTCCCTCCATCAAACTTAAGCTAAGAACCTTCTCCAAGGGGTCCTTGATCAAAATCGAGCTTACAACTTCTCTAGACTCCTCTTGCTCGACTATGTTGAACACATCTTCATCAAGGGTTGGCCCTTTCATCATTGTGGATAACTTGAACTTGATGTTCTCTTCTCCAATGTTGAAGGAGAGAATTCCATTCTTATAATCCACCAAGCATCCGGAAGTGGCTAGGAAAGGTCTTCCTAAGATGATCGGAACCGGATAGTCCGCCGGGATGTCCAAGACAACAAAATCAATCGGCACATAGAACTTCCCGAGTTGCACCGGTATGTCTTCCAATATTCCAACCGGGTGAGTGATAGAACGGTCCGCCATATAGAGGGTCATCTTGACCGGCTTTGGCTCTCCTAATCCAACCTTGTTGCATAATGCAAGCGGAATAATGCTTACACTTGCCCCAAGATCGCATAGGGCTTCATATTTCACTTCTCCCACTTCAATTGGGACACAAAAGGATCCCGGATCTCTTAGATTAGGAGGCATCTCCTCCTTCATCGTTTGAATCAACTCCGAAGACCTCTTTGTTATCCTCACTTCTCCATACTCCTCCAACTTCCTCTTGTTGGAGAGTATTTCCTTCAAAAACTTGCCATATGCCGGCATACCTAAAATAGCATCCATGAACGGAATGTTAATATGCAATTTAGACATGAGTTCAAGGAATTTACCAAAGTGTTTGTCCAAACGAGCTCTTGCTCGTGATTGGGGGAATGGTAGTGGTGGCTTGTATGGAGGTGGTGCCACGTATGATGGCTCATCATCCTTGCTCTTTCCTCCATCTTCTTGCAATGGCTCTTCTTCAACCACTACTTGCTTCCCCTTGTCACTTCCCTTAGGCAAGGGATCCTTCATGCTCAACCCACTCCTCGTTGTAATGGCCAACACTTGGCCTCTTGGGTTGTCTTCGGTTCTTCCGGGAAGTTTTCCCGGATCTCTATGAGTTTCACCCGCCTTTTGGAACACTTGTGCTTCCAACACCTTTTGAGCCTTAGAAATGGAAGTCACCGTGCTCTCAAGTCCACTCAACCTCCCAAGCAATTGCTCAAACATCATTTCGGTTCTATCCTTTGGAGGTTGAGTAAATCCAGGTGGTGGTTCTTGTGAAGCTTTTGGTGGTGGAGCTGCGCTTGTGGAAGCGGGAGGGTTCAAGGCTCCATCCGGGTTAGAATAGGAAAACCCGGGATGGTTGTGGTTAGGCCGGTAATTGTTGAATTGCCGGTTGTTGTTGAAGTTTCTTGGGCCTTGATAGTTATTGTAATTGCCCCTTCCCATATAATTCACATCTTCCTCCTTGGAAGACAAATTAGCTTGCACTTGCACTTGAGAGGTTGCTTGATTCTTCAAGGTTGTAGCACACAACTCTCTCAAAGATTTCAACTCATTGTTGATGGCATCAAGCTTGAAGTTGCTCATGGTGACTTCACTCACCTCATATGCTCCTGCTTTCCTCCCATCACTCTTCCTATGGGAGTACTTCTCAATCACCAAAGCTTGTTTCTCTATAAACTCCCATGCTTCGTCTACATGCTTCTCCATGAAAGTCCCACCGGAAAGAGATTGAAGTTTGAATTGACTATCTTCACCAAGTCCTTTGAAGTAGATCTCCAATAGCTCAATTTTTGGTATACCATGGTGTGGACAATCTAGGAGAAGGTCTTTGAACCTCTCGCAAGACTTGAACAAGCTTTCTCTATCCTTCATCACGAAGGCATTTATCTTTCCCCTCAATTCTGTAGTCTTGGAAGGTGGGAAGAACTTAGTCAAAAACTCGGTTGTCATCTCCTCCCAAGTACTCACTCGCCCTTGTGGAATAGATTGATACCAAGCTAAGGCTTTATCCTTAAGTGAGAAGGAGAAAGCCCTAAGCTTATGGTTGTTGCTCTACAATCTAGGCGGTCTTTGAGTCTCCATCAAGATCTCATAGTTCATCAAGTGTTGATGAGGAGACTCTCCTTCCATCCCTCCAAATTGATTATGCCGGATCATTTGTAGAACTTGAGGGCGGAGTTCGTAGTTGTGGGTTGCGGGATCTCCTAGGTTCACACCCGGACGGTGTGCTCTTTGTGCCGGATCCATACGTTGCCCTAATGTTTGTGGCTCTTCAATAGCAATGGGCACAACCCTAATGTTAACCGCCGGCTGCGGTTGTGGTGGTGGAGGTTCTTGAGGGTTAGGCTCTCTCCGCACAAGAGCTTGCCTAATCTCTTCAATCTCCCTCCTAATTGCTTCTTGCCTCTCATTTGCAAGTCTCCTTTCATTCTCCAAAGATTCATCCCTTATCCTAATTTGCTCTAAAGCCTCATCCAACTCAGCTTGGAGATCTCTTCCGGCCATCTCCTTTCCCTTTCTAATGCTCTTGGATCTAGATCTAAGGGTTTTCTCCGGTTCGGGATCGAATGGAGCTAAATCCTTGCCACGAGATCTTCGCATACACCTAAAAAGTAGAGATGTCCTGAAAAGCAAAGACACAAACCAAAGGAGATCAAAAGGAACAAGAAAGATCTACACTATAAACAATCACAAAAAGACTCAATCTAGACCTAGTCCCCGGCAACGGCGCCAAAAACTTGTTACGTCTAGGAATAGATGCGCAAAAGTCTTACAATTTATAAACTCGTTATATTTCTCCTAACTCCTAGCGAACCCGCAGTGTACGGGACGTTTTGTAGTAGGGATAGTATTCCGAGGTCGAACATAAAGACTTAGGTGAGATTGAATCTAATAGTGACTAGAGATAGTGGTGATCTTGACTGAGAAAAGATGAAAGGAAGAAACAAATGAAAATCTAAATATTTTTGGGTTGGTTTTGTGTGGTAATCGATCAAAGACCACAAATCATATGAGATGATAATAACAAACTAACAATCTAGCAAATCCAATCAAACAAATAAGTAAACACGAGATAAGTAATCAAAAGGGAAAGGCGGATTCTAGGGGTTGGAAGTTCCGGTTATGGCATAGGACTCAAGCTATCTAATCAGTCCTTGGATCACTATCGTATGTTGGGAGTAAGTGTTTCTAGATTGGGCTCAATCACCGGGTAGGTCTCATGGTCCACTAGTCCGTTCCTAAGGTCTAATCACCGGGTAAGTCTCAAAGATCCTAAGGATAGGAATTCTACACAAACCGGATTGTCACCTAGGGATCTAACCTATCCTTACCGGGTAAGTCTCGGAAAAGGCAAGTTCTAGGCAACTATCCTAGCACACTCAGTCCAATAGCGGCTTATGAGGCTCACTACTACCTATAGTTTGTCATCTTCGATATCTAAGAGCAAGAATCACCGGGTAGGTCTCTTCTAACAATTAGTTGCTAACACTAGGTCTCCCTAGTATAGATTTAGCTCAACAAACACTAGGATTTCAACATTCTAACATTCTAGCACTTATGTTTATCAAATCAAACGAATCAGGCAAACCACGGGTTGTTCATTACTTCCACGGCCGTGGATTGGCAAGAACAAACCGTGGATTCCAACAGTGGCTCTGTCCAAGTAACCGAATCATCCAAAGGTAAATCTAAGTCCAACCTATCATAATCCTAGCTATAACCTTCCTTTCCTTACCCTAGAATCGCATATATCTAGCCAACAACATTCATCATCACAATCAAAATTATCAAACATAAAATCATGGCATCCATTTGTAAGATAATGAAGAGAAGGATATAAACAAGTAAATCAAAGGAAACAAATCCGAATTAGAGATTTCGAAAGACTCACAATTCTTCAAAAGAAGGTTTAAGATTCTTACAACCCTAGAAACGATTCCGGAAATCTTCACTTCTAAAAACCTATCAAAGACTAATGGTGTAGTGCTCTTCTCTTCTTCTTCAGTGGAGCTTTTCTTCTCCTCCAAGAGTTGGTCCAATCTTCCTCCAAATTTTGAGAGAATCTTCTTGTTGAGAGAATGGTAGTGAGAGTGGATTTTTCTTGATGTGGATTGGATGATCCCTCTCAGCCTTGCAGGACCACTATTTATACTACACTTTGCAAGAGTCGGCCAAGAGAATTGTGGCACAGCTGTCACAACCGTTTGGCAAAAACCACGGTCCATTTCCACGGCCGTGGATGTCCCAGTGACAGTGGTTTTGGCACCTCAGCTTGTTTTGGATCTTTAGGCTACGATTTGGTACATGGCTTGTGTTAACAAGGTTCCATGAGTCCTCCTTAGCCCTTGGCTTGCACTCCAATGAGTCCAAAGGCGTGTCATCTCGAGGAACGACTCTTGGATGTATCGATTAAGCTCTTAAACCTCCCAAAATACCTACAAAGCAAGCAAAAGTCCGCGTAGACGCCTATCTCGACAAAATACGTGAATTGAATGCAAACGTCGTGAACTAATGCTAGACCATGCATGAATGAGCGGAAAATCTATCTAAATGAGTGTCTAAACCTAAGTCATAAATCGTGTTATCATATATACTTAAACTCACAAAATAACCTTTGTGACGTAGAAATCAATCTCTTAAATAATATTATGAGATTCCAATAATAACTAAAATTACCGTTACAATATTAATCCAAACATATACCCATAAAAATTGAATTTACGACTTAAAATACTCGTAAAACATACTTAAGGTATAAAGATATCGGTAATATCCGGAAAGATAATTAGCGCAAACGCACCCAAAAATTGGGGCGTTACAGTATTGACACCTGGGAGAACCTTCACAAGGCGTTTTTGGAAAAATACTTCCCAGCCAAGAAGGCAAACAGCTTGCAGAAAGCTATAAGCAACATCGAGCAAGAGGCGAACGAAACTCTTTATGAGTACTTCGAAATGTTTGCACGCCTCCGATCCAGCTGTCCTTTTCACGGATATTCAACTCAAGATCTAGTCTTGTATTTGTACAATGGCTTGCTAGACAATGAAAGGAGGATCGTTGATGCGGCTTGCGGAGGTAATATTCTTAACTCTACTCCTGACCTTGCTTTGCAAAAGATACATGAACTAGCGGAATGAACTCGAAACTTTGGAAGGACCCCGGTTAAGAAAGGAGTTCATGCTGTGAGCTCCGGGAAGAGCGAGATTTCCACCGAGCTCGCGGAGTTGAAGGAAATGGTGAAAAGACTAACACTTATGGGAAGCCCACAACAACTCAAAGCTTGTGGAGTATGTGCTGACCCATACCATCCAACGGACATGTGTCCACAAGTCCAGGATGACGATGTTGAGGTCAATGCAATGGGCTATGGACAACCACAGCAGCAAAGACCTAGGCATGATCCCTATGCGCAGAATTTCATGCCAAACTGGCGTGACCAACAGAACTTTCGTTGGAGGGATCAACAAAACCAACAACAGCAACCCCGTCAAGGTAAGTATCAAACAAATGAAGATATGTTGCAAGTCTTGACTAAACACTTTGCTACTCATGTCCAAACAACAGAATCTAGCATCAAGAACCTTGAAAAACAGGTTGGTCAAATGGTGGAAGCCATTTCAAGGACCGAATCAAGACTCTCCGGAGGATTGCCTCCCCAGACGTTTATAAGTCCCAAGGAGAATGTTAGTGCCTTAACACTAAGGAGTGGGAAGCAAATCCAACAAAAACCAGCAAAAGAATCACAAAGCAAACCTCCTGTCGATTTTACCGCACCCACAGCCGCCCCTGCGGCTGCAACTGCGCCCTGCACAGAACAGACGCCGCCCCTTCGCATACAAGCTGAAGCCCCTGCGGAAAACTCGACAGAAGGTTCTGCTGAAAGGGATACTTATGTCCGGCCTAACTTTCCACCACTATACTCTGAGAAACCACCAGCTCCATTTCCTGAAGCTTTAAAGGCGAGAAGAACCATTGATGACAAGGACCTCTTTGATACTTTCTCTAAATGCGAGGTAAACATTCCCCTCCTTAAATTGGTGAAAAGTATTCTTAAGTATGCTCATTTTTTGAAGGAACTCTGCACTATCAAGAGGAATCAGAAGCTGAAGGGAAACAAAAGGTGCAAGTGAGTGAGCATGTGTCGGCCGTTTTTCAACGAAGAATGCCCAAGAAGTGCAGCGATCCGGGCATGGTAAGCATTCCTTGTGTTATAGGGAAAACCCGCTTTGACAAAGCAATGCTTGATCTTGGTGCTTCTATAAATGTTTTGCCATATTCAATTTATAAATCACTTGGCCTTGAGCCATTAATGGAAACTAGGATTGTAGTACAACTTGTTGATAGATCTAATGTGTATCCGAAAGGGATAATTGAAGATGTATTAGTAATGGTAGACAACCTAATATTTCCTGCTGATTTCTTTGTAATGGATATGGAAAATGATTCGCATGCTGCACCCATTCTGTTAGGTAGGCCATTTCTGAAAACTGCTAGGACAAAAATTGATTATGTTAGTGGCAAATTGACCATGGAGTTTGATGGAGAAGTAGTGGAATTTGACATCTATGATGCAATGAGATTTCCTAGTGATGATCATTCTTTATGTGCTATTGACATTGTTGAACCTTTTGTGCAAGATGTTTTTGATAACTCTGACGTTGATGAATTGAGAAATGTGATTGAGCACGACATTGATAGTTTCAAATCAGATTATGTATTAACATCCAGCATGACAGAAGTCCTAGCCCAACTAGATGGTCATAAAAAGCAACCTATCTTCAATTTGGCCATTGGGCCCACTTTACTAACTCCAAGCGAGAATCTTGTTCCGTCCATAGTGCAGGCACCTGAAATAGAATTGAAGGACCTTCCGTCACACCTCAAGTATGTTTTCCTTGGAGAACACAATACCTTGCCGGTGATCATCTCCAACAAGTTGACTACCGGTCAAGAAGACAAGTTGGTGAAGGTACTAAAAGAGCACAAGACGGCCCTTGGATGGACCATTGCGGACATCAAAGGGATAAGTCCTTCAACTTGCATGCATAGGATTCTACTTGAGGACGAAGCCAAACCCTCTAGGCAACCTCAAAGGAGATTGAACCCACCAATGATGGATGTGGTCAAAAAGGAAGTGTTGAAGCTCCTCCAAGCGGATATGATCTTTCCTATATCGGATAGCACTTGGGTTAGCCCAACCCAAGTAGTTCCAAAGAAGGGAGACATTACCATGGTGGAAAATCAACATGGAGAGATGGTTCCAAGCAAAACACAAACCGGATGGAGAGTTTGCATTGATTACCGCAAACTCAACAAGGTAACACGAAAAGACCATTTCCCATTACCTTTTATTGATCAAATGTTGGAACGTCTTGCAGGTCATCAGTACTACTGTTTCCTGGATGGATATTCGGGCTATTTCCAAATAGACATCGCACCAGAAGATCAAGAGAAGACGACGTTCACTTGCCCATTTGGCACTTTTGCATACCGCAGAATGCCATTTGGACTTTGCAACGCACCCGTCACTTTCCAACGGTGCATGATAAGTATTTTCTCCGAATACATAGAAAATTTCATTGAAGTTTTCATGGATGATTTTACTGTCCATGGAGATAGTTTTGACGCATGTTTAGGACATTTGAAACTTGTTCTTAAAAAATGTGTTAAAACCAATTTGGTTCTTAATTCGGAAAAATGTCATTTCATGGTCAAACAAGGAATTGTGCTAGGACATGTAATATCCTCAAAAGGGATAGAGGTAGATAGGGAAAAGGTTGATGTAATTCAAAATTTACCTTATCCTACTAATTTTCGGGAAATCCGATCTTTTCTTGGTCATGCAGGTTTCTACCGACGTTTCATCAAAGATTTTTCAAAGATCTCAGCACCCCTATGTGAATTGCTCAAGAAAGACATCACCTTCATAGTGGATGAGGATTGCAAGAAAGCTTTCGACACTTTGAAGGCATGTCTTACTACCACACCAATCATCCGTTCCCCGGATTGGGAGAAACCTTTTGAAAACATGTGTGACGCCAGTGACTACGCCGTTGGAGCTTTCTTAAGACAAAAAGATGGACGGGCCTCCCATGTAATCCATTATGCGTCCATGACACTCAATGGAGCGCAAAGGAATTACTCTACCACCGAGAAGGAAATGTTGGCGGTGGTTTTTTCCCTTGAGAAATTCCGGCAGTATCTACTTGGGGTAAAGGTAATTATCTTCACTGACCATGCAGCTCTTAGGTACCTCTTGGCGAAGAAGGAGGCAAGGCCACGATTGATCTGATGGGTGCTCCTTCTAAGTGAGTTTAACCTAGAGATAAGGGACAAGAAGGGGGCTGAGAACTTGGTGGCCGATCATTTGAGCAGACTAATACAAGAGGAGGAAGATCCGGGAAAAGGAAGAGAGATAGCCAGAAGTTTTCCAGACGATACATTTTAGACAACTCCTTGTTGTGTAACCGCCCCCGCGCCTCACATCAGCCGCCCCTGCAGCTCAGTCTAGGCGCCCCTGCGGAATTGTCGACAGAGGTTTGTCTTAAGCTCCAATCTTTTAAGCCTTGGTTTGCTGACATTGTGAACTTTATTGTCAGGAAGGAGTATCCTCCAGACTTCACCAAGGCACAACGAGAGAAGGTAAAGGCTGAAGCTCGACACTACGTTTGGGACGATCCTTACCTTTGGAAGCATTGTAGTGACCAAGTGATCCGACGTTGCATTCTGGACAAAGAGGTACAATCCGTCCTAATTTTCTGTCACTCTGAAGCATGTGGGGGACACTTTGGGGCAAACAAAACTGCAAGAAAAGTTTTGGATGCAGGTTTCTTTTGGCCACACATTTTTCGAGACGCTTTTGCGTTTTGCAAAGTGTGTGATAAATGCCAAAGAGTAGGAAATCTTTCAAGGAGACATGAAATGCCCCAATCCTCTCTTATATTTTGTGAAATATTTGACGTTTGGGGAATTGATTTCATGGGGTCATTTCCTACTTCATTCGGGAACACATATATTTTGCTTGCGGTGGACTATGTTTCCAAGTGGGTGGAAGCAAAGGCCACCAAAACTGATGGTTCAAGAGTAGTTGCAGCTTTTCTTAAGAAAAATGTCTTTGCAAGATTTGGAATTCCAAAAGCCTTAATCAGTCATAGGGGTACCTATTTCTGTAACAAGACGATCACGGCTCTCCTTAAGAAGTACCACGTTCACCAAAGAGTATCAAAAACTTATCATCCACAAATAAACGGCCAAGATGAGGTGTCAAACCGGGAAATAAAGACCATCCTTGAAAAGACGGTTTCTCCCGGGCGGAAGGATTGGAGTGCAAGGCTAAATGACGCCCTATGGACATATCGGACAACCTACAAAACTCCTATTGGGATGTCTCCTTTTAGGCTCGTGTTTGGGAAAGCTTGCCACCTGCCGGTGGAGCTAGAACACAAGGCTTGGTGGGCGGTAAAGAAGTGCAACATGAGCATAGAGGAAGTGGGAGAATTCCGGAAGCTCCAATTGCAAGAGTTGGAGGAACTGAGGCTAGATGCATATGACCATGCTACCACATACAAAGAAAAGACCAAAGCATGACATGACCGGAACATTCTCCGGAAGGACTTCAAGGTAGGTAATAAGGTACTTCTCTTTCAATCACGCTTGAAACTCTTTGCAGGTAAGCTGCGTTCAAGATGGACAGGGCCGTTCATAGTAGCCAAAGTATACTCTCACGGAGCTGTGGATCTTTATGATCCCCAAACGCACAAGGTGTTCAAGGTAAACGGACAAAGGCTAAAGCTTTACCTTGAAGGAGTTAAGAACGATCCGATTGACGAGATGGTGCTGGAGGAAGCACAGTCAGAGAAGTAGAGATCTTACGTCGAGCCACCGACGTAAAACAAAGGCACTTCTCGGGAGGCAACCCGAAGGAATAAGAAGAGGGGCCTCTGTCAAGAAACCGCCTCTGTGGCTTTGTATCCCCGCCCCTGCGGAGACACTCATGCCTAGTGCCGCCCCCGGCGCTGGGCCAGCGCCTGCTACATACTAGTCACCGCCCCCGTGGTGACTCCCCTACGCCCCTACGGCGGCAACCCTTGACACACATCCTCAGAACCGCCCCCGGCGCTGAGCCTTCATGACCCCTCTACCTTGCCACCGCCCTGCGATGACAGGCACCCGCCCCTACGGATTTCCCCAGAAAAGAAAAAAAATAAGAATTTCGAATGATGCCTACACCTACCACGCCCCACCTACCTTCCCTCTTCACCAAACACACATCCCCTCCAAACCCTACTCCCTCACACCACACAACACGCCCCTGCGCTCGCCTTGGTCGCAAACCAACTCTCCGACGCCCCTGCGCTACCTCCGACGATCAACTACCACTTGCAACACCCCTGCGCCACCGTCTCCAACCTCCTCCAAACCCTTTCACCTCCCTACTTCCTTCATCATTACTCACCATAAACCTCCACTCCTGCTGCATCACCATCATCGACTCAACCACTAGGGAAGTAGCCAGAACAACCTTAGCATCACCAGCTTCGGTGTTCCACAGAAATCTCCATCTGCACTTCTCCCGCCCCCGCACCTGCAAGCACCCGCACCCACGCTTTACCGCCCTTGCGCCTACTTCAGCCGCCCCTGCGGTTAACACAACAGAGGGTTCGACTTCTTTCCCTATTTTTGACATTTGCTAATTCTTTTGCTTCATCATCTCCAAGAATAGAAGCACCAAGGAAATACAAGATGTCCGAAGCTGAGAAGGAGAGATATAGGATTGTGCAAGAGCGGGTTGTGTATGCAACTCGGTTTTTGCACGTTCCTACACTAGAGAAGCTAGGCATGTTAGAAAGCATGCAGTCCTTTTTGGCCAATGTTGGGCTCGGAGACTTTCTACAGAAGAGTGCTCCAACGTATCCTGAGCTCAACTGACAGTTTATAGCCACCTTCACCATGGAGAAGGAGGATCATGTGTTTGTTGGACTCACTTTCAAGTTCAACAAAGTGAAATACACACTTGACTATCTCCAGTTGCAGGAGGTATTCGGGGTGACTCTCAACCCCTCCGAGAGCTGGTGGGAGCCAGTACCGACTCCAGATTTGTGTGAGTTCTGGCAGGCAGCTACCGGAGCCGAGTTCCATGCAGGGGGTGAGTACTCCAACAAACTCACTCACCCTTGCTTGAGGCTCCTCTCCAAGATCCTCATGAGTGTCTTCTGTGGGCACAAAGAGGAGAACAAAGTCGCCCTCAACTCCCTCAAGGACCTCCCCCTCCTATACACTTGCCTTCCGATGAGCGAGAAGGTAATGGATTGGCCATTCCTCTTCCTTTCCACTTTTAAGCGGATTAGGAAGAACAAGCCGAGGGATATTGTTGGTGGTGGGGTGATCTCCTTGATTGCCTCACAGGTGATGGACCTGTCCGAGCTGGAGGACGGGCTAGAGGCTCCCCTTTACACTGAGGGGATGCTTAGGAGGTGCAAGCTCCTCCGACGGGACGGGAAGAACCTGTTTTGGATCTCCCTTGCAGATGGGAGCCACCTCACTTACCTCCCCCGACCCTTACCATTCGGGGATGAGCTCTCCGAGCTCTACATTCCGGCAGATCCTTTTGTGCCGAGGAGGCCACTAGTGGCCATTGTGGAGAGGCATGCTGCCAGCTCCAGCCGGGCTCATCAGGAGGAGCATCTGCCCATTCCCGACGACGACGAGGAGATGCCCACTGCGGCACCAGAGGAGGACCCGACTCTAGCGAGCCTTCAGGCTCAGATGGCAGCTCTCACCACCCAGCTCCAGGCCTGGCAGTCCGACTATCAACGGACTATGTTGGAGCAACAACAAAGCTGGCAGACGAGTATTGCTGCCTCCATGACCTCCCACTTCGACCAGAGGCAGGAGGCTTGGCAGGCAGCCCAACAACAGCAGCTGGAGGCTCTACAGCTAGCTTGGCAGGCCAGTTTTGAGACCTCTTTTGGCCGCCGGATGGCTGCTCAACAGGACTGCATAGATGACATCTACCGCCGGCAGGAGCATTTCTTCCGCCACTTCCCGTACCCACCGGAGGAGGGTCCAGGTGGTCCATCAGGACCACCCCACTGAGGGGTATACTTCTCTTCCCTTTCCCCACATTTATCTTTGCCTCATTTCCATTTTGAGGACAAAGTGTACTTCAAGTATGCGGGAGGGACATATCATTTCTTGTACAGTTCATTGAGTTTTTGATTTGTTTTGTTTCGCTTGTTTTTGAATTCAGTTTGATATTCAATAATAAAAAAGCCAATGAAAATGAAAAGAGGCATGAAATCCTTGGATAAACCGAAAACCCGAAAGGGCGGTTTAGGCAAAAAGAAGGTAGTCCGACCAATCTTAGGTTGGTGCAAAATTGGACTTGACAGATGTGAGTTCAAGTGAGAAAAGAAGAAGAGTGTCAAGGTGAAAACCCGAAAGGGTGCCTTGGCAAAATGAGCGACACCGAGTGTAGGTTTCCCTTCCGGCGTTTGGCGACATAAGAAGGGGAGTCATAAGGAGGTTGTCCGGGTAGGCCACTCTTGGAGCAATAAGGATGGTAGTTTCTCCCTTTTTCTCACATTTCCTCTCTTTTCCTTCTTGGCTTTTCTCTTGTTTTCATTGTCTATTCTTGCTTACCCATGCTTCCTGAGGCCTTTGAGTCTAGTTATTGTCATTTGTTTTACTCGGGACAAGTAAAAGGTCTAAGTATGGGGAAGTTTGATAGGTGATGGAATCATTATCATTTAGGGTAGTTTTTTAGAGTCTTTTTTATTGCATTTGTGTCGGTTTATACTACTAACTCCTTGGTCCAGAAGAAGAAGACTAAAAGAAGCTAAGAAAGGAGTTATAATCACTTAGGAGTGAAGATCGATCACGAAGCAAAGCTTCTGTTGCCTCACCGCCCCAGCGGAGCCCTGCCACCGCCCCTGCGGGTGACGCCTTACACCGGAGCGCTCCCTGCGCCTTCACCAGCGCCGGCCATGAAGTGTGTCACCACCCCTGCGCCACTCCTTGGCGCCCCTACGGTGTCTTCTCTTAAAGAGACGAAGACCAGCCCCCTGCGCCTTCCACTGCGGCGCTGCCTACGCCTCAACCTGGGAGCTGGAAGACGAAGAGGCTGTGTCACCGCCCCTGCGCTGACATAGGGACACCCCTGCGGCTTGGTATTAGAAATGCTAGGAAGACAAAGGGTCAGAAGCTGAAGAGCATTAAAGATCCGCCCCAACGGAATTGCTTAGCCGCCCCTGCGGCCTTGAAGAAGATCAACCAATTATGCCTAAACCGCCCCTGCGGTCCCTGAAGGCCGCCCCTGCGGTTTAACGCCAGAAGCTTTACTCCGGTTGTTTACAACACCTTTATGGCATCAAAGGTGGCTGTTTAAGGCCGGCTATTTACTCCTAATTAGTGTCTTTTGTAGTATAAATAGTCCTTGGCTGATTGCTAGAATCATCCATGCTTTTCCACACAAAAATCCATTTTAGAATTAAGTTTTCCATTGTAATGAGTTGCTAACTCCCTTGCTACATTGGGTTGGTTTGAAGATGCGTTGTTACTTTGGTTGTAATTTCTTTTTTAATATAATTTTTTATTCAGTAATGCTTTGTGTTTCCTTGATCTCCATTGTCTAATTGCATGTTTACTATTGCTTGAGATTGATCACCTTAGGTTCTAAAGTGCATGCAAACAACTAGGATTAATAGATTCCGGGTTCGGGTCTTTAATCTAGTAGCAACTTTAAGTAATAATGGGTTGTGATTACTTAAAGAAAAGGAACACAAATATAAAGATAAGTTTAACGGTTTTAATCTTCTCTTTATATCCCTTAGTCTTTGTTTGAAAGCTAACTTGTTATTTGTTCTTGTAGGTTTACGGAACACTAACCTGTTAAGTTGTGTTGATGCCGGTTGGCTCAACACATATATATGATCGAGACAGGAGATTACTTAAAAACTTGTAAAAGGAACTCACCAAAGTAGCAATTGCATGCTTAGAATCAACCTAGTGTAGATTCACCCATCATTGTCTTGTCGCGTTAATCGTTTTCTTAAGTTTTTGTGTGGATCAATTCAACCAAAACCCCTCCTTTTTTGTTGCTTGTTACTATAATCGATAATTGTATCTAAAACACCTTAACTCTCTTGGGTTCGACCCTTACTTATCCACTATACTTGTTCTTAGTGCTAAGTCGGGATTTACTTTTGATTGGGCATAGACGACCATAGAAATACATCCAGTCACTAACCACACTCTCTCAATTGATAAATTATATATTAATATAAATTGTTAATTTTTCAAGGGCACATATCATTAGATAGAAGATTGATCAACCTTCAATGAACACATGACATATTATAAGGCCATGGAACAAGTCAACTATCTAGGAAATCAAAGAGACTATGAAACGGAGAATGATACGCCCCCGGATGGCATCGCCATCCGTGTTTCTGGTTAGAAGGACCCGCACATTTGAAGACCGTTATTATTATTTGGCTATTTAATAATAAGTCTTTTTGTATTCGGAACTTTAATTTCGGAACTTAATTCCGTGAATTAAATTCCGACCTTTCATATTTTAGGCTTTTCATATTCGGAACTTAATTTCGACTTTAATTGCGTCATTTATGTTTGACTCTTTGTATGGCCTCCATCCACTATATAAGGATGGCTTGGCTCATTTGTAAAGACATGTTCAATTTGATTAAGTAATGAGAAGTATTTTCCTCCTACTTACTTGAGCATCAATCCCTCTTCCAATCCTCTCAAAGTTCTTCTTTTGGATCTTTGATCCAAACTCAACCATATTCGAGGGTTCTTCAAGAACCAACTCAACCGACCCACTTCAAGGTTTGATCGATCAATCTAGATCGACTCAATCATACAACTTCTGCCTCCATCTCTAAGCTTCCGCAATCCATCTTCGCTTGCATTCGCACTTCAACTAAGGAGTAGTTGAGCTTCAGCTTGATCTAGATCCGGAATATTACATTGACGTGTCCAAGGACGCATCAAATTGGCATCAGAGCAAAGGGATCTAAGCTAAGTTATCTTTACTCTTGTTTTTGTACGTTATCATATTCATCCTTTTTGCCTTTTGTTCATCACCATCTTCATCTTGTTCTTCGCATCTTCATCCACGTTCTTGAAAAAAAATTTTGTTCGATCCATTTTGCAAAGCAAATTTAGGAGATTTTTGGTTTGCCATCAAACCATTAATCAAAAACAACGTTTTTCCTCACCCAATCCAACATTTTTGCTAATCAACTTCACCATTTTCTTGGGATTTTTTTGTTGACAAAATCGGATATCACGCCTTTTGATATTCCAAAAACCAAAAACAAAGCAAAAACTCTTCAAAAAAACGAATTTGTTTCAAAGAAAAGTGGATTCATCTCTTGCATTCCAAAGGTTGCATTCAAAAGTTTCAAAAAGAAACAATTCCACAAAAATAAAAGTAAAAGACGTCCGGCAAACCGGTCCATCCGAAAAATCGGATTTTTGAAAAACGTCAAAGACCAAAGCAAGTAAAACTTGCCGATAAACAATCCGTCCATTTTCTATCTCTCCATTTTCTTACAAGTTGTAAATTTTCTCTTGATTTTGTGTGCATTTTGGTTCAAATTTGTTGGATTTGCCTTCTTTGCCTAACCGCTAAGCATGTCCACAGGTCACGGGTCACCCGTGACCCGGCGGGTTTCGACCCGGCGGTAACCCGACGGGTTACGGATACGGGTAAGGGTCGAGGTGACCCTTACCCGTGACCCGGCGGGTCGACCCGCCGGGTCAATAATTTTGAAAAAAAAATTAAAAAAAAAACTCAACGGCTAAAAATAGCCGTTGGCGGGTCGACCCGCCGGGTCATCTTTATTTTATTTTATTTAGAAAAAAATTGGTTTTCATAATAAAAGAGCCAACCCGCCGACCCGCCGGGTCTGACCCGTGACCCGGTGGGTCGCCAACCCGGCGGGTTGGCCTTTTACACGGGTCCGGGTCCGGATCACCCTTCCCGGACCCTTGACCCGGCGGGTCGGACCCGTCGACCCGGCGGGTCCAACCCGTGGACATGCTTACTAACCGCCACACGGCCTTCCCAAAGGTAGAACCTTAACGCACTTGAACTTGGGTAACGTTGACTTATCTTGTCACCTTGCTCATTTGATTGCTTGCAATTTTGTGTCCAATCTTGGAGTTATGACTAACGTCACAATGGAAAATTCTCAGGAATCTAGTGAAAGGCAAGAGCTCACTACTTTGACCGAAGAAAATGTCTCCCTTAGGCAAGAGCTTGAAACTTTGAAGGCTCAAATGCTTGCCCTTACGACCGCTCCACCAAATCAAAATGGAGCCTTGGTCGATGCTTCCACGTCCGATGGACGTCGCAAAGGCAAAGGTATCTTGGGAGCCGAACCATCTAACGGTCGACGGCTTGCCTCCATCATTGAAAACCACGGGCCCTCCCTAAATGACGGTCATGAGTCCCACAATGAAGGTGACGAGAACCCTGACCCTTCTCCAAACGATTTGCTATATGTTGACACGGAGAATCGGCACAAACGCTATGAGCATAACCGACGTAAGTATGGCACTTCCCCTCCTCAATCTAGTGCCCAACGCACCAACCGTCCCTCCCGGGTTGATGACCGGTATCATCATCAAACAAATGATCGCTCTCAACGTCCCGAAAATGATCGGTCCGGACAACACCGCCAACGGCATAGCCGGCAACCGATTTATCATGATTATGAAGAGTATGACGAGAGAGATGACTTTGACGAGTTCTCCGATGATGAGTCGGACTTGGAACGGGTGGCACATGTCCGTCCATGGCACCCACCCATCCGAGAGCCCTTTGAGAATTAAGATTGAGGAGAAGAATGGTTGCCTCCTCCTAACCCACAAAGGCGTGCACCACATAATCATGGGCGCCAAAGGCATAACGATGGCCACCGGCGAGCCCATCACGAAGACGCCTATATAGCACCATCCCGACCGAGCTCGTAGGGAAGGTAAGGTTAAATTTCCGATCTTTTATGGTGAATATGATCCTTGTGCGTTTCTTGATTGGGCACAGGATATGAAAAGAGCTCTCAAGCATTGCCATTATGAAGAGTATGAGAAAATCGAAGTGGCGACACTTTACTTTGAAGGTGATGCAAAATCTTAGTGGAACCGGTACGAGACCAACCGTGAGAACCGAGGATGGGAACCGGTTGCGACATTTGATCAATTGATCTATGTCATGACTAAGAAGTACGTGCCCGACGACTTCAAAAACGACATGCGGTTGCAAATTGCCGAATTCCAACAAGGAAGCCTTACTCCGGTGGCTTACTTAGCCAAGCTGGAGGACATGCATATGAAGGCCGGCATCTCGGCCTCCGCCTCCGCCCTTCGAACCAAATTCATGAGCGGCCTTAATCCGTCAATCCGGCGTCCCCTAGTGATTGTCCCATACAAGGACTTGGGAGCCTTTATGTCATGTCGCCATGAAACTTCACAAGCAACAACTTGAAACGCCTTGATACTCAAGGTATAATTCTACCACTAGTCAATACTCTTATACCACTAATTCCCGTTCTCGAGATGTTTCTAGTCCCTAAGATTCCGGAGCCACTAAAGGATCACCACGGATGAGTCAACCCACCCGGCAAGCGGCTACCGAGAGAACACCATACCGTGACACCGTTGCATCACCACAAACACCTCCGGGTCGAGGCCAACAAGGATCTCAAACGGTGGCCCGCCCAAAAGAACCCGTGTGTTTCAAATGTAGCGGGTTTGGTCATGTCCAACGTGATTGCCCGAACACCAAGCGGGTGATGTTTGCCAACCCATCATATGACGATGGCGAAGAGGAATATAATGGTGATATCCTCTTAGAAGATGACCAAGATGTCGAAGTTGATATCTAGGTATTGAAAACTAAAACCCTCTTACTTGGTTTAGGCATCACTTCTTCTTCCACCCTCTAAAAAGTTATCTTGGATCTAGTCTTTGATCAAAGCCTTCATATTCGAGGATCCTTTTGAAGGATCAACTAGACGCTTCCGCCACCCAAATTCTAAGTTTGATCCAACTCGAACGATCAAGAAGAAGTAGTTGAAGTTTCTCCTCGATTTAGATCGCCCCTTATTTCTATCATTCGTATCAGAGCTCGGGATCGAGGTCAAGTTCTTTACTAAAGTTCTTGATTGTTCTTCACAAAAATTTTTTCTCTTCAATATTGTTGAAGATCTTCAAGTGTTCTTCAAGTGTTCTTCGAAGATCTTCAACTGTTCTTCGGTGTTCTTCGAAGATCTTCAACTGTTCTTTGGTGTTCTTTGAAGATCTTCAAGAGTTCTTTGGTGTTCTTCGAAGATCTTCAACTGTTCTTCGTTGTTCTTCGAAGATCTTCAACCGTTCTTCAGTGTTCTTTGAAGATCTTCATTGTGCTCTTCAGTGTTCTTCATCGTTCATCATGTTCTATGATGATGAAGATCAGTTTGATTTATATGGAGAATGGTTGCCTTCTCCACATGAATTAAAGCTCAAAGCGGTCAAACCAACCTCCCGGAGATACCGACGGAGACAATATTTTGAGGATGAGGAGTGGTTGCCTCCTCCGGACCCACCTAGGCCGACTTTTTCGATGAACGGGCACCGACGGTATCCACACCGGCAAGAATATTATGAGGATACCTATGTTGCTCCAAGACAAAGTGCCTATCTTGAAGAAAATCCCTACAAGAAACAACAAGAAGAGAATAAGTCTTTAAGGGAAGAGATTGCAAAATTGAAGGCACAAATGATTTCCCTCATGACGGCCGCCCAACAAAAAGAACCTGAAGCGGTGCCACAACCACGGAGTGAGTTGGTTGTCCAACCATTGTGTGATGAACTCAAAGATGTGGGAAAAGTCATCGTTCAAGAGGTCTCCCCGATTATTCCAATTCATCTTGTCAACCCATTATGTGGAGACTATTTTCAAGATGACAAAGATGAGATCACCATCGAGGAAGACGAAGTCATCCGTCCCGACAATGACCACATCATGTTGTTGGACTACAAATCCGAGTCGTATGATCCGAGGTTTGTCTTTACAATGCCAACTAGCTTCCAACTTGGCTTGTCCTTCAAATTTTTCAGCATGGCATCAACGCATCAAGGTTCTTATCGGCGTGATAGACAAACTCCACAGCACCGCCACCTTGAGGGATTACATATTCAACAAACGCTGCAAAGCCACAATGTTGAAGGACTACAAGTCCAAGCCGCCCGAAAATGTGCATTCGGTGTTGATTTTCAAGGGTCTTGTTCCTCAAGCGACTCCTTTTCTTTTTTGACGGTGAAACGAGACGTTTCACATTTAAGAGGATGAGAATGATACGCCCCCGGATGGCATCGCCATCCGTGTTTTCGGATAGAAGGACCCGCACATTTTGAAGACCGTTATTATTATTCGGCTATTTAATAACAAGTCTTTTTGTATTCGGAACTTTAATTCCGGAACTTAATTCCGTGAATTAAATTCCGACCTTTCATATTTTAGGCTTTTCATATTCGGAACTTAATTCCGACTTTAATTGCGTCATTTATGTTTGACTCTTTGTATGGCCTCCATCCACTATATAAGGATGGCTTGACTCATTTGTAAAGACATGTGTTCGCCACTTAGCGTGCGTGCAAATAAGCTTTAAATTTATAAAACTAGAATCAAGCAAGCGAACCCGCAGTGTACGGATCGACGTAGTTAAGCAAGAATTCCAGAGTATCGAACACAGGGATTTGGGGGGAACAAATTCGATTTTAGATTATCAAGCAGGTAAATATAAGAGCTTTGCAAATTATTGGGAAAACAACAATCCTAAAGATCCAAGTATCCAGCTGTGGCTATTGATTCAAAATATACTAATGATATAAGGACAGAGTTAAGATATGCAAAGGTATGCTAATGTAAGGTAATCGTACGGTGAAGTTCCAAAAACCTTATATGACTCACCTACAAGAAACTCTCTATACAGGTTGTTGAGGCTTCAATATAGAAGGATTCTAAAGGCAAGAATTAATGTCAAATACCCAAACTTGTAAGCCAAGGATCAAGACTAACTAAACCGATTACGGTTGTGACACTCACAATCGAGGTAGAGGTTGTTGAGGCTTCACTACCACCTAGAAAAGGCAAGCCTAAACTAAGTTAGAGCAAATCTTTAACTTTGGATTAAAGTAAAAGCAAGTTCGCAAACTTAAGGGAAATCGCGGTTAGTTCTTGAGGATCCACGACCGTGGACTTCAAGAACAGGCCGTATTTTAGGGTTCGTCGACGATTCTCTCTAACTCTCAGGGTCCAATCTGTTTACGATCGATCTATCATCATCTAAGCCACAACTATCAACCCTTCACCCTAGAATTGTTAAGGGTTTTTAGCCAACAATAGTCATTATGATATCAAATTCAAGGTTTAAAAGATTGAAAGATGAAAACTTCCGAAAACTTTCAATAAACTTAAAACCAATCTCAATGTCACAATCAAGAACAAATATTGTCACTAGATTCGGAATAGAACGAATAAACACAATCTTAGATAAGAAGGAAGAACGGGATGTCAATCCGTCTTCTAAATCAAACCTAAACAAGAAGAGGAATCTTCTTGCGAATAACCTTCCGAATCGACGATCTTCCGTTAATCCGGAAATCTTAATCACAATCTTCACCAAGTGCGAGATTAGGGCAACTCCAAGGATGAGCGCAAGTACGTCTTTTGCAAGAATCGCAAAGATCTCTAAGTCGCGGCGTGGACGAAAGTACGTCTAAGCAAAGGTCGCAAAAGTCTCTAAGCGGAGGTCCAAGCGAAGGTGACGGAATCTCTCTTCGTCCGTCCTTTTATAGTGTATGATGAAATAGCGGCCCAGCCCAATCTTTTAAAAGATCGTGGCTTAAAGTGTGGCGAAAAAGATCGCCAAGATCACGGTCGTGGAAGGTTCCACGACCGTAATTTAGAGCGTGGAAATCAACACGGTTTGAACCATCTTCTCCACGGCCGTAGAAGTTGCTGGAATGAACCACATTTCCTTAGCCATGGTTCCACGGCCGTGGAACTGAACGTGGAAAGTAGTACGGCCGTATTTTAGAGCGTGGTTTAGGGCAAGAACGTGATTCTTCCCTAGACTCGTGCATTCCTTAAGTTAACACTCCTTTTGCTCCCAAGAACGTCCTCAATCCATGGACATTGCTCAACAACTCCATCTTGCTCGATTTCGTTCGGAAATAGCTCTCAATCACCTATAATCAACATAAAGCTTGTGTAGATCTCTATATCGACATTATAAGCAAACTAGCTCACAAATGTATCTATGCTCAATCAATGACTATCAATATGAATCAAATACGCTTAGAAAACGTGCCTAAAATATCACAATATTTCATGCTAACAACATGTCTAAGTTGAATACTAAGTATTGAGAAGGAAAACCCTCTTACTTAGTTTAGGCATCACTTCCTCTTCCATCATCTTCAAGTTCTTGCTTGGATCTAGTCTTTGATCCAAGCCTCCACATTCGAGGATCCTTTTGAAGGATCAACCAAACGCTTCCGCCACCCAAATTCTAGTTTGATCCAACTCAAACAATCAAGAAGAAGTAGTTGAAGTTTCTCCTCGATCTAGATCGCCCGTGTTTCTATCAGAGAACGTCTAAGCAAACCTCCTTTCCAATAAAGGACTTTCCCACAATACCCTAGAAGAAATTTTCTACTCAAAGATCTCATCCCTAATCAAGCACAAGCTCTTACACAAGCTCCCGCACAAACCACGCAAGACAAAATTCTAGAGAACTTGCAATGGATGCCAATTGAAGAACCAAGTATGGTATTAATAAAGATAAAAATAATCTAGAAAATGGGGGTGTAGATTATGGGAACTTTTTGCAATATCGGATATCAAGACTTTGAAATGAATCTCATGGCCTTGAAGTCGATCATTGTAATCTGTAACAAAACTGTTTCTCAAGGCCTTGAAGTGAATCTCAAGGTCTTGACTTAGAAACCTCTAGAAAGTTGTTAGTCATAATATAAACGATGTAGAATGCGGAAAAATAAAAGATCGACACACGATATGTTTACGAAGTTCAGCTCTAACATCATACGTCTTCGTAGGGTTTCCGACCCTATGATTTAACTATCTATCATCTGCTTCGTTTGAGTCCTAAATACAACCTAGAAGAACTTTCCTTCTCTCATGTATCCTAACCACTACGATCTAGTCAACTTAGGTCTCACAATAATAGCTTAATTACTTCGTAGAGTAACACTAAGTATAAAACAATAATGATATGCCAATATAGCTGTCGTATTTATCTCACTCTAAATATAACTAAGTACGCTCGATGAGAAAGATAAACTTTTGGATCGATGAAGAAGACTTGGATGGTTCACTTGTAAGCTCATCTCACTTCTTCTTCCATCGATGTGTCTTTTATAATCTTCTATGGAGGCAATTTCTTCTAGCCACTATCTTCTTTTTTCGTTGTCGTCTTTAGCCGTTGCAACGTTATTGCTCCACATAATCATTGTTGCAAGATCTCCAATTTGTTTGTTGTGGTTATTTGAATTCTTTTGAAGATCACTAACAACTCCTTGATAGCCGTTTGAGTAATATCTTCACAAAGATCTTCAACGAGATCTTCTTTCTTAGATTGAGATCTTCTTGTTATTTGTTTCGAAATCTTCAAGTGAAATCTGCAACAACCTTTTGATCGAGATCTTCTTTTTGTAGTAGTTTCAACCGTTTATGATCTCCATTCCTCTTAGATTCACACAATTCTACATTACATATAACAAGCCAAAACTACAATATCTAATCGATATTTGTTAGTATAAAAACCGTATTTTATCTTAAGTCTTCCATCATTAAATAACACAATTAAATATAAAGGTGGAGTTATCACACTTGTTGAGGCATTGAGACAAATACCCAAATATTCTAAGTTTTTTAAGGAGTTGATATCAAACAAGAAGCTTTGCAACTATGAAGGCTCAATCGAAATCACCAAGTAGTGGAGTGCTAGGATCTGAATAAAGATGCAACCCAAGAAGGGAGATCCTAGAAGGTTTTGCATCTCATTGACCTTCCATGGAAGGAAACACACTTGTTTATGTGATTTAGGTGGTAATTTGAGTGTTATCTCACTCAAATTGTCTAAAGAAGTAGAACTAGGAGAACTTTCACTGGTGAAATTCACCTTGACTTTGGCCGACAAGTCTATCATTAGACCTATTGACATGCTTGAGAACTTTGTTGTAAGGACTGACAAGCACAGGGTGCTTGTAGACTTTGTGGTTGTTGATATTGATGTAGGTACTAACGTCCTTGTGATAGTCGGACTCCACTTCCTTGCTACCGTTGTGGCTCTCATCAAAGTTCGAGAGGGATTCATCATTTTCCAATTTGATGAAGAAACGCTGAAGTTCATCCTTCCCAACCTCCCTAAGCATTCTATCATCGATGATGATATATGTGACATAACTAACTTCATTGTTGATGATGAATGTATGATTATTGAGGATAACCCCTCTTTAGGTATTTTTTCCTTGCATGAAACTCAACAAGTTACTTCCATATAATTGATATTGAGAGAGGTGTCAAAACTTAGGTCGAGATGAGGACTACAATTCACGATCTCAAAGAAAATCTAAAAGACCTTGTGGAAGATAACACCGTCTTGGAAAGAGAACTCGGGGAAATAAATGATAGCCATGAGTTCTTGAAATATCAAGTCGCGTCATTGGAAAACGCCTGTCAAGAGCTTACTGACCACCTAGAACATATGGATATTGCCAAGGAAGATGGTATTGAGATACTAGATGCTCAGAATTTTGTCTCTGTAAATACTGAAAAAGAGCTGAATTTAAATTATTCAGCTCAATTAATTGCAAAACGCTATAGCTAGAAACGACCACTAACTTGCCAAGCAAACGGCCTCCTTGCCCATTTGATAGCCGTTTCATGAGCCGTTGTAGATTCTTCTAAAGATATTTTTGAAATTAATTTTGAAAATTCATAGCCAAAGTTTAAATCAAACGGCTACCAGACGGCCTCCAAACAACCTCATATTGTTTCCCGAATGGATAACCAAGCCGTTTCCCAAACCGTCGAAGGTGGTATTTTGGAAAAACTCATCTTAAACGGAAACAAAATGGCCGACCAAGTAATCTAAACCCCGTTCACTGCCCGTTTTTCCACAAGAAAAGCTGAAATCTAAAATCTCGTACATACTCTCAGATCCAACAACCACATGGATCGAGCTAATGACCAAAATCAAGCGTTGCATGGGAGGCAACCCATGAGTTTGAACTTTCTTTCCCTTTTCCCTTTTTGTTTTTGCTTTTTGTTTTTTATTCTGCTTTCCCTTTTATTAGGATGATGGATACTTTTTTTTTATTTTTATGTAGGGATTTGGAGATTCGAAAGTTACAAGCAGAGGACTTCAAAGGCATCCACAACTATCCACCATCTACAACCTTCCCTTCCCTACCACCATATGCATTGCATCACTTTGTGAGTATTTTCTTCTCTTTACATGTTTTTCACATAGAGGATGATGAGCATTTTTAAGTATGGGATCATATACCCACATTCTCATATCATGTTTCCTTTTCTATGACACACGTTTACAATAATGTTTTTTTCCCTCTTTTTTGAGTCTTTTCCTTTCCGCATGCATTCATAAACCATAAATTCACAAATATATTTCATTTAGCCTAGATTGAGTCGGTTCTCATCATTGTTACTTCCAAAAATTGGATATATTATGCTATTACACTTGACTTGCCAACGATACTTTGGATTACTACGTCTTTCTATTGTTTATGCACATGAGTCATTGGATAATTATTGTTGATTAGCTTGCCCAAACATAACCCTTGTAAGATATGCTATGCTATTACACTTGACTTGTCAATACTACTTTGGATTACTACTTCTTGCTATTGTTTACGCACATTAGTTATTGGATAATTATTGCTGATTAGCTTCCCCAAACATAACCCTTGTAAGAGTTCTAGCCTATGGACATGCATTTTCATGTGTCATTTTTTTCTTATATTTGTGAGATCTCCGACATGTTTAGTTTTTTTTTTCTAGAACTTGTGATTGACTCTCTTTTAAAATCACATGATCATTCAATTCTATATGTTTGATATTTAAGTGATTGAGGCCCTCTTTGATAAGCATATGCGAAAATTTCCACCTTTCTATATGTTTTTCTTTTACTACCCGCTTCTTGCTTATATATTCCATTCTTTGGTGCCCCTAAAAAATGTCTCACAGTCGTGTATAACCTCATTGGACCCTATCCGGGATTATGATGGAAGAAGAGAATGAAGAAATCAAGTATAGGGTGTTCCCTTGACGTGTGAAAGTGAATTCAATAAAAAAAATAATGATTGGTTTAAAAGTGAAGAAAAGCTTGTCCTTGAATAAGATATCAAGTGCTACAGATATCAAAGTGTTATGGTTCATGAAGAGTACAAAATACCAAGAAAAGTGTGAAGTGGTGATACATTGAAGGTGTTTTGAGTTATAAAGATTCGGTACCCCGGATATTATTTTCCGATTTACTTTTTCATGTCTCATATTCCCGTTACACCTTTATTAGAAGACCTCGTGTTATATATTTGAAGAGTGTCAAATTATAACACTTTTTAGACTTTCAATTTATGCATTTCATACCTATTTTGCTCTCTCATACATCACTATTTGTATAGATAGCGTTCCCTTTCCGTATTTTGGTATCTAACTTGGATTTTTTGTGTTTCATGCATTTGTGGCATCAATTGTTCCAAAAATGCATCCTCCCTGAAGTGAGAGCTGAAGTAATTGACCAAAAACAAGCGCTACATGGGAGTCAACCCATGAGTTTTGAACTTCCATTTCCTTTTTCCCCGTTTGCCTTTTGTTTTGTTTTGTTTTTTCCCCTTTATTTGGATGGAATATAGTGGTTATGTTTTATATTAGGATATTCAAAGACTTGATGGTTAAAAGCAGTGGACTTCAAAAAGCCCCCACAACATTCCATCATCTACCATCTTCTCTCCCCATTCACCATATGCATTGCATTGCTCTGTGTGTATTTTCTTCTCTTTACTTGTTTTTCACATCGAGGATGATGTGTATTTTATATATGGGGTATTTTACTCACATTCGCATTTCATGTTTCCCTTTTATGTCAAACGTTTATTATTTTTTGCCTTTTATTAAACCCTAATTCTAAGACTATTTCCATGGCAACTACCGAGGCAAATGGTCCCCGCCTCTTGCGGTGCCAAATCCCAAGGCGTATGGTCCCCCTCTCCAGTGGCCATGGATGATGGTCCTCCCTCTCTAGTGGTCATGGATGATGGTCCTACTATGGAGCATGGGGAGAACAACGATGTTGAACAAAGGCCGAATCAACCTCCATCTTGGAGCACTATGTTGTTTGGTGATTCAGCATGAAAGCAATTACCTTTACTACCAGATAATCTAGTTGAATTTGGTAAAATCAAGATTGATTACCCTAAGGGGAAGGATGCTACGCCAGTCATAAATATCGCGCCAGAAGTGGTACATGTCTTAAATGTCCCATGGAGGAATTCAATTGTGGTCAAATTACTTGGTCATATGATTTTGTCTGCCGCTTTTGATATAACTATTCGGCAGTTATGGAAACCAAGTGGGGGGTGGAACGTGATTGACCTTCCAAAAAATTTCTTCCTGATCCGTTTTGAGAAGGAGAATTATATGTTAGATATCCTGACTGGGGGTCCATGGAAGATCTACGGGCACTATCTCATGATGCAGCAGTGGGATGACACCTTCGATCCGATGACATCTACTTTATCGTCTACTAGAGTTTGGGTGAGGATTATGGGACTTCCTTTTGCATTGTATAACATTGCGGTACTCAAGGTTATTGCCTCTACAATGAGAAATCCTTTACGTATGGATGTTGACACTCTAGGTGCGTCGAGAGGATGGTACGCTCGGATCTCCGTGAATGTGGATCTAACCCTACCTCTAAAAGGGGATATGATTCTAAATGGGAAGAGGCTGCTTTTGGAATATGAGAATTTGCATACAATATGCATTGATTGTGGTTGTTATGGATATTTAATAGATACTTGTATTTACTCGGTGAGGAAGGAGACTCTCACAAACCCAACTGAAGTTAGGCAGGAGCATGAGGAGAGAGGGGATCACTCCAAAGGCTAATGCGGAACATAGTGATAAGGAAACAAGAGAGCATATCGATAATGACGGCCATGGACCATGGATGATAGTGCCCCCTAGAGAGCCTATGAGTACGCGTAGGACCCAAGAAGGAGTCAAGGGGTATTATGAGAAACATCCCATTACCGTAGGACCACTAGAAAAGGTTCAAGGAGCGAGGAAGAAATTAAACCTACAGGTAGAATGGTTGCAGAGGTCCCACGGGGTCCAACGCTACAACGTGTGGGGGAGTCGAGCAGAATGAGAGAGGTTCAGGGTTATAGGAAAGAAAACCTACCAAAACAGCAAGTGCGTATTTTGAACAAAGGCTATACCAAGTGATGTTAGGTTTTTTGCCTAGGTAAACGGAGGTAATGAGGTAGAAGAAGATGCTTTTATGGAGGTTTCTATTTAGCAAGTAAAGGAACCTATGTTGGAGGAGATGGAGTCCCAAGCTTCACATGTTCCGGACTCGCAAGTTTGAGAGTTGAAATGTCTTTGCTCCCCTACTATATCAATGATAGGTCTTCTTTTGAATAGTTTCGGAACTATTAAGCCTAGCTTCCGAAGGTCCATGAGGTATATGATGAGGAAATATAAGCTGAACTTTCTGGCTATATTTGAAACTCACTACTCAAATAATACGGCAAGTAGGATTTGTGAGAAGATAGGGTTTGATTCAAGAGAGATAATGGATGTTGAGGGCCAGAGAGGTACTGGTATATGGATGTTGTGGGATGCAAAGACTTGTCTGATAGTGGTGGTGAATAAGGACATACAATATATTCATGGAGTGGTTGGGTAAGCGAGGTAGCTTTTACTCTAGTGGTGGCTTACATTGCCCCTGATCCGATGAGAAGAGGGGATGTGTGGGAGGAGATTGCTCATATTGTTAGAGATTCTAGATTGCTAGTGGTGATTGGAGGGGACTTGATTGTCACAAGTTGTTCGGGTGAGAGCCAAGGTGGAGCAATGACTCTATCTTCTCAACCGACGGCTTTTGGAAGATGGATTAGCTATAACTAGCTTATTGATATAGGTTATGTGGGATCTCCTTTACTTGGTCTCGGGATAATACGGCCCGGACAAGGGTGAGCAAATGTCTAGACAGAGTTATTATGAACCCGTTGGGTAGGCTTAGATGGCTGGAAGCTACAGCCAGGTACCTACCAAAACCCTCTTTGGATCATAAACCCCTCCTTCTTAGCTTCGATAGAGTTAGTTTTGGTGACCCCAAAAGACGCCCGTTTCGGTTCCAAGAAGCATGGATCACACATCCTGACTTTGCTCACATGATAGCTGATGTATGGGATAAAGTTATGGGCCTCCCAAATGCTCTCAAGAAATTCCAAAAGTTCCTTAGTAGGTGGAACAAAGAAGTGTTCGGAATAATCATCAACGGAAGGACGCTCTAGTCAAGGAAGTGGAGGAGATCAAGGAGAGACTGACCAGGATACCGGGTGATGCTCTACTATTAAAGGAGAGGGGGTTAGGAGTTGTTTTGGATAAGGTCCTAGAACAAGCAGAACTCCTTTGGGCCTAGAAATCAAGACAACAATGGCTTTCTTGTGGGGATAAAAAACACTTCTCATTTCCACCTCTCAACTATCATCAAGAGGAAAAAAAAAGGATTTAAACCTTGAAACTTGATTCTATGAAATGGTGCTTGGATAAGACGGAGTTGGAGAGACATGCCTTACTATATTTTAGGGATGTGTACGAACGGAATCAACTTCAGCAGCTTGGTTCGATCCCACATGGAGGATTTTCTCCGCTTAGAGCGTAACTTTTGGAGTTGGATAGGGAGTGTTGTGACCCGGAGATTATGGGCGCTATCAATTGTATGGGGGCCTGGGGGGCTTAAAAGCACCTGGGCCGGATTGATTCTCACCAATCTTCTACTAGAAGTTTTGGGCTACGGTAGGACCGAACTTGACAAGGTTTGTCAAACATTTTTCTATTCTGGAGAGCTTGCAGAAGCAGTGAATGAGACCTTGATTGTGTTGATATGGAAGGTATCTAATCCGGAGAGAATACAACAGTTTCGCCCGATAAGTCTCTGAATGTATCTTATAAGGTTATTATGAAAATTCTCGCTTATGGGCTTAAACCATTAATGAATCTTTTAGTAAGTCCCATGCAGGCGAGTTTTATTCCTAGACGTTCCATTAGCGATAATTTTGTGTTGGCTCAGAAAGTTGTCCACTCTATGATGAAGAATAAGGGAAGGAAGGGTTGGATGGTTCTCAAACTAGACCTAGAGAAGGCCTATGATAGACATAGATGGGAGTTCGTTATTGATACCCTACATGATTTGAATCTACCGGCGAGATGGATTAGCAACGTAGAGAAGTGCCTTAACTCAAGCTCCATGAGGTTGTTACAGAAGGGGAGAGCACGGATAAATCATGTATGACAAGAACGTTGAGGCAAGGGGATCCGATTTCTCCCTATCTCTTTGTGCTTTGTCTCGAACGTTTGGGTCATTTGATAGAGAAAGCAATCGTTGATGGTAGATGGAAACCTATGATCTTATCAAGAGGAGGTCCACCTCTATCACACTTGTTTTTTGCGGATGATATTTACCTTTTTTGGAAGCGACATGTGCTCAAATCCAAGTAGTTAAGCGGATCCTTGATGAATTTTACGGAGCTTCGGGTCAAAGTGTAAGTCTTGCTAAGTCGAGAGCTTTCGTTTCCCATAATATGAGAAGTGAGTTGGAGACACAACTGAGTGATATTAGTGGTATTCCGTACACCAGTGACCTAGGTATGTATCTTGATATACCTCTCATGCATGAAATAGTTTCGAAGGCTATCTTCAATCCTTTGATTGAACGGGTTATTTCACGCTTAGCTGGATGGAAGGCTCATAAACTTAGTATGGCGGGTCGCACAACCCTTGTTAGATCGGTTGTTAGCTCCATGCCTTTCTATTATATGAACACGCTTCTCCTCCCGGCTAGTGTGACTGACAAGCTCAATAAGCTTTGTAGGGACTTTGTTTGGGGAGGCATGGAAGGGAATAGGAAGGTTCATTTATTTTAATGGCATAAAATTTGTCAACCTCGAGAACATGGGGATTAGGGCTTAAGATGTCTGGCGACGTAAACCTGACAACTATTGTTAAGATTGGATGGAGACTTTTTGACTTGGAGAACCAAATATGGGCCCAGATCCTTCGACGTAGGTATGTGAAAGGGCAAAATGCTTGGCGAGTGCAAATCATTGTCAAAACTGGGAGCTCCTATGTTTAAAGGGATATTATGAAAGGGTATAGTCTAGTGATTGTTCAGAATCTTGGTTGGAACATTAAGGATGCATGGTAGGAAGGCTAGATTTTGGAGTGATCCTTGGGCTATTTCGGAGCTGCTACGGAACTCTTGTCAATTTCCCCTCACTCAAGCTGAGACGGAGATGACGGTTAGGGACGTGTGGAAGGAGGATGGGTTTTGGGACTTGAACTATCTGGCTTATAGACTAGATAATGCGAGTGTTGGCTAATGGAATTTGGGAAGTGAATGGAGGTTCGGATGTTGTACCCTGGATGCCATCAAAGGATGAAAGTTTCTCTATCGCTACTGCCTATAGCAAGATCAGGAAGAATAGTCTAAATGTGGAGGTTAGGGAGGGGTTGTTTAACCGGATCTGAAGTTTGCAAGCCCGGGAGAGAGTTCGTTATTTCATATGGCAGGTAGCTTGGGGGTCCCCCTCACCAACTTGGAGCGATCCCGTAGACACATGTCCGACTCGGCCCAGTGCACTACTTGTCTGAATACAGATGAGTCCCTGATAGCATGAATTATTGTCAATATTTTGGGGCCTGTTTAGACGTTTTATCTTCAATAATCTGCATGTTTGTATATATATTATGTGATTATATTGCCGTTTCATCTACCTTTGCGGGAATCGAGGTCTACACCTAGTTTTGTTGTAATCGTAGGTAAAATGGCACGTTTTGCATCAAAAAGGAGCAAAAGGAGCTATGGAGTCATTGGAGCTACGTTCAGGAGCTTAAGGAATAATCCAGGAAGCATGGCCATGGATTAAAGATTCACTTTGGACCAAATTTGAGAGATTTCACATTCAGTTGTGATTCACCTCGGTTGACTACAAAGTCACCTCGACCGAGGTGATCCAGAGGAGCCGACTCGACCGAGGCAAACACCTGGGACGCGGCAAAAATATTTTATTCTTGGCTGAGATCTTTTATCTTTGGAAAGAGGATCTTATATTTTTGGGCTGGATTCCTGGAAGGAAGAAGATAAGTTAGACCATATATTTTACCTATTTTTATGGGAAGAGATCTTTCTAAGATATCTTATCTTTGGAGAGTAATTTTCCTATAAAAAGGGTTGGATTTTCCACAAATCCATACCCCCGCATACCACAAGATATCACGCTATACCACCGATTGTGTTTAGACATCCGCTGCAGCCATACTCCAGTTGGGAGATTTGAAGAACCTTTTTGAAGGTTGAAGGAAGAAAGTCTATAGCTTTTATAGCTTTTTGAAGGGTTTTTGTAAGATCATCTTAGATTCCCCTCTTTGTCGATTGTCTTGTGGATTTCTATCCAAGGAACGCTTGTTGGTTTTATAATTGATTCAGTTATTGAAGCCTTTCTCTTAAGGTTTTCTTGTTCAATTATTCTCTTTCTTCCCATATATTTGATTAATACTTTCATGATGATGAGTGGGTAATTTCCTTGTGTGATTCTAGGGTGATTGGCTGAAGGTTGTGGGAAAAACAATGATAGAATAATCTTAATCACATTAGGACCCTGAAAGTTCGAGTCTTTACCTTAACCCTAAGCATCTCGCTCAGTCGATGAACATCTCGGCCGGGGTGGAATTTGGCTGACCGAGGTGACTTATCTGATCCGAAACTGAGAGTTAAGTATTAGAGTTTGCCAAATCCTATTCTTATTACACCTTTCCTGGTTCAACGCAAGCCTAGGATGAGACTTACCCGGTAATTCCTTTGTTTGTTTACCAAAGATCATAAGTGTAGGTAATAAAGGTTTATCCTTTATTAGGGTTTGAGTGTGCTTTCATCCCATCTTTGTGAGTTAGCATGAGACTTATCCGGTAAAGGTTGATTCTATTCCCTGAGATGGTGTGTTGGTTTGAGGTTATAGTTCTTTATCTTAATTCCTTGAGACTTACCCGGTAATAGGAGTTACGGTTTGGGATTAGTGAATAGTGAGACTTACCCGGTGATCTATTCCACTTTAGTAACACCTTCCCTTTGCAAAATCTCAGCTTTGTCCACTTATCTTTAGATCTTGAGTTGGAACCACAACTAGATGCTTTAATCCCTAGAATTGCATATTTCCTTTATTGACTTTTTATCATCTTTGATTGTTTTAATTGCTTTTGTGGTTAGTAATTGCTTAAGCTTACCTATTCCGACTTTGTTTCACTAAGTCTCTGTGATCGACCCCTGGAATTCCTTGCTTTTACTACGATTGACCCGTACACTGCGGGTTCACATCCTTGTTTTAAGCTTACATCTAGGGTTATAAATTTAAAGCTTGCACACACCGTTTGGAACGAACAAGTTTTTGGCGCCGTTGCCGGGGACTTGGTCTAGACCGAGCCGGTTGCGGTTTGCTTTCGGGGCACTTGTCTGTTGCTACTAACTACTCTTTCTATGAGTTTTGTAGTTTTCAGGATTTCCGATGACTACATTTGATCCAGCCTGGATAGCAAGACAAAGTGCTAGGGCGGACCATTATGAATACTTGGAGGAGAAGTACTCCTTCTATTGGTTCAACAATGAATGGGAAAGAGAAGAGGCCATTAAGCATGAACTTGCGATATGGGATGAACTGAATTTCCCTAAAAAGATTTGTGAGAAACCCCTTGAAGATTCTCTTGAATCAAGATGGGAGAGGTTGATGAAGAAGGTGGAGGAGCTCAAGGAAAGCACCCTATCCTATGCTAAGCCGGAAGAGGAGCATAAGGAAGTGCTACAAGTTCCAAGCACCCCTCTAATCAAACCAGAAGTTTCTCCTAAAGCTTTTGAGGGAGAAGAAGATTTGGAAGATTTTGATCTAACTGTTGAGACCTCGGCCGAGGTGGAAGAGAGATCGGCCGAGGTGGAGGAAAAATCTGTAAAACTGGAAGATACGGAGAACCTTGACCAAATTACTGAGACTGTGGTCAAGGTGGAAGAAAGACCAGTTGAGTTGGGAGGGATTTTGTGCGTGGATTATCAACCCAACATGAAACTTATCTCAAGCTTTGGAGAACTTTACAAGGTACATTCTCCTACTTCATTTGAAATCCCTATTAAAATTTCTGAATTTCTCAGGAATGCACCGGAGAGTTGGAGGTCTCTTCCGAAAGAACCTCCTAAGATCAAGATGAAACCTCCCTTGAAACTGTTGGAAGAAGATACTCCTTGGATTATAAGGAGTGGAGTTTGCAAGCACTACACCGTTAAGGCGATGAAGTGTCTCTTGTTCAAGTATGGGGTCCTTCGCATGCTAAGGACCTTGTACCATCCCCAAGCTAAAGATGGGGAAGCTACTAGGATTCTCGAGAAGCTGTTTTCTGGATCAAGGAAAGGATGGGACGAAAGACTAAGTTATGTCCCACGGAAAAAGAGGAAAACCGGTAGGATTCCGGTGAGGACCAAACCGTACAAGCTTGTACGTAGGAGATCCTACCATTTGCCGGTGAAGTTAGAAACCGGAACCTTTTTGGGAGAGTTTTATTATGGATCTGATGAGCACTCCACGATATTCGAGGTACATTGAGTAATTCCATGTCGTACGGTCTAGCTACGACCTTAAATCAAGCGCTTCTTGAGAGGCAACCCAAGGTATTGCTTTCTTTTCCCTTTTTCTAGTCTAACTCTAGATAGTTTGCTTTTGCTTTGTTTTGTTTTTGGCGTCCTAGACAGAAAACAGGTGACATCTAAGGAAGGAATACAACCCAGGAGCAGTACTGGAAGGATAGAAGTTCGAGAATTTGAGAAGACGGAGTTTAACTGAGGTACATCTCGGTTGCTGTCACAGCACCTCGACCGAGATGATTTCCGAACAACCAAGGTGACTAGGGCTTCTGACAACTCACCTCGGTCCGTACCACCTCGGTCCAGTCGAGACCATCTCGACCAAGGGGACAACAGTTTCAGAAAAGGGTATAAAAGGGGGATCGAATTCTCTCTCATCCCTCTCTCACCTTCTCGACCGCGGCACAGTTTCACCTCGTTATCCCGTTCTTCGATCAATTTCGACGATTCTTGCTTCCAAACTGCAAAGAAAGAGTAGAGGATCGGACTTCAAGCACTTCAGCTATGTCCGGTGAGTACTCTATTTTCCAGACTTATTTGACCCATTGGGACAATGTGTCCCAAGTATGGGGTATGCGGATATGTTATTTGACTATGGATGATTGTATGCTACTTTGATGGATATTTATGATCTTATTATGCTCTATTTGCTTATTTGAGATTACATGCATGCATACAGGTTGTTTGATTGAGAAAAACGTCAAAAACTGGACAGAAAAAAAAAATTTGACCTCGACCGGGATGGTTCTGGCCAAACGAGGTACTTCACCTCGGTTGACTTAGAACACCTCGACCGAGGTGGTTTAACTGAGAGTTTTCGAAATGTTTTGTGCTTCTTATCTGGATATGATCTCAGTGAAGATCTTGTTTGCTGACTGGTTTTGAAATCTTTATATGCTTGAAAGGTTTTATGATATGTTTAAGTTGCTAAATGCTTTGTTTGAAATTTTGGCATGTTTAATACTTTGTTTTTATCCAAATTATGTTGAATTTGAAGGTTGACGCCACAAGATAAGTTCTCTCACTTTCTTCCTGGAAAGACCAAGGCAATTCATTCTTCTCTCTTCTTCTTCTTGATCATCCTTAGCCCCTCATATACATTTTTGCCTCCCTTTACCTATCCGGGAATTTGGAAGCAAGCAAAGTGGTGAAAGCAAGTGAAGCAAAAGTTGAGAAGTTGGCTGGAAGTGAAAGTGTTAGAAAGCAATAAATAGGTTTGGGGAAGTCAATCATGATGATGAGTAACTCGGCACCATTCACATAGCCGGGTGTTTGTGTCTTGCCAAAGTCGGATTGAGCGATATTCCTAACGGGTCATGGTATGTGCATCAAAGGTTTGATGCATCTCAAGAAATTGATGATTGTTGATCTCCTAGGCTTCGGTTATTGTGCACCTCTGTCCATGCATCCCAAAAAGTAAAGTAAAAAAGGAAAAAGTATGAAATAAGCACAACTTATTGGTGGAAGATGTTGAAGTTCAAGTAAAGTGAAGATAGATCCTATTCCCGGATTCTAGCACCACATTACCTTATATACATTCCTACCCTACACGTTTCTTGACCTTTCTTTTGGGAAGCCCTTGAGACCTCGAGCTTGTTGATTGACTTAGTGGTTTAAACTGGATTATGCATGATTAATTTCGATGATTATGATTTATTATGCATTCTATAATGTTATGCAAAGATGAACAACTTTCTTATGTTTATAAAATGTTTTAAACATGTTTTGATTTTAAATTCCATGAAGTATACTCTTAGAGTGATCTATGATTGTAGCACACCATTAAAATGTTTTTGAAAGACTTTTTCATTGATCTTTATGACTAATAATTCATTCTATCTTGTATTTTATATGCGGAACTTGCTTGGGGACAAGCAAGGGCTAAGTATGGGGTATTTTGATAGCATGAATTATTGTCTATATTTTGGGGCCTATTTAGACGTTTTATCTTCAATAATCTGCATGTTTGTATATATATTATGTGATTATATTGTCGTTTCATCTACCTTTGCGGGAATCGAGGTCTACACCTAGTTTCGTTGTAATCGTAGGTAAAATGGCACGTTTTGCATCAAAAAAGGAGCAAAAGGAGCTATGGAGTCATTGGAGCTACGTTCAGGAGCTTAAGGAATAATCCAGGAAGCATGGTCATGGATTAAAGATTCATTTTGGACCAGACTTGAGAGATTTCACATTCAGTTGTGATTTACCTCGGTTGACTACAGAGTCACCTCAACCGAGGTGATCCAGAGGAGCCGACTCGACCGAGGCGAACACCTGGGACGCGGCAAAAATATTTTATTCTTGGCTGAGATCTTTTATCTTTGGAGAGAGGATCTTATATTTTTGGGCTGGATTCCTGGAAGGAAGAAGATAAGTTAGACCATATATTTTGCCTATTTTTATGGGAAGAGATCTTTCTAAGATATCTTATCTTTGGAGAGTAATTTTCCTATAAAAAGGGTTGGATTTTCCACAAATACATACCCCCGCATACCACAAGATATCACGCTATACCACCGATTGTATTTAGACATCCGCTGCAGCCATACTCCAGTTGGGAGATTTGAAGAACCTTTTTGAAGGTTGAAGGAAGAAAGTCTATAGCTTTTATAGCTTTTTGAAGGGTTTTTGTAAGATCATCTTAGATTCCCTTCTTTGTCGATTGTCTTGTTGGATTTCTATCCAAGGAACGCTTGTTGGTTTTATAATTGATTCAGTTATTGAAGCCTTTCTCTTAAGGTTTTCTTGTTT
The DNA here is from genome assembly GCA_033239125.1 of Fagopyrum homotropicum. Classification (NCBI taxonomy): domain Eukaryota; kingdom Viridiplantae; phylum Streptophyta; class Magnoliopsida; order Caryophyllales; family Polygonaceae; genus Fagopyrum; species Fagopyrum homotropicum. The sequence goes on from BSWB01000002.1 coordinate 13,680,184, forward strand.
AATTATTCTCTTTCTTCCCATATATTTGATTAATACTTTCATGATGATGAGTGGCTAATTTCCTTGTGTGATTCTAGGGTGATTGGCTGAAGATTGTGGGAAAAACAATGATAGAATAATCTTAATCACAGTAGGACCCTGAAAGTTTGAGTCTTTACCTTAACTCTAAGCATCTCGCTCAGTCGATGAACATCTCGGCCGGGGTGGAATTTGGCTGACCGAGGTGACTTATCTGATCCGAAACTGAGAGTTAAGTGTTAGAGTTTGTCAAATCCTATTCTTATTACACCTTTCCTGGTTCAACGCAAGCCTAGGATGAGACTTACCCGGTAATTTCTTTGTTTGTTTACCAAAGATTATAAGTGTAGGTAATAAAGGTTTATCCTTTATTAGGGTTTGAGTGTGCTTTCATCCCATCTTTATGAGTTAGCCTGAGACTTAACCGGTAAAGGTTGATTCTATTCCCTTAGATGGTGTGTTAGTTTGAGGTTATAGTTCTTTATCTTAATTCCTTGATACTTACCCGGTAATAGGAGTTACGGTTTGGGATTAGTGAATAGTGAGACTTACCCGGTGATCTATTCCACTTTAGTAACACGTTCCCTTTGCAAAATCTCAGCTTTGTCCACTTATCTTTAGATCTTGAGTTGGAACCACAACTAGATGCTTTAATCCCTAGAATTGCATATTTCCTTTATTGACTTTTTATCATCTTTGATTGTTTTATTTGCTTTTGTGGTTAGTAATTGCTTAAGCTTACCTATTCCGACTTTGTTTCACTAAGTCCCTATGATCGACCCCTGGAATTCCTTGCTTTTACTACGATTGACCCGTACACTGCGGGTTCGCATCCTTGTTTTAAGCTTACATCTAGGGTTATAAATTTAAAGCTTGCACACACCGTTTGGAGCGAACAGTCCCTAATTCATGTTCTAAGAGATTGCCCTCATGTTGAAGTAGTTTGGCGTGGGCTTTTTCCAAGGTAATTACAGGAAGATTTCTTCAAACTGAATTGGGAGGAATGGTTGTTCGTCAATATGAGCATAGGCATGGTTCCTTTTATGTGGAAGAGGTGGCGTGAGGTGTTTGTTGTTGGAGTGTGTTGGATTTGACGATGGAGGAATGCAAGGGTTTTTAGGGAAGAGCATATTATTGTGGCAAAAGTGCCCTTCATTCTTGACGTGTATAAAGCTTATATGGAGAGATCTTATGGAGGCAGGACTGCTTTGCTACCAAGGAAGCAAGAATACCTCATTAGTTGGAGAAAGCCCAAAGCGGAGTGGATCAAGTTAAACTCAGATGGTGCCTCAAGAGGGAGCCAGGAATATGCGACAGTAGGTGCAGTCCAAAGAGACGAGTATGGGGGCTGGATTCAGGGTGTTGCGGCAAACCTGGGTACCTGCTCTACTCCACCTGCAGAGCTCTGGGGCCTGGCTTGTGGTCTCGAACTTGCATGGGAGCTGTGTTATCGGAGGGTGGAGGTGGAGCTTGATTCGCTCCTTGTTGTCGGGCTCATTGAAAAAGGCGTGAGTCGAACTCACCCGCTTTCTAGCCTTGTAGTTCGTTGCCAAGGCTATATTATTCGTGACTAGTCTTTAAGCATTCGTCACACATATAAGGAAGGTAATCGTGTAACGGATTCTATCGCTTTCTCCTTAGATTCCGGGATTCATCGTCTCGCGGAACCACCTGTTGGTGTTAGAGTTTTGATTTTGGATGATATGAGGGTGTTTCTCTCCCCGTGCTACTCGTTTGTAATCTTGCTTCAGTTAATAAAGCCCCCTAGCGCAAGGAATCCTTGACTCCCACTTAGCTATATATATATTGCCTTTTTTCCTTTTCTTGAGTCTTTTACCTTTTCGCATGCATTCATAAACACAAAACCACACAATATTGCATTTAGCATAGATTGAGTCGATTATCATCATCCTTACTTCTAGATTTTGGAATATGTCATGCTACTGCACTTGACTTTTCAGCATTGCTTTGGATTACTACTTCTTGCTATTATTTATGCACATGAGTTATTGGATATTATCGATGATTAGTTTGCTCAAACATAACCCTTATAAGCATTCTAGCCTATGGACATGCATTTTCATGTGTCATTTCTTTCTTATGTTTGTTGTTGTGAGATCTTCAACATGTTGAGTTTTTTCTAGAACTCGTGCTTGACTATCTTTCAAAACTACATGCTCATTTGATTCTATATCCTATTATATTTAAATGATTGAGGCCCTCTTTGATAAGCATATCTGCATATGCAACATTTTCCACATTTACATATGTTTCCTTTCTAGTAGTCATTTCATGCCTTTATTTTTCCCATATTTGGTTCCCTTCAAAAATGCCTCGCAACCGTGAATAACATCATTTGACCCTATCTTGTGATGGAAGAAAAGAATGAAGAAATCAAGTATGGGGTGTTCCCATGAAGTGTGAAAGTGAATTCAAGAAGTAAATGCGTGAGTTGGGATGCATAATGCTATGATGGAATATGTTTTGAATCGAAAAGAAAGATTAAATTGGGAATTTATATATAACAGCCTGATCCTTCATTGGTCTCAATAACAAGTTAGGGTTTTGAGACAGAAACGTATGAGCATGACTTGTTGAGGTCCGTGAGTAGCTAGAAATGCTGGTGACTGTAAGTAGAGAGATCATTGTAAGAGCGAGTGACGAAACAAATTTGAATTGGGTGAGTGATGAGATAGTAGACTAGTAGTGGGTTGTATTCATAGATTCAAATCACAAACATTTTCTGAAGATGGCCGGGGTTAAGATTTGAAGTTATTTATTTTCATTTTACAAATAAAATTGTAACAGCCTGATTTAGAAATTAGTATTAACTTGACTCTCAACAAGTTAGAGTAAAGATTAAGGTGAAGACAGGAACTTGGTAAAAAAAAAAGATCTGACTTTGTGTATTATATAATATAACAACATGATCATGGGAAAGATCCTAACTAAATCTATGTATGAACAAGCATATATAAAGCTGAAATGGAAAATAGGTAAGTAATCTAATTAGGACAGGAAAGTCCAATCAATTAACTAGAAGATTAAAAAAATAGGCCTGATTAATTAGCGGGTAGAACTACACAAGCAGGGGCATGGAAATCCCTGACGGTAACGAAGACGAAAGATTGAGGTTTGATGAGCAGCGGTTGACGGGCAGAGACGAGGGTGGGTTCCATGGCGGGGATCTCGAATCTACGGGCAGAAGGCCTGAGGGGCTTCCCATTGAGAAGCACGACATCGCTCTGAATGTTGCCGTCCTGTGGCGTCAAGTGGTACTCTTCCCTGTCGGCGGAGCCTATGAATCTGGTAAGGACATCCTGGGGGCCCTGTGTTAGGCTAAGATCGTTGGTGAGGGAGACGTTGAACGTGGCCTTCTTGTCCATGTTGATGAACAGAAAGGAAACGCCAGACTGCATCCATCCAAAATGTATGTGTATATATATATATTAGCATAGAATACAAATTAAACAGGGTAGCTAGCTAGGATGATTTAGATATATGATATATGTTACCGTGTTCTTTGAGCAGTGAGCGTATGTGCGGAGACGGGGACCGCGGTTGTGTGAGACTGCAAGCACTCCCTTGCCCATCAGCTTGTGGAACAACAAGGCCCTGATCCATCCATCCAACAACAAACAAACAAACACTTGAGATTTTGCTGATAATTAATTAAGATTAACATACATAATTAGCAAGTAAGTAACTAATTACCCATAGTAGTCCGGATTGGGAAGGAAAGAAGTTGTGTTGAGCAGACCATAGTTGCCTCCAATCAAGGACTGTCTACAGTACACCTTGTGGTCAAAGGTAGATGTCATGCCCAGCTGATCCAAATACCAAAACCCGTTTGCAAAGGTGTGGGAGACGTCCTTGCCCCCGCTGTTGAATGCGCCCCCTCCCTCTCCAACCCACGCCCCCGTCTGCGGTTGGAACCTCTTCACGCTCTCCGCTACGTCCTTGTATGTCTGCGCTATTGCCGACAGGAACCATGGATCCTGTATCTTGTTAATAAGTTCCGGGTCCCTGCCCGCACCCAAGTTGTAGATGTGGTGGGTTACTCCGTCTAGTACGTCCGGTCCCGTAACACGCAGAAACGTGTCGAACCACTCCTGGTTGAAAAACCCGGCTGGACCCAACACCTTTGGCTGCTGCCTCGGGTCGGGGTAGTGTTTCAGGACTAACTGTTTCAGCCTTTGCATGTCCTTTGCGTATTGAACTGCATCGATCTTTCCTGATACTCCTTTGCCGCACAGCTCGTTTCCTAGCTCATACGAGTCAATCTTGTAGCCCTTCTTGATAGTGTATATCATGAGATCTTCGGCGTTCCGCGGGTTCCAATCTCCAAAGAAGTCGTCCTGTCCCTTGACTCTCATCTTTCCAAACCCGATATTAATACCGAAGGTAAACAAAGCCCTGAAAACAAAGTAAACAGTACATTAATATACTTCTTTTGATGATCGATCGAGCAGCTATAATTAAGATTCAGCTGTGACGTAGGTAGGTACCCAGTGTCATTCATGAACTCGTTGATCTCATCCCATCTCTGCATCTCAAGGCATCCGTGGCTAAACCCGAATCTGGCATCGGATTGCTTTTGGAACTGCGGGCAACTCTCAATCGCTTGTCCGACGTTGTAAACGACTTGATCTTCTAAAGATCCTCCTAATCTTATCCTCAACGGACTGAAGGCTGTTTTACATGTATATACATACATAATTAGTAACCACTAAACAAGTAACTATACCATTAGATTAGATTAATTACAGTACTACTACTACTTACCCTTAGTTGCTCTGAAGAGGATCTCGTTTCGCAGATCCTGCATGCAACACATACATAAACGTACTTAGGTAAGAACCTTAATTAAGTGTCCCAAAACAATACAAAACAAAACACTACACTTACCAGATTAAGGATCCCGGCTTTGCCCCAAGGACACTGCTCGTAATCACACTTCTCCGCCGGCCACCAGTCTAGAGTCGCACAGATGAAGTTATCATCTGTATTGGCAATGGTGGTGGCTCCTGCCACAGTAACCTTTACCCCTACATCAGTTTGGGCGCTGCATAGTGAAAAACATGAAACAGCAAACACCACGAGGAGAACAACCAGTCTTGCTTTTAGAGCCATCGTCGTCTTCTTCTTCGTATTCAAACTTCTCGATCGATCAGAATTGCTTTACTTTTAATTTGACGGAGAGGATACCTGTATTTATAGTTATACAGTGGCTAATCCGCTAATGGCTATGCCTGTTGTCTTCAAGATAGATAAGAGTTTTCAAAAATATCTTATCATTACAGCATTATTTTTTTTTATTTCTTCCAATCCTTTTATCTTTTATTTATTCTTCCATCTTTATAATGTGAATTCCGAATGTCAAGTTTTATTTTTTTGGTGCATACATATCTCTTTCAACTTACAATATTAATCCACATTAATTAATTAGTGATATAATTATAATAATTATAAGTTTTATCCTTTAAGATCGAACATAAGAGATTCTTTCCTTAATAAAAATATAATTTTAATATGCCAAATCTAATAAATTAGATAAGTCAATAATGTTCATGTTTAGCATATAAAAATTATGCATGATAAATACAAGTTATCTTTTATATCTCTTCCAACTTACGTACACGTAAAGATTGAATATTAATCCATATTAATTACTGATTGATATAATAATAATTATAATTATAAGTTCTATCCTTTTAGAAGACAACAGATTATTTCATTAATAAAAGGAAAAATAATCCAAAATAATATCAACTATCAACATTGAACCGAAAATAATACGAACTTTGAAAATTAATAGGAGCGATACAAACTATCAATGTATTTACCAATATTAATACGCCATACTTTTCCGGCAAAAACTCTAGCTCCGGCGATGACGTGGCAGCCGGAATGTTACATGTCATCAAATAGATGGATTAAATGTGTGATGTGGATTTTATTTTTCAAAAAATTAATTTTATAATATTTAAAATATTAAAAAATAAAAAATTTAATATTTTTAAATTTTTAAATAATATTTTTTTAAAAAACATTTGTACAATTTTTTTAAAAAAATATTTTTTGTAAAAAACAATTTTAAAAACGTTTGAACATTTTAAAATTTTAAATAATAATTTTTTGTAAAAAAACTTTTTAAAAAATCCGAAAAAAAATTTGAATATTTTTTTTAGAAAAAAAATAATTTTGCAAAAAATTTCGGGAAAAAAAACTTTAGGAATTAGGTTAAAAAAAAATTCGAATATATTTTTTACAAATTATTTTTTTAGGATTAAAATTTTCATTTTATACAAAAATCCGAAAATAAATTTAATTAAAAAAAATATTATATTTTTATATTTTTTGGAAAAATAAGTATTATTACAAATCTATTTAAAAAAATTTCAAACTTTTTTTAAAAAAATAATTTTTTTAAAAATAAATATTTGTTTAATTTTTTTTAAAAAAATATTATTTAAAATTATAATAATAATAATTTTTATTTTTTAATATTTAAATATTATTTAAAAAAAAAAAAAACCACATCACACATTTAACCCATTTACTTGATGACATGTAACATTCCGGCTGCCACGTCATCGTCGGAGCTAGGGTTTTTGCCGGAAAAGTATGGCGTATTATTTTTGGTAAATACATTGATAGTTTGTATCGCTCCTAGTAATTTTCAAAGTTCGTATTATTTTCGGTTCAATGTTGATAGTTGGTATTATTTTGGGTTATTTTTCCTTAATAAAAATATAATTTTAATATTTCAAATCTAATAAATTAGAAAAGAAATTAATGTTCATGTTTAGCGTTGCTCTCGTTGAGAGTCGAACTCAAGACCTCCCGCTTACTAAACGGGTGCTCTAACCAACTGAGCTACGAGAGCTAATCCTCCTACTTTTTTTTTAATCAATTTCAGCTTCCAAGTTAAAGAACATAGAGACAATGGATCACCCTGACGGAGTCCTCTGTTTGGCATTGTTGGTTTTATAAGGATGCCACAATCAAGATGGGGTAAGAAATAATCGAGATACTTCTTCAATCTATCGTCCGATTTTGTCCAAAAAAAAAACAAACAAAATTGCTAAGATGAAGGACCATTCTATCTTGTCATTTGTTTTTTCTATGTCTAGTTTTATTGCCATAAATACAAAAAAAAATTTTTATGTCTAGTTTTATTGCCATAAATTGAGAGTCCTCAAAGATTGTCAGAATTCATCGTCATTATAAACGAAACAATGAAAGTTTTTCCGAAACTAGGTTCGGATGAAACTTTATTCCGAGAATACACGATGTAGTCAGGTTAGGAAATAAAACGCGGTGAGTCACCGCGTTTCTTCTGTAAAAAAACGCGGTGACTTACCACGTCAGGCAAAAACTTTAAAAAAAAATAAATAAAATAGAGAACCGCGGTGAGTCACCGCGGTTCTTTCAATAAAAAAAAATAAAATAGAGAACCGCGGTGACTCACCGTGGTTCTATTATTAATTTTTTTTAAAAAAAATCGTTGCACTAGTAGCTTTGTATGTTTGTTTCTCAAATATAAAACGGCACGTTATAATTTTATATTTGTTTCTCAAATATAAAACGGCACGTTATAATTTTCTATTTATTTCCGAAACTTTTATTTTTTTTCTGTTTTACTAGTTATTGTTATTAAAATAAAAATAATTGTTCTCTCCACTAATAATTTTTAATAGTGAAACAATAAATGAAAATAAAAAATATAAATATTAAAAACAAGTACAATAAACAAATGCATCATTCATTAGTTTATCAAAAATATAACTACATCATTCATTAGTTTATCAAAAAAAAAACAAATGCATCATTCATCTTCATCACTTTCATCGATAACTGACATGTTTTCGGCTTGATAGTCTGTAGACGGACCAATGTGCCTGATAGGGTCTATATATGCAGACCGACGAGGAAGAGGGGGAGATACGAAAGGCTGTGGGATCGTCCCAAACTGCGACATGCTCCCAGATGGATATGAATATGGCATGCTCTCCATAAGGCTAACAAATCCTGAGCCGGTGAAGTATCCCACCGGCCCTGGCATAGCACCCGAACCCGAAGCACCTCCATATGATGTAAAATCTGGTTGGGTCTGGGGCTGAGCATGGGGAGGTGTCGCATATGGATAATGTGTCGTCTGTGGAGGTGTCCCCTGTGACGTACCAGCGTATTGTGAACTCGGATGCTGGTAGTAAGACGGATGAAAGGGTAGGTGACTAAGTATATCTGCGCCTTGTGAACTCACGTAGTCATAGTACCCTGAAACTCCACTCATCATCTCCCCATATTGCTGTTGTGAGTGCAACTGTGAAGCTTGGTCAACAGTTTCTCTTCCTCTGCTTGTTACGTCAGAAATATATTGACCCTGAAAAAAAAATCATTATACCAAGAACTAATTGATTAACTATATGTTTATTAGTAAAGTACTCACGCTGGCATAAAGATCAAGAGCGAGAGGCTGATAATGGGCAAGTGATGTCTATCCTGAAGGGTTGATCAAAATACGCGTCCTACTCGTGTACCAAGTCATATAGTCATGTAAGAAGTTTGACACACTTTCAGGTGGGTAAGAATGTGCTATAGTTTCTGCGCGCCTCTCCCACTCAGCGATGTAGGTGCTATGAAAAATTGCCCAGTCAGTATGATGTTGGCCCCTTCTATCAACAGCGTGCAACTCCTTGCTGTAAGCACATGAGATAGGTGGGATTTGCACTTGCCCAAACTGTCTCAAAACACGCTCAGGCCGATGATGCTCCACTATATCAAAACATATCATGGGTGTCTCACTCCTCCAAATATGTCGACCCTAACAACAAAGAGGAGCAAGGGCATCCAAAATGTCGTCTGTATATGGCTCCCATACAAACTACAAAAACATTTTGGTGAGAAAAACATGTATAATTTAAAAGATTATGCCGTTAAAGAATATTAGATCTAACCTCATCGGACCTCTGACTATCTAGGGCATCCCGATAATATGCCAGATTTTTAGGGGCGTGCTCATATGAGAATACGTGGCCTACCCATCTATAATATTTTAAAAATAAAAAAAAAATTTATCATTGATATAAACGTATATATGCAACCGAAAAATTATCAATTTATATACCTCATAGCCAACGCATCTACTCTGCGAAGTGATCACCAAGTGGAGGTGGGTGTAGATATGCTACTGGATGCCTCTGTCTCCTATGTCTTCTCGCATCAATTTATATACCTCATAGCCAACGCATCTACCCATCCGACATTTTTTACCTATTCTAAAAAATTATTTTACTTAAATTATTTTACTTAATCTAAATAAAAGATTGTCTACTCAATATTCATAGTAAATCTATAAAACTTATATAGTAATCTTAATAATGATTAACAATTATACTAATGATTAACAATTTTTTAGTGATAAACTATTATAGTAATGACAAAATCATATTAATACTAATCTATTTAGACATTTCTTAATAAATATATTTAGACTAACATTTTTTACCTATTCTACAAAAATATTTTACTTAAATTATTATACTTTATCTAAATAAAATATTTCCTACTCAATATTCATAATAAATCTATAAAATTTATATAGTAGTCTTAATAAAATGTTTCATATTCAATATTTTTCGTTTAACTAGTGATTAACAATTTTTTAGTGATAAACTATTATACTAATAACAAAGTCATATTAATACTAATCTATTTAACATTTCTAAAAAAATATATTTAGACTAACATTTTTTACCTATTCTAAAAAAATATTTTACTTAAATCTATTTACACATTTCATATTGACAATTTAAAAAAAATATAATAACGTTTTTTTTTCCAATTCTTTAACTTATTTATTTAGACTAATTTGTTTATACAATTTCTATTTAATACTAATCTTAGCTAAGTTAACGATATTTTCTTAACTAAATATATTGCAAGCCTAAACTAATTTAACTAAACTAATAACATTTATTAACCCTAAACTTACTTTTTTATACTAACAAAATCTTTCATATTATTAAATTTTTAACATTATGTTTTTATATTACACAAAATTACATGACTAAATACAATGATCTAATCTAAGTATATACTAACAAAATATGTAAACTTAAACTAAGTTAACTAAACTACTAACATGTCTTAACCTAAACTAACAATTTTATACTAACAAAATATGTAAACTTAAATAATTTGTTTAATATTCTGTTTTTTTTATATTATACAAATTTAAATAACTAATTATAATCATCTAATTACTAACAAAACCCTAACCCTAAATATGCTAATACAAAATTAACAAATATAAACTAACAATTTTATACTAACAAAATATGTAAACTTAAATAATTTGTTTAATATTCTGTTTTTTTATATTATACAAATTTAAATAACTAATTATAATCATTTAATTACTAACAAAACCCTAACCCTAAATATGCTAATACAAAATTAACAAATATAAACTAACAATTTTATACTAACAAAATATGTAAACTTAAATAATTTGTTTAATATTCTGTTTTTTTTATATTATACAAATTTAAATAACTAATTATAATCATCTAATTACTAACAAAACCCTAACCCTAAATATGCTAATACAAAATTAACAAATATTAAGAAAGAAACACTTACTTGGAGATGTAACGCCCCAATTTTTAGGCGCGTTTGCGATATTTTTTTTTTTCCTTATTTTTTTTTTCTCGAAATCTTAATAGCTTAAATATTTTGACGAGTATTTTTACGTCGTAAATTAAATTCTACGAATATACATAAATACATCAATATATTATTATCCGTATTTAAATTATTATATCTCATAGATAAATTATGACAATGGTTCGTGTATTGCAAAATATATTTTTGCGACTTTATACACATATTTCCCGTATGTTTTATTTTACGGAAAATTTGGAAAGTTATTCCGGTTTAGAAATCCCGTTCCGAGTGCGTTTGATCAAGTCTATCCGATTACTCCTTTCCCTTTTTATTATTTTATTACTTTATTTATTTTATTTTTTCTTTCTTTTCTTTTCTTCCTTTCCGCTTGTCTTCCGAGCCGAGCCCGACCCCTCGATTGCCGCCTCAGATCTGCAGCCTTGTGCAGTGACCCCTCGTCTGTAGCCCTGATGCAATGACCCCTCGCTTCCCTTGCCGACTCCTCGCTACCTGCTGAGCACACACAAACAGCCCTCTATTCTCTCACGCTCGTCCACAGCAAGACATCAACCACCCTCTCCCTCTCCTTGCGCACTCTCTCCACCCCTCACACACTCAGTCTTCATCTCGTCTCCTTCTTCGAACCGCCTCGCCCTTTGCAACCGACAACCACACCTCCGAGAAACGTCAGCCTTGCCCTCGACACTCCAGACCACCGAGAAGAGGAAAATTGCAACCATCTCTCCAATTATCTCTTCACCTGCAACAACAAGAACAACCTACCTTGCCGCCGGGATCGACCAACCGCCACCTTCGCCTTCTCCGTCTCGAGCCGCCAATGTCGCCTCCCTTCGCAACCCTTTCTGGAATTTCAGTCGAAGCCGGAGACCGAAGCCACCTGTTTTCCCTCGCCTCACATGCCCTCCCCTGTCGCAATGAACCCCGACGGCCTGGGGCCACTGCCGCCACGCCTTGCCGCTCTGAATGACGCCATTGAAGCCGCCCCTGCCGGCACAAGCCCTACCGGAGCCAAGCGGAGCCGCCAGCGCTGCTGTCTTCTCCTCCAGCGTCACTCTTGCCCCTTCTGGTTAAAAGAAACCCTATTTGTTAAATTCAAATGGTGGCCCCTTATTTTTAGTGTAATTACAAAATGTAACCAATGTTTTGCATTTGCAGTATGGCCCTAATTTCTGAAGTTTGCATTTATGCCCCTGATGAAATAAATACAGATTTTGGGTGGAAGTTTAATTTACCAAATATAACCCACGTTTCTCAAATTGTATATTTTGCCCCGGAAAGCGGTTGAGCGGTTTTGTTTAACCTCGGCTTGGAAAACGAGTTTTACCTTGGGTTTATGATGTTGTTTAGGTTGCCCGGAAAATATAATTGCGGTTTTTAAGCTTGGGTTTTACTTCGAGTTCTAGTCTTGTATTTACTTACATGATGTTTTATGTCTTGTGTATAATCATGGTTTTAACCCAAGGTTTATTTCGGGAAATGGCCAAGTTCGAGAGTTTCTTAGTTGCCGGAAAGTTGTTTTGGTTTTGACCCGTATTTATAAACTGTTGTGATCACCCCGGAAAATGTTTTGCGAGTTTTACCCTTGTTTTGAAAGCGGGGCTTCCTTAGATTTTTATATGCGTTAATCTTCCTTCCAAAATTAGCGTTTAGGCTAATTTTGTGTAGCTTTGGTTTTAGGTCCGGAAGCGCCCCGATAAAGGCCTAACGAGTCCAAGTTCGACATCCGTCTTGACGTCGTGTGAGTTTTCTCTCCCTTGATTTAGTTATGTTTAGTATTAGTATCATGCTAGGTTGGATAATCTAGCATAACTTAGAGTGAATGCCAAGTAGTGGCTTTGGACCTTAGGTGAGTTTTGAGGATTTATGATCATTATAAGGCTTGAGGTGTGGATGTTAACTTGTGAAGATTGTAGGGCGTTGAGTGTTTGGGTGGATCTTGTGAGCTTATGAGGATTGAGATTATGGTTGTATGATCTTGTTGAGATTGTGGAGACTAGGACAAGAGTATCCTAGTATGTGTTGTGATGATTATGACCTTGTGAGATCGTGAGGACTAGGAGTTTGCTATCCTAGCATGGTTATGGTTTATGATCTTGCAAGATCATTGGGACTAGAAGTCTAAGGACTTCTAGCATGTGAGAGAGATGTTGATTGTGTGCCTTGTTTTGACCAGGCGTTGAGTGCCTTCCTACGGGAAGTTGAGAGCGGTGGTTGGCGGGATTATCTTTGGGATGAGGTAAGTCTCCGGACTTACTTAGCTCGTATTCTCTGTATTAGTTTCAATGCGTGTTTGGTGGTGTGTGTTATTGTTTATGTGTGTGTTTATTGCTTATGTTATAACATCTAAACTGGTAATAGGGCCACCGACTTTATATGGTTATATTTGGCCCAAGTGTATGATAACAGGCGGTGACCGCTTGTCCAGTCCAAAATGGGGATGACTGGGAGGTGCCTTGCGACCAGCCCATCGGGTGATGCTGATCCGCATCAAGTACAAACCCGTATGGTGAAAGGGGACAAGGGCGAGATCTTTAAGATTTTCGTGTCACAAAAGAAGTTGAATTAGAACGGGATATGACCTAATAATAAAAAGATAATAAACCGGATTGTGTGTTTTGAAACATGTTGTGTGTTTATGATGCCTTATGTGTGTGTGTGTCAATACCATGATTCTAATGCCTTGAATGCTAGCTAACGGTTTTATACCGATATTGTTGTAGTTGCCTTGCAGGTTAGGGGCGCGGCCGAGAGATCCGGAAGAGTGGGCAGCCGGGGTCCGTACATTTTAGGATGGGTTTCGGGGGTTGTTTTATGTATTGTTTAGGGTATTATGTATGTCACGTGTATGGCGGTTGCCTTTAGCGTTGTATCTCGGCTGAAGTCTTTCATTGTTTTCTTTGGGGGTTCATGTCATTGCATTAAAATGAATTTCGGTTTTGCCTTTATTTGTGCCTTGTTGCAAGATCCGGTGAAATTGTTGTCAAGCTAAGGGTCGGGACCCATTGTGAGGTCCCAACCCGTAACATCCCGAGTCTCGCGGATTCGGGGTGTTACAAAAGTGGTATCAGAGCCCTAGGTTGACAACAATGGCACTCGCAATCTTCTAAAGGCCGAATAAGGAATAAACAGAACCCCGCGGGTTCTGAGTTTTTATTTTCAAAATCACATGCATGAGTCGGGGTAGAATGTACGGACCACCACTCCTTCCGCGGATCTCGGAAGCATAGTTTACTGGATTTTTAGTATATATATGTATATATGTAGTTATGTATCGTGGACTTAGAATGTTTTTGGACTAGTATTGTATGTGGATTGTAGTTGCATGATGGGCATGATTTATGTGTATAGTTGTATATGTGAATGATTATATGTTTTGGACCTTGTATTGTTGTAATGGAATGCCGAATGCGTGATATTAGTAGTAATATGGACTTAGGACTTATATAGTTTTGGATACGTATTCTTATTATATATAGTAGTAGCATAGGGAGTATTGGGGCCTGATAGAAAAGATGATTGTATGATATCATCGCCCTTGGACGACGTTGTTTGACATTAGATAGTGCCAAACAAGGATGAATATGCTCATGTATCGAGTTGAGAGCTACATTCGGGCGAACACCTTGGAGTTCTTGTACTCCTTTAAGAGGATGTCGAAGAGGAGGATTAGAGATGACGTAAACGAAGGACAACCAAGTGAAAGAAAACTCGGGAATACTTAAGAGAAATTGAGACGGGGAACATACAAGAAAAGGGAGTAGCACAAAGGTGTGGAAGTGGTTACAAAGAAGTCACGATTAGAAAGACAACGAGACCAATAGGGATAACAAACATAAGTTCTTTAAGAAGACGCGTGGGCAACTAAAGAATCGAATCAAGGAGAAGAGGGATACATTCTAACAAGGTTACATGTGACATTCCATTAAGATGTGAAGTTTTCTTTAGCAGCTCCTAAGCATTTGATTCAAGACGAGAAGAGTGATCGAACCATTTTCTAAAGATTTAAGATACCGTAAGTTAAGCTTACGAGGTACCAAAAAGTAAAGTTTCAACATTACTAGGGTTATGAGAAGAAGGCATGGTGAGAATTCACGTGGAGTTAACCGATTTCCGTTATAATGATAAGGCTAAGAAACGCCGAGAAGGAGGAAGTGTGTATAAATGATGACCCCAAGAAGATGAAACACGAAACGAAGAGCTTTGATCGAGAGACTTAAGATATCAACCAAGAGGAATGTGAGTGGATGCTAGCTAGGGCTATAATATTTGGGAAGGGCACCTGAAAGACATCAAGGAAGAATGGTTAAGCCTATGAAAGGGAGCTATGTGAAACAACAAGGTAAAGAAGATATAGTTACCTTATAAAGAAGATGAAGCATGGAATGAAGAAGGAACTAGCGGAGTTTAAGGTAGAGTAACTCGAGGAAGGTAGCTTTCATGAGAATGGTAACATGGAAGTATAGAAGAATGGTAAGTCAGTGACATTGGAGAAGGTCATTTATAAACTAATTGGTGACAACCAAGAACGCGCATGTGCGGGTGGTCTATGAATGAGTGTGGAGGGAAGAGTAACCAGATTATGGGATCATAAGGGAACGGTAACAAGAACTTGGAACATTTCCGGTGGTTAAATGTCAGCAATAAGGAGTTGTATCAATAGAAGTTCAAGTGTTTTAACCAAGTTGCATGGATTGAGGTCAAAGCATGTAACTATAATAGACCTCTTGGGAAGGGATTGTAACGAACCTTTGCGACCTTCTTAGGTCATAAGAACGGCCTATGGGAGAACGACCCGGATTAGAAGTTTTAAGGTTTGATCATGGTAAAGGGAATTGGTAGATCAAGAGGAAGGCGAGTCTTCTGTAGCTGTTGTGCGTAAAGGGGGATATAGAAGTGGAGGTATGATATGTTTGTTTAAAGGTTATGGATGTCATTTTTCACGAGCGAAAGCTAAGTCAAGGTTTTTGTGACTCGCATGGCGAAGCCATAGTGGCTATAACGTGAAACGAGAAATCTGGATTAGGGCAACACTACAAGCTTAGAATTATGATGCTAGTACTTGGGGGAGTTATGAGTGGATTTTTCAGTGATTGTGGATGGAGAACTCCGCCTAAAGGCATACTTGTATGGTTGTGTTGTTGTTGGAATACCAAGAGATGCATAAGGTGAACAACAAGAGAAAGAGAGGACTGAAATTTAGACGTTCGATGTTATTATGAGATGTACAAGAAGTACATGAAATATTGAGGTTAGAGCCTCTACGGTCGGTTTGACGTTGCATAAGGAAATGAAGTGTAAGGTTCTACACCTACTTGAAGAAAGGATGTCTAGGGTGAAAACTTATGTAGAATACAAGGAGTTCCTCCCATATGCTGGGATGTCGGAGGAAGCGAAGAAGAGTGTATCGACTTGTTATATGGCATGCTTGAGTCTTGTAGTTAGGACTTTTGTGACTAAACACACGTGCAAAGTCAAGAGATGTTATTATCGCCTTTCCTATGAAGTGAGAAGAGGGATTAAGCAGAATTATTGGTTAACCAAGGTCAAGAGTCGCGAGACTCGAGCAAGTTCCTTGAGTTCCGGAGATGAAGGATCCTTGAAAGGGACGGTGGGCATAGTATCCACGGATGGAACATTACGCGTATTGAAGGACGTCGCCCCAACAAGATCGGGGTGGACCACTTGTCAAGTGTTAGGACCAAGTTGTGTCGGTCAATTTGATATGAGATGTGTAGAGAATAGATGGAACCCGTAATAAAACATATTCCAATGCATCGGAAGGTGGATTTTACCATTAAGCTTGATTTGAAGTTCATATTAGAATGTCTCTTAAACTCTTGATTTGAAGTCGCTATGTAGAACATCATTTTGCAAAATGAGAGACGGTTATCTCCGTTTGTACATCGATTAAAGTGAGTCGAGCAAGATAACAACGAAGAACCAAGTAATCCTCACCACGGATAGAGGGTCTACTCGACCGGTTGCAAGGGTCAATAGTCTCTTCTAAGAATGATTTAAGGTCTGGTTGTCACCAATTGAGAATTCGAGACTCGGTTATTGAAAATACGGCATTCCGGACAACCATGGTCACTACGAGATTAAGTGATTCCATATGGGCTTACTAATGCTCAGATAAGATATTTTGATCTACTCTGAAAGAAGAGAGAAGTTGTATGACAAGTTGTCTCGGGATAACAACTCCCAAAGGACGTCGAAGAAGTTACAAGTTTTCTTGGGTGTGTTGGTCATTTCCGGATTTGTGGAGGAATTCTCCAAAGTAACACCATCTATGGCTAACCTACTCCGAATAACAATGAAGTATTGAGTGGGACGAAAACTGACAATGGAGTTGTTGAGAGTTAAGTGGAGATTCATTGGTGCAACTGGTTTGAAATTGCCTCGAGGTATGATGAGTTTGAAGTGTACAAGTGATTGTCCAAGTCAAGTCTTGATTGAGTATTGAGGAACGAGATAAAGGTAATAGCATACATGTCTCGTTAGTAGAAGCAGTGTGAAGTAAAATACTTCCTTCATTACTTAGAACTTGCAACAAGGATTAAGGAAACGTAACATCAAAGTTTGGTTTGACAAGAACCAAAGCCAACGGTGTAAATGGGAAGCTCGATCTTCTTTGTTAGAGACAAGCAAAGAAGAAACATGATGGAAATGTTGCAGTGAGAGAGATCCGAGAAGGAAGTGAGTTTCCGATATATCGGATATTTTTGAGATTTTAGCGCAAGTTAGGAAAGTGGTTTACCAGTTGGCGTGGCCGCCGAGAGTAGAGGGTGTTCTCCCGATTTTTCATGTATATTAATCGAGGGAGTACATACATGACTCGAGATGTGTTGTCAGTCATGATGATCTAGTGGCAGACGAGGAGCCGATGAGGCTACCTGGGAAACATAGGATAATATCATTGGGTGAGTTTTACGTTGAGCTAGTAACATCGATAGAATTGACGGGTTAGACCTAGTCCTTCCTTGGTTGAGTTATGTGCATGTGTGATATTATATGTGGTTTGTGCCCTGTGCGGGAATGTGCTATATGACCTGTTATATCTTGCGGTGGTAGTTGAGCAGTTTGTGTATATAGATTAGACGGTTTCAGTCTTCTTAGAGTAAGAGTTCATACCTCGGCCTTAGGGACCGAGAAGTTTGTCGTATAGCCAGTTTCGGGACGAAACTTGTTTTTAGAGGGACCTGATGTAACGCCCCAATTTTTAGGCGCGTTTGCGATATTTTTTTTTTTTCCTTATTTTTTTTTTCTCGAAATCTTAATAGCTTAAATATTTTGACGAGTATTTTTACGTCGTAAATTAAATTCTACGAATATACATAAATACATCAATATATTATTATCCGTATTTAAATTATTATATCTCATAGATAAATTATGACAATGGTTCGTGTATTGCAAAATATATTTTTGCGACTTTATACACATATTTCCCGTATGTTTTATTTTACGGAAAATTTGGAAAGTTATTCCGGTTTAGAAATCCCGTTCCGAGTGCGTTTGATCAAGTCTATCCGATTACTCCTTTCCCTTTTTATTATTTTATTACTTTATTTATTTTATTTTTTCTTTCTTTTCTTTTCTTCCTTTCCGCTTGTCTTCCGAGCCGAGCCCGACCCCTCGATTGCCGCCTCAGATCTGCAGCCTTGTGCAGTGACCCCTCGTCTGTAGCCCTGATGCAATGACCCCTCGCTTCCCTTGCCGACTCCTCGCTACCTGCTGAGCACACACAAACAGCCCTCTATTCTCTCACGCTTGTTAGCATGAAATATTGTGATATTTTAGGCACGTTTTCTAAACGTATTTGATTCATATTGATAGTCTTTGATTGAACTTTGTGCATATGAGGGCTAGTATTACCTATATTGTCGATATGGATGTCTACACTAGTTCTATGTTGATTATAGGTGATTTGGAGCTATTTCCGAACGGAAACGAGCAAAGGAGAGTTGAGTTGATATGTCCATAGATTGAGGACACTCTTTGGAAGCAATTTGGAGTCTTAGTTTGAGGAATGCACGAGTTTAGGGAAGAATCACGTTCTTACCCTAAATTACGCCCTAAAACACGGCCGTATCACAAACCACGTTCAGAATTACGGCCGTGGATTTGGAGTCAGAAATCCATGTTCATTCCAGGGGATTACACGGCCGTGGAATATATGTTGCAAACCGTAATTGTTTCCACGCCCTAAATTACGGTCGTGGAACACTTCCACGACCGTGATCTTGGCGAATCTTTTCGCCATACTTTGAAGCCACGATCTTTTAAAGATTGGGCCGGGCCGACATTTTGCCCTACACTATAAAAAGACGGACGAAGCAAGATTTCCGTCACCTCGCTTACGACCTTGGCTACGACCTCGCTTACGCCCTTCGCTACCCGTTTGCCCTCATTCTTCGCCGCTTAGACACGAAGACGTTTTGCTTAGCTTGCTTGGAAGCAATTGACATCTCTTTGAAGAGATCGAAGTTCGTTTTTGGAATTCCTCTAATCTCGCACTTTTGGTGGAGATTGCTGCTGAGATCTCCGGATTTGCGGAAGATCGTAGTTCTTGGAAGATTTTGCAAGAAGATCTCTCTTCTTGATTAGGTTCGATTTGGAAAACGGATTGACATCCCGTTTTCTTTTCTTTCCTAGGGTTACGATTATTTGTTCTACTGTGAATCGTTTGACATTGCTTATTCTCTTTGTGACTTTGAGATTGAATTGAAGATTATTGAAAGTTCTTGAAAGTTTTCATCTTTTTATCTTTTAATTCTTGAATTGATATCAATATGACTGTTATTGGCTAAAAGCCCTTTAGCAATTCTAAGGTGAAGGGTTGATAGTTGTGGCTTAGATAATGATAGATCGATCGCAAACAGATTAGACCCTGAGAGTTAGAGAGAATCGCCGACAACCCTAAATTACGGTCTGTTCTTGAGTCCACGGCCGTGGAACCTCAAGAACTAACCGTGATTTTCCTTAAGTCTACGAACCTGCTTTTACTTTGATTTAAAGTTAAAGATTGGCTTTAGTTTAGTTTAGACTTGTCTTTTCTAGGTGGTAGTGAGCCTCAACAACCTCTACCTCGATTGTGAGCCTCAACAACCTCAATCGGTTAAGTCAGTCTTGATCTTTGGATTATAAGTTTGGGTATTTGATACTAATCCTCGTCTTTAGAATCTTTCTATATTGAGCCTCAACAACCTGTATAGGGAGTGTCTTTTAGGTGAGTTACATAAGGTCTTTGGAACCTCAACCGTACGATTACCTTACATTAGTATACCTTTGCATATCTCTACTCTGTCTTTACATCATTAGTATATCTTGAATCGATTGCCACAGCTGAATACCTGGATCCTTAGGATTGTTGTTTTCCCAATAATTTGCAAAACTCTCACATTTACTTGCTTGATAATCTGCAATCGAGTTCGTTTCCCCCAAATCCCTGTGTTCGATACTCTGGAATTCTTGCTTAACTATATCGATCCGTACACTGCGGGTTCGCTGCTTGATTCTAGTTTTATAAATTTAAAACTTATTTGCACACACCTCTAGGGGCGAACAAGTTTTTGGCGCCGTTGCCAGGGATTTGGTTTAGACCGAATCCGGTAGCCGGTTGTCAAGCTTGGGAGCTTGCTCTCGTTATTTGATATCTCTTTGAGTGCATGCGCAGGTCTAGGAACACCGAAGATCTCTTACCTCTTGACCAAAAGCTAGAGAAAACCTTGAGGCAAAAGCGCAAGGAAAAGAAGATGGCCGAAGAACACGAACGCGATCTTCAAACGGAGTTGGCGGAGAAGGAAGCTCAACTCCGATGGAATGAGACTCTCCGCCAAGATGAGATGGATCGTCATCAATCTCAAGTTAACGGTCTACAAGACATGATCGTCCAAATGAGGATAAAGATGAGCGACCTTGAGAATAAGGTAAGCAAGAAGTCCTCGAGAAGGAGATCAAGGTCTAGAAGAAAAAGCCACTCATCCGCTGATGATAGTGATTCTTCCATGCCACCGTTAGAAGAGATTGATCCCACGATCAATATGAATCCTTTCCATCCACAAGGAGCTACTAATCGCCGCATTCCACCTAGGAATGTGAGAGTCGAACGTGTGGATAATGAGCCAAGAACTCTTGGCCAGCGGATGGATCCAACACAACAACCACGCCGCTTGGGTGTGAAATTTGATGCTGAAGATGTGCAAGGGTTCAGCTTTAACCCTCAAGTTATCACTCTTGTTCGCCAAAGCCAATTTGGCGGTACAAGTGCCGAATCTCCACACCAACACTTGCAAAACTTTGAGTGTATGATGGAGACAATGAGACCGAAGAACGCTACTACCAATAGCTATAAGCTCAAACCTTTCTTTTTCTCTTTGAAAGGGAAAGCGTTGTCATGGTATCAAGCTCTTCCCAATGGGAAACTAGACACGTGGGAAGACCTTTCCGCGGAGTTTCTCACCAAATTCTTTCCGCCATCCAAAACGGCGGAACTTAGAGGTAAGATTAATGCTTTTTCCATGAGACCTAACGAAAGTTTGTTTCAATCTTGGGAAAGGTTTCAGGATTTACTCTTGGATTGCCCTCATCATGGCATATCCAAACTTGCCTTGTTGGAAATCTACTACAAAGGGCTGGATGCGGGAACGCAATTCAACCTCCAATCCCTCTCATGCGGAACGTTCATGGACATGAGAGAAGATGACACTTGGGACTTCATTGAGAAGCAAGCAAGAGTCATAGAGAAGTATTCCCACCGGAAAGCGGAGGGAAATCGTGTGGAGCAAGGAGCAAAGCTCACACATGAAGCTCAAAATCAGATTTTCTCCCTCAACAATGAGATCAAAGAGTTGAAGGAGACTATCAAGACCAACTTCCCAAAGCAACAAGAGAAGGATGTTGGCTATTTGGGCAACAACAATGGCGGTGATAACACCAACCGCAACAACAATAACCGGAACAATAACCGGAATAACAACTGGAATGGAAACAACAACAACCGGAACAACAACAATTGGAACAACAATCGAAGTTCAAACAACAACAATTGGCGCTCCAATCAACAAAATTCCGGTAACTCCTATCCTTCCAATTCTAATTCACTAACTCCACCCTCCTCTTCCTCTACTCCTTTGAAAAGCCAGGGGCAATCATCAAATGGAGGAAACAATGCGGGAAAGGAGAAGTCCGATCCCATGTTGGAGACAATCTTGGGAAAGCTTCAAGGGTTGGAGAACCGCCTCATCAAGGTTGATGATCAAGTCTCTAAGGTTGACAAAGCTCAAAAAGTTTTGGAAAACCAATTGTTCAACCACGCGGAGGAAGTCCCTAGAAATCAAGGGAAACTTCCAGGAAAGACGGAGGACAACCCTAAGGGAAGGGTAATGGCGATTACAACTAGGAGCGGAGTGACCACCACCGATCCGCAGCCTACGTTCGTTGAAGTCTCCGTAGAGAAGGACAAAGGAAAGGGGAAGGAGAAGGAAGATGTCTATGTTCCTCCTCCAGCTTACAAACCTCCCCTACCATTTCCTCAATCTAGAGCGCGAGCGCGCCTAGATAAACAATTCGGTAAGTTCATAGAACTCATGAGCAAGCTGCATATTAATATACCCTTCATTGATGTTATTGTAGGTATGCCGGCTTATGGCAAGTTCTTGAAGGAGCTCCTCTCTAACAAGAGGAAGCTAGAAGATTTCGGTGAGGTCAAGATGAGTTCGGATTCTTCGGATCTCATCAAGACTATGAAGGAGAAAATGCCCCCAAAGTTGAGAGATCCGGGGTCATTTTGCATTCCCATTGGAGTGGGAGAAGTCACATATGATGCTTTATGTGACTTGGGAGCAAGTGTGAGCATCATATCGCTTGCATTATGTAGGAAGATCGGTTTAGGCGATCCTAAACCGGTCAAGATGACGTTATACATGGCGGATCGATCCATCACTCGCCCCGTCGGTATTGTAGAAGACGTCCCGGTCAAGCTAGGTAAATTTTTTGTCCCTATTGATTTCGTCGTGCTTGACATTCCTGCAGATAGTCCGGTCCCGATCATACTCGGAAGACCGTTTCTTGCAACTTCCGGCTGCATGGTTGATTGCAAGAATGGGAGACTCGCTTTTGATATTGGAGAAGAGAAAGTAGAGTTCGTTCTTTCCACTCTAATAAAGGAGCCAATCTTCGATGAGGATATTTACGATATCCAAGATGAAGAAGGTTTGTCTAGGGAGGAGGTAAGTGCGATTCTCTTCAACGATCCTTTACAAAAAGTTATCACTATGAGTCTAACCAATGTAGGGGAAGAAGAAGAGTGCAAAGAGGAAATTGAAGCCTTAGAAGCACAAGAAGAGATGCATGAAGTGGAATTTGAAAAACTCCACGATGAGGCTGAGAATGTAAGAATCCACGGTCATACTCTGTATTCCACGACCGTGGATTTCACAACCAAAATCGACCTCCATTCCAGGGGATTACACGGCCGTGGAATACCTGGAGAGGCCGTAATTCTGACCGTGGAAGAGGGTGACCGGCTTACATCTTCAACTTTTTCTGATTCTTCTCCAAACCACTCCACAACCTTAGAAACTTCTAAGGAAACGTCGGATGCTCCTCAAGGACCATTGGAAGCTCCGAAAGCGATGGATCTCAAACCACTTCCTACTCATCTAAGGTACGCTTTTCTTGGATCTAATTCTACCTTTCCAGTCATTGTTAGTTCCGAACTAAGCATAGATGAACATGAACAACTCATGACAGTCCTTAGGAAACATAGAAAAGCCATAGGTTACACTATCGAGGACTTAGTAGGAATTAAACCCTCCCTATGTATGCATAAGATACTAATGGAGGAGGATTTTAGAACTTCAAGACAACCTCAAAGGCGGTTGAATCCGACCATGAAGGAGGTTGTCAAGAAGGAAATCCTTAAACTTCTTGATGCAGGTATCATCTATCCTATCTCCAATAGCAAATGGGTGAGTCCAGTTCAAGTAGTTCCGAAGAAGGGAGGAATGACGGTCATCACCAACAAGAACAACGAACTCATTCCTACCCGAACCGTGACTGGATGGCGAATGTGTATAGACTACCGCAAGCTCAACAACGCGACGCGGAAGGACCACTTTCCATTGCCATTCATCGATCAAATGCTTGAAAGGTTAGCACAACATTCACATTTTTGCTACCTTGACGGTTATAGTGGCTTCTTTCAGATTCCGATACATCCGGATGACCAAGAGAAGACCACATTCACGTGCCCTTGGGGTACGTTCGCTTATAGGAGAATGCCGTTCGGGCTTTGCAACGCCCCAGCCACCTTTCAACGGTGCATGATGGCCATCTTCTCCGAATACGTAGAGGAAATCATGGAAGTCTTCATGGACGACTTCTCCGTTTACGGTTCTTCTTTTAACGATTGTCTTTCTAACCTTTCTCTTGTTTTGCAAAGATGTGAAGACACTAACCTAGTTCTTAATTGGGAGAAGTGTCAGTTTATGGTTAAGGAAGGAATCGTGTTAGGTCACTTAGTCTCTAGTAGAGGGATAGAGGTAGACAAAGCTAAGATAGAGACCATAGAGAAACTTCCTCCCCCAATTTCGGTGAAAGGGATAAGAAGTTTCCTAGGACATGCTGGATTTTATAGACGTTTCATTAAAGATTTTTCTAAGATATCAAAACCTCTCACTAATCTATTGATGAAGGATGCGGTTTTTGAGTTTTCGCAGGAATGTTTAGATGCGTTCAACACCATTCGGCAAGCTCTAATTTCAGCACCTATTATCCAACCCCCGGATTGGACTCTCCCCTTCGAGATTATGTGTGATGCTAGTGACGTAGCTATTGGAGCTGTTCTTGGGCAACGAAAGGAAGGGCGAACCCATGCCATATACTACGCTAGCAAGACGCTAGACGAAGCTCAGCTCAACTACGCCACTACAGAAAAAGAGTTTCTAGCCATTGTCTACGCTATTGACAAGTTTCGCTCTTATCTTGTAGGTGCAAAGGTGATTGTCTACACGGATCATGCTGCGATCCGGTACCTCCTTGCAAAGAAAGACGCGAAGCCAAGGCTAATTAGATGGATTCTTCTCCTACAAGAATTCGATCTTGAGATCCGCGACAAGAAAGGTTCAGAAAATTCTGTTGCGGATCATTTGAGTCGCCTCACACATCTAGAGGACGACCATCTTCCCATTGATGACTCCTTTCCAGACGAACATCTACACATCATAGAGGAGTGCATCAACGAGATCTCCAAAGGTAACGAACCATGGTTTGCTGACTTTGTTAACTATTTGGTTTGCCAGGAGATACCGCCCGGACTATCCTACGCACAAAGGAAGAAGTTCTTTAAGGACGTCCGGGAATACTATTGGAACGAACCTCTCCTCTTCAAGAGAGGTCCGGATGGCATCATTCGGCGATGTGTGCCGGAAGATGAGATGCAAAGTGTCATCCGCCATTGTCATTCACTACCTTGTAGAGGACACGCTAGTTCGAACAAGACTAGCGCAAAGGTATTGCAATCTGGATTCTATTGGCCTACTTTATTTAGAGATGTGCAATCCTTTGTTTCTTGCTGCGATGCTTGTCAAAGAACAGACAATATTTCTAGAAGGAACGAGATGCCCCTCAACAACATCCAAGAGGTGGAGATTTTCGATGTTTGGGGAGTCGATTTCATGGGACCATTCCCATCTTCTTGTGGAAACCAATACATACTATTGGCGGTGGACTACGTTTCTAGATGGGTGGAAGCAATTGCCTCTCCCACAAATGATGCCATGGTGGTGGTTAAGTTCTTCAACAAGACCATCTTTTTGCGATTTGGAACGCCAAGGACAATCATTAGTGATGGAGGTTCTCACTTCATAGCCCGTCGCTTTGAAGCTCTTCTAGCTAAGTATGGGGTTACTCACAAGATCGCCACCCCTTACCATCCACAAACGAGTGGACAAGTTGAGATCTCAAATAGGGAGATCAAGGGAATTCTAGAGAAGACGGTTTCAAGGACTAGGAAGGATTGGTCCTTGAAGCTAGATGATGCATTATGGGCGTACCGGACTGCATACAAGACTCCCATAGGAACCACACCATACAATCTTGTGTATGGGAAGTCTTGTCATTTGCCGGTAGAGCTGGAGCACAAGGCGTTTTGGGCTATCAAGTGGCTGAATTTCGGCATGAAAGAAGCGGGAGAGAAGCGTCTCCTAGACATCAACAAGCTGGATGAACTTCGCTTGAACGCCTATGAGAACGCTAAGATCTACAAGGAAAGGGCAAAGCGTTGGCATGATAAGCATATCATTCCAAAGGACTTCAAAGAAGGAGATCAAGTTCTCCTCTTCAATTCAAGACTTCGCCTCTTTCCAGGTAAGCTTAAATCCCGTTGGACCGGACCTTTTCTAATTAAGCGCATTTTCCCCCATGGTGCAGTTGAAGTATGGGGTGAAGCTAGCGGAAGTTTTAAGGTGAACGGCCAACGACTCAAGAAGTACACGCCGGAACTCCAAGCTGAGGAGTTTGCGCCTACCGCACTCGAATAAGTGCGAGATTGGTCTAGCTACGGACCTTAAACAAAGCGCTTCTTGGGAGGCAACCCAAGGTATTGCATTTTTAATTTTTGTCTTCAATTCATAGACTAGTTTAGAGTAGACGTTTTTGCTTTATTTTGCCTCGATTTCTTCCGGTATGTTCGTGTTTTTGGTTGTAGGATCGATGGAAAAGGAGAAAGGGAAGATAATGTCGAAGAAAAGTGACGAAATTTGGACTTTGAAGCTTTACAGAAGGTTCCACGGTCTAAATTACGGTCGTCATAGCTACAGTGGCCGTAATTTTCAAAAGCCTTTGAAAAATCACCAAAACCACGGGTCCGTACACTTCCACGGCCGTGGAACACCCCGACAGACCGTAATTTTTGGAAATTTTGCCGGCCACTATAAAACCCACATTCTTCACAAACTTAACCAAAATTTTCCCCATTTCCACGACCTAGAAACCGAAAACCCTCCACCTCTCTCAATTCCTCGTTTTCTAATCGTTTTCAACGATTCTTCATCCTAAACTGCAGCAAATCCAACCACGAACAGAATCCAAGCAACAAATCGAGTGGAAATCGATCAACAAACACGCATTTTGGATTTTTCAATCCGAAAAAGAGGTTATTTCTTTCTTCTTGATTTTCGCGGATTTGGTTCGTTTTTGCTATAGTTTTTTAGGAAGAACTGATAAAGACCGGAAGGAATTAGATTAGGACTGCTTGTTGTGGTGATTGTTGGTGAATTTGCTAAGATTCACGAATTTCTGAGACGAATCACGGTCTCTGGGTAAACCACGGCCGTGGAATCTAAGAACATACCGTAATTTTTGGTGAAAAATGGATTTTGTGAGGAGAATGTCGGGAAGGATAAAAGAGAAAAAGGGAGAGCAAAACAAGAAAAGAAAGGGCAATCCCTCCACCTCTAGGGCACCACCACCCTCATCACCCTCACTACCATCCTCACCTTCACCTCCATCTTCACCCCCTCACCCTAGCATCCCTACCATACATGAGAACCACCTTGCTGCGTTTGAGAGGATCACAGAGAGGGCAGTGATTGGCCCTAGGTATTTGTTGTTGGAGGATCTACATCCTCTCAACATAGTTGATGACCTTACATGGCTCTTGGATAGAGCCGGGTTGCTTGTCTTCACGAACATTCGTGAAGACGCCTATGAGGAGATTACCCGAGAGGTTGTGACATCCTTTGAGCACAGCCACGTTGATAGGACCGTCTCCTTCCGTCTCATGAATCGAGACTATCAGTTGAGTATAGTTGAGTTTGGGACCATTTTCGGGTTCCATGAGACCTATAACGGTCGATTTCCGAGCGGAGTTTACCCCAAGGATTTTTGGGAGGAAGTAGCCATGATTTACGCCGACGAGGACCGTTGGCAACCCGCCGATACCAAGGCTAGATTGATGTACCATCTAGCCTTGAAGATAGCACATCGCGTTCTTTCGGAGTGTCTCTTTCCTAGGACGGAGACGCCCCAAAAGATCAAGACGGATGAGCTATTCTTGCTCTATTGTATGCTTTACGGTCGCCGTGCAGATTGTGCCACTCTTTTGGCGGCTACGATGAGTAAACTGAAGAACAAGAAGAAGGGGAACATTGGATATGGTGGGATAGTGACCCACATTGCTAGGACGTTCGGTGTTGACTTTTCTGCTTGCACCCGTATACCGGCGGTTCCCTTAGGGCTACATGCTTTTATGGTTAGGGGACTCATCTTCCCCACACATAGAGGTCCGCCTTATGCGGGCATGCCTTGGGAGACTCGGACGGGTAGAGGGATTGAGTGGCTGCCGGAGTATTCCATTGTGGCGGGACGCCACAATTGGAAGGAGACGTTCGCTGCGATGCATGCGAACAGGCTAGTGGCTCCCCCTTACGTTCCACCACCGGTTGTGGATGATGAGGACATGGGAGGTCAGTACAAGAGTGGTGGAGGAGCGGAGCAGGAGTTCGGCACGTTTCCGGATCAGCCGGAGGCGGCCCCGGATGTACCTAGGCGCTCTCCACGTCCAGCTAGAGCTTCAGGCTCGTCATCTCGCCGCGCTAGCGTGAGTGAGAGGCCCACGTGGATGACTACACCTCCCACTTGGTATGACACACCCCCTCCTTGGTCCACAGCGCAGCCAGCAGCACCACCACCGCCACCAGCACCAGCACCATCCGATGCTCCATCATGGTACAGTCACGCCCCGGGATGGTACGAGCAGATGCCGGATTGGGCTACCGGACTTTCGGAGAGAGTCGGAGCGCTAGAGATCCGGGCGGATGCTAGAGACGGACGCTTAGACGACCTTGACCACATGATGAGGGACGTCTACCGCCAGCAGTTTGGGCGGTACTATGATCCGAGTTTCTCTCCATTCCCACCTCCACCGGCGCCACAGTGATTGATGCATGATCGTTGTTTTAG
Source organism: Fagopyrum homotropicum (assembly GCA_033239125.1). Lineage (NCBI taxonomy): Eukaryota > Viridiplantae > Streptophyta > Magnoliopsida > Caryophyllales > Polygonaceae > Fagopyrum > Fagopyrum homotropicum. The sequence continues at coordinate 13,708,861 of BSWB01000002.1, forward strand.
ACATTCCCGCCACCACTTGTGAGTTTCTTTTTCTTTTCTTTCTTTTGTTCTTTCTTTTGAACATTAGGGACAATGTTCGTCCTAAGTATGGGGTGGGATGTACTAAATGTTTGTAATAACTCTACTCTCTATGTTTGCTTCATTTGAGACTATCGTTGCATCTTCATTATGTGTTACACGTTTCCTTATTGCATTGCATGAAAAAGAACTTGAAAAACCCATAAAAATTGAAAAATTTTGAACATTTTGAGCTTCTAATGAATTGAGATGATTTCCATGATAATCATTACTTGTGAATTGAGTTTGATGACAATTGCATGCTTAAAAGGATTGTGAATTGAAAAGAACTTGAATGAATGAATTTTACCTCTTTTGCAAGTTTTATAATGTGAAGATGTTACCTAAATCATGCTAGAAAATTGAAGTTGAAATCACATCATAAGTTCCTATACTTCTTGTTGAAATGATTAAGGCAATTCGATACTTTCTTTCTTCTTTCTTTGATCATCTAGCTCCTCATTGAAATATTAGCCTCCCTTACCTATCCGGGAATTTGGAGAAGTGAATGAGAAAAAGGCATGTTTGATGTGGGAGGGCCATGAGAGCAATTATTTGCAATCAATTGAATAGAAAGAAATTATAGGTTTGGGGAAGTCAATCATGACGATGAGTAACTCGGCACCATTCACATAGCCGGGTGTTTGTGTCTTGCCAAAGTTGGATTGAGCGATATTCCTAGCGGATTATGGTATGTGCGCTAAGGGTTTGAGGCATCTCATGAAAATTGAGAAACGCCAATCTCCTAGGCTTCGGTTTTTGTGCACCTCTATCCATAACTCCAAAAGTAAAGTCGAAAAAAAGAAGAGAGCGAAGCTCTAAGTTGAAGTGTTGCGGAAACCGCATAAGAAGAAGAAGGTAGTTATCCACTTTCCCGGATTTATGCACCACTTTCCCTTAAAGTCTTCCCCTCCCTTGCATATTCTAGACCTCTTCTTTGAAAGTCCTTAAGATCAAAAGAATGTTATATGACTTGGTGATCTAAATTGAAGTTTCTTGTGAATGACTTTGTTAATGTTTGAAGGTTATAATGCTTGTTTAGAAGTTGAGTTGATTCATGAATTTTCTTTACCTTTTACTCTTTGATTAAGTGTGTGAAAGTTTGAAAAACGATTGAAGCAAGGTTTGAGAATGATCTATTCTTTAGAAATCACATTCATCCAAAAGAAGGTACACATATTTCATCCTAACTCTTGTTTAAAGCTTTTTGAAAGACCTTGCTTAGGGACAAGCAAGTGTTAAGTATGGGGTTATTTGTTAGCATGAAATATTGTGATATTTTAGGCACGTTTTCTAAACGTATTTGATTCATATTGATAGTCTTTGATTGAACTTTGTGCATATGAGGGCTAGTATTACCTATATTGTCGATATGGATGTCTACACTAGTTCTATGTTGATTATAGGTGATTTGGAGCTATTTCCGAACGGAAACGAGCAAAGGAGAGTTGAGTTGATATGTCCATAGATTGAGGACACTCTTTGGAAGCAATTTGGAGTCTTAGTTTGAAGAATGCACGAGTTTAGGGAAGAATCACGTTCTTACCCTAAATTACGCCCTAAAACACGGCCGTATCACAAACCACGTTCAGAATTACGGCCGTGGATTTGGAGTCAGAAATCCATGTTCATTCCAGGGGATTACACGGCCGTGGAATATATGTTGCAAACCGTAATTGTTTCCACGCCCTAAATTACGGTCGTGGAACACTTCCACGACCGTGATCTTGGCGAATCTTTTCGCCACACTTTGAAGCCACGATCTTTTAAAGATTGGGCCGGGCCGACATTTTGCCCTACACTATAAAAAGACGGACGAAGCAAGATTTCCGTCACCTCGCTTACGACCTTGGCTACGACCTCGCTTACGCCCTTCGCTACCCGTTTGCCCTCATTCTTCGCCGCTTAGACACGAAGACGTTTTGCTTAGCTTGCTTGGAAGCAATTGACATCTCTTTGAAGAGATCGAAGTTCGTTTTTGGAATTCCTCTAATCTCGCACTTTTGGTGGAGATTGCTGCTGAGATCTCCGGATTTGCGGAAGATCGTAGTTCTTGGAAGATTTTGCAAGAAGATCTCTCTTCTTGATTAGGTTCGATTTGGAAAACGGATTGACATCCCGTTTTCTTTTCTTTCCTAGGGTTACGATTATTTGTTCTACTGTGAATCGTTTGACATTGCTTATTCTCTTTGTGACTTTGAGATTGAATTGAAGATTATTGAAAGTTCTTGAAAGTTTTCATCTTTTTATCTTTTAATTCTTGAATTGATATCAATATGACTGTTATTGGCTAAAAGCCCTTTAGCAATTCTAAGGTGAAGGGTTGATAGTTGTGGCTTAGATAATGATAGATCGATCGCAAACAGATTAGACCCTGAGAGTTAGAGAGAATCGCCGACAACCCTAAATTACGGTCTGTTCTTGAGTCCACGGCCGTGGAACCTCAAGAACTAACCGTGATTTTCCTTAAGTCTACGAACCTGCTTTTACTTTGATTTAAAGTTAAAGATTGGCTTTAGTTTAGTTTAGACTTGTCTTTTCTAGGTGGTAGTGAGCCTCAACAACCTCTACCTCGATTGTGAGCCTCAACAACCTCAATCGGTTAAGTCAGTCTTGATCTTTGGATTATAAGTTTGGGTATTTGATACTAATCCTCGTCTTTAGAATCTTTCTATATTGAGCCTCAACAACCTGTATAGGGAGTTTCTTTTAGGTGAGTTACATAAGGTCTTCGGAACCTCAACCGTACGATTACCTTACATTAGTATACCTTTGCATATCTCTACTTTGTCTTTACATCATTTGTATATCTTGAATCGATTGCCACAGCTGAATACCTGGATCCTTAGGATTGTTGTTTTCCCAATAATTTGCAAAACTCTCACATTTACTTGCTTGATAATCTGCAATCGAGTTCGTTTCCCCCAAATCCCTGTGTTCGATACTCTGGAATTCTTGCTTAACTATATCGATCCGTACACTGCGGGTTCGCTGCTTGATTCTAGTTTTATAAATTTAAAACTTATTTGCACACACCTCTAGGGGCGAACAACGCTCGTCCACAGCAAGACATCAACCACCCTCTCCCTCTCCTTGCGCACTCTCTCCACCCCTCACACACTCAGTCTTCATCTCGTCTCCTTCTTCGAACCGCCTCGCCCTTTGCAACCGGCAACCACACCTCCGAGAAACGTCAGCCTTGCCCTCGACACTCCAGACCACCGAGAAGAGGAAAATTGCAACCATCTCTCCAATTATCTCTTCACCTGCAACAACAAGAACAACCTACCTTGCCGCCGGGATCGACCAACCGCCACCTTCGCCTTCTCCGTCTCGAGCCGCCAGTGTCGCCTCCCTTCGCAACCCTTTCTGGAATTTCAGTCGAAGCCGGAGACCGAAGCCACCTGTTTTCCCTCGCCTCACATGCCCTCCCCTGTCGTAATGAACCCCGACGGCCTGGGGCCACTGCCGCCACGCCTTGCCGCCCTGAATGACGCCATTGAAGCCGCCCCTGCCGGCACAAGCCCTACCGGAGCCAAGCGGAGCCGCCGGCGCTGCTGTCTTCTCCTCCAGCGTCACTCTTGCCCCTTCTGGTTAAAAGAAACCCTATTTGTTAAATTCAAATGGTGGCCCCTTATTTTTAGTGTAATTACAAAATGTAACCAATGTTTTGCATTTGCAGTAATGGCCCTAATTTCTGAAGTTTGCATTTATGCCCCTGATGAAATAAATACAGATTTTGGGTGGAAGTTTAATTTACCAAATATAACCCACGTTTCTCAAATTGTATATTTTGCCCCGGAAAGCGGTTGAGCGGTTTTGTTTAACCTCGGCTTGGAAAACGAGTTTTACCTTGGGTTTATGATGTTGTTTAGGTTGCCCGGAAAATATAATTGCGGTTTTTAAGCTTGGGTTTTACTTCGAGTTCTAGTCTTGTATTTACTTACATGATGTTTTATGTCTTGTGTAAAATCATGGTTTTAACCCAAGGTTTATTTCGGGAAATGGCCAAGTTCGAGAGTTTCTTAGTTGCCGGAAAGTTGTTTTGGTTTTGACCCGTATTTATAAACTGTTGTGATCACCCCGGAAAATGTTTTGCGAGTTTTACCCTTGTTTTGAAAGCGGGGCTTCCTTAGATTTTTATATGCGTTAATCTTCCTTCCAAAATTAGCGTTTAGGCTAATTTTGTGTAGCTTTGGTTTTAGGTCCGGAAGCGCCCCGATAAAGGCCTAACGAGTCCAAGTTCGACATCCGTCTTGACGTCGTGTGAGTTTTCTCTTCCTTGATTTAGTTATGTTTAGTATTAGTATCATGCTAGGTTGGATAATCTAGCATAACTTAGAGTGAATGCCAAGTAGTGGCTTTGGACCTTAGGTGAGTTTTGAGGATTTATGATCATTATAAGGCTTGAGTGTGGATGTTAACTTGTGAAGATTGTAGGGCGTTGAGTGTTTGGGTGGATCTTGTGAGCTTATGAGGATTGAGATTATGGTTGTATGATCTTGTTGAGATTGTGGAGACTAGGACAAGAGTATCCTAGTATGTGTTGTGATGATTATGACCTTGTGAGATCGTGAGAACTAGGAGTTTGCTATCCTAGCATGGTTATGGTTTATGATCTTGCAAGATCATTGGGACTAGAAGTCTAAAGACTTCTAGCATGTGAGAGAGATGTTGATTGTGTGCCTTGTTTTGACCAGGCGTTGAGTGCCTTCCTACGGGAAGTTGAGAGCGGTGGTTGGCGGGATTATCTTTGGGATGAGGTAAGTCTCCGGACTTACTTAGCTCGTATTCTCTGTATTAGTTTCAATGCGTGTTTGGTGGTGTGTGTTATTGTTTATGTGTGTGTTTATTGCTTATGTTATAACATCTAAACCGGTAATAGGACCACCGACTTTATATGGTTATATTTGGCCCAAGTGTATGATAACGGGCGGTGACCGCTTGTCCAGTCCAAAATGGGGATGACTGGGAGGTGCCTTGCGACCAGCCCATCGGGTGATGCTGATCCGCATCAAGTACAAACCCGTATGGTGAAAGGGGACAAGGGCGAGATCTTTAAGATTTTCGTGTCACAAAAGAAGTTGAATTAGAACGGGATATGACCTAATAATAAAAAGATAATAAACCGGATTGTGTGTTTTGAAACATGTTGTGTGTTTATGATGCCTTATGTGTGTGTGTGCCAATACCATGATTCTAATGCCTTGAATGCTAGCTAACGGTTTTATACCGATATTGTTGTAGTTGCCTTGCAGGTTAGGGGCGCGGCCGAGAGATCCGGAAGAGTGGGCAGCCGGGGTCCGTACATTTTAGGATGGGTTTCGGGGGTTGTTTTATGTATTGTTTAGGGTATTATGTATGTCGCGTGTATGGCGGTTGCCTTTAGCGTTGTATCTCGGCTGAAGTCTTTCGTTGTTTTTTTTGGGGGTTCATGTCATTGCATTAAAATGAATTTCGGTTTTGCCTTTATTTGTGCCTTGTTGCAAGATCCGGTGAAATTGTTGTCAAGCTAAGGGTCGGGACCCATTGTGAGGTCCCAACCCGTAGCATCCCGAGTCTCGCGGATTCGGGGTGTTACAGGAGAAAGGTTGCGGTATAGAGGTATAAGGGTGATCCGGCGGTTTCACTGGTGGTCCGTCTGCGTGTAGAGGTGGTCCGGCGGCAGTCCAACGGTGGTCCAGTGATCGGAGAGTCTCCTACGAGGTAATTTCTACTATCTTATCGGGAGAAAAAATAAGAAAGAAAGGAGATAGAAGAAGGTAATTGTGAAAAATATGAAGGAGAAGTGATGATTTATAGGAGAAGGAAGAGTTTACAAACCTTCGTCTTCAATGCCTCGTCTTCAATGCCGCGTCTTCAATGCCTCGTCTTCAATGCGTTCAACGCTCCACAACAATAATACTGCTGCCACTAACGCTGCTGCGTGTGCTTTGGTGCAGAGCAGAGACCCGCGGTCAGCCACCGCGGTTTTGACCAGTAAAGACGCGGTGGCCCACCGCTTTTAATGCCACGATTTTTAAAAAAAGAAATTAATAATAGAACCGCGGTGAGTCACCGCGGTTCTCTATTTTATTATTTTTTTTATTGAAAGAACCGCGGTGAGTCACCGCGGTTCTCTATTTTATTATTTTTTTTAAAAGTTTTTGCCTGACGTGGTAAGTCACCGCGTTTTTTTACAGAAGAAACGCGGTTACTCACCGCGTTTTATTTCCTAACCTGACTACATCGTGTATTCTCGGAATAAAGTTTCATCCGAACCTAGTTTCGGAAAAACTTTCATTGTTTCATTTATAATGGCGAAGAATTCAGATTGTCAATCGTATTTTCCTTGTTGTGAAAGGTTTTGTAAGTTCCAAATTTTCACTTTTATATATCATGTATTAGTTATTTTTTCAATAAAATATTATATTTTTACTTTTATGCATCATATATTGGATATTTTATCTAAACTCAAATAGGTTTTTAAGAATTGAACTTGAGAGTTAGTCATACCGCCTAAAGAGAGCAAAATTTACTTGCAAATGGGTTTTCAAGAAGAATGAATGGATGTCTTTTGCTGAGGGGTCAAGTGTAACGCTCGAGTTGTTACAAGAGATTTTCATCACAGAGAGGGAGTAGATTACAATGAGATTTTCTGGATGGTAGTCACACATACCTCCATCAGAGTGCTACTAGCAATAGTGGCGCATCATGATCTAGAACTTGAACAACTTGATGTAAAGACAACTTTCATGCATGGAAAGTTAGAAGAATAAATATACATGACTCAACCGGACGGTTTCCAAGTTCGAGGGAAAGATAACTATGTTTGCATGCTGACGGAGTCTTTATATGGAATTAAGCAGTCTTCGAGGCAGTGATACAAGAGATTTGACACGTATATGATAGACATTGGTTACAATATGAGTACTTATGATTGTTGTGTGTACTTAATAACAAGTTGAAGGATGATTCTCTCATATATCTAGTCTGCTATGTAGATGATATGCTAATAGCTGCAAATAACAAGTATGACATTCAAAAACTAAAAGGTCCTCTAAGTGTTGAGTTTGAGATGAAGGATCTTGGAGCAGTTCAAAAAATTTTAAGAATGGAGATTATTAGAGATATGGTTTATAAGAAGATTTTCTTATCACAAAAAGGCTACATTGAAAAGGCGTTGTCAAGGTTCGGAATGTCATCAGTCAAGCCTACTGGTACACCTAGTGTTGCTAACATTCATCTTACCACTTTGTTTTCACTTCAATCGGATGTGAAGAAGGAGTATATGTCATGATTCCCTTATGCTAGTGAGGTAGGGAGCTTGATGTGTTAAGGTTTGCACAAGACTATATTTGGCACAAGTTGTTAGTGTTGTGAGCAGGATCATAGGACAATCAAGAAATAAACGTTAGCAAGTTGTGAAGAGGATATTTAGGTACCTTAGAGGTACATCAGATATTGGGCTCACTTTTGGGAATGATACACAAAGTTTGATCACAAGGTACTCGACTATGATTAATTATCATTCTCTCACTCTCCCACAAAGCAACAGTCACCTCGTCTAGAGTGAGAGACTTCCTTCCTACAAGTAACGTCTGCACCAAAGACTTGTAGGACTTCGGCAATGATGCTAGCAACAACAACGATTGCTCCTCTTATCCAATCTTGGCATCAGCATTCAACAATTGACATGCTAGTTGATTAAACGAGTTAATGTGGTCATGAAGATTACCTCCTTCCTCCATCTTGAGCGAGTAAAGCTCCATCTTCAAGCATAAACGGTTGGTCAACGACTTCGACGCGTAGATGCTCTCGCGCTTCTCCCACAACGCCTTCGGTGTTGTCTCCTTCAACACACCGTACTTGATCTCGGGAGCCAATGCCAACCGAAGTGTACTTACCGCATTTCTCTAGATGCTTCTCCACTTCTCCTCGCTCATCGATCCAGACTTCTCCTCCTCCAGAGCTTGGTCAAGACCCTGGTGCACCAATAGGTCTTGAATCGTATTCTGCCACAAAGTGAAGTTGATCTTCCCATCAAAGAGTGGAATCTCGAGCGCCCTCATCGCCTCGGCCGTCATCGCGCCAACGCGAGATTCTTCAAGTAACAAAGTTTACCCGAACACCACCACCGTAACCTCGGCTCTGATACAGTTGGTGGGGAAAACTCCGCGCGTTCCCGACTCTCCGAGTATATATAAACGGGTATTTTGTTGCGCACTCACACTCGAAAAAAACCTCACTTACAAGCTCTCTTTAGAAACCTTTTATTACTCTCTTCTTGATGGAGTTACACAAATGAGAGTTGGTCTCCCCTATATATAGACATTGCCACCTCCTCTACTGGAAGGTTTGGGAACTCGATTCTCCTATATCATTCCGGAGCCTTCTCACACAATCCTATACAAGTCTAGAACTCTCCCTAGATTTCTAATCTAGTCTACATGGTTCCGTCGAGTTCTAGATGTCTCAATCATCTTCCGCCTCCTTCCAGAAAGTTCTGTCACCATCCGGAGCATTCCACTTCATTCCAGAAGGTTCCACCATATTCCGGAATGTTCCATCACCTTCCGAAATATTTCGCCTTTTTCCAGAATATTCCGCTTACTTCCGGAATGTTCCTTCGCCTTCCGGAGTGACCCATTATCACAATATTTATATTTGAAAATATGAATTAGCCTAACACTAATATGAGCCTTAAAAGCTTCATCGACTTCCTTATTATTTAGGAAATCTCTATCTCGGAACCAAATCAAAATTCAACACTCCACGCCGAGTTGCTTCTCTTGCAATGGCCCTACTGGTCTGCGAAACTAGGGTTTGCTACCTTTAGGTCTAATTACAAAAAAGCTCCCATATTTTATTTATTTATTTTAATGGCCTAAACTTTTAAAACTTACAAATATTGGGTAATTATGACTGAAATTGGGTAATTGTATCCCATATTAATTACACAAGCAATAATGTGCATCAACATTGTGTGTTAACATTATGACCCATATTTTTTAAACTTATAAATATTAGGTAATTACAACTGATATTGGGTAATTGTATTACATAGTAATTATACAAGCAATATTGTGTATCAAATTGCGTATTAATATTGTGTAATAATATTGTGTATTACTTTGTATATTATCTTGTGCATTAACATTAGGTACTAAGTATAATTTTTTTTAAAAATAACTAAATAGTAAAAATTTAATTAATTCAACTAATATAAGGATGTGTTTATTAATCTCGGTTTGAAACTCTCTAACTACAATATTTTTATTTTGGACAATGGTTTCCTACTATGTTTTGTCTAAAACAAAAGAGTTTATTTAGAGATCGTATGTAAAAAAAGGGTCAATTACTCAACTAACCCTAAACGATACTCCAAGATTTACTATTTTTATGGCCGGTGACAGAACCAATCTATGAACACAAATAAGAGGTGAACAATGATATCTTAAATAATCGAACTAGTCCGAGGAAACATTAACACTAACACCAACTTCAACACCTTCACATGATCATATTTATTTATTTTATGCCACATACTTGAACATTTGAGCAAATCTAACTTGTAGGAGCATGCTCAACATACTTCAACGTGCATATACCTCATGATTCAGGAAGACAGATTGTTGATGACGTCATCAATGAACCGACCCAAGTTCAGGTGGGAAGAGCCACCGTCAGACAAGGCCTTCTTCGCTGCAATGCTCATCTCCGCTACCCTCTTCCTCACGTTAGATCCCTCCTCCTCCTCCATCACACGACAAATCCCGCGCTCCACCTCCGGCGCCTCAACGACAACATTAGGCGGCCCGGGATCGTTAGAGTAATCAATCCTCATCTCGGTGGCCAGCCCATCCTCCCGGACCCACTGGTACGCGTTCAGATGCTGCTCTGCGTAGATCGGCCAAGCGGCCACTGGAACCCCGACGCACAGGCTTTCAAGCATCGAGTTCCACCCGCAGTGAGACACAAACGCCCCCACGGCCGGGTGGGCCAACACCTTCTTCTGTGGGACCCATCCCACCACCCTCCCCACCCCGGCGGTGCGTTCCAAGAAACCCTCCGGAAGCGCCTCATTGAAGTCCTCATAGTCGTTTCCCTTCCCGGAGCCTGGCCTCCGCCTCAGGGACCACAAAAACCTGTGTCCGCTCCGCTCTAGCCCGGCCGCAATCTCTTTCACCTTTGTTCAATATTCTCTAAATTAAAAGTCTTAGGAATTTGTAATAATTAGTTGATTTTTTTAAATTTAACAAATTGAATTGGTACCTGATCTTCGCCGAAAGTCCCCTTTGTTCCGAAGCACAAGAACACCACTGACTGCGGCGGCTGCACGTCCAGCCACTTGAAGAGTTCAAGTGAGGAGGTGGACGATGAATCTGAGACATCCAAGTGGACAATCGGGCCAATGGGGTAGATCGAAGGGAACTTAGGGTTTCCGGACAAAGAACGAATGAAGTCAGGCTCCAAATCCATAAATGTGTTGGGTAAGATTCCCTTGGATCTGAGAAATCGTTTGGTGCTTCTTAAGAAAATGGCGGAAGGGATCTTGTGCTTGAGAACAGCTGGCCAGGCCGTTTCCGGCAGGGGAGTCTGAAACCCCGGCACCTCCAGAAATGGTGTCGCGGGGAGCTGACCGCCAAGGGAACACTCTAAGTGAAACAAAAAGGAAATCATTCCGGCGCCGGTGGGGAAGAAGAAGTAGGAAGGAATTCCGAGCTCGTCCGCCACATCAATCATGGTGCTGGTAAAGATTTCAAGGATAAAACCAGCGATTCGCCGGTTATCAGCTCGTTTCTTGACGATATCCTTGACGACGGGCTTGTAGGCCTCCATGAGACCGGTCAACAGCCGGAGGAAGTTTCCGGCTGCGTCTTTGGCTGCGGCGGCAGCTCCTGGGAGGGGCGGGAGGTGGAGAATGGAGATTCGGGAAGAGTCATCGGCGTTGAGGGATTTGAAGTACCCCTCGAGAATGGGATCGGAGATGGGGATGTCGGCGACGAGGATGGCGACTGAGATTCGGGGGTCGCGGGCCACCAGTCGTCGGGCAAGCTCGATCTCTGCGGCGAAATGACTGACTCCAGTGGGCGGGATGAGTACCAGCTCAAGGTCTTCCATGAGTAGTTGCTTACTAGGTAGCTGGAGAGTGAGTAGTAACTACTAACTAGGAAGCAATCTTCTCATTTTGCACCCAAACTCTAGTCTGCTGGCGCATCACGTGGCCTTTCAGTGCTTTTTTTTTTGTGCAGTTAACATCTTACATTGATTTGCGTACACAACTTTATTAAGTATTTAACCATAAATAATAATAAATCTTTTTAAATTCTTGTGAGATCTCTTATTTGAAAACTTATACAAAACGTACAGCTTTTCTATTACTAATTTTTTTTTTTTTTTGAAAATTTTAGTATATATATAGAAAGAGGTGGAGGATTTACAAAAAGAGAGTCAGGAATTACACAATCAAGTAACAAAAGATATAGAGAGATAGAAAAGAAGAGATTAGATGCAGTGTATGCCCAGGAGCCGAGCCCAAGTGACAGAAGATGAGGAGTGATTGCGCCATTTGAGAATAGCTCGAAGTTTGACAAAACTAATGATGTTGTTGGCGCAAACAATGGGGGGTGTGAAGTTACTGTTGAAAGTGAGGTTGTTACGAGCATTCCAGATGAAGTAGAGGTAAGTAGTGATAGTAGCGAGGCGGATGTGCTTGAGTAGGTCGTTCTTCAGTGGCTTAGCATTCGAGAGCCAGGACCAGATATCATCAGAGTAGGGGTAGGGAGGATGCATTCTAGACCATCGAGAAATGATGTCAAGAACTAAGTTGGAGTAGTTACAAGAATTCCAGAGGTGGGAAATGGTTTCAGGGTGGAGACCACAGAGGAGACACGTTTCATTTTGGACCAGGTTCCATTTGAAGAGTTTGGTAAGAGTAGGAAGTTTTTGGTGGAATGCTATCCAGGAAATAAAGTTACATTTGGGAATGTTTAGAACAGTCTAAAGATGAGCAATGTTAGCGGTACAAGTGGGGAGGGTTGGTTGTCTAGAGAAATTGTAGGCTTGGGTGGTTTTGAAGACAGTAGTGTGGTTGAGGGAGGGGAAGGGAGAGTTTCCAGTCTGGGGATAGAGCATTATTTCATCCCTAACCTTAAGGATCATGCTTCAGGAGTGACTATAGCAGTGGTTGTCCACCACATTCCAAATAGTGTGATACTTGAGGGGGTTGCCACGGATCCAGGTGCTCCAAATGTTATGTGAGTCATGGGCGATCTCGAAAATAAGCTTTTGTATAGCAAACAGGATGGAGGTAATGACTTGTTTAAGCCCAGCATAGGACATGTTCCTAGAGTGCCAAGAGTTGATCTTAGATGTAATCTTGTGGATCAGGGTTGGTAGTCACGAACGTTGAGTCATTTGCTACCAATAGGGACACCAAGGTACATGAAAGGAACAATACCCAAAGGAAGATCGAGGCCGGCAGTGACGTGGAGTTTATCGGCTTGGGGAATGCCTCCAAGGAAAATATGGAACTTGTCGGCATTGATCATCAAACCGGAGAGAGAACCAAAAGCATCCAAAGTGTTTTTTAGAATGGAGATGGATGTATAGTCAGCTCTGCAAAAGAGTAATAAATCGTAAGCAAAACATAGGTGGGTAACGGATGGGTTTTGGCATCTGGGGTGATGGTTGAAGTCAGGGTTGATGGTGGCTTCTTTGATCATGTGGGAGAGGGCTTCAATGCCTATGACAAAAAGAGGAGGGGAGAGGGGACACCCCTGTCTGAGACCCCGGGACCCCTTGAAAAAACCCTTCAAGGTACCGTTAATGTTGAGGGAATAGGTGGCGGTAGAGATGCATTGCTTAATTAGGTTGATGAAAGGAGGAGGGAAGCCGAACATAGCAAGGCAATGTAGGATGAAATCGTGCTCAATGGTGTCAAAAGCCTTGGAAATGTCGACTTTGAAGGCACATCTTGGTGAGATGTGAGTTTGATTGTACTTCTTGAAGATCTCTTGGCATAATAAAATGTTGTGTTTTATCGATCTTCCTTTCACAAACGCACTCTGATAGCTACCTATTATGGATGGCAGGACCGAGTTTAGCCTTGAGGCAAGCATCTTGGCTATGGTTTTGTATGCAACATTACAACAAGAGATCAAGCGATAGTGAGAAGGGAGGGTAGGGCAAGGCTTTTTTGCAATGAGGGTAAGGGATGTGTGGTTGATCTGCTTGAGTAGTCGGCCCGAATGGAAAAATTCCAGGATAGCCTTGGAGAAGTCGGAACCAGTAATAGCCCATGAGGATTTGAAAAAGTGTGAATTGTAGTCATCGGGTCCTGGAGCCTTGTTAATACCCATATTGAATATGGTGGATTTGACCTCATCTTCAAAATAGGGCTTGTTTATGTTCAGGAGATCAAGATCGGTTAGGATTGTGTCAGGCGAGAAAGGCGGGAGAGGTGGTCTAGGTGAGAGGGAGTGGTTAAGAATGGAGGAGAACTGGTTTATAAGGGTGGATGCAATGGTAGAAGGGTCGTGGGAGACGGAGTTGGGTGAGGTAGTGATGGCAGTGATGGAATTTGCACTCCGACGGGTTTGGATGGATTTGAAGAAGTAAGAGGAGCATTGATCCCCGTAAGAGACCCATCTGGCTTTAGACAGTTGAGCGAGGTCAGCCTGGAGGTTTAAGATGGGATGTGAGAGTTGTGATAGTAGAACGCTCAACACTCAAGAGAACGTGATCCAGGGGGTTATTTTGGAGATCATGTTGGAGTTACAGCAAGCTTTGATTTAGTATCTTTGATGGCGGAGTAAAGGTCTTCAACTTTTTGACTCGGGAATTTTTTGAGCAAAGGTTTAATGACTTTAAGCTTTGCATAGAGTTGATACATCATATGACCATTCAATGGTTTGCACCATACATCCTCAATGGTCTTGAAGAAGCTCTCGTGGCTTGCCCAAGAGTTATTGAATCGGAACTGGGGCTTGGACGCTGAGTTTTTGGTGTTCAGGGCCAAGATAGAGGGTGAGTGGTCCGAGAGGTAAGGGATATCAAACAAAGCAGTAGAGTTGTGGAAGGAGGAGAACCATCCCTCCTTGACGGCGATCCGATCAAGCTTGCACCAGATGAGATTTAAATTTTGCTTGTTGTGCCATGTGTAGTTGCTGCCGGAGAAAGGATGATCCGACAGGTTATTTGACCTAAAGCAGTCGGCAAGTTCAGTGGATGCTTGGGCAAAAGAGTGACCGGCATTGTTCAGTTTCTCATCATGAGAAAGGGTCACATTGAAGTCTCCAAGTAAAACCCAGGGAGTGTGATTGAGGAGATTCAAGGTAGAGATGGAGTCCCATACTCTAGTTCTATCATTGGGGAGGTTATTTGCGTAAATGAAGGTGCAGTTGAGGAGAGAATGGTGGTTGGACGGGTGATTATATGGAAGCGAGATATGGCAGTGAATGAGCTGGTTGGTGGTGAGGAAGGGTTCAACATGGATGGACAAAGGGTTCTACCAGAGCTAGATCCTACAGTTGTGGGCGTGAGCAATGTTTGCAACGTGCTTCCAACCAAGGAGGAGGTTACGGGAGAGTGAAACCATTTTCCGCTTATTAAGGCGAGTTTCAAGGATAGCAATGAGGTCCAGGGAGTGTCTCTTGACAAGAGTCTGAATGGCCTTTTGTTTGTTTGAATGATTAAGGCCACGGATATTCCAAGCACCAATATGTGCATTCATTGAGATTGTGGGGCGGGTACCAGGCATTCCTTGATGACTGGTAGGGAAGGAGATGGGGAGAGGTCTGATTGTTTAGCATGAGACAAGATACCATCCGGGGTGGTATTGAGTGTGGTAGATAGAATGTTGGGGTATTAAGAGCGACTGGACTGAGAGTCGTGGCCTGGGTAAGGGGGATTGTAGGTGGGGAGGGAGTGGGAGTATCTTGAGGGGGAGAGGGACAAGCAGCTATTGTAGAGATAATGGTGGGGGCGGATTGGTCAGAGGGAGGGGATTGAGTTGAAATGAGGGGTTCCTCACTTCCTTGTGGGAGTGGTTTGGTAAGGGAAGACGATGAGAATTGTCCGGAGTTGGTAGTAATGGTTCCAGGAGGGATTGTGGGGGTGAGGGCCGGGCATTACGAATCTTGTGACGGATGAATGGCTTCGGTTGTGGTGCATCAGTTTTGGGAGAGGGCGTAGCAAGCGGCAAGCACCTGTGGCCGAAAGTGAGACATTTAGGACAATGAGGGGGATCCATTCATAGGATATCTTTTGGGTTATAGTCTCATTTTCAAGGCCTTTCAAGATGACCTCCCTGAGTAATGGTTTGGAGGCATGACCTTCGACGAGGATGCGAGCATAACCAAGTCTATCATGGAAGGCCGAACAGGAGTCCATAAGAAGAGGGGTTCCGATGGCAGAATCGATCTTGGCAAGCATGCCAGGCGACCGGAAATGGAAATCCAGTTCATATAAGGTGGCCCATATGGGAATGGAAGTGAGACTAGAGTAGTCGAGCTTGATTCCTTGGTGCCAACGTTTGAGCTGGAGGGTTGAAGATCCATTCAGAATCCAAGGGCTACCAAGTAGGATAGTATTAAGGTCCGACTCTGAATAAAGGTGGAAGATGAATATCCCATCGTCGTTCCGAAGAGTTTTTGGTTGCTTGATAGAGTTCCAAGCGAGAGAAGTAAAAGCAGTCATCTTGGAGAAGGATACAGGTCGGCCAACTGAGAATCCAATGAGCGTCAGGTTCCATTTACTTATAGCTTCGGAAACGTCATCATTGGTGAAGGGAATAATCCCTTCCTCGAGCCCAGGGACATAGGGTAAAAGAACATGCTTTAAAGCAGTTGCCTTTTGGATAAGGTGCCCGTACGAGGGGTCATATGAAAGGGTTATAGGTGGGGCCGGCTGCAAAACGGGGAGTGAATGCTCAGCATGCATGCACTTTGAGGTAGATGAAACGCTTTCGACAGTTCCCACGTTAATGAGAGTGGGAGGGTGGGGATGAAGAACGGAGTCCTTGTAGATGGTTGAATCTTGAGCGGCATCAGTCTACACATGATAAAGGAGTGGAATGAAAGGTGATTTAGCAAGAGCAGGGACCAGGGTAGGAGTGGAGGGGGGTGCCGGGGTAGGGTCAGTAGGGAGCATGTAAGGTTGTAAAGATTTGTGGGCTCTTGGAGAAGGAGGAGGGATCGACGGTGGAGGGTTAGATTTTGGAGAGGGGAGAGGGGGAAAGAGTTCCTCCGATATGATAGGGGGGGGGGAGAGCAGCCGGAGTATTAGAGAGGCGATGGTTGTTAGAGCGAATCAACTCTTCAGGGATACTTTCAAAAGGGTTGGGAGGGGAGGAGCTTGCAGGTGGTTTAGTTTTGGTGGAGCCCGAAGAGGGTGGGGCAAGGTCGGAAAGTTTGATGGACAATTTCCTAAAGCGTTTAGAAGCGCCCATGGCGAAGGGGAGGTGGGGGAGGGCAGGATGAGGGGAGGGCAGGGCTGGAGGGGAGCGGCGCGTTAGAGCGCGTACTCCAGGCTAATATTTTGGTGTTTTTTATTGCTTTTTGATTACTTTTGTTTCGATATTTTGGTGTTTTTTCAATTTTATGCTTTTTGGATCATTCCTGCAGCTTTTTGATTGTTTTTATTTTTGTTTATGCAACTTCCACTATAATTATCTTTTAATTTTAATTGGATGGGTGAAAAAAAGTTTAAATACTTTGTTAGAAACTCAACCAATGCAGATGGTCTAATAGTAGCGAGTTTCATAAGAAAAACGTTGGGTAAAGACCGGTTGTGAAAAATTGCAACGCTAAGTTAGAGAATTTGTTACGGATACGCTTGTCAGAGTCGTAGTTATAGAAATGTTTACGGATACGCTTTGAGGATGCATAATTGTTCCCCAAAGTAGCCGTTAAACATCTACAACTACCTGTTACAGATAGTGTTGACAAGTAGCCGTTGTTGAACGGTAATTTATCCAAAAAACTAGTATATATATTATGTATTTGACCGATCTCTGAGATACTCAATCCATAAAAACTCATTATAATTCGTTGATCCGCAAGAACATCTCATTTGAAGATGAATTACGACGACGGAGAAGCGGAGTATCATTCCGGCGATGGAGAAGAGGAGTTTCGCGCCGACGATTGAGATGACGGTGTTGATCTCGGTGGTGGTGAAGACGATGTGGAGTGTGACAAGCGTTTGTTTAATCTCACGATGCTTAACAACTACGATCCGTATTCAATTGTTGAGGTTAGTTTTCCCACTTTGTTTGTTTTATCATACTTTAGTGTTATGTTATGTTTTACTTATTACAAAGAGAGTCGTATTGTATGAATACATCAAGTAATTGAATATTGGGTAGTTTTAGTGTTATGATAGTTTAGTGTTAAGTGAAATAATTTGAACAATGGTAGAACATATCATATAGTTGTTTTAAATGAATTTTTCCGAATAATTATAGTAGTTTGTTTGTGGACTATCATACATGGATGTATTTGGACTCTTTAATTGCATGGGTTCTTGAGATATCCGCAAGTAAAAATATGGTTCTCATCAAATTAAAGTCTTACAAGTCGGAAGAGCATCGTTTTGGGAATGTGATATTTGTGTGTGAGGCGGGTCCATGGAATTCACAACCATCCTCTCCCGCAGAAGTTGATAGGTCATGCGTTTGTTGGACGGTTGACGAAGCAACAACTAAAACGGGTCACCATCTACACCGAGGCGGGAATGCCTCCGAGAGAAATTGTTCGTTTGCTAAAGAGTGATTATTTAGGAGTCGTAGTACTTTGCTAGAAGTCAACTACGATTAATGGGATTAAACATTTAAACTCATGACTATTTTTTATGGGTCATATGCGGTCACACACTTAAAAACTGACGAACTAGATCAATAGAAAGATGATTTTTGTAATTAGTATATATTAGATACATGTTAATAATAACAATAAAAATATGTTTTAATTGTGAAATAAATAATTAAAGAGTTTATTGGTGAGGTCAATTAGAGAGTTAGGAGTTTACAAATCATTTAATATATATATAACTTTTATTTATTACTAAAAGATAACAAATATAACCAAGTCTTCTCTCTAATTTTCCAAGAAAAAGCTCTCATTTTCTCTCAAAAGAGAAAAATAATTGTTGGTATTGTGAGATTAAATTACAATCATCATCCAAAGAAATTTGATTGTTACCTTTTCGATCTTTGTTCTAACAATCGAAGGTAAAGGAGATCTAGATCTCGGGTTCGTGCGGACCAAGTAAAGAAGCCACACTTGGGGTTTTCGTTCTCTTTTGTTCATGTTCAAATAGACCCGGTTTCATGCATCAAAAAGTGTTTTCTATTAATAGTATATTGTTTCCTATCGATTATGCTTATAGATCATTAGATTATAAGTTTAGATATGCTATGAAATTCCGCTTAACATATCTAATAAATCCTTCAATTATCCTGTTCTTGACTATTGTTGATGATATTATTATCTTCACCAAAGCAACCCAAGGGGCATGTCATCAATTGTTGATTATCATAGAGAACTATTGCAAGGTATCGGTCAAAAAGTTAATTATCATAAACCGGAACTTTAGGTATCAAATAACACATCAAATACAACAACAAGTCTTATTCAAAACGTCCTAGGAATACTGTGCTCATTAGCACTTGAAAAGTATCATGGTTATCCTATTATTAATAGGAAAGTCATTATAGATACCTTTGAGGAGTTTGTGACTAAATCAAAATAACAATTGTTAAAATAGAAAGCAAAGTCATCATCCCTAGAGGTAGATATCTTCTAATAAAGTGAATTTTCAATGCAAACTATTTTGAAAAATCCTGTTAGAACCGGATTATGTTTAAGTTTCAGAAAAATACCAAAAGAACAAAAACATTTTGAAGTACATTCCATAAGGAATTAAATTATGGCAATGGAAAAAATTAATCATAAAGGAAAAGTTCAAATAAGGACTCCAATGACAAGAAACGAATGAGGTGTTAATTAAAGTTTGGACTAATAATGGATTTTTCGAGATCCAATTATTGACTTGGTAAGATCACAAAGGAACATAATGTTGGATTTTCGGTGTCCGGTTTTAGACCAAAGGGCCGTAGTCTCACTTATGTGAGTAGACGGTTCTCCCAATTGCCAAACAAATTAATATAATTATCTTGAACTAAAAACTAGTTATTAACCAAGGGTTTGTAATCTCCACGAAGGAGTAGACAAAACCCAACCAAGAGTTTGTAATCTCCGCAAAGGAGTAGACAAAACCCAATCAAGAGTTTGTAGTCTCCAAAAGAGTAGACAAAACTCAACCAAGAGTTTATAATCTCCAAAAAGGAGTAGACAAAACTCAATCAAGAGTTTGTAGTCTCCAAAGGAGTAGACAAAACTCAAGCAAGAGTTTGTAATCTCCAAAAAGGAGTAGACAAAACTCTAATAGAAGTTAAGTTCAATTACACGTCTTATAAACCGGTTGTTATATGTTAAAACCATTGACTTGGATAATGTAATGAGTCATTCATAAATGAATTTTCCTTCTAAGTGTATTCTCCCCTACACCGGGAATATCCAAATACCTTAGTGGGATAAAACGTTACACGTTACAAAGACTAAGTAAGAGACTTACTTGTCTTACTTTGTAGAAGGGTATTCCTAGGTTTTGTCAATACAAAACCAAACTAAGATGGATGCCTATCCTTTGTCAATACAAAGTAACTATACTGGTCTTTCGAGTTTTGCAAACAAGCTTATAAGAAGGCCTATCCAATGTCAATACAATGGAACTAGAAGCTTTATTGTTGCAAAAACGAATATCCAATCAAGTGCAAATGGCTCTCCCTTTTATAGGCATAGGGGGCCACGGTTTTGGGGAGAATAACCGCCACTAAAGCGGTTGAGAGCGGTTACAAACGGTTATTGGCGGTTGAGAGAAGTTAGGGTTACATAACCACTTTTTGGCCCAAGCCCAAGGCCCAAGCCCAACTCAATTGGGCCATCAAAAAGCCCAAATTTCAGCTAGCTTTTTCGGCCCGACTTTTTTCTCATCAATGAGCTTTGACTAACTCATTATAGCTAGGTGAAGCTCCAAGGTCAACTAATACACATGAGCTTAGCTCAAACTAGCTTAGCTCATCGAGCAGCTCACTAGCTAGCTTCTAGCTAGCTTCTTGGAGCTCAATGGACATTTGTGCTTGGATATCTCTCAAACTTTGTAACAACTTTCTTGAGCTAATATAATGAGGAATGCCCGAAAGAACGCTCCATAATGTGTCCCAAAAACACAAAGCGTCGGGCTCTCAATTTCTGCCGCAAAATGACCTAGACGTTGGCAAGGCCAATAACGCTCTTGCCAAGTAATGGCATTGTCATGACTGAGTCAAGACAATGTCCCATGATAGTCATGAGGCTCAACTAAACTAACTTTCAACATAGCCGTGATAGCCATGTCCTTTTGTTTAGTTTAATTTAATTAGCTTCCATACTTTTATCCCGTAATCACTAGTTACTCTAAGTGCTGGTCACTTGGCTTGCCTCCCGCAACCCATACCATCGTGACACACATGTGAGTAACTTATTGCACCTTGTCTCGACAACAAGCTCAATGGTTCCGTTGAGACTTAGCACAAATCTCCAACATTCCTCCCCCATTTGAGCAAAGTCGTGAAACTTACTTTAGGCAAATTAATAAGCAAAACTCTACACATAATCACAAATATCTTTCGATTGAATTTATTGATTTAGTACAAATGCACATTCTGTACAAAAGAATCATGGTGTCCTAACGGATTGAACCATTCAACTTGTCTAAGTACATGAAGGCAAAGTACATGTGAGTTTACATTCCTTACTAACAATTGACACATTTAAAGGCTATTGTGTCCTAATCCTCTAATGAACGCGTAGGCGAGTCAACCACATACTCCCTTGAAGAAGCCTTGACACTTCACGTTCACGTAGCCGACTTTCTTTTAATCTTGCGCCTACACTCGCAATTTCTCAAAGAAGTCGTTAAGAGAATTCTCTCAAGCTTTCCTTAGTTTGTAGGACCGAACTCCCTTGGATGGAACTTTGAGTTCGCTAACTTCTCGGAATGGGCTTTCCACATTGAATTCGGCTATAGCTTTTGGCCATAAGCGAATTGGGTGTCCCACGACGAGAGGTTAAACTAGTAGGTTGTAACCCATCCCCTTGGCTATCTTGTGTACTAAATAACAAGCCAAGATCTTGGTTAGTCTTTCGTCCAAGTTTGTGAATTCTCAACAAACCACCGACGCTATATGTTGAGTCTAATAGTTCTATAACCAAACTATGTCTCAACACCAAGATGTTTCGATTTTCATAACATCCTTGACTTCATGCCAAGCCAAAAAACCACTATTTCAAAGAAATAGATTTTCTAGGAAATCGGGACTTAGGCCAAAAGGACTTTTAACCACCAAGTCATGGCATTGTCATGATAGATTCAAGACAATGTCCGAAAGAACGCTCTTGTCGTGTGTCGACAACAAGCTTTCAACTCTGATATATGAGTACTTTCAAGTCTCAGAACTGATCATGTCATGTGTTGACAATGAGATCTTTCACTTGAATCATGGATATACTTTATCGGAGTATAATGACCATCATTGGAATTAGTCCGAAACCCATTTCCAAAAGTCATGAAATTATCAAGTCTTTTATCAAAACTTTAGAAGTATAGAATCATTTAGATTCACACGTTTTGACTACTGTCAAAATCATCATGTTGTTTAAACATAAGCAAGAGATATTACCTTGTGTGGTACAATTTAACTTGCTATTGACACACCAATTGGCTCGATTTATCTTAAACCGATTTAACCAACAACTTTGATCATTTTCACTTTGTTGTCATTGCCATGGGGTAGGGAGAGTACTTATATGAGAATATATAACTTTGAAATGACATGCCTTATGTATTTGTCCTTTTTCAAAAATTTGTTGGATATCCAGAACGAGCCATCCTCTTTGTTCCATAACGTTTGTCCAAATTCGATCAGCCCCCCATAGTTATTTCAATAATTATAAATGATCATGTGCCTTGTAGGCATTCATGTGTCACCATAGTCAACAATTCGACTCTAGTGAGTCCATCGACTTTCAGTTTCCTCATAGAATTTCCTTTTGTATGACCCGAAGGTTTACATATAATCCAAAGTCAATTAATCTCTTTCAAATCCATCAAGGTAACATCTCGAGATATCATATTCTCGTTTAGATATCTTACCTTCTTTTAAGAACACTTGATCAACGGAAATCATATATGGTCATGTTCGTACTTTCCCTTGGTACCAGGCAATCGAACGACGGAGGTTTGACCTTTTAGCCAACTTTATGATTTCGTTCAATCATGTCTTAGTCTTATTTAGACTTTGGCCAAAATGTCTTTAACGCATAACATGACTTTTCATGGTTTTAACCGAAGTCAACATATTAGGTTTGAACGCCACCAAACCTCTATGCCTCTTTGAGTATTCCGTTCTTTCAACGAATTCACACTCGACGTTTTAATCATCCAAACGTTTTACTCATGTTCATATCAGCCTTCTAAAAGTCCCACGACTCCAAGGAATTTCAAGAAAAGTCGTTTGTATAAAGGCATGAACACACATACATATTGCATGAATCGATTGTACGATTACAAGGACCGATCGAGCCGATCATAGAACCGATCGAGCCGATCATTTTAGTAATTCCTAAGAATCACAAGTCCCTGTCAAAACCATTCAGGTTGGCCGCTGTCCCAATCGGGTCGAATGGTTA
The DNA here is from genome assembly GCA_033239125.1 of Fagopyrum homotropicum. Taxonomy (NCBI): domain Eukaryota; kingdom Viridiplantae; phylum Streptophyta; class Magnoliopsida; order Caryophyllales; family Polygonaceae; genus Fagopyrum; species Fagopyrum homotropicum. The sequence goes on from BSWB01000002.1 coordinate 13,731,693, forward strand.
ACAAAACGCAAGCCAGCGTGTTCTAAATAGTGTCGGTCGAGCCGCCCGACAAACCAATCAAGTCAACTGCTTGGCGGTTACTCGACGGTTTCATAAAAGCTATGTCCAGTTGAGTCGACTGACAAGACCATCAAGTCGACCACGTGGCGGTTATAAACAGTCGAGTTGCCTGAAGTAGCCAGTCGGGTCGCTCCCTTCAGTGTCATGTTCCGGTCGAGTCACCCGATTCATTATCAAGAGCTGGTCGAGTAACATAGTTTGCTCAAGTCTTTTCCAACCAATAGTTAGCCCTTAGCCAATATGGCTTGGGCCTTGACATAGCCAATCCAAGAGACTTCGATGAGTCACTTCTGGCTTGTCTTTCCTTAGGTAATTTGACACACCTTAGGACCATGGTTTGCCTTGTCATTTGCGCAGCATGACATAGCCAAGGCGGGCACTTGCGTGAGCCTTTACTCAACCCGCTTTAGCCATTTCTTGGGCTTGACACTCGCTTATTCACAAGGCATGTCACGAGCCTTATTTAGTGTTCCACTTACCCCCTTTTTGGACAACAAGTCCATGTCAACACTTAATGCCTCAACATAAGTTTGCGCATATCTTGACTTGTTTATCTAGCCCAATGCCATATCCATTTCTTTGGCTTTCAATAAATAATTGATAAGACTTATTTCCTTGTCAAAATGGATCATGTTTGAGTATTTTACCATTTGATATTCAATAGTAGAATGTGCAATTGAACTAAGCACTCAAACATTCATAAATATCACAAACAACCATGCTTCCATTCGATCTTGACACAAGTGTAAAATCGAAAACACACACAATTCTTTATTAATATTGATAAGGCATTACAAACTATGGCCGAAGCCTATACATAGTTTTAACATAGTAAGATACTTACAAAGCATATAAACCTGAAGCCCTTTACATATACTTAATATCAAACATTACAAGATCATCCTTTATGGATTCTCTTCCTTGGGAACTTTTGAGAGAATTTTCTCCCATTGCTTGAAATATATTTCCAAATCCTTCATGGATAATCCTCCGATCTCAAACAACAACATGGTGCGCTTGAAATCAACCCATGATGGAGGGATCTTCCGGATGATAATACCCACTTTCGTAGACTCATCCAACTCCTTTCCATACTTGTCCATACGTGCCAACATCTCCTTCATCTCCTCAAATTGAGAGGACATGGGACGTACATCTTCCATGACATACCTGAAGAATGCAGTCTCATACATCGTTCCATGATATTCAAATTCCAAGGCATCCCAAAGATCCTTTGCGGACTCAAAGTCATGATAGATATCCAACATGTACGGCGACATGCTCTTGAGAATGATTCCTCTACAAGTGTAGTTATCAACACTCCACTGCGTTTGTAGTCGGGTCCTCATCAACCCATCATGGCCCAAGATAGGACCAATTCCTGGCGGCCCGGGAGCCCCCTCAAGAAGTATGTAGTCCACCTTTAAGGACGTCAAAATCTTCTTCACCTCTCGTTGCCATATGACAAAAGAGATGCTTGCAAAACCATCCAATTTTTTGGACGGTAGCAAATCCATGACAGCCATGTCACCCATCATGTCTTAACAAAATCAAGTCAACAAAACAATCGTCAAAACATATATCAAATGTATAAAATACACTTAGAAGATTGTTGGATTTTCGGTGTCCGGTTTTAGACCAAAGGGCCGTAGTCTCACTTATGTGAGTAGACGGTTCTCCCAATTGCCAAACAAATTAATATAATTATCTTGAACTAAAAACTAGTTATTAACCAAGGGTTTGTAATCTCCACGAAGGAGTAGACAAAACCCAACCAAGAGTTTGTAATCTCCGCAAAGGAGTAGACAAAACCCAATCAAGAGTTTGTAGTCTCCAAAAGAGTAGACAAAACTCAACCAAGAGTTTGTAATCTCCAAAAAGGAGTAGACAAAACTCAATCAAGAGTTTGTAGTCTCCAAAGGAGTAGACAAAACTCAAGCAAGAGTTTGTAATCTCCAAAAAGGAGTAGACAAAACTCTAATAGAAGTTAAGTTCAATTACACGTCTTATAAACCGGTTGTTATATGTTAAAACCATTGACTTGGATAATGTAATGAGTCATTCATAAATGAATTTTCCTTCTAAGTGTATTCTCCCCTACACCGGGAATATCCAAATACCTTAGTGGGATAAAACGTTACACGTTACAAAGACTAAGTAAGAGACTTACTTGTCTTACTTTGTAGAAGGGTATTCCTAGGTTTTGTCAATACAAAACCAAACTAAGATGGATGCCTATCCTTTGTCAATACAAAGGAACTATACTGGTCTTTCGAGTTTTGCAAACAAGCTTATAAGAAGGCCTATCCAATGTCAATACAATGGAACTAGAAGCTTTATTGTTGCAAAAACGAATATCCAATCAAGTGCAAATGGCTCTCCCTTTTATAGGCATAGGGGGCCACGGTTTTGGGGAGAATAACCACCACTAAAGCGGTTGAGAGCGGTTACAAACGGTTATTGGCGGTTGAGAGAAGTTAGGGTTACATAACCACTTTTTGGCCCAAGCCCAAGGCCCAAGCCCAACTCAATTGGGCCATCAAAAAGCCCAAATTTCAGCTAGCTTTTTCGGCCCGACTTTTTTCTCATCAATGAGCTTTGACTAACTCATTATAGCTAGGTGAAGCTCCAAGGTCAACTAATACACATGAGCTTAGCTCAAACTAGCTTAGCTCATCGAGCAGCTCACTAGCTAGCTTCTAGCTAGCTTCTTGGAGCTCAATGGACATTTGTGCTTGGATATCTCTCAAACTTTGTAACAACTTTCTTGAGCTAATATAATGAGGAATGCCCGAAAGAACGCTCCATAATGTGTCCCAAAAACACAAAGCGTCGGGCTCTCAATTTCTGCCGCAAAATGGCCTAGACGTTGGCAAGGCCAATAACGCTCTTGCCAAGTAATGGCATTGTCATGACTGAGTCAAGACAATGTCCCATGATAGTCATGAGGCTCAACTAAACTAACTTTCAACATAGCCGTGATAGCCATGTCCTTTTGTTTAGTTTAATTTAATTAGCTTCCATACTTTTATCCCGTAATCACTAGTTACTCTAAGTGCCGGTCACTTGGCTTGCCTCCCGCAACCCATACCATCGTGACACACATGTGAGTAACTTATTGCACCTTGTCTCGACAACAAGCTCAATGGTTCCGTTGAGACTTAGCACAAATCTCCAACACATAAATATCAATATAAGGCTGTATGATCTCATTACTCTAGAGAAAACTTAGAATATGGGAAAAAAAATTAAGATCATCCTTGGAAGTCACGTTCTAAATTCGGTGATTTTCACATGTGAAACGATACAAACACCGACTAAAAATTTTACAGGACAAAATTTATTGGACCCCAGATTAACATCATTGGTTCTCTATGAGGTCGATGGTGAATCTTATTCACAAATAAAAAAGGAATTAGGGAACATGGTTACTCATGGATGTGGAACGTAGACATGGCCACAAAAATCAAAAATTTAATTTAAAAAATTAAAACGAAAAAGAAAGCATACCAACTAAGGAGCGCTTGAGAACTAAAAAAGTTACAGTCTCGACGAATATTGTATTTTGCAATCATAATTAAGAAGAACTTATCAATTGATTGTCCGGTCTCAAAACAAATTATTGATAATATACTATCGTGTACGGTCAACACATTTTACGTAGTCACATGGAATCCTAACCGAACAAGCATCATCATAAACCTTTTTAGAGACAAACTTGATTGGGAAGAAATTAGAACAGTGTTATATATATGGTGGAGTTTGTGGTACTTCAAAAACCAAACGATCTTTAATAAAAATAGTTTTATAAACGATAATAATATAAAGGATTTTATCCTATTCCATATCATAATATGGATGGATCATGGATCCAAGAAAGAATAGGAGGGTGCACCCAAGAGATGGTACTCAGCGGAAGAAAAAAAAACATTAAATGGAAAACAAAAAAATGAATGTTTCTGACGAGAGTGGTCATATTCCGCCCTACTTTTGGCATCCAACTTTCACCTTCTTGTTCGTCAATGAGCTTAAATTTATCCTATTCCATATCATAATATGGAATTTATCCTATTCCATATCATAATATGGATGGATCATGGATCCAATAAAGAATAGGAGGAGTGCACCCAAGAGATGGTACTCAGCGGAAGGAAAAAAACATTAAATGGAAAACAAAAAAATGAATGTTTCTGACGAGAGTGATCATATTTCGCTCTGCTTCTGGCATCCAACTTTCACCTTCTGGTTCGTCAACGAGCTTAATTTTTATGTCACTAGTATGGGTCACTACTATCTCCCTTTGACTTTCATGCATATGAATGTTTCTGACGTCATCCTCTTTGTTTATAACGTCACTTTACACAACTTGAAAGAGCCTCTGAGTTTCCATTCCCAATTTTCCTAATTGACGACTATCCATTGTTTTACCGGAACTACTCTCGTGTATATTCTTCATTTGATTGTGTTGCTTTGATTCGAGGTCATTTCTTCTTTGGTTGTCATTGTCGTTGTTGTTGTCTTGGATTCTTTACCCCTTTCCGCCTCGGCATTCCTCATAGGGTTCGAAAGAGCTATCCGGATGTTTGCCTAACGTAATACTCATATGTTGAGCATAATTATCCTCATGCTGACACCCTACAAAATGTTCTTATGTTTGTCAACGGAGTGAGGATTTCATCTTGTTATCTCATCTAAGGACAAAATATAACTACTATGATACTAACATACTACCTAGATTTAACTATATAACATATATTTATAACCAATATACTAAGTCAACATAATATTTCTAATAATACTAAGCTACCGATATCCGCGGAGGTAGTGGTGGTCATCCGTACTTTCTATCATATCCCGACTATGCATCTGATTGTAAAACCAAAGTTTCTTTGAATACTCAAACCCCTTTCGGGTTTTGTTTATTTTTTATTCGGCCCTTTAGAAGATTTAAAATTTCATTGTTGTCAACCTATAGCTCTGATACCATGTTATAACACCTCAAATTCTCAGAACTCGGGGAGCTACTGTTTAGGACCTCACAATGGGTCTTGACCTTAGTTTGACAGCAACTTTACAAGGATATTACAACAAGACACAAATAAAGGAAACCACAAATCATAAAACAAAGGTTTTAAGGTTATCAATGCAACAACGTATGGCTGTCAGCCAACAATATAACTTAGAATCATAAATTCTAAGACAACATGCAACATAATGAAGACTTATACAATAAACCCAAATCCCAAACTAAAGAGTACTACGGAAACTCGGCTGACCACCACCTTCTGGATCACTCGGCATCAGCTCTAACTTGTAGCAAATCTAAACAACATAACAAACAACAGTTAGATAACTATCCAAAATTTAGAAGAATAATAATGACACATACACATATCATAACAAAAATAACACACTCATCATGCTTTCACAAAATTTCATTTCTTATCTTAATTTAGGTCATCCATTTTACTAATGCAACTTATTTTTTGACACGATGGATTCCCAAACCTCGTCTCCACCCCGTGTAACCAATAGGAGTGGATTCGATGCACCTCACCTTATGCATGTTTGTTTTGGGTATAGAGAATCTCCCAGTCTCGTGTCAAATTTGGGTAGTGATGTCACCGCCCGTTATACATACACTTGGTCCATAAACGTATAAAAGGTCGTCCTATGCATGTTATAATTATTAAACACACAACACACACCACCATTATCATTAAACTAACATCTAGAAGCCAGCTAAGTAAATCCAAAGGACTTACCTGAATCAAAACTCAAATCTCGTGATCTCATTTCGATCCGCTACCGCAGGAACTCAACCGCCTCATATAAAAGGAAGGTATCCCACTTTCTTAGAAGTATCAAACTTCTAAGATACTTGATGTAAGTATAAACGAGTGTCGAATCTCAGGGACTTTAGGAGTACAAATCACAACCTTAAACCGGTTCTCAAAGCCAAAAGTGGTAAAATAAAAATGGGAAATGTTTGTTTGTTTTTGATATCCAAAGTGGTTAAAATACTAAAATAAATCGATCTAAACAATATGAGAGTTATATTCCAGGATTGGAGACTTCATCAACTATGAATCGTTGATAGACCTTAAACATTTTCTTTTCTTAAACAAACTCGACTATAATCATGAAGGTAGGTTGTCCAAAGTATTATTAATCCCCTTTCGGGCTCAAAGTAAAGTGCCTTAACAATATTTTATTCACTTTTGCACAAAGTTAAATAAATGAAAACCCTTTAAGCTCTTAGATACAACAGACCTATTTGATTCCAACATCTCCTTTCGGTCTTAGTTTTATCAAATAAGACATGCATCTACGGCAACCTATTTCTCCTCAAGAGATCTAAGTCCCTTTCGCACAAATAAATCTCAAGTTTATACCTTATTTTTAACAATTCCTATTACCTTTCGGTCTCTAGCAATCATCTAGATATAGATCTAAACACTTAAGGTATAAATCAATCAAAACAATCAAATATATGTTTAAGAAATTATAAGAACCTAGTCTATCTCAACATAGTTTGATTCAATCCAAATCTAGAACTTAGAGAATTAGCTGGACATGATATAAGAAATGAAATTAACAATAAAAATCATCACTTATAAGGTTCAATGAGGAAGAAGAAGAATGGTAGAACCCTCCAAATCCCCTTCTCAAATCTCCTTTTCTCTCCAAAAATCTCTCTAATTTCAATCGTTCCAAAAAGTTCCCATAAACCTAGGCTGAATATCCACTTTATAACCCCCAAAAATGTCTTAATAGAGAGGACTTTAAACAGCCAAAACGGTTAAATGTCTTTTAAAAACGTGCATTAAATGTATGTTGCACGCTCGTGCACTGGGACTGCGGGATCGTGCAACCCGGCAGCGGCTTCAGGACATACTTTCTTGTAAGTGCAGGAACGTGCGCTGGCAGCACAGGAACGTGCACTTTCAGCGCTTCCTTTGCATGAGCAGCTTGTATGGCACTTTATGCTCAACTTTGACAAGATCTCCCCAACTTCGAAGTCTCTTCATCAAGTCTTCATTGATCTATCATAACGTCTCCATCATGCACCAAAACACCAACAATCCTCCTGAGAACAAAGACAAAACGAGCGTAGACCTCCATACTAGAAATGTAACGAAAACTAGTAACAAAGTATACAAACTCGTGCCATAATATGCTAAAACTAATCCTAAAAACATGATCTAAAACCTAATAAAAACATGCTAACAATACTCAAATCTATCAGCAGAGAAATTACCAAAATACCCTCATAATGGGTAAATGACTATTTTACCCCGGGTCCTCAAAACCCTAGAAAAATTCTTAGAATATTTCCAAAACTTCCTATGAAACCCAAAACCACAATCCAAACTAAAAACAAGGATTTAACTAAGTTGGAAGATTATCCACCTTCTCAACTTCTAAGAAAACTCGTTAAGGATCCCACTTTAACTCAACGTAAAACCATCATAAAAAATCCAAAAATTCCAAATAAAAAATCTAACCCTTCTATGCAAAGTGACTAGGTTACTAGAGTGCAAAAGAAGAAAGTTGGAGACAACGAAGAGAGATACCTCACCGATGCATGTGGACAGAAGTAGGGGAAGTGAGGCGTCATCTGCATTGGTAAGGAGAGTGAAAAAAAGGGTTGTTGTTAATGTAACACCCCGAATCCTAGAGGACTCGAAATGCTACGAGCTGGGACCTCACAATGGGTCCCTGCCCTTAGCCTGGCAACAACTTCATCGGACCTTACAACACGGCACAAATAAAAAGGCAAAACAAAGAGTTTTATAACATGAGCGGAAATAATAAGAATCCAAATTCTGAAAACAATACAGCCAAGTCTCAAAAACTAGAAATACCAACATCAGTCTCAATAGTCATAAAATAAAATATAACAGTCCCGTCCTATAATGCACGGAACCCCGGCTGCCCACTACCGCCGGATCACTCGATCGCCTCCCTAACCTGCAAGGCATCTACAAGCGGTATAAAACCGTTAGCTAACATTCTATGCATAAGTATAACGGTAAAAGCACAAACACACAACATACGCAATCAGCATGTAACACTCATTCCTTTTTATTATCTTTAATTAAGTGATACGTCATTACTAATGATACTTATTTTGTGACACGAGGGATTCCCAAACCTCGCCCCTGTCCCCGTTTACCAACGCGGAATGGTACTAATGCATGTGACCGTCTACCGGACTGGGCTGGTCGCAGGGAACCTCCTAGACTCTCGCAAGAGCTAGGCAGATGATGTCACGACCCGTTATCATACACTTGGGTCAATTATATAATATACTACAGTCGGCCTATTCCGGTTTCGTTCTTTATCTTAACTATCACACACCACTCATACACATCACACACATGCAAGAAGCTAGCTAAGTAAGTCAGTGGACTTACCTGAATCAAGTCAAAATTCCGAAACAAAGCTACTACTTGATTCCGCAAGATAAAACAAACTTAAACACCTGGTTATAACAGGAAAACTTGGATCAATATCAATCTCATATCCACACTCTTAGAATAGAACACACCTAGTCAAAGACCCAAGACTTTATAAACTTATGCTAATATGCTAACTATAGGCTTTCGAATATGTAAAACACATTACCAAACATACATAACAACTATACCGATAGGATTAAAGGTCTTAATTATGCTTAGTCAAACCTAAACACATTCAGCTAGGAAACCCACTAACTACTAAAATTCTACACTACTTTATATATATATATATATATATATATATATATATATATATATATATATATATATATATATATATATATAAAGCTATCATTAAAACACATATCGTACAACACTCAACAACTAAAATTCTACACTACTTCCACCCTTGTTGCCAATACGAACCGCATCCAACATCAGCTAATCTACACACCATCCTCTCCTAAAACAACCTAACTACTAAGGATTACAAGGAAAGGAGACTCACTGTAAAGGTACGTCTCTATAACGCCAGCCGGTGACCGCCCAAACTCCAGGGAAGACAAAGCGGTTGGGTCCGATGTCGGAGCAATCACCGAGAAGAGTCCAGTCGAGCCTGCGATGGTGCAGTCCAACCGGTAACGTATCAGTAAGTAAATACCGATTCGAGATACGGTGATGATCCAAGTTTGACGGGGGCCGGGTAGGAGACTTACCTTGCCGTCAACTGGTTGCAGACTTGTGACGGCCCGGCTGACACCGTAAACTGCGTGCAAAAGGCAGGAGTCGTGTTTGCTGCGTGTCACTGACGGGAGCCCTTGGTTGCTCGTCCAATGCTATCTTCGATTGCCAAATGGTCCGCCTGGAGTTTCACCGTCGTCGCCGTTTTGAAGGAGAGAGAGATAGAGTTAGTTGGTTCGATATCTTGGTGGAGATAAGCGGAAAGGTCAAAGGTGGTTACGGGGTTTGGGAAAATAGATCGTTGTTCCCCTACTTAAGAGAGAGAGGACGGTGGGTTGTCATTAAGAAAGGGGAAGTGTTGGGCTGTCAAGCCCACGTGTAAAGAAAGAGAGAAAAATGGGCCCATAGGAGGAAGCAGTGAGAGTAAGTGGGCCGCCACATCACTGGAGTACAAGGCCCATAAAGGACTAAGTCTAGCTGACTTAAAAGGCTAAGAACTGGCCCATGTCAAGCACTACGGTTTTAATCGATAACTAGGTTTCCGTGCGGATTTCCGAAACCAAAATTTATTGGATATTACATCAGCTCCCCCTTCAAGTAAGTTTCGTCCCAAAACTTGGGATAAGGAAGGTCATCAGGTAACCTACTAAAAATAACCGAAACATCCTTCAATCAATCCATAGGAACATCGTTCTATTGTTCTGACCGTAAAAGTATCACTCAAAGGCTGTGACAAAGTAACGCTTAGAAGACTAATCATTCTAACATGTGACACATACAAGACTAAATAATTAAACATGCAACACATATAAAAATCAAATCATTCCACTTTGAAAGCAAACACAAAATCAAAAGTGACACAAATGTGGGTCTAGGTACTAACCCGACGGTCCTGATGTTGGGACTAACTCAACATAAAACTCGGGGTAATTTCTCCTAATACTATCCTCGGTCTCCCAAGTGGCCTCGTCAATCCCTCGTCTCGACCACTGTACTCTCAACATGGGTATTACTTTCGATCGAAGGCGTCTCATACCTCTCTCCAAAACTGCTATCGGGTGCTCAGGAAATGTATGATCCGGCTCGACCACTAGGTCGTCATGGCTCACTATGTGTCTCGGGTCATGCACATACTCTCTCAACTGAGATACATGGAAAACTGGATGGACTCCCTCCAATCGGGGTGGCAATGCCAATCTATAAGCCACCTCTCCTATCCGCTCTAGGATCTCAAAGGGCCCGACATATCGGGGACTCAACTTCCCTTTAATGCCGAAGCGTCGAACACCCCTCGTCGGTGACACCTTCAACCATACCTGGGCGCCAACCCTGAACTCCAAAGGCTTGCGCCTCTTATCAGCATAAGATCTCTGACGGCTTTGTGCGGTCAACATCCGCTCTCGGATCAATGCTACCCGAGCCATCTCATCCTGCACCTGTTCGGGTGCTACCCCACTCATCCTCCCAGGCTCATCCCAACATAGGGGTGTACGACACCTCCGCCCATATAGTGCCTCGTAAGGAGCCATCCCAATAGTCGCGTGCCAACTATTGTTATAAGAAAACTCCACCAAAGGGAGGTGGTCGGGCCATACCTGCCCCCAATCAAGCACACACGCCCTCAACATGTCCTCAAGGGTCTGAATAGTCCTCTCAAACTGCCCGTCCGTCTGAGGATGGTATGCCGTGGTGAACTGTAAGCTCGTCCCTAAGGCGGCGTGTACCTGCTGCCAGAACCTCGAGGTAAAACGCCCATCCCTATCTGAAATGATCGTCCTCGGCACTCCGTGGAACCTCACAATCTGTCGGGTAAACTCCTCGGCTAAACGAGACACCGGCCACGTTTCCTTAATAGGAATGAATCGTGCCATCTTCGTCAACCGATCCACTATAACCCATATCGCATCAAAGCCTCTACTCAACCTCAGGCCAGTAACGAAGTCCATGGAAATGTCCTCCCACTTCCACTAGGGAACTGGAAGTGGTTGGAGCTCTCCTCCGGGCCTGTGGTGCTCAATCTTGACCTGCTGACAGGTCGCACACTGGGCTACATATCTAGCCACGTCGGGCTTGAGCCCGCCCCACCAATAAGATCGTCGTATATCTTGATACATCTTACTCGCGCCGGGGTGGACGGAGTAAGGTGTAGAATGGGCCTCCTGCAGTATACGCTGCCTCAACTCTCTGTCAGAGGGTACACATATGCACTCCTGGCGCCTCAAAATCCCATCTGCACCCACCACAAACTGTGGTGCCTCCCCTCTGGACATTCTCTCCCTGATCCTCGACAGTGCTGGACAACCCTCCTGTTTCTGCCGGATCTCTTCCGTCAGATCCGGTGAAACCTCTAATGCCGACAAATGCCCGTCAGTATCGGGAAACCGGATGTCTACCTCCAACCAAATCAAATCTCTCTGCAACTGGGTCTGAACAGTCAATCTAGCAATCGCAGCCTCGCGAGGTGTCCTCCTACTAAGGGCATCGGCGACCACATTCGCCTTCCCCGGATGATAAAGGATCTCTAAGTCAAAGTCCTTAATCAGCTCTAGCCATCTCCTCTGGCGGTTATTCAACTCCCGCTGAGTGAATATGTACTTCAGAAACTTGTGGTCTGTAAAGATCTGACAGGTGTCCCCGTAGAGGTAATGACGCCAGATCTTCAAGGCATGAATAATTGCAGCTAGCTCAAGGTCATGAGTAGGGTAATTCTCCTCATACGTCTTCAGCTGTCGAGACGCATACGCAATGACCCTACCTCTCTGCATCAGGACGCATCCCAAGCCCATCTTGGATGCATCGCTGTAAACGACGAAGTCCTCAATGCCCTCTGGCTGTGCTAGTACCGGAGCAGAAGTCAATCTCTCCTTCAGCTCCTCAAAGCTCCGCTGACAGGGCTCGGTCCATGCAAATCTGATGGACTTCCTTAACAAGGAAGTAAGTGGTCTGGCAATCACAGAAAAACCCTTCACAAACCTACGGTAGTAACCGGCCAGACCTAGAAAACTGCGTACCTCCTTGACCGTCTTAGGGGGCGGCCATGATGCAACTGACTCTATCTTCGCCGGGTCCACCTTGACTCCTTCGGCAGAGACAATGTGGCCAAGGAAGGCAACCTCAGGCATCCAGAACTCACACTTAGAGAGCTTAGCATAAAGCTCTCTATCCTGTAAAACCCGCAACACCGTCCTCAGGTGTCCAGCGTGCTCCTCTCTACTCCGGGAGTACACTAAGATGTCGTCGATGAAAACTACCACAAACTGATCTAAGAAGTCAATGAAGATGCCATTCATCAACTCCATGAAGACAGCAGGAGCATTGGTGAGCCCGAAAGGCATCACCACGAACTCATAATGACCGTATCTGGTCCGAAATGCTGTCTTTGGTATGTCCTCTTCCCGCACTCTCAGCTGGTGGTATCCTGACCTCAAGTCAATACGTGAAAACACCGTAGCTCCCTGTAACTGATCCAGCAAATCATCAATACGCGGCAGCGGGTACTTATTCTTGACGGTGACTTTGTTCAACTCTCGATAGTCGATACAAAGCCTCATGGATCCGTCCTTCTTCCTGACGAAGAGGACTGGTGCACCCCAGGGAGACACACTGGGTCGGATGAAACCCTTCTCTGCCAACTCCTCGAGTTGCTTCTTAAGCTCAAGCATCTCGACTGGTGCCATGCGGTATGGAGCCTTGGAGATCGGCCTCGTGCCGGGCTCCAACTCAATCCCAAAATCTACGCTCCTCTGTGGTGGTAAGTCAGGCGGCTCGCCAAAGACATCCTTGAACTCGCAAGCTACCGGGGTCTCTGCTAATGATGAACTCGTCTCCTCCTTCATGGCGTAACACCAGAAGGCCTCACATCCCTGACCTATGAGCTTTGCGGCTCGGACCGCACTAATGACTGTCCCTATCTTTCCGAGGTCCCACCCTCGAAAGACTTCCTCCTGCCCAGACTCCGTAGTGACCGTCACTGTCCTCTTCCTGACGTCCAGAACAGCTCTATGGCGGTCCATCCAGTCCATCCCAAGTATAACTTCCTCATGCACTAAGTGCATGACGTGAAAGTCGGCTAGCCAGTCACGACCTCCCAAGTGGATAGGACAATCGTGAATCTCCCGAGTACCACGAACCCTACTCCCATCGGGTAACCTTATAAGGAAAGGTTCCCCCTCTACTGTATCTAAGGTCAGCCTATCTATGCAATCATCAGATATGAAAGAGTGTGTCGCACCCGTATCAAAAAGTACTCGGATTGGAAAGCCATGAATCGTGATAATACCTGTGGCTGCGGGCGCTGCTAGCTCTACGGCACTCCTCAACTCAAAGACTCGAGCCTGAGTACCCCTAGTCTCTGAAGTGCCTCCACCACGCCCTCTACCTCTAGCTGGAATCTGAGCAGAACCCTGTGAATATGCCTGACCCGGAGCCCGCTGCTGCTGACCCCGAGCCTGATACTGAGACTGCCTCTGTCCTCCTCCTGGGGGTACCAGCAGGTGAGGACCCCTGCTGTGATGTTACCTTGCCTTGTCGGCAGAAGGTGGCCTTGTGGCCCAGCTGGCCGCAAGTAAAACATGTAACTGGTGGCCTCCTACACTCCGGCTTAATGTGTCCCTGCTCCCCACAGTTGTAGCATTGACGTACTCTAGATCCCATCGGCGGTGCCACCTGGTGACTAGAACGGCCCTGGGACTAACCACGCCTATGACCTGACCCTCCTACTCCAGTGCTGACTGGTCCGGTCCTCTGTCTCTTGTCTGACCCTCCATACTGCATAGCTCTACGGTGATCCAGTCGGTCCCTTTCATACGCTGAAGCCCGATCTTGATAATCAGCTAAGGAATCACAGCGGAACCCTGCTAAATAGGAGCGGGTAGTCTCTCTCAGTCTCCGGGAAAACAGATACACGTGCTGGTCCACAGGTGGTGCAGCAGGACCCAACAGTGACAGCTCCTCCCGGAACTTCCTAATAGCCTCAGCTATCGGAACATCCTCAAAACCTGCCTCCAAGAAGTCCTGCACTCGGTCCCTTCTCAGTGAGGTAGGACAAAAGGTCTCTCTCACGAGACTCAGCAACTGCTCAAATCGGGACACTCCGCCCCTCACTGTCCTCCACCAGTACTGTGCCTGGTCCCTAAACAATGTCTGAACCAGCTCCACCTTACGACTCTCAGGGCAGCGAATCGCCTCTAGCGTGGACTCCACATGACTGATCCAATGTTCCACCTCAAGTCCAACGTTCCCGTCGAAGGTGGGAACTCGCTGATGGTTGAATGTCTTCAACCATTCGTCTGGTCTCGGTACCCTCAGCTCGTCTCTCACTCGGTCATCCTCGACAACTCTCACTGGTGCAGCTACCACCGGTGGAACTACCACTTGAGTCACCCTCTGAGAGACCTCTGCTGACCTAGATGGCACTGGCGGTGCTGGAGGTGGTGCTCCGGCCCTGTATGCCTCTTGCACCTATTGGACATAAGCTCGATACTCCGATGCTCCAATCGATACGCGGCCAGAATCAGCTGGCCCTGCACTCCGTACTCCGGACCTAGTAGTAGTCTCATCCCTAACCTCTAGAACAATACTCTCGGCCACCTCCTCAGCAGGTACATCCGCAGCTGGCGGATCTACAACAGGGACACGTCCTCGACCTCGGCCCCTGTGAGGCCTGCCCACACGTCCTTGTCTTGGGGCTCCAGGAGGAAGGGGAGGTCGGCCCTCTCCTCGTCCAACGTAAGCTGTCGCTCTCGTACGTGCCATCTGGTAATGACGTGATCAATATAAGACTACTTTAGTTCCTAGTAAGGACATGACTATCTTATTACTTTAGGTCACTTCTAAAGGTCACAAAGTTACTAAAATTACAAGTTATAACAGAAGTCCAATAAACTATGCTATCGAGTTTAGCGGAGATAGTGGCGGTCCGTGCATTCTATCCTAACCCGTTTATGCTCATGGTTTGGAAAACAAAAATTTCATTTTAAAAGTTCGGAACTCTTGCGGTTTCCGTTTATTTGTTTATTCGGCCTTTTTGAAGATGGCGAGTGCCGTTGTTGCCAACCTAGAGCTCTGATACCATATTGTAACACCCCGAATCCTAGAGGACTCGAAATGCTACGAGCTGGGACCTCACAATGGGTCCCTGCCCTTAGCCTGGCAACAACTTCATCGGACCTTACAACACGGCACAAATAAAAAGGCAAAACAAAGAGTTTTATAACATGAGCGGAAATAATAAGAATCCAAATTCTGAAAACAATACAGCCAAGTCTCAAAAACTAGAAATACCAACATCAGTCTCAATAGTCATAAAATAAAATATAACAGTCCCGTCCTATAATGCACGGAACCCCGGCTGCCCACTACCGCCGGATCACTCGATCGCCTCCCTAACCTGCAAGGCATCTACAAGCGGTATAAAACCGTTAGCTAACATTCTATGCATAAGTATAACGGTAAAAGCACAAACACACAACATACGCAATCAGCATGTAACACTCATTCCTTTTTATTATCTTTAATTAAGTGATACGTCATTACTAATGATACTTATTTTGTGACACGAGGGATTCCCAAACCTCGCCCCTGTCCCCGTTTACCAACGCGGAATGGTACTAATGCATGTGACCGTCTACCGGACTGGGCTGGTCGCAGGGAACCTCCTAGACTCTCGCAAGAGCTAGGCAGATGATGTCACGACCCGTTATCATACACTTGGGTCAGTTATATAATATACTACAGTCGGCCTATTCCGGTTTCGTTCTTTATCTTAACTATCACACACCACTCATACACATCACACACATGCAAGAAGCTAGCTAAGTAAGTCAGTGGACTTACCTGAATCAAGTCAAAATTCCGAAACAAAGCTACTACTTGATTCCGCAAGATAAAACAAACTTAAACACCTGGTTATAACAGGAAAACTTGGATCAATATCAATCTCATATCCACACTCTTAGAATAGAACACACCTAGTCAAAGACCCAAGACTTTATAAACTTATGCTAATATGCTAACTATAGGCTTTCGAATATGTAAAACACATTACCAAACATACATAACAACTATACCGATAGGATTAAAGGTCTTAATTATGCTTAGTCAAACCTAAACACATTCAGCTAGGAAACCCACTAACTACTATATATATATATATATATATATATATATATATATATATATATATATATATTTATATATATATATAAAGCTATCATTAGAACACATATAGTACAACACTCAACAACTAAAATTCTACACTACTTTATATATATATATATATATATATATATATATATATATATAAAGCTATCATTAAAACACATATCGTACAACACTCAACAACTAAAATTCTACACTACTTCCACCCTTGTTGCCAATACGAACCGCATCCAACATCAGCTAATCTACACACCATCCTCTCCTAAAACAACCTAACTACTAAGGATTGCAAGGAAAGGAGACTCACTGTAAAGGTACGTCCAGCCGGTGACCGCCCAAACTCCAGGGAAGACAAAGCGGTTGGGTCCGATGTCGGAGCAATCACCGAGAAGAGTCCAGTCGAGCCTGCGATGGTGCAGTCCAACCGGTAACGTATCAGTAAGTAAATACCGATTCGAGATACGGTGATGATCCAAGTTTGACGGGGGCCGGGTAGGAGACTTACCTTGCCGTCAACTGGTTGCAGACTTGTGACGGCCCGGCTGACACCGTAAACTGCGTGCAAAAGGCAGGAGTCGTGTCTGCTGCGTGTCACTGACGGGAGCCCTTGGTTGCTCGTCCAATGCTATCTTCGATTGCCAAATGGTCCGCCTGGAGTTTCACCGTCGTCGCCGTTTTGAAGGAGAGAGAGATAGAGGTAGTTGGTTCGATATCTTGGTGGAGATAAGCGGAAAGGTCAAAGGTGGTTACGGGGTTTGGGGAAATAGATCGTTGTTCCCCTACTTAAGAGAGAGAGGACGGTGGGTTGTCATTAAGAAAGGGGAAGTGTTGGGCTGTCAAGCCCACGTGTAAAGAAAGAGAGAAAAATGGGCCCATAGGAGGAAGCAGTGAGAGTAAGTAGGCCGCCACATCACTGGAGTACAAGGCCCATAAAGGACTAAGTCTAGCTGACTTAAAAGGCTAAGAACTGGCCCATGTCAAGCACTACGGTTTTAATCGATAACTAGGTTTCCGTGCGGATTTCCGAAACCAAAATTTATTGGATATTACAGTTAAGGCGTTGCAATGTGTCTTAGATGGAGGCAGCTGGGCGTGTTTCCTTGCAGGGCTGGGTAGAAGCAGGCTGCTGGTTTAGGAAAGGAATGACGACTGGCCCAACAGCAAGGAGAAGGAGGTTGGCGGAAGTCAAAAGAGGGTTGCGACATGGGCTGTCGGGTTGGCTTCATGGGCTCAAGGCTTGTCTTGGTCTTGTCATGATGGGCTAATGCTTGTCTTCGG
Source organism: Fagopyrum homotropicum (assembly GCA_033239125.1). Classification (NCBI taxonomy): domain Eukaryota; kingdom Viridiplantae; phylum Streptophyta; class Magnoliopsida; order Caryophyllales; family Polygonaceae; genus Fagopyrum; species Fagopyrum homotropicum. Next base: position 13,749,335 of record BSWB01000002.1, read on the forward strand.
CTTTGTCATGACTTTGTCATGGGCTTGTCATGGTTGTGTCATGAGGTTGTCAAAAATGGCACCATAGCCTTGTCTTTATGGTTTATATATAATTCAAATATTTGTAAGAGTAAAATCTAAGAATAATAGTTATACATTATCTGTGTAGAATTTCACATAAAATAATAAAAAGTGTTGGTTTATAATATTAGGGATTGTGTAAGGAGTTAAAACTTCACATAAAACATAGAAGTTGGGAAAGAGCATTTTATGTGCTTAAGTCTTCACATAACATGACAAGATTTATGTAGATTCGGAATTAAACGGAAAAGATATTTTCAGGGTATTACGAGTAGTTTGGATCAATGTGCTATGGAATTTTCACTATAATCCTTTTAACATTGGTACAACTTTGACACTGGTTTCCTCTTTGAATTGTCATTCTAAAAATGAAGAGACTAATCTCGTTCCAAGGGCACCAATCTCGCGGCCTAACATTTGGTCATTTTTTGTCCGAAGGGCTCCATTCTCGCGGCTTAACGGCGACGATCTCGGCCTAATAGTTCCAAAAAACACCATAGATGAAAAGGAAAAATAAAAAAATTCAGGTCATGGAAATTTACCAAAGCATGATATGCAAATGTCCTACTGCATTTTGACCTATAAGTGTGAAAAACACATTAAAATCAAAACCAACAAACGACCCTTTAAAAAAAATCAAAACGTTAAAATGACCAATTCTCCTCCTTTATTAGGATGGTATGCAATGAAAAAACGAATTTACAAAATATTTATTCTAAAACAAAGATTCAGTGTTGTTGACCAACTATTTTCGAACAATGTTCCCCTTGTAAATCACTACTCCTTAAAATAATCAAAGTTGTACACATTTCTATATCACTATATCTGTGTGTTGTAGCTTCATCTTCTCTTTTTGATGTTGTCTTGGTGGCGGTTCGACTGTTTATTGAGAAGGAGGCGTGAATGTGTGATCGACTCTTAATGGCTCTGTTGCAGTCCAAATATGAGGTGTTTGTTCGCCCCAAAGCGTGCGTCACTAGTTTTAAATTTATAAAACTAAAATAAAAGCAAGTGAACCCGCAGTGTACAGATCGGATTAGTTAAGAAAGTATTCCAGAGTATCGAACTCAAGGAATTGGTGAGTCAAATTCAGTTTTCAATAGTCGAGCAAGTAAAAGTATAAAAGCTTTGCAAATATTGGAGAAAACAGCAACCCTAAAGATCCGGATGTCAAATTGTGGCAATCGATTCAAGATATTTAATAAGTATAAGGATAGAGTCGAGAATTGCAAAGGTATAACTAAGGTAAGGTAATGTACAATGAAGTTCCAAAACCTTATATGTCTCACCCAAGGAACACTCTCTATAAAGGTTGTTGAGGCTGCAATATAGAAAGGATCAAAGGATAAGAATTAATCTCAAATACCCATGCCCAAACCCAAGGAATCAAAGATAGGCCAAAACGGTTAAGGTTGTGACACTCGAAACCGAAATAGAGGATGTTGAGTCTCACTACTACCTAGAAAAGGCAAGCCAAGGCTAGGTTAAAGCAAATCTTTAACTTTGGATTAAAGCAAAAGCAATGGTCGTAAAACAGAGAAAATCACGGTTGGATCTTGAGATTCCACGGCCGTGGAACTCAAGAAAAGCCTGTCATTTAGGGTGTCAACGAGGTTTCTCACACTCTAAGGGTCCAATCTGTTTATGATCGATCTATCATCATCTAAGCCACAATTATCAACCCTTTACCTTAGAATTGCTAAAGGGTTTTAGCCAACAATCATTGTCACTGATTCAATATTCAAATATGAAAGAGAGAAAGATAAAAACCCTCGAAAACTCAATAAACACTTAAAATCAATCTCAAATCCGAATAACAAAATGGTATGTTCAATGGATTCAGAATATGGAACAAGAATCTCACAATAATCTCAGGCAACAATGAAGAACGGGTGTCAATCAGTCTCCGAAATCGAACCTAAGAAAATCTCCAATATCGCGTCTTCGCAAACCGCACTTCGGAATCTCCAACCTTGAGCCGCAAGCAAAGTTCCATCCAAACCCTAAGCAGCCGTCTCCAAAGCTCTAAGCAAAGGTCCTCGAAACTCCATCCTCCAGCCTTCTTATAGGGCGAAATAAGGTTACGAGAAAGCCCAATAACCGTCGTTGATGTGGCAAATATGACACGTCATCTCCGTCATGAGAATCACGGTCTCCTTACTTTCCACGCCCGTGGTTTAGACTGTGTAACTTTCTGATGTGTACGTGCAAAAATCACTTCTCACGAACTAAGGCCATTCAACGGCCGTAATTTAGGGCGTGGAAGATCAAAACTTGTGTGAAAGTCTCTATTTCGTGGCATTCTTCACTCATGTTCCTTCCTTAGCTACTCCCATGCATTCCCTTTCCATCTAGCATGATCAATTACTCTTTTCCTTCCTCAATTTGCTCTAATCCAAGCCTTGATTCACCTATAAACAAAACGAAACTAGTGTAGATCTCTATATCGACAAAGTGGGTGAATGAGCTCACAAATGCTTCAAAGCTATATCTATGTACATATAAAAGAGGAAAAAATAACTAAAACAAGTGCCTAAAATATAGTCATATTTCATGCTAACAAAATACCTCATACTTGTCACTTGCTTGTCCCCAAGAAAGGTTTCAAAAGCTTAGAACACAAGTAAGAATGAAATAGAATGCAAATTCAAAAACAAAACAATCTATTTGATAATGTGCTTCTAGTCAATAGATCATTCTCAAACCTTGCTTCATTCATCCTTGAAAACGTTCATACACATAAACCAAAGAATGTAAAGCAAAGAAACATCATAAATTGCTTAAACTTCAAGACAAACATCATAACCTTCAAGCATTGTCAAAATCAAGCATGTGTAACTCCAATTTAGATCACCCAATCAAATAACACTCTTAAGATCTTAAGGTCTTTCAAAGTAAGGTCAAGAATATGGAAAGGGTGGGAAAACTTATATGGGATGTGGTATATGAATCCGGGAAGAAGGAACAACACAACTCTTTTCTTTTTACTTGAACTATCCACCAACTTAGAGCTTTGCTCTTTACTTTTGCACAAAATTTTCTTTTTCGACTTTACTTTTGGAAATATGGACAGCGGTGCACAAAAACCGAAGCCTAGGAGATCGGCGTTTCTCAATTTTGAGATGCCTCAAACCCTTGATGCACATACCATAATCCGTTAGGAATATCGCTCAATCTGACTTTGGCAAGACACAAACACCCGGCTATGTGAATGGTGTCGAGCTACTCATCATCATGATTGACTTCCCCAAACCTAGAATTTCTATACTTTGAATGCAAACAATTGCTTTCATGGCCCTCCCACATCAAACATGCCAAACTCAAATCTTCCTAGTTCCCGGATAGGTAAAGGAGGCAATTGTTTTTCATTGAGGGGCTAAATGATCAAAGAAAGAAGCAAGAGATTAGAAGTGCCTTAATCATTTCATAAAGAAGTATAAGAACTTATATTGTGATTTCAACCTTCATTTCTCATTATGATTTAGATAAAACCTTCACATTATGAAACTTGCAAGAAAGGATAAACAACACACTTAGTTCCTTTTCAATTCATAGTTCAATTTAAGCATACAATTGTCATCAAAACTCATTCCACAAGTGAATTTCATCATAGAAGTCATCTCTAATCTTAGAAGCACAAAAACTTTTCAAAATTTTTAAAATTTTATGGGTTTTTCAAATCCTTTTTCATGCAATGCAATAATGAAACGTGTAACAATGAAATGAAACATGCAAGTGTTCATGGATAAAACGAAGCAAAGTGAGTAGAGTTATTACAACGATAGTCATACCCCACCCCATACTTGAAACATACATTGTCCTCAATGTTCAAAAGAAAAATAAAGACTAGAAAAGAAAACAAAGAAACTCATTAGATGGCGGTGGAGCGGCTCAAACTGGCGGTGGTCTCATCTCATCACTGGGAAGGCGGTGGTGGAAATGGATTGAACTCCAAGCTAAAGTTCCGCTCAAACTGCTGGCGGTAAACGTCCCTCAAGATACGGGCATTCTCCTGGCGCTCGACATCGTGGGCCTCCCGATGGATCTCTAGATCTCCTACCCTCCTCGAAAGGTCAGTCGCCCACTCCGGTAGTTGTGAATACCAAGCAGGGGGCTGCTCATACCATGCCGGAGCAACTGGAGGTGTTGGTGCAGCTGGAGGCTCGTCATACCACGGAGGAGGTGCTCCCATACACGCCGGTTGCTATCCGTACCAAGATGGTGGAGTCTCCATCCAAGTCGGCCTCTCACACACGCTAGCCCTGCGTGAAGAAGAAGAACCGGAAGGTCTAGAAGGACGGGGAGATCGCCTAGGAGGCTTGGGAAAGTGGGCCGGCTAGTCCGGGAATGTGCCAAAGTCATGCTCGGCACCTCCTACATAATGATCATCTCCTCCCCTCATCTCATCATCATCACCCTCAGCCGGGACCTCATCCGATACGTATGGGGGAGCTACTAGCCTATTTGCATGCATGGGTACAAATGTCTCCTTCCAGTTATGGCGACCTAGCATAATGGAGTACTCGGGAAGCCAAGGGATGCCTCTTCCACCTCTATCCTCCCAAGGCATAGCGGTGGTAGGTGGAGCTCGGTGTCGGGGGAAAATGATACCTCTAGTCATGAGACTATTGAGACCCAAAGGTCTCGCCGCTATCCTAGTACAAGCAGAATAGTCTATCCCCAATTGGTTGGCTATGTGAGTCACCATGCCCCCGTAACCTATGTTTCCGGCCCTCTTATTTTTCAACTTGCTAATGGTGGAGGCTAAGAGGGTAGAGTAATCGGCGGATATGCCGGTAAGCATGCACCAAAGAAGGAAAATCTCATCGGTCTTGATCTTTTGGGGTGTCGTGATCCTAGGGAAGAGGCACTCCGAAAGAACTCTATGGGCTATTTTCAAAGCTAAGTGGTAGATGAGCTTAGCCTTGGTGTCGGCCGGTTGCCATCTATCTTCGGAAGCGTAGATCATAGCAATGTTGCTCCAAAAATCCTTAGCATAAGCACCTCCCGGAAACCTCCCATTAAAACTCTCTTGAAACCCAAAGAAGGTTCCAAACTGAATGATGGAGAAATCATAGTCTTGCTCCATTAGCCTAAAGGATACCGTCCTATTGACGACGCTATGCTCGAATGAGGTCACAAACTCCCGAGTTATCTCCTCATAAGCATCCTCTCTAATAGAGGAGAAGATGATCAATCCGGCTCTATCTAAGAGCCAAGTCAAGTCAGCCACTACATTGAGCTCCTCAAGCTCTTCTAAAAGGAGGTATATATGTCCTATAATCGACCTTTTCTCGATCTTTTCCAAGGCCTCCACATAGTCTTCGTGGATTCTAGGGATTCTAGGAGGTGGTGGTGATGGTGGTTGACTAGGGGGAGGTTGGGAAGAGGAGGAACTATCTCCCTTTTGCTTCTTGTTTCGGTTAGACTTCCTCCCAAACATTTTTCTTCAAAAACAGAAAAAACCACGGGTTATTCTTGATTTTCCACGGCCGTGGAAATGCCCTGAATTGTGATTTTGCTATGTCATTCTCAAAACTCAGCAATTTCACACTAAAATCCACAACAACAGTCCTAGACTAATTCCAAACTCAAATTCGTCCAGTTATCCTACAATCTTGTAAAGAAATTGAACAAAATTGAACCAAGAAGAGAAAGGGAGTAAAACCTAGGTTTTGGATTTGGGAAATCAAAATTCCTTCTCCAAATTGGATTGTTCACTTATTTTGTTGCTTGGATGTTGTAGATGATCGAAAATGCTCCACTTTAGGCCGAAGAATCGCTCGAATCGAACTCCGAACGAAGAATTACGGGTTGAGGAAGGGTGGCGGCGATTTGGGCGTGGAAAGGGGTGTTTGTGGTTTTTTGGTGAAGGAAGGTGGTTTATATAGTGCCCGTAATTTTTCGGAAAATTACGGTCACTCGGGGGTTTCTACGGTTGTGGAAATGGCCGTGGAAATGGCCGTGGAATTTTCTGTTTTGCTCCAAAACTTGCAGTTTCGTCACTTCTTCCGACTTTTCTTCCTTCCTTTTCCCATTCCTTATTCCTACATCCAAAAACATGGCATACCGGGAGGTATCGAGGGGAAAAACAAACAAAAACAACTAAACTAAACTAATCTAAGAAAGAAAACAAAAACGTATGTGCAAAACCTTGGGTTGCCTCCCAAGAAGCGCTTGTTTTGGGTCCGTAGCTAGACCATTCTTGAGTTTATTTGAGGACAATCGGCGCGATTTCCTCGGCTTGGAGTTCCGGCGAATACTTCTTAAGTCGTTGGCCATTCACCTTGAAACTTTCGCTCTTCTCACCCCATACTTCAACTGCACCATGGGGAAAAACACGTTTGATTAGATAAGGTCCAGTCCAACGAGATTTAAGCTTACCTGGAAAGAGTCGAAGTCTTGAATTGAAGAGGAGAACTTGATCTCCTTCCTTGAGGTCTTTTGGAATGATATGTTTATCATGACAACGCTTCGCTCCTTCTTTGTAAATCTTGGCGTTCTCGTAAGCGTTTAAGCGGAGTTCTTCAAGCTCGTTAAGGTCCAAGAGGCGCTTCTCGCCCGCTTCCTTCATGCCGAAGTTCAACCACTTCACAGCCCAATACGCCTTGTGTTCTAGCTCCACCGGTAAGTGACAAGACTTCCCATACACAAGGTTGTATGGTGTTGTTCCTATGAGAGTCTTGTATGCAGTCCTATACGCCCATAACGCATCGTCTAATTTCAAAGACCAATCCTTCCTTGTCTTTGAAACCGTCTTCTCTAGGATGCCTTTTATCTCTCTATTCGAAATCTCCACTTGCCTACTCGTTTGTGGATGGTAGGGAATGGTGATCTTGTGAGTCACCCCATACTTAGCTAGTAGAGCTTCGAATTGTCGGGCAATGAAGTGTGAGCCTCCATCAGCAATGATAGTCCGTGGTGTCCCAAACCTTGGGAAGATAGTTCTATTAAATAACTTGACAACAACCATGGCATCATTAGTTGGAGAGGCAATGGCTTCAACCCATCTCGAAACGTAATCTACAGCGAGAACTATGTATTGGTTCCCGCAAGATGATGGGAAAGGTCCCATGAAGTCGACTCCCCAAACGTCGAAGATCTCTACCTCTTGAATGTTGTTGAGAGGCATCTCGTTTCTTCTAGATATGTTTCCTGTTCTTTGACAAGCATCGCAGCAGGAAATAAAGGTTTGCACATCCTTAAACAAAGTAGGCCAAAAGAAACCAGATTGCAATACCTTAGCGCTAGTTTTATGGGAACTAGTGTGTCCTCCACAAGGAAGTGAATGACAATAACGAATGACGCTTTGCATCTCGTCTTCCGGCACACATCTCCTAATGTTACCGTCATGACCTCTCTTGAAGAGTAGAGGTTCGTTCCAAAAGTATTGCCGGACATCCTTAAAGAACTTCTTCCTTTGTGCGTAGGATAGTCTGGGAGGTAATTCCTGAAAAACCAAGTAGTTAACAAAATCAGCAAACCAAGGTTCGTTACCTCTGGATATCTTGTCGATGCACTCCTCTATGATGTGTAAATGCTCGTCCGGAAAGGAGTCATCTATAGGTAGATCGTCGTCTTCTATGTGTGGTAGATGACTCAAATGATCCGCAACAGAATTTTCCAAGCCTTTCTTGTCGCTGATCTCAAGATCGAATTCTTGTAGAAGAAGAATCCATCTAATCAGCCTCGGTTTTCTATCCTTCTTGGCGAGCAAATACCGGATCGCTGAATGGTCTGTATATACAATCACCTTCGCTCCTACAAGATAAGAACGAAATTTTTCAAACGCATATACAACGGCTAAAAACTCTTTCTTTGTCATGGCGTAGTTGAGTTGCGCTTCATCTAGCGTCTTTCTAGCATAGTAGATGGCATGAGTGCGACCTTCCTTCTTTTGTCCTAGCACCGCATCAACAGCTACGTCACTTGCATCACACATGACTTCGAACGGGAAATTTCCAGTCCGTAGGTTAGATAATCGGGGCTGAGATTAGAGCTTCTCGGATCTTATAGAAAGCATCTAGACAATCCTGCGAGAAATCAAAAACTGCATCCTCTATCAAGAGATTAGTTAGCGGTTTTGAAATCTTAGAGAAGTCTTTAATAAATCTCCTGTAAAATCCTGCGTGTCCTAGGAAACTTCGTATCCCCTTCACCAAAGATGGAGGAGGAAGCTTCTCTATGGTCTCTATCTTCGCCTTATTGTTTGCCACTTAGCGTGCGTGCAATCAAGCTTTAAATTTATAAAACTAGAATCAAGCAAGCGAATCCGCAGTGTACGGATCAACGTAGTTAAGCAAAAAATTCAGAGTATCGAACACAGGGATTTGGGGGGAACAAATTCAATTATAAGATTGTCAAGCAATAAAAGGTAGAGCTTTTCAAGTATATTGGGAAAACAACAACCCTAAAGATCCAGGAATCCAGTTTTGGCAATCGATTCAAGATATACTAAAGATATAAGGACAGAGTTGAGGTTTGTAAAGGTATACGAATGTAAGGTGATATACGGTGAAGTTCCAAAACCTTATATGACTCACCTAAAGACACTCTCTATAAAGGTTGTTGAGGCTTCAGTATAGAAAGGATCTAAAGACAAGAATTAGTCTCAAATACCGAAACTTGTAACCCAAGGATCAAGACTAACTAAACCGATTAAGGTTGTGACACTCGAAATCGAAGTAGAGGTTGTTGAGGCTTCACTACTACCTAGAAAAGACAAGTCTAAACTAGATTAAAGCTAACCTTTAACCTTGGATTAAAGTAAAAGCAAAGCTCATAAACTGGCACAAATTACGGGTGGATCTTGAGTTCCACGGTCGTGGAAACTCAAGAACAGACCGTGATTTTGGGTTCATAGGCGAATCTCTCTAACTCTTAGGGTCCAATCTGTTTACGATCGATCTATCATCATCTAAGCCACAACTATCAACCCTTCACCTTAGAATTGCTAAAGGGTTTTAGCCAATAATAGTCATTATAATATCAAATTCAAGTTTAAGAATAATAAAAGATGAAAACCTTCGAAAACCTTCAATAAATCTCAAGTCAATCTCAAATCCACACACAAAAAGGAATATGTATATCGGATCCAAAAAACTAAAACACAAATCAGTAACGATCCTAGAAGAGAACGAAGAACGGGATGTCAATCCGTCTTCTAATCAAATCTAAGGACAAAAGGGTGTTACTTACGCCACAAGCTACTTCAAAAACACCGCAAATCTCGTGCAAGCGCAAAATCTCTTGATCTTCAACGCAGCTTCCAAAGCTCCAAGCGGGGATCCCGAATTTTCTCTCCTCCAGCCCTTTTATAGAAAAAGGCAAGATAACCGTCCAGCCCATGTACGTGAATATCATGGCAATATTTTATTCATCAAAAGATTGCCTAAATCACGGTCTCATGAGGTTCCACGACCGTGGTTTAGAGCATGGAAGTTGGTTACGGTTCTTCATGACTTCCACGGCCGTGATTTACACCGTGTAACTTTCTAGTGTACTCCACGTTCGTGATGGTGAAATCCACGGCCGTGGTTTTAGGCGTGGACTTCTCCACGACCGTATTTTAGGGCGTGGAAGTGCAAAATAGCTTGTGGTTTCCTTTGTGTCGAGTCATGCCTCATCCTAGCCTTCCCTTTACTTCCTTGATGTGTCCTAAGTCTTTGGATGTACTCAATTCTTCTCCCATCTCTCTCGATTCGCGCGATTTTAGCTCTTATTCACCTATAATCAAAAAGAAGCTAATGTAGACCTCCGTATCGAAAATATAGACAAACAAACTAGCAATTGCCTCAATGCCTTATCAATGAACACTATAATGGATGAAAAACAACTAGAAAAAGTGTCTAGAATAACGTAATATTTCATGCTAACAAAATACCCCATACTTGCCACTTGCTTGTCCTTAAGCAAGGTCTTTCAAAAGCTTTAGAACATAAGTTAGGATGAAATATGCATGCAACTCGAAAACAAAACAATCTTTTAGGTAATGTGCTTTTAGTCAATAGATCATTCTCAAACCTTGCTTCATTCATTATTGAAACGCTCATATACATAACCAAAGAATGTAAAGGAAAGAACATCATGAATTGATCAAACTTCAATGTAAACATCATAACCCTTCAAGCATTATCAAAATCAAGTATAAGAAACTTCAATTTAGATCACCAAGTCAAATAACACTCTTTTGATCTTAAGGACTTCCAAATAAAGTCTAGAATGCGGAAAGGAGGGAAACTTATAAGGAATGTGGTGCATAAATCCGGGAAAAAGGAAACCAAACTCTTTTACTTTTTCTTTTGATTTTGCAACGCCATCAACTTAGAGCTTTGCTCTTTCTTTATTTTTTGACTTTACTTTTGGAAATATGGACAGAGATGCACAAAAACCGAAGCCTAGGAGATTGGCGTTTCTCAATTTTTGAGATGCCTCAAACCCTTGATGCACATACCATAATCCGTTAGGAATATCGCTCAATCCGGATTTGGCAAGACACAAACACCCGGCTATGTGAATGGTGCTGAGTTACTCATCGTCATGATTGACTTCCCCAAATCTACAAATTCTTTCTATTCTTTGAATGCAAAATTTTGCTTTCATGGCCCTCCCACATCAAACATGCCAAACACAAGTCCTCCAATTTCCTGGATAGGTAAGGGAGGCTATCATTTCATTTGAGGGGCTAAATGAACAAAGAAAGAAGAAAGAAAATCGAATTGCCTTAATCATTTCACAAAGAGGTATAAGAACTTATCATGTGATTTCAACTTTGATTTCTCAATATGATTTAGGTAAAACTCTTCACATTATGAAATTTGCAAGTAAGGAATAATCAACACATTCAATCCTTTTCGATTCATTATTTGTTTAGGCATACAATTGTTATCAAAAACTCAATTCACAAGTGATATTATCATAGAAATTATCTCAATTCTTAGAAGCACAAAAATTTTCAAATTTTATGGGTTTTTCAAAAGCTTTTTCATGCAATGCAATATGAAACGTGTGACAATGGAATGAAACATGCATTGTGTTCTCAATCAAGGCAAACAAAGTGAGTAGAGTTATTACAAACGATAGTCACGCCCCACCCCATACTTGAGACAAACATTGTCCCTAATGTTCAAAAAGAAATAAAGAAAAGAAAGAAAGAAACCGAACTCACAAGACGGCGGTGGATCGGCTAATGCGGTAGATCATCATCATCCTCACTAGGGTGCCGGTGGTGGTGGAAACGGGAAGAAGCTGGAGTCGAAGTTCCACCCGAACTGCTGGCGGTAGATATCTCTCATCATCCGGTCATGTGCATCGGCTCGTGCATCTCTAGCATCCGCGCGGATCTCCAAAGCTCCTACCCTCCTGGAAAGGTCGGTGGCCCACTCCTGTAGCTGCTCATACCACCCTGGTGCCTCACTATACCAAGCTGGTGCATCGGATAGTGCTGGTGTTGATGGCGGTGCTGATGGCGGCTGGGCATACCAAGTCAGTGGAGCGCCCATCCACTCCGGTTGTGATTTATACCAGTCGGGAGAAGTGTCAATCCATGTAGGCCTCTCACTCACACTCGCACGGCGAGAGGAAGAGGCTCCCGAATGTCCAGCTGGTTGGGGTGAGTGTCTAGGAAGGTCAGGGAAGTGTGCCGGCTGATCCGGAAAAGTACCAAAGTCATGATCCTTACCTCCACCCTCAAACTCATCACCTCCTCTCATCTGCTCCTCATCTGCAGCAGGTACCTCAGGTGGGACATAAGGAGGGGCTACTAATCTTTTCGCGTGCATAACCGCGAACGTCTGCTTCCAATTATGGCGTCTAGCCATAATGAAATACTCAGGTAACCATGCAATACCTCGACCTCCTCTATCCTCCCAAAGCATGGCAGCAGTAGGTGGACCTCTATGCTTAGGAAAGATCAAACCTCTAGTCATGAGGCTTTAAAGTCCTAGGGGCCTAGCTGCTACCCTAGTGCATGCAGAAAAGTCGATGCCCAACTGTCTAGCAATGTGGGTAACCATCCCACCATATTCGATATTGTCAGCCCTCTTGTTCTTTAGCTTACTCATGTTAGAAGCTAAGAGGGTGGCACAGTCAGCAGGTCTACCATGCAACATACAGTACAGCAAAAATAGCTCATCAGTCTTGATCTTCTGAGGAGTCTCAGTCCTAGGGAAGAGACACTCAGAAAGTACTCGGTGGGCTATCTTCAAGGCTAAGTGATAGATGAGCTTAGCCTTGGTATCAACTGGCTGCCAGCGGTCCTCGCTGGCATAGATCATGGCGATATCCGCCCAAAAATCCTTAGCGTACACGCCGCTAGGAAAACAACCATTAAAGGTCTCATGGAACCCAAAGAAGGCTCCAAACTCTCGGATCGAAAACTCATAGTTCCTCTCCATCAGCCTGAAAGAAATTGTCCTATCCACCGCTATGCTCAAAAGAGATCACAAACTCTCTAGTGATCTCCTCATACGCATCTTCCCGAATGGCGGAGAAGATGATCAAGCCTGCCCTATCTAACAACCAAGTAAGATCGCCTACCACATTCAGTGGCTCTAACTCCTCAAGCAGCAAATACCGTGGTCCTATGACCGGTCTCTTCTCGATCCTCTCTAAGGCATCGAGGTAATCCTCATGAATCTTAGGAATTCTAGGGGGTGGGGTGATGGTGGCTCACTAGGAGGTACTTGGGAAGAGGAGGAAGCATTACCTTTCCTTTTCTTATTCCTATTAGACATTCTCCTAACCAAATCCATATTCTGTCCAAAATCACGGCCTGTTCTTCAATTTCCACAGCCGTGGAATGCCCAATGACCGTGGTTCGGCTCCTAATTTCTCAAAATCCACTCAATCAACACCAAAATCAACAGACAGCAGCCCTAGACTAATTCCAATCCAGTTTAAATCAGTTCTCCTAAAAATTCTTGCGAAAACTGAATCAAATCGACAAAGTGAGAGAAGAGAAGAAAAACCTAGGTTTGGATTTTTAAAATCCAAATTATGTCTTCTCCGGTGATTTTCCACTCGAATTGTTGCTTGGATCTTGTAGGTGGTTGAATTTGCTTCACTTTTGGTCAAAGAATCGTTCGAAACGATTAACGAACGGAGATTTGAGTGAGGGGGATCAAATCGGCGATTTTAGGCGTGGAATTGGGGATTTTTAGTGTTCTTTGTGAAGAGACGTGGTTTATATAGTAACCGTAAAATTTTTGGAAGATTACGGTCACTCGGGGGTTTCCACGGCCGTGGAAATGTACGGAACCGTAGTTTTGGTGATTTTTCTCAGGCTTTTGCAAATTACGGTCACTGTAGCTGTAACGGCCGTGGTTTTGGCCGTGGAACTCTCTGTAATGTGCCAAAGTCCAAATTTCGTCAATTTCTTCTAACTTTCCCTTCTCCCTTGCCTCTCCCATTGATCCTACATCCAAAAACATGAACATACCGGAAGGTATCGAAGGCAAAAGAAAACAAAAACGTCTAAACTACTCTAATCTATGAATCAAAAATAAAAACGAAAATGCAATACCTTGGGTTGCCTCCCAAGAAGCGCTTGTTTAAGGTCCGTAGCTAGACCGTACTTACACCTATTCAAGTGCGGTAGGTGCAAACTCCTCAGCTTGGAGTTCCGGTGTATACTTCTTGAGTCGTTGACCGCTCACCTTAAAGCTTCCGCCCTTTTCACCCCATACTTCAACTCCACCATGGGGAAAAACACGTTTGATTAGATAAGGTCCGGTCCAACGAGATTTAAGCTTACCTGGAAAGAGACGAAGCCTTGAATTGAAGAGGAGAACTTGATCTCCTTCTTTTAGGTCCTTTGGAATGATATGCTTATCATGTCAACGCTTCGCTCTTTCTTTATATATCTTGGCATTCTCGTAGGCGTTCAAGCGAAGTTATTCAAGCTCGTTAAGGTCTAAGAGACGCTTCTCTCCCGCCTCCTTCATGCTGAAGTTCAACCACTTTATTGCCCAATACACCTTATGCTCTAGCTCTACCGGCAAATGGCAAGACTTCCCATACACAAGGTTGTATGGTGTAGTACCTATGGGAGTCTTATACGCAGTCCCGTATGCCCATAATGCATCATCCAACTTCAAAGACCAGTCCTTCCTTGTCCTTGAAACCGTTTTCTCTAGGATTCCCTTGATCTCCCGGTTCGAAATCTCCACTTGTCCACTTGTTTGTGGATGGTAAGGGGTGGCGATCTTGTGAGTCACCCCATACTTAGCTAATAGAGCCTCGAATCGTCGGGCAATGAAGTGAGAGCCTCCATCACTAATGATAGTCCGTGGTGTCCTAAATCGTGGGAAGATGGTCTTGTTAAAGAACTTAACCACAACCATGGCATCATTAGTAGGAGAGGCAATTGCTTCAACCCATCTCGAAACATAATCTACAGCTAGAAGTATGTATTGGTTTCCACAAGATGATAGGAAAGGTCCCATGAAGTCTACTCCCCAAACGTCAAAGATCTCCACCTCTTGAATGTTGTTAAGAGGCATCTCGTTCCTCCTAGAGATATTCCCTGTTCTTTGACAAGCGTCGCAGCAAGAAACAAAGGTTTGCACATCTTTAAATAAAGTAGGCAAAAAAATCCAGATTGCAATACCTTAGCGCTAGTCTTGTTCGAACTAGCGTGTCCTCCGCAAGGTAGTGAATGACAATGACGGATGACGCTTTGCATCTCGTCTTCTGGCACACATCGTCGAATGATGCTGTCGGGACCTCTCTTGAAGAGGAGAGGTTCATTCCAAAAGTATTCCCGAACATCCTTAAAGAACTTCTTTCTTTGTGCGTAGGATAATCCAGGTAGTAATTCCAAGCAAACCAAATAGTTAACAAAATCAGCAAACCATGGTTCATTACCTTTAGTGATCACGTCGATGCACTCCTCTATGATATGTAAATGCTCATCCGGAAAGGAGTCATCTATAGGTAGATTGTCGTCTTCTAGATGTGGTAGACGACTCAAATGATCCGCAACAGAATTTTCCGAACCTTTCTTGTCGCGGATCTCTAGATCGAATTCTTGTAGGAGAATAATCCATCTAATTAGCCTTGGTTTCGCATCCTTCTTTGCAAGTAGATACCGGATCGCAGCATGATCCGTGTATATAATCACCTTTGCACCTACAAGATAAGAGCGAAACTTTTCAAAAGCATATACAATTACAAGGAATTATTTTTCGGTAGTGGCGTAGTTGAGCTACGCTTCGTCTAGCGTCTTGCTAGCGTAGTAGATAGCATGGGTTCGTCCTTCATTTCTTTGCCCAAGCACAGCTCCTATAGCTACGTCACTTGCGTCACACATAACCTCGAATGGAAGGTTCCAATCCGGAGGTTGGATGATCGGGGCTGAGATTAGAGCTTCCCGAATATTATTAAACGCGTCTAAACATTCCTGCAAGAAATCAAAAACTACATCTTTCATCAAGAGATTAGTAAGCGGTTTTGATATCTTAGAGAAATCTTTTATGAAACGTCTATAAAATCCAGCATGTCCTAGAAAGCTACGTATTCCTTTCACCGAATATGGAGGAGGGAGCTTTTCTATAGTCTTTATCTTAGCTTTATCCACTTCAATCCCTCTACTAGAGATCAAGTGTCCTAGTACAATGCCTTCTTTCACCATAAATTGATACTTTTCCCAATTGAGAACTAGGTTAGTGTCTTCACACCTTTGTAGCACAAGAGAAAGGTTAGAAAGGCAATCGTCAAAAGAGGAACCATAAACAGAAAAGTCATCCATATAAACCTCCATGATTTCCTCTATGTACTCCGAGAAGATAGCCACCATGCAACTTTGAAAGGTGGTTGGGGCGTTACAAAGCCCAAACGGCATTCTGCTATAGGAAAACGTACCCCACGGGCACGTGAATGTGGTCTTCTCTTGATCGTCCGGATGTATCGGGATCTAAAAGAAACCACTATAACCATCAAGATAACACAAATGTGAGTGTTGTGCTAACCTTTCAAGCATTTGGTCGATGAATGGTAGTGGGAAGTGATCCTTCCTCGTTGCGTTGTTTAGCTTGCGGTAGTCTATGCGCATCCTCCATCCCGTCACGGTTCGTGTAGGAATGAGCTCGTTGTTCTTATTGGTGATGACCGTCATTCCTCCCTTCTTTGGAACTACTTGTACGGGACTCACCCACTTGCTATCGGAGATAGGATAGATGATACCTGCATCAAGTAGTTTAAGAATTTCCTTCTTGACAACCTCTTTCATGGTCGGATTTAACCGCCTTTGAGGTTGTCTCGAAGTTCTAAAATCTTCTTCCATTAGGATCTTATGCATACATAGCGAAGGCTTGATCCCCACTAGATCCTCTATAGTATAACCTAAGGCTTTCCTATGTTTCTTAAGAACAACCATAAGCTTACTATGTTCATCTATACTTAGATCGGAACTAACAATTATCAGAAAGGTAGAATTAGATCCTAAGAATGCATACCTTAGATGTGCGGGAAGTGGCTTCAATTCCATCACTATGGGACTCTCTAATGGCTCTTGAGGAGTGTCCAATGCCTCCTTAGAAGTTGTTGGAGAAGAATCAAAAGAAGTGGTAGAAAGAATGCAATGATCTTCAGATTCACCCAACATTACGGCTCCCCTGTTTCCTCCACGGCCGTGATTTTGGGCGTGGAAATCAATTACGGTGCCATTGTTTGTTCCACGGCCGTGGTTTTGGCCGTGTAACTTACTGGAGTCCTCTGAATACCTGATTACGGTCATATTGGTAGAAACCACGGCCGTAGAATAGCACGACTGGCCGTGATTTCTTACTTTCTCTGACCCATCGTAGAGTTTCTCAAATTCTTCTTCATGCACTTCCTTTTGCTTCTCTAAAGCTTCAATTTCCTCTTTGCATTCCTCTTCTCTCCCAACATCCATGATGCTCATAGTGATCACCTTTTGCAAGGGATCTTTGAAGAGGATCGAACTTGCTTCCTCTCTAGATAGCTCTTCGTCATAGATGTTAAACATATCCTCATCAAAAGCTGGTTCGTTCGCCAAGGTAGAAAGAACGAACTCTACCTTTTCTTCTCCTATGTCAAAGGCAAGTCTAGCATTCTTACAATCAACCATACAGTCGGATGTTGCAAGAAACGGTCTTCCGAGTATGATCGGAACCGGACTATCTACAGGAATGTCAAGCACAACAAAATCTATAGGAACATAGAATTTACCAAGCTTGACCGGGACGTCTTCAACTATACCGACGGGACGAGTTATGGATCGATCCGCCATGTATAACGTCATCTTCACCGGTTTAGGTTCGCCTAAACCGATCTTCCTGCATAAGGCAAGCGGAATGATGCTCACGCTTGCTCCTAAATCACATAATGCATCATAAATGACATCTCCCACTCCTATGGGAATACAAAATGACCCCGGATCTTTCAGCTTTAGGGGCATCTTTTTCTTCATTGTCTTGATGAGATCCGATGAATCCGAACTCATCTTGACCTCTCCAAAATCCTCTAATTTCCTCTTGTTAGAGAGGATCTCCTTTAAGAACTTTCCATAAGCTGGCATACCTACAATTGCATCAATGAAAGGTATATTAATATGCAGTTTGCTCATGAGTTCAATAAACTTACCGAATTGCTTGTCTAGACGTGCTCTTGCTCTAGATTGCGGGAATGGTAGGGGAGGTTTGAAAGCTGGAGGAGGAACGTAGATGTCTTCCTTCTCCCTCCCCTTCTCTTTCTCCTTCTCGACGGGAACTTCCACGAACTTAGGCTGCGGGTCGGTGGTTGTTGCTCCGCTCCTAGTTGTGATAGTCATTACCCTTCCTTTTGGGTTATCCTCCGTCTTTCCAGGAAGTTTTTCTTGATTCCTAGGAACTTCCTTAGCATGGCTAAACATTTGGTTTTCTAAAACCTTTTGGGCCTTATCAACCTTAGTAATGTGATCATCGACCTTAATGATGTGACTCTCCAATCCTTGAAGTTTTCCCAAAATTGTTTCCAACATGGGATCGGGCTTCTCTTTCCCCAAAGTGCTTCCACCATTAGATGTTTGCCCCTGGCTTTTCAAAGGAGTGGAAGAAGAAGAAGGTGGAGTTAGTGAATTTCCTGAATTGGGATAAGAATTACAGGAATTTTGTTGGTTGGAACGCCAATTGTTGTTGTTTGAATCCCTATTGTTGTTCCAATTGTTCCGGTTGTTGTTGTTGTTCCAATTGTTCCGGTTGTTGTTCCGGTTGTTGCGGTTTGTATTCTCATTCCCATTGTGGTTATTGTTATTTCCCAAATAACCTACATCTTGCCCCTTTTTGCTTTGGAAAGTTGGTTTTAATGGCTTCCTTCAATTCTTTAATCTCGGTATTGAGAGAAAAGATTTGAGTTTGAGCAGCTTGTGATAGCTTTGCTCCTTGCTCCACATGATTCGCTTCTACTTTCTGGTGAGAATACTTCTCAATGACTCGGGCTTGCTTCTCAATGAAGTCGCAAGCGTCATCTTCCCTCATGTCCATGAATGTACCACATGAAAGGGATTGGAGCTTGAATTGTGTTTCCACATCCAGCCTCTTATAGTATATCTCCAATAGCTCCAATTTGGATATGCCATGATGTGGGCAATCCAATAGCAAATCTTGAAATCTTTCCCAAGACTGGAACAAACTTTCATTAGATCTCATAGAGAATGCATTAATCTTACCTCTCAACTCCGCCGTCTTGGATGGCGGGAAGAACTTCGTGAGGAACTCCGAAAAAAGGTCTTCCCATGTGTTGAGTCTTCCGTTTGGAAGAGCTTGATACCAAGGCAAAGCTTTCCCTTTCAAGGAGAAGAAGAAAGGCTTAATCTTGTACTTGTTGGTAGTTGCATTCTTTGGCTTCATTGTCTCCATCAAAATCTCAAAATTTTGTAAATGTTGATGTGGAGATTCTCCAAATTGACTTTGGCGAACGATGGTAATAACTTGCGGGTTGAAGCTGAACCCTTGCATATCATCAGCATCAAAGTTCACACCCAAACGGCGTGGTTGCTGAATTGGATCCATCCTTTGGCCAAGAGTCCTTGGCCTTTCATCCACACGATCGGCTCTCGCACCCCCATCTGGGACACGATAGTTTGCAGCCGGTCCTGGATTGTACTGATTCATGTTGATCGTTGGGTTGATGTCTTCCAACGGTGGCATGGAAGAGTTGCTATCCTCATTGGATGAGTTGGTTCTAACCGATCTCGCCGGTCTTCTCCTCTTCTTCTTAAGGTCGCTCAATTCCAGCCTCATTTGAAACATCATATCCGTTAGATCATGAATTTCGATTGATAACGCTCCGATTCCTCCTTGCGAGTCTTCTCGCTCCATCTAAGTTGAGCTTCGGAATCTTGTAATTCCGCTTGAAAATCCCGCTCCTTTTCTTCAGCCATCTTTCTTTCCTTGAGCTTCTTCCTCAAAGTCCTCTCAAGTTCTTGATCAAGAGGTAAGAGGTCTTCGTTGTTCCTAGACCTGCGCATACACCTAAAGTAACCTGCGAATATCACTCAAAAGAGATATCAAATAACAAGAGCAAAGCTCCCCAAGCTTGACAACCGATAACCGAATTCGGCCTAAACCAAATCCCCGGCAACGGCGCCAAAAACTTGTTCGCCACTTAGTGTGCGTGCAATCAAGCTTTAAATTTATAAAATTAGAATCAAGCTAGCGAACCCGCAGTGTACGGATCGACGTAGTTAAGCAAGAATTCCAGAGTATCGAACACAGGGATTTGGGGGGAACAAATTCAATTATAAGATTGTCAAGCAATAAAAGGTAGAGCTTTTCAAGTATATTGGGAAAACAGCAACACTAAAGATCCAGGAATCCAGTTGTGGCAATCGATTCAAGATATACTAAAGATATAAGGACAGAGTTGAGGTTTGTAAAGGTATACGAATGTAAGGTGATGTACGGTGAAGTTCCAAAACCTTATATGACTCACCTAAAGACACTCTCTATAAAGGTTGTTGAGGCTTCAGTATAGAAAGGATCTAAAGACAAGAATTAGTCTCAAATACCGAAACTTGTAACCCAAGGATCAAGACTAACTAAACCGATTAAGGTTGTGACACTCGAAATCGAAGTAGAGGTTGTTGAGGCTTTACTACTACCTAGAAAAGACAAGTCTAAACTAGATTAAAGCTAACCTTTAACCTTGGATTAAAGTAAAAGCAAAGCTCGTAAACTGGCACAAATTACGGGTGGATCTTGAGTTCCACGGCCGTGGAAACTCAAGAACAGACCGTGATTTTGGGTTCGTCGGCGAATCTCTCTAACTTTCAGGGTCCAATCTGTTTACAATCGATCTATCATTATCTAAGCCACAACTATCAACCCTTCACCTTAGAATTGCTAAAGGGTTTTAGCCAATATCAGTCATTATAATATCAAATTCAAGTTTAAAAATAATAAAAGATGAAAACCTTCGAAAACCTTCAATAAATCTCAAGTCAATCTCAAATCCACACACAAAAAGGAATATGTATATCGGATCCAGAAAACTAAAACACAAATCAGTAACGATCCTAGAAGAGAACGAAGAATGGGATGTCAATCCGTCTTCTAATCAAATCTAAGGACAAAAGGGCGTTACTTACGCCACAAGCTACTTCCAAAACACCGCAAATCTCGTGCAAGCGCAAAATCTCTTGATCTTCAACGTAGCTTCCAAAGCTCCAAGCGGGGATCCCGAATTTTCTCTCCTCCAGTCCTTTTATAGAAAAAGGCAAGATAACCGTCCAACCCATGTACGTGAATATCATGGCAATGTTTTATTCGTCAAAAGATTGCCTAAGTCACGGTCTCATGAGGTTCCACGACCGTGGTTTAGAGCGTGGAAGTTGGTTACGGTTCTTCATGACTTCCACGGCCGTGATTTACACCGTGTAACTTTCTGGTGTACTCCACGTTCGTGATGGTGAAATCCACGGCCGTGGTTTTAGGCGTAGACTTCTCCACGACCGTATTTTAGAGCGTGGAAGTGCAAAATAGCTTGTGGTTTCCTTTGTGTCGAGTCATGCCTCATCCCAGCCTTCCCTTTGACTTCCTTGATGTGTCCTAAGTCCTTGGATGTGCTCAATTCTTCTCCCATCTCTCTCGATTCGCGCGATTTTAGCTCTTATTCACCTATAATCAACAAGAAGCTAATGTAGACCTCCGTATCGAAAATATAGACAAACAAACTAGCTATTGCCTCAATGCCTTATCAGTGAACACTATAATGGATGAAAAACAACTAGAAAAGGTGCCTAGAATAACGCAATATTTCATGCTAACACTTATCAACCTCGATCCCTCTATTAGAGATCAAGTGTCCTAGCACAATGCCTTCCTTAACCATGAATTGAAACTTCTCCCGATTAAGAACTAGGTTAGTGTCTTCATACCTTTGTAACACTAGATAAAGGTTAGAAAGACAATTATCAAATGAGGAACCATAAACAGAAAAATCATCCATAAAAATCTCCATGATTTCCTCAATATACTCGGAGAATATGGCCATCATGCACCTTTGAAAGGTGGTTGGAGCGTTGCAAAGTCCGAATGGCATCCTCCTATATGCGAACGTACCCCACGGGCACGTGAATGTGGTCTTCTCTTGATCGTCCGGATGGATCGGAATCTGGAAGAAACCACTATAACCGTCAAGATAACACAAATAGGAGTTTTGTGCTAACCTTTCAAGCATTTGGTCTATGAACAGTAGCGGGAAGTGATCCTTCCTCGTTGCATTGTTCACCTTGCGGTAGTCAATGCACATCCTCCATCCCGTCACGGTTCTTGTAGGAATGAGCTCATTGTTCTTGTTGGTGATAACCGTCATTCCTCCTTTCTTCGGGACTACTTGAACGGGGCTCATTCACTTGCTATCGGAGATAGGATAGATGATACATGCGTCAAGCAACTTAAGAATTTCCTTCTTGACAACCTCCTTCATGATCGGATTTACCCGTCTTTAAGGTTGTCTTGAAGGCTTGAAATCTTCTTCCATTAGAATCTTGTGCATGCATAAAGAAGGTTTAATTCCTACAAGATCCTCTATGGTGTAACCTAAGGCCTTTTTATGTTTTATTAAAACATTCATTAGCTTATCATGCTCATCTTCACTTAAATCGGAACTAACAATTACGGGAAAAGTAGAATTAGTTCCAAGAAATGCATACCGAAGATGTTTGGGAAGTGGCTTCAATTCTATTGCAATTGGTGTATTTGATGACTCTTGAGGAGTGTCCAATGCTTCCTTAGAAGTCTCTAAGGGTGTAGGAGTGGTTGAAGAAGATCAAGAGCATTTATGAAAAGGATGGAATTGTTCTCAAAAATTCCCAAAATTACGGCACCACTATTACTTCCACGGCCGTGGTTTTGGGCGTGAGGCTCAATTACGGCACCATTGTTACTTCCACGGCGGTGGTTTTGGCCGTGTAAGTTTTTGGAGGTCTCGAAATAGCAGTCTACGGGCAGTGTGGGTGAAATCACGGTAGTGGAACAGCACGACTGACCGTGATTCCTCACGTTTTTTGAGCCATAGTAAAGTTTTTCAAACTCTTCCTCTTGCATTTCCTTTAGCTCTTCCAAGGATTCAATCTCAACATTGAAATCCTCTTCTTCTCCTTTTTCCATGATGTTCATGGTTATAACCTTTTGCAATGGATCCTTGAATTGGATCGAGCACACTTCTTCTCTAGGCGCTTCTTCGTCATAGATGTTGAACATGTCTTCTCCAAGTGTTGGCTCTTTCATCAAAGTTGAAAGAACGAACTCAACTTTCTCTTCTCCTATGTCGAAGGCGAGCCTAGCATTCTTGCAATCCACCATACAACCGGAGGTTGTAAGAAACGGTCTTCCGAGTATGATCGGGACCGGACAATCTGCAGGAATATCAAGCACAACAAAGTCTATTGGAATATAGAACTTACCGAGCTTGATCGGGGCGTCTTCAATGATACCGACGGGGCGAGTTACGGATCGATCCGCCATATACAACGTCATCTTCACTGGTTTAGGCTCACCTAAATCGACCTTCCTACACAAAGCAAGCGGAATGATGCTAACGCTTGCTCCCAATTCACATAGAGCGTCGTATGTGACTTCTCCTACTCCAATCGGAATGCAAAATGACCCCGGATCTCTAAGCTTTGGGGGCATATTTTCCGTCATTGTTTTGATGAGCTCCGAAGATTCCGAACTCATCTTAACTTCTCCAAAGTCTTCTAGCTTCCTCTTGTTCGAGAGGATCTCCTTTAAGAACTTCCCGTAAGCGGGCATACCTATAATAGCATCAATGAAAGGTATATTAATGTGCAATTTGCTCATGAGTTCAATGAACTTACCAAACTGTTTGTCCAGACGCGCTCTCGCTCTAGATTGCGGGAATGGTAGGGGAGGTTTATAAGCTGGAGGAGGAACATAGACGTCTTCCTTCTCTTTCCCCTTTTCTTTCTCCTTCTCGGCTGGAACTTCTACAAACTTAGGATGCGAGTCGGTAGTTGTTACTCCACTCCTAGTTGTGATACTTGATAACACGATTTATGACTTAGGATTAGACACTTATTAAGATAGATTTTTCACTCATTCATGCATGGTTTAGCACTAGTTCATGACGTTTGCACTCAATTCACGTATTTTGTCGAGATAGACGTCTACACGGACTTTTGCATTGCTTTGTAGGTATTTTGGGAAATTTAGGAGCTTAATCGATACGTTTGAGGATCGTTCATCAAGATAACACACCCTCGGACTCATTAGGATGCAAGCTAGAGGCTAAGGAAGACCCATGGGACCTTGTTGATGCATGCCATGCACCAAATCGTGGCTTGATGATCCATATAGTGTAGGAACACCAAAACCACGGTCACTGGAGGACCACGGCCGTGGAAACCAACCGGGGTTTTTGCCAGACGGTTGTGACAGCTGTGCCACGTTCTCATGGCCGACTCTTGCAAAGTTTTGTATAAAAAGTGGTCCTGCAAGGCTGAGAGGAGGATCAATTTTCAGAATCAAAATCCACATTCTCTCTCATACTCTCAACAAGAAGATTCTCTCGAAAGGGAAGCTTGGGAGGAAGCTACAATTGGAGGAGGAAGAAGAGCTCCATTGGAGAAGAAGAGAAGAACACACCATTGCTAGTCTTTGATAGGATTTGTAGTGAAGATTATCGGAATCGTTTTCTAGGGTTGTAAGAATCGATTAAACCTTCTTTGAAGGGTTGTGAGTCTTTCTAATCTCATTTTCAGCTTGTTTCTACTTGTTTCACTTGTTCATCTCTTTCTCTTTATTATCTTGCAAATGGAAGCCATGATTTTATGTTTGATGATTTCGATTATTATGATGTATGTTGTAGGCTAAATAGATGTGATTCTAGGGTAAGGAAAGGATGGTTATGGCTAGGACTATGATAGGATGGACTTAGATTCGCCCTTGGATGATTCATTTGCTAGAACAAAGTCACTGTTATAGTCCACGGTTTGTTCTTCCCACTCCACGGCCGTGGAAGTGGTAGAACACCCCGTGATTTGTCTGGTTCGTTTGGGTTGATGGATCTAAGTTCTAGAATGTTAAAATGTTAAAATCCTAGTGTTTGTTAAGTTAAATATATCCTAGGGTGACCTAGTGTTAGCAACTAAGTGTTAGAAGAGACCTACCCGGTGATTCTTACTCTTAGATTTCAAAGATGATAAACTCTAGGTAGCGGACGGGGGATTTGGACGGCTAGCGGTGCCTAGCGCGGGTCCCGACACCTTGATGAACATTTAGAGCTCTCTACCATTGTTGATAGGATCATTCACCATCAATCCACTTGAGAAATCCCAAATACCATAGCAAACCATTTTTACATTGTGAGAACCCTCTTTCACTCTTCTTTACTTAATTACCACATTGGGGACAATGTGTTTCTAAGTATGGGATGGGGTTTGCATGATCCTTTGCATGATTAGCATCTAGGATAGTTTAATATCATCACATGTCTTGCATTGTATATACTCATTTCGAAAAAAAAAATATAAAAATAAATAAATAAAAAAATCAGAAAATTTAAAAAATTTTGTGCTTTCTAGGCTTGGATATGACCCTAATGATGAATCTTGTCATGTGGATTGGCTATGGATGGCTTTATGTGTTGGATAGATGAATGCATATGTGGACTTGAAGTACTTATTTTGAATCCCATGAATGATTTGTGATCATGATGTTTGCCTTGATTGGATTGAGTATGGAAGGTCGAAATTACATGCTAGTTCTTGCACATCATCTAGGAGTGATTAAGGCAATTCATCTTTCTCTACTTCTCATCTTTATCATGTTGTTTGAGCACCTCAATTGATATAAATTTGACCTCTTTTGACCCATCCGGGAATAGGAGCATGTTAGTGTGTTAATGTGTGTGAAAAGCAAGTGTGGGGTGAAGTTGTTGATGAAAGAATGTTATAAATGAAGTGCTGAATTTGTTGTGAAAGTGTAGACAAAAATATAGGTTTGGGGACGTTGGTTTAAATAACGAGTAACTCGGCACCATTCACATGATCGGGTGTTTGTGCCTTGCCAAAGTCAAATAAACCGATAGTCCTAACGAGCTTTGGTATGTGTGCCCGGTGTGGATGCACCTCGAAAAATAGAAAAAGCCCGAGGACGGCTAATCACCAAGGTTTCGGCTTTTGTACACCAATGCCATTGTCTTAAAAATAAGTGAAAAAGAAAAGAAAACAAAGAAAAGATGGAGAAAAATATACACTTGTGGAAAGTTGATCAAGGACAAGATTGTGGAGATAGTTCCATTCCCGGATTAGCATCACATAGCCTAGAAAAATCCCCACCTAATCACAACGTTTTGTTAGCATGAAATATTGTGATATTTTAGGCACGTTTTCTAAGCGTATTTGATTTATATTGATAGTAATTGATTGAGCATTGTTGCATTTGTGAGCTAGTTTGCCTATATTGTCGATATGGATGTCTACACAAGCTTTATGTTGATTATAGGTGATTGAGAGCTATTTTCGAACGGAATCGAGCAAGGATGGAATTGTTTGACATGTCCATGGATTGAGGACATTCTTAGGAGCAAAAGGAGTGCCAACTTGAGGAATGCACGAGTCTAGGGAAGAATCACGTTCTTGCCCTAAACCACGCTCTAAAATACGGCCGTACTACTTTCCACGTTCAGTTCCACGGCCGTGGAACCCTAGCAAGTGAAGCGTGATTCATTCCAGTGGCTTCTACGGTCGTCGAATCATGTGTTCAAACCGTGTTGAATTCCACGCTCTAAATTACGGTCGTGGAACCTTCCACGACCGTGATCTTGGCGATCTTTTTCGCCACACTTTAAGCCACGATCTTTTAAAAGGATTGGGCCGGGCCGCTACTTCATCATACCCTATAAAAGGACGGAGGAAGAGAGATTCCGTCACCTCGCTTTAGGCTTACGCTTACAACTCCGCTTGAAGCACTTTCGCCCACGCCGCGACTTAGAGATCTTTGTGATTCTTGCAAAAGATTACTTGCGCTCATCTTTGGAGTTGCCCTAATCTCGCACTTTGGTGGAGATTGAGATTGAGATTTTCGGATTGACGGAAGATCGAAGATTCGGAAGATTGTTCGCAAGAAGATTTCTCTTCTTGCTTAGGTTTGATTTAGAAGACGGATTGACACTCCGTTCTTCCTTCTTATCTAAGATTGTGTTTGTTTGTTCTATTCCGAATCTAGTAACAATATTTGTTCCTGATTGTGACTTTGAGATTGGTTGGAAGTTTATTGAAAGTTTTCGGAAGTTTTCATCTTTCAATCTTTTAAATCTTGAATTTGATATCATTATGACTATTGTTGGCTAAAAATCCTTAACAATTCTAAGGTGAAGGGTTGATAGTTGTGGCTTAGATGATGATAGATCGATCGTAAACAGATTGGACCCTGAGAGTTAGAGAGAATCGCCGACAACCTTAAATTACGGCCTGATCTTGAGTCCACGGCCGTGGAACCTCAAGAACTAACCGTGATTTTCCTTAAGTCTACGAACTTGCTTTTACTTTGATCCAAAGTTAAAGATTTGCTTTAACTTAGTTTAGGCTTGCCTTTTCTAGGTGGTAGTGAAGCCTCAACAACCTCTACCTCGATTGTGAGTGTCACAACCTTAATCGATTTAGTTAGTCTTGATCCTTGGATTACAAGTTTGGGTATTTGACATTAATTCTTACCTTTAGAACCTTTCTATATTGAAGCCTCAACAACCTTTATAGAGAGTGTCTTGTAGGTGAGTCATATAAGGTTTTTGGAACTTCACCGTACGATTACCTTACATTAGTATACCTTTGCATATCTTAACTTTGTCCTTATATCATTAGTATATCTTGAATCGATAGCCACAGCTGGATACTTGGATCTTTAGGATTGTTGTTTTCCCAATAATTTGCAAAGCTCTTACATCTACTTGCTTGATAATCTGCAATTGAATTTGTTCCCCCCAAATCCCTGTGTTCGATACTCTAGAATTCTTGCTTAACTACGTCGATCCGTACACTGCGGGTTCGCTTGCTTGATTCTAGTTTTATAAATTTAAAGCTTATTTGCACGCACGCTAAGTGGCGAACACGTTTCTTGGCCTTTTATTTCACAAGCCCTTGTGACCTATTTGCATGTGTGTAAGACTTAGTAATCTAGATTGAATATACTCTTGATCATCTTGACTTCTTCATTTTTACGTTTCATGCATGCTTTCGAGTTAAGTACAATTGTCTTTCCATGCCTTCATTTATTTGATATATAATTGCTTGCCCATTACCGTGAAACATGACTATGAAGGTGATCCAATATTAGAAGCACAACTCCAAAAAGATTTTGCCATTTTTCTGCATGCATAAATCATGTCATCTCTTAGTCTATAGTTGAGAATTTGCTCGGGGACGAGCGAACCTTAAGTATGGGGTATTTTTGATAACACGATTTATAACTTAGGATTAGACACTTATTAAGATAGATTTTTCACTCATTCATACATGGTTTAGCACTAGTTCACGACGTTTGCACTCAATTCACGTATTTTGTCGAGATAGACGTCTACACGGACTTTTGCATTGCTTTATAGGTATTTTGGGAGATTTAGGAGCTTAATCGATACGTTTGAGGATCTTTCATCAAGATGACACACCCTCGGACTCATTAGGATGCAAGCTAGAGGCTAAGGAAGACCCATGGGACCTTGTTGGTGCATGTCATGCACCAAATCGTGGCTTGATGATCCATATAGTGCAGGAACACCAAAACCACGGTCACTGGAGGACCACGGCCGTGGAAACCAACCGTGGTTTTTGCCAGACGGTTGTGACAGTTGTGCCACGATCTCATGGTCGACTCTTGCAAAGTTTTGTATAAAAAGTGGTCTTGCAAGGCTGAGAGGAGGATCAATTTTCAGAATCAAAATCCACATTCTCTCTCATACTCTCAACAAGAAGATTCTCTCGAAAGGGAAGCTTGGGAGGAAGCTACAATTGGAGGAGGAAGAAGAGCTCCATTGGAGAAGAAGAGAAGAACACACCATTGCTAGTCTTTGATAGGATTTGTAGTGAAGATTATCGAAATCGTTTTCTAGGGTTGTAAGAATCGATTAAACCTTCTTTGAAGGGTTGTGAGTCTTTCTAATCTCATTTTCAGCTTGTTTCTACTTGTTTCACTTGTTCATCTCTTTCTCTTCATTATCTTGCAAATGGAAGCCATGATTTTATGTTTGATGACTTCGATTGTTATGATGTATGTTGTAGGCTAAATAGATGCGATTCTAGGGTAAGGAAAGGATGGTTATGGCTAGGACTATGATAGGATGGACTTAGATTCGCCCTTGGATGATTCATTTGCTAGAACAAAGTCACTGCTGTAGTCCACGGTTTGTTCTTCCCACTCTACGGCCGTGGAAGTGGTAGAACACCTCGTGATTTGTCTGGTTCGTTTGGGTTGATGGATCTAAGTTCTAGAATGTTAATATGTTGAATTCCTAGTGTTTGTTAAGTTAAATCTATCCTAGGGTGACCTAGTGTTAGCAACTAAGTGTTAGAAGAGACCTACCCGGTGATTCTTACTCTTAGAATTCAAAGATGATAAACTCTAGGTAGTGGTGAGCCTCATAAGCCGCCATTGGACTAAGTGCGCTAGGATAGTTGTTTAAGACTTACCCTTCCGAGACTTACCCGGTGAGGATAGGTTAGATTCCTAGGTGGCAATCCGGTTTGTGTAGAATTCCATTCCTAAGGCTCTTTGAGACTTACCCGGTGATGAGACCTTAGGTACGGACTAGTGGACCACGAAACCTACCCGGTGATTGATCCCAATCTAGAAACACTCACTCCCAACATATCATAGTTAATCCAAGGAATGATTAGATAACTTGAGTCCTATGCCATAACCGGAATTTCCAACCCCTAGAATCCGTTTCTCTCTCTTTGATTGTCTATCTCTTGTTGCTCGTTTGTTCGTATTGTTAGCTTAGTTGATTGTTTATTTTGCATGATTTGTGATCTTTGATTGATCACCTAAAAACCAAACCAAAAACATTGAGATTTTCATTTCTTTATGATCTTACCCTAGATCTTCACTAAACTTAATCACTAATCGAATCAATCTCACCTCAGTCTTTGTGTTCGACCTCGGAATACTATCCCTACTACAAACGTCCCGTACACTGCGGGTTCGCTAGGAGTTAGGAGAAATATAACGAGTATAAATTTAAAGCTTATTGCGTTCACACATCCTTAGCGTAACAATACTCATCACCCTTCCCTTCGGGTTGTCTTCCGTCATCCCGGGAAGTTTTCCTTGGTCTTTAGGAACTTCTCCGGCCTTGCTGAACATTTGGTTTTCTAAAGATTTTGGAGATTTATCAACCTTAGTAATGTAGCTCTCCAATCCTTGAAGCTTTCCCAAGATCGTCTCCAATATGGGATCGGGCTTCTCCTTCTCCGAGTTACTTGAGTTGTTTGATGCTTGCCCCTGGCTTTTCAAAGGGGTAGAAGAAGAAGGAGGTGTTAGTAAATTTTCAGAATTTGAATAGGAATTACCGGAGTTTTTTTGATTGTTAGACCGTCAATTGCTGTTTGAATTCTGATTGTTGTTGTTGGTCCAATTTAAATTCCATTTGTTGTTCCAGTTGTTGTTCCGGTTGTTATTCTCATTTCCTTGATAGTTGTTGTTGCCTAAGTAGCTAACGTCTTGCTCCTTCGGCTTTTGAAGGCCAGCTCTAATGATCTCCTTCAACTCCTTGATTTCGGTGTTGAGGGAGAAGATTTGAGTTTGCGCAGCTTGTGTTAGCTTAGCTCCCGGATCCCCTCGATTTTGATGACTAGGAACCACCTTCCGGTGAGAATACTTCTCAATTACTTGGGCTTGCTTCTCAATGAAGTCCCAAGCATCATCTTCCCTCATGTCCATGAAAGTGCCACATGAAAGGGATTGGAGCTTGAATTGTGTTTCCACATCCAGCCCCTTGTAGTATATCTCCAACAACTCTAGCTTTGAAATGTCATGGTGTGGGCAATCCAATAATAAATCTTGAAACCTTTCCCCCAAAATTGAAACAAACTTTCGTTAGGCTTCATAGAAAATGCGTTAATCTTACCTCTCAACTCCGCCGTCTTGGATGGCGGAAAGAACTTGGTTAAGAACTCCGAAGATAGATCCTCTCATGTGTTGAGTCTTCTATTTAGAAGAGCTTGATACCAAGACAAAGCTTTGTCCTTCAAAGAGAAGAAGAACGGCTTGATCTTGTAGTTGTTGGTGGTAGCCTTCTTCGGCTTCAATGTCTCCATTAGAATCTCAAATTTCTGCAAATGTTGGTGCGGAGATTCAGCACTCGTTCCACCAAATTGACTTTGGCGAACCATGGTGATAACTTGCGGGCTAAAGCTGAATTCCTGGATATCTTCAGCTTCAAAATTCACACCTAGACGGCGTGGTTGCTGAATCGAATCCATCCTTTGTCCAAGAGTTTGCGGCTCCTCATCGACTAGAGGTGGGTCGCAAACCTAAACCGCCGGTTTAGGTTTGCGAACCGCCGGTTTAGGTTTGGCCTTTGGCCAAACCTAAACCTAAACCGGCAAATCTTCAACCGCCGGTTTAGGTTAACCTAAACCGGCGGTTTGGCACATGAATTTTAAAAAAAAAATAGAAATAATATATATAAGTATAATATATATTAATTAAAAACTTATTTATTTGTTATTTTATATTTTATACATAGAATTTTTTTTATAATTTATATTTTATACATAGAATTTTTTACATAACTATGTTTTTATAATTTATTTTTTATACATAGAATTTTTTTTCTTTTTACAATAGCATTTAAATAGAATTAGTAAGTAAATAAAAAAAAGCAACTAAAATAAAATAACTAACAAAAAAACAACAAATCAAACTCAAATTTTTTATACATTGAATTTTTTTCAATTACATTAGCTTTTGAATAAAATAATTACATAGTAAAAGAAATTATTAACTACAATAAAAGAAAGAAGCAACTAAAATAAAATTACTAACTAACATACAACAAAGCAAACCTAATTTTTTTTATACATTGAATAAAATAATTACATAGTAAAAAAAATTACTAACTACAAGTCTACAATAAAATAAAGCAAGCTAAATTTTTTATACATTCAATTTTTTTTATTACATATTTACATTAGTATTTGAAATTTTGAATAGAACTAAATGAAAAAAAAAAAGGAAAGGGCTTGAACCGGTTTCCCGGTTGCCTACGTATCCTCTTGGGGTTTAACAGGAATCAAAGCCTACGTAGTTCTCTTACCTTTACTTACCTTTTTTCGGACTTCCGAGTTGTTTTCGTAACCCCCTTACCTTTGCGCCTCGGACTCGGAAGTAGTGGCCGGATCATCGGAGTTGGAATCCGATGATCTATCATAAGCGGGTGCATTCCGTTGTTGCCTCCTCTCCGCCCTTATCCAATCTTGAACACATACTTGAGCCTCCAATTTATCGGGCTTCAATTGACTCCTCTTATAGCTTAGCATGTTTCCTCCTTGACTAAAAGCTTGCTCCACGGCCACCGTTGATGCGGGAACGCCCATAATTTGGTGCACAATCTTGGCTAATGTTGGATACTTTGGGGCCATCTTCTTCCAATATTGTAAAACTTCAAAACTATCAATATCACCATCAAAACTAAAAGGAGTAGTTAGAAAATCTTCAAATTCCGCACTTGCGGATGAATGTCTAGGTGTTTTAGTTCTTTTAGATAAAATTTGTCTAGCTTTAGAAAGAATAGAAGGAGAAGAAGAAGAGGGTGGAGGAGTTGTTTGTGTAGAAGCACTAGCACTAGCACTTTTTTCAAATAAAGTAAGTAATTTAGCAATTTCAACACGAACATTACTAATAATATTATTAACGTTCTTAATAGAAGATAAACTTAAACATTCATAATAAGCATTTAAAAATTCCGTAACACCATCAATTTTAAGTCTAGGATCGAAAACGACGGCAATAAGATAAACTACAGGAACGTCATCATAATATTTTAGCCATTTTGTTTTCATTTCGGCCGTAGCATATTTAAGTGATTCTAAACCTAAACCGGTTTGTAAAGCCTCGGCAACATTTACGGCTATTTCTAAAAAAACAACAAGAAGTAGGAATGTAAACATAACTTAATGTATTAGTAGCATCACTAAAAACTTTTAAAACACTACAAATATCAAAACAAGTTTGCCAAATACTTTCATCATCTAAAATAGACCAAGAAATAAATTGTGAAGAAAATTCTTGTAAAACATCTTTATAACGAATAGCTTGAGTAAGTAGTTTATAGGTTGAGTTCCACCGAGTTCCAATATCTTTCGAAAAAGCAATCGGAGGAAAAAAAATTTCAATACAAGTTGATCTCCATTTTCTTCTTAATTCGGTTGAATGCCAAATATGTCCAATTACATCGGTTATAGGTTCTAACATTTCATGTAAAACTTTTAGGTCATCTTGAACACTTAAATTTAAAATATGACATGCACATCTTTGGTGAGTAAAAGAAGTTTTTATAAGTTGACCCACATTTCCCACTAAATGGTTAACGGCGCGGGTGTTAGCGGAAGCATTATCAAATGAGTATGAAAAAACACGATTTTGTAAATTAAATTCTTGTAAAACCGTTTTTATTAAATTAGCAATGTTGGCGGCACTATGTCTTTCATTAAAATGTCGATATGCAATAACAAATTTATGCAAGTACATATCATTATCGATAAAATGTAAAGTGATGCCCATGTAAAAATGTTTTTGTGATAAAGTACTCCAAATATCACTACAAATTGAAACTTGATGCAAAAAAGATTGTAAAACCGTAAGAATTTTTTGTTTTTTTGTTCATAAGAATGAGAAACTAATTTCGAAACTTGTTTACGAGAAGTTGGTTTATAAGCCGGTTGAAGATAAGTAGTGTTATATTCTCTTACATTAATAGATTCCGCATAAGAAAATGGAAAAGCTTCGGATGCAATTAAGTTGGCTAATCCTAAAGATTCATCAACATGATTATAATTAAATAAAGAAGATTGATAGGAAGAGGATGCAAACCCGTGGGACAATTGAGTTTGTCCCCGTGATATTCCGAGCTTCTCCGGATGAGTCTTTTGCATGTGGGTTTGCAAAGTCGCGTATCCGCCCATCGCCTTCCACTTGTACACCTTCGGACAATAATTGCACGTAACTTGGCAATGATCGTCCATCACCGGACCCTTCTTGTAATGTTTGGTGAATATGTCGGAGGTGAGCATTTTCGGTGGAGGGGCTTGTCGGAATGGCCCTTCACCTTGTGGAACTTGTGGCATTTCCGAATCCGGCGGTTGAGTCTCGCTTTCTTGTGTGCTAGGAAAGTGGGGCCCACCGGCTATTAGAGCCGTAGGAAAGTGGGGCCCACCGGCTAATAGCCGTTGTGGGCCAAAGAGACGTTGGCAAAGCCAACGTCTCTTTTTTTGCCAAACCGCCGGTTTGGCCAAAAAAATTTAAAAAAATAAAAAAAAAAATGGCTCAAACCGGCGGTTAACCACCGGTTTGAGCCGCCAGTTTGAACCGCCGGTTTAGGTTTGGTCTAGAACCAAACCTAAACCGCAAACCGGCGGTTCAACCAAACCGGCAAACCTAAACCGCCGGTTTGGTCAAACCGCCGGTTTGGTCAAACCGGCGGTTTGCGCCGGTTCACAAACCGCCGGTTCGGCGGTTTGGTTTGAACCGACCACACCTCTAGTCTCACCCAAGGAACACTCTCTATAAAGGTTGTTGAGGCTGCAATATAGAAAGGATCAAAGGATAAGAATTAATCTCAAATACCCATGCTCAAACCCAAGGAATCAAAGATAGGCCAAAACGGTTAAGGTTGTGACACTCGAAACCGAAATAGAGGATGTTGAGTTCCACTACTACCTAGAAAAGGCAAGCCAATGCTAGGTTAAAGCAAATCTGTAACTTTGGATTAAAGCAAAAGCAATGGTCGTAAAACAGAGAAAATCACGGCTGGATCTTGAGATTCCACGGCCGTGGAACTCAAGAACTGCCTGTAATTTAGAGTGTCAACGAGGTTTCTCACACTCTCAGGTTCCAATCTGTTTATGATCGATCTATCATCATCTAAGCCACAACTATCAACCCTTCACCTTAGAATTGCTAAAGGGTTTTAGCCAACAATGATTGTCATTGATTCAATATTCAAATATGAAAGAGAGAAAGATAAAAACCCTCGAAAACTCAATAAACACTTAAAATTAATCTCAAATCCGAATAACAAAATGGTATGTTCAATGGATTCAGAATATGGAACAAGAATCTCACAATAATCTCAGGCAACAATGAACAACGGGTGTCAATCCGTCTCCAAAATCGAACCTAAGAAAATCTTCAATATCGCGTCTTCGCAAACCGCACTTCGGAATCTCCAACCTTGAGCCGCAAGCAAAGTTCAATCCAAACCCTAAGCAGCCGTCTCTGAAGCTCTAAGTGAAGGTCCTCGTAACTCCCTTCTCCAGTCTTCTTATAGGGCGGAATAAGGTTACGAGAAAGCCCAATAACCGTCGCTAACGTGGCAAATATGACATGTCATCTCCGTCATGAGAATCACGGTCTCCTTACTTTCCACGCCCGTGGTTTAGACCGTGTAACTTTCTGATGTATGCCAAAATCACTTCTCACGAACTAAGGACATTCGGACATTCCAGGGCCGTAATTTAGGGCGTGGAAGATCAAAACTTGTGTGAAAGTCTCTATTTCGTGGCATTCTTCACTCATGCTCCTTCCTTAGCTACTCTCATGCATTCCCTTACCGTCTAGCATGATCAATTACTCATTTTCTTCCTCAATTTGCTCTAATTCAAGTCTTTATTCACCTATAAACAAAACGAAGCTAGTGTAGATCTCTATATCGACAAAGTGGGTGAATGAGCTCACAAATGCTTCAAAGCTATATCCATGTACATATAAAAGAGGGAAAAACAACTAAAACAAGTGCCTAAAATATAGTCATATTTCATGCTAACAGTGTCCACAATTGTTCCCAAGGCTTCCTGCCTGTGTACTTCCTTCGAAGATAAGCGTTCATGCTCGTTGCTTCTGGCTGATTCTGCTTTCCCCTAAAGACGTCCCTGTTTTGGGTTTTTATGATATATTTTTGTATTTTCTTTTTCTCTTTTGTTATAATCCGTTATATTTCATGCTAACAGTGTCCACAATTGTTCCCAAGGCTTCCTGCCTGTGTACTTCCTTCGAAGATAAGCGTTCATGCTCGTTGCTTCTGGCTGATTCTGCTTTCCCCTAAAGACGTCCCTGTTTTGGGTTTTTATGATATATTTTTGTATTTTCTTTTTCTCTTTTGTTATAATCCGTTATGACGGTTAGTTCGTTTGCCGATTCTTTTCGGTCTTTCGATCCAATAATCGGTGCGTCGTCTATAAGATCGAGTGCTTTCTGTTATTAAAAAAAATAAGAAAGAAAAGGTTATACAACAAACAAAAAAAAAAACTTTATAAGCACCCAAAATCTTTTTCTAATCAAAAGGAAAGAGAAGATATATTTTGCCTTTATCTCTCACTTCTCTCTTGTATCATATCGAATTTTAAGAGAAAATCCAAAAAGCTAATTGACTTTGGACCAATCCACGGACTTGTTAGGCTAACTTGATAACAAGATCAACAACAAAGCTTACAACAAGAACATGACAAAAATATCCAACTTGTATTGCCGAACACATATTAACAACATGCATGTATGCACCATATAACTAGAAACGTGTTCCAAACCCAAAATAACTAACTTGAGTAGCATCCTAAACACACACTTGGTCCAAGAGCTTACCAATATGCAAATCAAAACCCTAGTACTCACCCAGACTCGACAGACAACACCAAAATGTACACCACTAACAACTATGTGTTGGAGATAATAAGGTCCCACGTCGAAAGATGGGGACACTCCGAACCTGATATATAAGGTCGGTGGGCTACTACTCCTATTGCCAATTGGTTTTAGGATGGAACCTCGTCGGATTTATGTGTTGGGTTTGGATCTAATGCGCGTGTATACACACGACCCCGCTCTACCGGTCCATCAGTATCTCCAACACTATGTCTTCGGTAATTGTCCTCTCATGTCTCGTACCTAAAAAGATAAACCGTATAAACAATTAACCAACATTTCAAAACATCATTATGAATGTAGCTTTACAATATCACGCATAACATGTATAAGTAACTTTTCCACCAACTAGCTTAATACCCTTAAGTTCTCTAAGAAATTGAAGATTTTTTTTTTTTGATAAATGTCAACCCCTTAATACCCTTAAATTATCTGTCACCAAACGCAACCCAAGTCTTACTAGTTAAGAAGTGATTTCAAGTCTTTACGTAGCTCTTTCTTGAACATTTTAATTTTTAAAAATTTGCAACTGAACCTGATAATATAGTTGAGTTACCTAAGTAGTCATATGAAATGACGTCAAGTCTTTATGTCGTTCTTCAAATATATCTATAGCCGTTTGATTGCAGCTTCAAAAACGGAAATGAAACAAATATAGTATACATATACATGCGTTTCATTGTTCATTTATAAAATAACCGCCAAGATTAATGTTTTCTCATTTTCATTGTGAAATTTATTTCCTTTCCTCAATTTTATTTTCTTATAAGGTATCAAAATTCAATGAATCCTACTTCATTCACTTGAAATCACATATAATGATCCAAAAAAAATTAATAAATAATCAGAATTAAATTTTTTTCCGTTCCATTTTTAATTCTGAAATTTCAATCAAACGAGTGGTTGTATTTGATTTTTAAGTTTTATATGTGACTAGATTTGGTGTATTTTTTACTTGAATAGAATAGCATCTTCGTGAAATGCTAATAACTAACCTACTTAGGGACCTTCTAGTTACGATTTCCATTGCAGTTTATGTATGTAATAGAGAAAGTCTTTTTAGTGAAAGTTCCTGCCTGTCAAGCTATACATTAACTTGAGACCAAGGATAAAGCATGCTGCTTCCTAACCCAGCAAGAAAGCAAGTAATTGGTACCAACTATAACTAAAGATTGAGCTTCTTTCTAAGGCTAAAATGGAGACCTGCACAACAGGCTAACTTAAGAAAACCTAATTGCATTACAAGTTACACTTTTCTTGATCATATGGACTTTCTAAAGTTCCTCTTTTTTTAAAATATCCTTTACTGACTGCCAAAGAAACAATTCAACTTTTGCTTGCTCCATATAGCATAGCAACATACTTAACCCTGCCCCTAATTCTTCGTAAACTCGAACCTCGTATATGTTCATGGTGTGCATATCTGGATCAAAGAACAGCATCAATTAGGTATGTGCCTAAATTCACAATCCTTCAGTGATTGGAGTAATCTAGCCGTGTCATTTGGCTAGTTTTCGTTCACAAGATCTCAAACCTAACATTATCACCAACCAAATGCTGCATAATTCATCTTATATAGCCACAATTCATAATCCTTGAAGCTAAAAAGTATAAGAAATCAGCAAAATGGACCTGCACTATGGAATCACAGACAGCAAACCTTGGAAATGGTCAAGAAGACAGACTTCTCGCCAAATGAGCTTCAAGGGTGCAGATTATTACTCGGGTGAGGTTGAATATGCAGCGGCAGTTGCAGCTGCTGCATTTGCCATCAGCTCCCTGGAGTCGGCTACACGTGATCAGAGACGAGATCCAAGAACATACCTGGAGAAAACAAAAGGCCAAAAGGAGCCGATAATGGCAAGACCAGAGGGTTTCACAGGTGCATAATTACACTCATGTTAGAAGCCCAATGCTGCAATAAACGATTTGCTGAATCTGTTTTATTTGAGTTAGATGAATATGCAAGAAGAAAGGGTCCACGTATGGCGGATAGAAATGAGTCATTGACTGAGAAGATCATTCGCCAGGTTCCATCAATGAAACGAACACCAACATTTTCCGGTAGCAAGAAATACTCGGAAGATAATCAAAGCAGGAAACCGGATATAGAAACACAGATACCCGATTTTCCACCACAGCAACCAACTCAGTTTATTAAGCAGCCTAGTAGAGTTCAGGAATCAGAAGCTGATGCTTGGGAAAGAGCTCAATTAGATAAGATCAAACAGCGGTATGTTTTCTTCATTTACAAAATTCATGACATCTCCTTGAAACAATAATGTAGCTAATGAAAGGAAAGTGTGCAGGTATGAAAAGCTGAACATGACGATTCTCGAGTGGGAGGACAAGAAGAGAAAGAGAGCCGAAAGGAAGTTGGCGAGCACAGAGGTTTTTTTCCAAAGTCATCATGCTAAACAGATTAGTGGATTACAATGAACATTACACTAAAGTCAAATTCAATTGCAGGGTGAACTGGGAAAGAGACGAGCAAAGGCTTTGCAGAACTATCAAAATGACATAGAAAGGATAAAACAAGTTGCAGATGGAGCAAGAGCGCAGGTGAAAGAAAGGCGAAGAAAAGAAGAGATGAAAGTGAAAGAGAAAGCCAATAAGTTCAGAAGAACAGGCCAAGTTCCAACAACATGTCTTTGCTTCTGAGACACGAGAAAAAGATTGAAGTTCCTCAAATTTGAACCAGAAGAAACTGCTTCTTATTTGTAATATTCGATATGAAATGAGTTGACTAACTATCAGAATTCACAACACAATATACAGGAATCGTGAAATTTGTTTATGCAATTGTTCACCACAGCAATGATACTACACACAGCAAACATAATCAACCCAATTTACGAGCAAAAGAAGAAGAAAAAGGATAGGTTTAATTAATGTTTCTTGAGAAGTCCTTGAGCCAATTTGATGTAATCTCCATATCCAGATCCACCGCCAGAAGAAGAAGAATGAGAAGTTTCATGGTGAGAAGAAGAATGAGAGCTTGCATACTGTGAAGAAGCATGAGGATTGCCAGTAGTAGACGACGGGGCAGAAGGAGGGATTGCGGTGGTTGAATGAGAAGTGTTGTAATTGTGGAGGTAACCCTCGGCTTTGTCAAAATACTTGCCGAAACTCTTCTCTTCGAACTTGCCGTAGTGTTTGGCCGCCCCTAACATGTCAGCAGCGGCTCCGGCGACTTTTCCTTTGTCGATCTTGTCGGATTCGTGGGACATGGCGGACTTGGCAGCTCCGGCTATGAGCTTGGCGCTTGACATCAGATCGGAAGTCGAAGGCGGAGGATGTTGGTGGTTAGGCTTCCCACTCTTGTTGTGGCTGGTGGATTCTCCGGAGACGCCCTTGGTTGCATCCATTTTTGAAGTTATTGTTGATCGGTTTGTGGTCGGAATTGAAGATACTCTGGGGGTTTGATCGATGAGGATGAAATTTGGGGGAAATTTATTATATATTGAGGAATTGTGGAGGAAAAGTCAAAGGTGGGAGTTAGTGCTGACCTTACAGCCATACGCATTCCGACGTGGACATCGCGTTGGTTGAGGATACCGAGTTGGGAAATATTGAAATAACTACGTTGTCACGAAAAAAGCACACATTGCTTAGGCATAATTGGTCGATTACGCGGGTTGAGCAAGGGCCGTGTCCGCGTCCTTTCGGTTGGCCGCCGGAGGCACGCCAATATTAATACGAGATTGATATTCGTACCCACCATTTCATGCTAATTATACCCATTACACGACTACGCGTTGCGTACGCGTAGAAAATGGATCAATTTCTGAGGCGAAAGTCGCTACGCGTACGTAGCGCGTAGACGTAACGACTTTCTCAATTCAAAATTAAGAGAAGTCACTACGCGTACGCGTTACGTACACGTAGTAACTTTCTGTCGTTTGGAAAGTTACTACGCGTACGCGTAGGTCTCTTCGCCTCCATATCGCGAAGGCGGACAGTCGTCTTCCTCATTTCGCAAACTTTTCCTTTCTTACCGCCGACGACGAAGAAGAGGGCGACGACCACCACCAACCACTCCGACGACGTTTACACACATCACCACCAGCCATGGTCCGAACTCGGGGAAGAGACGGAGGTGTGGTCCGGGGGAGCCGCTCCGGCAACGGCGGCGGTGAGTCCTCCGGCAGTTTTTCCGGCGAGGGTCGCGGGCGAGCGGTTTCCGATGCCGACGTTGGGCGAGGACGGGGCTCTCGTGGAGGGCGATTAGGGGGAGTAGTCCGAGGTTGCGCGACATCTCGCGTTTCTAGCGAGCTTGGGGTACGTTTTAATTTATTTTTATTACATTTGTCTTTATATACGTTAATTAGAGAATAGTAATCGATAATTAGTGTAGGATTAGTTGTTAATTATTTATTATGTATAGAATTAGTGAATGAATTAATGAATTAGTCTCAATTAGTCGATAATTAGTTAAATTAGTGGACAATTAGTCACTAGTTAGTGAAATAGTCGATAATTAGTTAAATTAGTGGACAATTAGTCACTAGTTAGTGAAATAGTCGATAATTAGTTTAATAAAAATTGAAAAAAGTCGATAATTAGATAATTAGTTTATTGAAAATAGTCGATAATTAGATAATTAGTTGTTAACTTCCTTAAATTAGTCGATAATTAGTTAATTACTCGATAATTAGTTGTTAATTATTGGAACTAGTAGATAATTAGTTTAATAAATATTGAAATTAGTTGTAAATTCCGTAATTATTCGATAATTAGTTAATTACTCGATAATTAGTTGGTAATTAGTTTAATAAATATTGAAATTAGTTGTAAGTTCCGTAATTAGTTAATTACTCGATAATTACGTTTAAAATTATTGAAATTAATAGATAATTAGTTTAACAAATATTGAAATTACTTGATAATTAGTTAATTAGTTAATTACTCGATAATTAGTTAATTACTCGATAATTAGTTGTTAATTATTGGAACTAGTAGATAATTAGTTTAATAAATATTGAAATTAGTTGTAAATTCCGTAATTATTCGATAATTAGTTAATTACTCGATAATTAGTTGATAATTAGTTTAATATATATTGAAATTAGTTGTAAATTCCGTAATTAGTTAATTACTCGATAATTACGTTTAAAATTATTGAAATTAATAGATAATTAGTTTAATAAATATTGAAATTACAACTATTGGAACTAGTAGATAATTAATAGATAATTTGTTTAATAAATATTGAAATTACTCGATAATTAGTTGTTAACTTCCTTAAATTAGTCGATAATTAGTTAATTACTCGATAATTAGTTGTTAATTATTGGAACTAGTAGATAATTAATAGATAATTAGTTTAATAAATATTGAAATTACTCGATAATTAGTTAATAGATAATTAGTTTAATAAATATTGAAATTACTCGATAATTAGTTAATAAATATTGAAATTACTCGATAATAGGTTGTCGGGACTAGTACTCGTCCATGGGCCGCTACGGTTTCGAACCGTAAGCGGCGTATGATTGAGATGGGAGTAGCGCGTCCTGATGACGTTCTTGAGGATCCTCAGGAGGAGGAGGAGGAGAGAGTTGGGGAGGAGCATGTAGACGAGCGGATGGACATGTTGTTCGGTTCGTCCGACGTTTCCGGCGGCCAGATGTTACCCGAGGCAGACGTTGATGCTTTTGTATTGGAGTTGCATGACACGTTGGACCGCCGATCACCTGCACCTGCTCATTCAGAGAGCTCTGCCGCCGGGAGTAGGAGACTCGGTCAAGAGGGTTCACCACCACCTCCACCACCACCTCCACCTCCACCTCCGCCTGTGGTTGCAGATGACGCTGCTGGGAATCCAGGAGGTCCCGCTATACGGGACTTACTTTACAGCTATGACACTCATGTCGCTCGTGACATATGGGTCGGTCAGGTATGGATTTAAATTTCGTTTAGCTTTTTATATTTCCTTAAATTCAAACGTGTTACTTACGTTTAAATGATATTTTCATAACAAGATAGAGGTGTTTTACGAGTCTATAGGCTAGGTGTCACGGTCAGTGGCTTACGTAGCCTTGCTGATCGATTTCCAGAGTCAGAGTGGATGACACTGGTTAGGGGGAGTGGACTACATGGCCTCCTAGAGATGCAGTGGGGCGGTGTCGACCATGCGCTTGCATTTGCCTTTGTTGAGAGGTGGTATCCAGAGACTTCCGGATTTCACTTCCCATGGGGACAGATCTCTATCACCCTCCACGACGTATATCACCTCCTAGGACTTCGCATTGACGGAGACGAGGTTATCGGCGCCAGGGATGACACACTCTTCACCTCCATGTTCGGCTTCCCGACGTTGGAGGTGAAGGACGCCGTGAAGGCGGGTGGGTGGCCGTCTTCTCATCTCCTCTCTACTATTAGGACTATGGCCGAGTCCCCAGATGCTAGACAGGAGGACATCGCTACCGGATTTCTTGCTCTTCTCATTGGCTCCACCCTGTTCATTGACAAGACCACGAACAGGGTGAAGTCTCATCTATTGAGCGTATGTCGAGACCCCATCACCATGGCGTCCCGTGCTTGGGGGACTGCCACACTGGCATATCTATACAGACAGCTAGGCGAGTCCTCTCGGAGGGAGGTTCATACATTAGCCGGTTGTTCTCTTCTCTTAGAGGTAAGCAATGAACTATAATTTCATAGGTTACAATCTTTTAATTGATAATCAGTTTAATATGGAAATGATATGTTTTTCGCAGTCATGGATTCACGCTTATTTCCCTCACTTCCGACCTAGAGGACATACTGACCCTCTTAGACAGAGAGATGCGAGACATGCACAGAGGTCGGAGAGGGCTCCTACAGGACAGATGGAGAGATCGGCCCTATTAGGGTTTAGGGCCCAGTTGTCGAGGTGTAGGATGGACGAGGTACTAATAAAGTAAAGTTTCTTACGTATATTTTGAATTGATCTTCTGAATTGACGTTATATGTTTGTCGTAGGTGACGTGGATGCCGTGGGGTTCGCTAGACGGCTTTCAGACTGGACAGATGCGCGTATCAGACTATTTTGGGGTGATACGCTTCTATTGGTTGGAGGAGCCCTATCAGTCACCGTTTATGCTACGTCAGTTCGGGCATGTACAGATAGTCCCCCCAGAGCTTCATACAGTTCCTCCCGGATGTATCATTCGCCCCTTCGTGATGAAGAGGCCGGCGAGGATAGGGAAGTATGAGCTGCTATGAGTTTGTCTAACCTTCCTGTCGTCCTTGATCCGAGATGGAGATAGTGATCGGTCCAGCAACGAACAATAGTTTCCTTGTACTTGTCCAACCATGTCTTCTCGAGGTACTCCATCAAATGATACTTGTCCATCCAACTATCCCTCATATGCAAGAGCCTCACCTCATAAGCCGCAATAGTAGTCGATTCAAACAACTCATGACAATCTCTCATGAATTTTGCTTGGATGGATGGCGAATGTGACTTCCACCAACTATTTGATTCTATGTTTCGATACACGTGTCACTCACACAAAATAAGTTTGGCATCTGCGAAGACTCTAGGCATTGCTTTTATGAGACCTAATTCTCTGTCCGTCACTATCACTTCCGGCTTCTTTTCACTGAATAACAAGACAATCCGTTCCAAAGTCCACTCGTAATGACCTGTCGTCTCTCGTTTCATTAACACAAACGCAACGGGAAAAGTTTGTTGTGTGCTAGTCAATCCGACGATCTCCAACAACGGCATGTCATATCTGCAAAATATAATGAATGAGACTTTGTAATTAAAAAAAAGTTTAATATAAACAAACTGAATGAATTACATACTAACCTGTTCGTCTTGTATGTAGCATCCATGATGACAACGTATGGAAACATGGCAACCCAACGCTTTGACTCTGGATGGGCTAGGAATAAGTCGCTCACTACCTCTCCTCCTTTAGTGGTTTCCATCCTAATATCCCACATATAATCCTTATCTTGCAAGAATTTCAACGCTTCTTGAATTACCGTTCGATCTCCCATCGCTTCCAACCTAATTTTATTCCGAACGTTTGAAACTTGCTTCCTAGAAGTGACCATCTTTTCGGGATCTTCAAAATCACTCTTTAACAAACGAACAATTTCCCTCGGAGGCATTCCCGCCTCGGTGTAGATTTGGACTCGTTTGATTTGTGCCTTCGTCAACCGTCCAGCAAAGGCATGACCTACCAACTTCTTCGGAAGAGGATGATTGTGAATTCCGTGAACATTCCTCACACCCCAAAGACCCCTTTGCACCTCATCAACGTGTAAGCGAAAATTACAATCAAACTTCTTCGTTTTGCATACCCTCAAGCCCTTCGCCTCACTCTTGCGGACTCCGTGATGCTCACACGCAAGTATCACCTTTCCAAAACGCTTATCATCCGACTTGTAGGACTTTAGTTTGATGAGAACCATATTTCTACTTCCTGCTCTCTCAAGAACCCACGCAACTAACGAGTCCATATCCGTCCATATCCGATGGTCAACGAACAAACTAATAAAGTCATAATCATCGGGAATATCGGCAGCCTACAATAATTATTTCGA
This sequence comes from Fagopyrum homotropicum, assembly GCA_033239125.1. Classification (NCBI taxonomy): domain Eukaryota; kingdom Viridiplantae; phylum Streptophyta; class Magnoliopsida; order Caryophyllales; family Polygonaceae; genus Fagopyrum; species Fagopyrum homotropicum. The sequence continues at coordinate 13,794,316 of BSWB01000002.1, forward strand.
AAATTTCATTCACTACGACTATATCATATGTTCTGAGATTGCTCAAATTAATTAACGACTACTTAAATAATAATTGTCTACTAATTCATTAATTAACGACTATTTTCTTCAATTAACGACTAATTGACACCTAATTAACGAGTAAATTCTTCATTTAACGTCAAATAACATTACTTATTGACTAATTGTCTACTACTTCATTAATTAACGAGTCAAGCATATAACATAAAACTAACTAAAACATATAACACTAAACTACGTCAAAACAAACGAATTGAAAAAACTAACCTCAACACCCGAATACGGATCGTAACTACTGAGCATCGCGGGATTGAACAAGCCCTCGTCACCCTCCACGTCATCTTCACCACCGCCGAAAGCAACACCATCATCCTCTTCTCCATCGCCGGAATGATAGCTTGCTTCTCCATCGTCGGAATTCATTTTCGAAAGGACTTTTTTTGCGAAACAACGTTTGACAATGAGGTTTTATGAAATGGGTCGAATACATGATATTTATACTAATATTTGAGTTACATTACCGTTGGGTAACGGCTAGTTCTCCACAATACGCCTACGCAGCGCGTAATCGTAGAGTTCACAACGGTTACATGATCCGAGAACTACGCTTACGCATCCCGTAAGCGTAGTTCTCGATCAAGCAAGCGTTGTGAACTCTACGTCTACGCGTTGCGTAGGCGTAGCTAGTTCTTGTATTTTGGCGATTGATTTATGATTTCCCTATGGCTACGTGATGCGTAGTCGTATAATGGGTACAAATAGAATGAAATGGTGGGTACGAATAGCACGAACCCTGTCTTCCCTGTAAACTGCCAATTAGATGTTTTCATAAGGACAGAAAAGGACTAGTCTGATCATCTGATAGTCTCACAGATCAAACCAAACAATTAGGAATTTTCCAACCACAAATTCAGCAAAAGCATAACTATTGGCTGCATAACTAAGTTAAACTAACTAAAGGAAAGATGAAGTACTGATAAGAATGTTCAGATAACAAACACAAGAAAACTATCTAATGGAAACATCAAATTATACATAGATAAATATATGGAATCACTTGTTATATAACAGGATTTGGCCAAACTTGTATGTCTAGCAGTAGAAGACAGCAGAAACTCTTCTCATACCAATAGATTTAAGCAAACAAAATTTTGCAGCATCTACTTCATGTGATTCATCTATGACACTTGACAAGAAGGGCAGACGAAAAGAACATAAAATAAACCACAAAACACCCAAATGCAAAACCTAATAACATGTTAAATTTTTTTTTTTTATCTGTTTACCATTGCATTCCTCATTGTTGATGTGGGTATATATATAAACATAACCTAATTGCAGGATACCAACTTTCCATATAGATTTCTTTATGTATAGAATTTTTTCCTCCAATCCACATAAAACAAATACTATAAACCGTGCATAGGATTGAGAAATAAAGTGTAACAATACAAGTATATAAAATAAACACGAGTGAAGCCATTAAATTCGCAAACCTTTTAATATCAATCCACCATTGTCAATTTTAGTAGAGTTATGAATCGTTTTCTGACGAAACTATTGGAACCGAACATGTTTTATATGGTTCGGTTTCTTTGATTAATTTGTTGCATTGTTTAGGAACCGAATCGTTACAAAACAATTCGATCCGATTCTCATAAATTTTTTTGAGAGGAACTGGTTTTGCCTTTTAGCTAAATTGGTAAAAGTAAGCTAACATAATATTAAAAAAAACGTTAAAAAAAGACTCTGTCTCTATGTAACTGTAACTCTTATATTGTTTTATCATCTTTTTTATCCTTCGTCCGTTCCTCTCTAAACCGACTTCTCTACTTCTTCAACTTCTATATAAGTTGATTTGTTTTCAATTTGGTATTTTTATCCCTACTATCCTTTTCTTATTATTTTCTTTAATTTAGACTTTTTGAATATTTCAATTCTCATTTCATAGGACTACTGGTGCAATCCGTTGTATAACTTTTGACCTATACTTGAAGCTTGAATTTTATTTAACATTAATTAATCACTCATTCTTTTGAGTTATCGAAATTTAGAGATGTTTATGAGAAGATATGTAAATAATAAAACATCTACATGCTTCACTAAAATTAAACATTTGGACTTAACTAATGCAAACCAAATGCAAATAAAAGTTGTCAGAAGATGTCATTTTCGGTTTAACAATCCTGATTTTTGGTTCAGATCCATATAAACCACAAATTCAAACGCTTCAATTCAGTCTAAATGGTTTAGGTTCGGTTCTGATCGGTTCGATGTCACTCTTTAAAAATACAGGATCCGAACCACATATATAAGACAATTCGTTTCTTTTGCAATTCGGTTTCAAACGATTCCACTGCTTAAATACAAAAATCGACCCACATACCTAAAATGATGATTTGATTGTCGGTATTCCCAAACAATCACGGTTTAGGATAAATTAACAACCGCAATGTTTCTCACCTAAACCCGGTCCATTGTTGTCCCCTACAGTATTTGCCTCGGATCCGATCGGTTACTCATCCCACGCGTCGCTGGCTCGCTAGCTGCTCTGAATTATTCGGCAAGTCATTTCTCAAGCTGCTGTCGATTATTCAGCAAGTCATTTCATTTCTCAAAAGTCACATATCATCTTCCACAAAACCCCTCAAAACCCTCGCGTTGCAATCTCAATGGCGATGGAGATCGATTCTTCCACACCCCAAATTCGTAACGATGATCTCTTCGAGGCCGCCGAGTCCGGTGATGCTTCCCTTTTCCGATCCCTCTCGCCGGACCAACTTTCCGCCGCCCTCTCTCTGCGCAACGAGGACGGCCGCTCTCTTCTCCACGTCGCGACTTCCTCCAGCCACCTCGATGTTTCTCCTTCCTCCCTCTATTACTCCTCTTCTTTTTCTTTTTTTTTGTTTATCGGTTTGAAGCTTAGTCGATCACGAGTTCCATTGAATTTGGTTTAAATTCTTCAGATAGTGAGGATACTGGCGGAGGCTGACTCGTCCGGAAGCTTAGTAAATGATAAGGACGATGAAGGATGGGCGCCAATTCATTCTGCCTCTAGCATTGGGAATCATGATATCGTGGAAGTATTGCTTGGTGCAGGTAAGATAAAATCTTTCAAATTGAAGCTGTTCCTTTTGTGATTCATAACCTGATGAACTCAACTTGGATTTCTGTATGCTTTGAAATGCTCCAAAATGAGTTAGCTTCTTCCAGAGCGTTGGCGTAAATAACAAGCTTGTTTCTCATAGTTAGATCGGGAAGATAGTGAAGGATCCTCATCTTACTTACATGTATGATGTGGATTTATGGCGTTGAATTCTGCCTAGGAATTGGTATAGGCCTATAGTTTTGGTCTGCTATCTATCTACCTTCAATGATGCTAAGTTGTACCATCTTGCACTCGAAAGAAGTCAAGACTCATTACTATTATTCTCTCACAACTGTAGCTACAAGTAGGCCTGGAAATCCATGGTTCACCTGCACGACTGATTATAAATGTTTGATCCTTGAATGACCTTTGTCTTCAAGCTGTTATTTTTGTGCTGTCTTGAGGTATGATGATAGTTGGCTATCTTGACCGACTTGTTAGATATTGTGCTGAATTGAACAGTTCTATGTACTCATGCAGTATTCGTTTACATATGCATTATTCTCTGGGAATGGATGTGGCGATTAAGTGATGTGATGTATAGTAGAGTTACTACCCGCTTTGATGTCTAAGTTGGCAAGCATTGAAAATTTGCTTTACAGGAGCTAATGTGAATTTAAAGAATGATGGTGGTCGTACTCCTCTCCACTATGCTGCCAGTAAAGGGAGGCTGGAGCTTGCCGAGATTCTGCTTTCACACGGTGCTCAGATTAATGCTAAGGACAAGGTTTGTAACTACATGTTGCTAGGTTTATGCTGTATTCTTGTTGATGTGCATGAATATCACGAATGAACTTGATTTAGGTAGGATGCACCCCACTGCATCGGGCAGCTAGCACAGGGAACTCGCAATTGTGTGAACTCCTAATTGAGGAAGGAGCAGAAATTGATGCAGTTGATAAAGCTGGGCAAACTCCTCTTATGCATGCAGTAATAAGCGATCACAAAGAGGTAACAGATAGTACTTAACCTTCTAGCATCCTGATGAGTGTGCACAAAGCAAGAAAGATGTATATATATTAATTTTATAAGTCTCATGTTTATTTCCAGGAGCCATTTTGCCGCTGACTTCGCTCAGTGCAAACAAAGCATTGAAATCCTTTGCATATATTTGTTGCTATTGACTAAAAAAAATTTTCCATTCAAGGAATGATTTTTATTGATGCATTTGTAATCTATCATCAAACTGAGGACTATCCTTTACATTGTTGGAAAATTGATGTACCTTTGCTCTAAGAATAGATACTAAGATCTTGTTCATCTGCTTTGGATTCCTATGATATTCTCTTAAATGTTGGAAAACTATGGATAGCCTTTGAGAATTTAAGTTTTCAGTCCCCCGAGCATCATTGGGTCTATTTGTAATCTTGGGACGGTGACAGCCTTAGTGCTACAAATGAAAGCTTAAACTTATATGTTCATAGTGCCTTCAAAAAGGCTATTAAACCCTAATATTAAGCTATCTGAAGGTCTCTTCGCAATAGCCTTGTGTTTCCTTATCATTCCTAAGGAAAAAAGTACTACTACCAAAATGAGTTGAGTGCAACAAGAAGATGGATTGTTATAAGTTATCATTTGCTATATACATTGTGATTTGTTAATTATAAGGAGGGCTGTTCTCGGGTGATGCTGTAGAATCAAATTCTGATATCTTATTCCCTTGCTCGTTTACAGCTTGCTCTGCTGTTAATAAGGCACAGTGCAGATGTGGACATCGAAGACAAAGAAGAATACACGGTGTTTGGTAGAGCTTCTGATGATTTCCGAAAGACTCTCATAGATGCTGCTAAGGCCATGCTTGAAGGGTAGAGTGAAAGCAGTTCATTGTTGTAAAACCTTCTGAAAACCCCTTCTGTTAGTTTTTCTCGGAACTGCAATGCTTAATTTCCTGTCAGTAAATGTTGTTAGGACGTTTGTCAAAATCTACATACTCTGAATCACTGAAAGGGAGTAGCTTGAACCAAAACTTCAGCTCAAATGTTCAATTATGTTTACCTTTTGATGTACATTTGAATCTCTTTAACTATATTGTATTGCTTATACGCTCCTCGTTAAACTAGAGAAAAGGATACAAATTGGGCTGCTAGGAAGGCTGCTAAACCATTGGTTCATTCGTAAGTGGTTGTTTGAAGTTTCTCGTGGTCAGCAAATATGTTTTATGAAGTTTTTCATGTTTGTAGGAAATATGCAAACTCCAAAGATATCCTTAAACTTGTGAACGAGATCAAATAATGCATATTGCACTAGGAAAGCAAAAACTAAAATGGCCAACTCGGTAATGTTATTTTGTCATACGGCCCATATGCCTGCTTTTATGTACGTGTTTCATATGCCGTTTAATACGGCTTAAGACAGCAGTGCGGGTTAAGTGGTTGCCTGAATTAATGACCGCTCATTTCCCTCCTTATCCCCTCTCTTCCCACTTCCCTCCATTGCTGAACAAGAGAGAACGAAAAGGTATTGCAGGGAAGAGAGGCAGCTAAATTCAACCATGATTTCATCTCTGAGCTCGGGTTTTCGGATTACATCTTCCACCAGATCATCTCTGAATCACAACCAGACCATCCAACACGAAACTCCCAACAGACCCAAACTTGTCGTCTCAACTTCAAACCATTCTTCATACACTCTACTGCTTCAGAAGTCTCTTCTTCCTTTTGTCGCCTCCACCGCCATTCTCCTCTGCCCCGGCCCAGGTATCAAAATTTCACAATGTCTCTGGTTTTTGAACATATAAAATGTAGGAAAAGCAAGTGATTGTAATTGTATGAAGAAACTTGATTGTCTTTGGTTTTTGGATGCAGCTAAAGCTGGATTTCTATCAGGAATAAGTGGCATAGAGTCCATCCCAGGGCCTGAATTGCCCTCCATTGAATTCCTCAGCCGATTTAACGGTAAACTTACCACAAATTTTATCAAAATCATACCCTGTGAAATATAATTGCTCGAGGCCTTGGTTTTGTCTGTGCAGAAGAAAACCAGAAGAAGTACGCAGAGAACGATGAGAGGTTCAAGTCGTCTCCGATCATCAAAGAGTTGCTAGAGAAGTCGAAACGGAATAAGGAAAAGTAAGAAATAGAAACTTAAGTTTGTTGTTGTTGTTATTGAATGTTGAGTGAGTTATTAAGATTGGAGAAAATGCAGGAACAAGCAAGAGATACAGGACAAGTACTGCATAAGAGGGGCAGAGTGGGGAGTGGGAGATTGTTCAACTGCTGGCATGACTCAACAACAAAGGGATGACTTCATCGCCATGCTCAAGCAGAAGGCTGCTTCCCCTAATTGATTGATTTTTGTTAGATTATATTTCTACTCATATATTCTAGGAATTTTACAAGCATAGATTTTGTGTCCGATTATTTTTATTGCTATGGAGTATTATATTTCATAATAACTAGGTGCATTATTTATGTGTCTTTTACATATTGATCGCTAAATACACGACGTCGGAATTACTAGAGTATAGTTGATGTGTTAGGGTTTTAATGTTGACGAACTATCTCAGAGTATAGTTGATGCGTTACGGTTTTAATGTTGACGCTGTGAAAAAGTTAGATTTTTCTTTGTAAATTTTATATATTATATATTTATTTTTGTTCTTGATGCTGACGTACATTGAGACTGTGCGTTAGTGTCTGATTATTTTATTTATTTATTTTTTATATATATTTTTGACATGCAATCTCAGTATGCGTACGTTGTGTGGTTAGTAATTTTGATTTCGTGTATTTAACGATACCTTATAGTATGGTCAACAACACACTAGACACTATAAATTGAAATTTAAAATATTGTCAACGTCACCTTAAATACTATAACATGAATACTTAAAATATTGTTAACAATACACTAAATATTATAAAATTGAAAATTTAAAGTAATATCAATAATATCTTAATTACTACTCCCTCTCTTCTAATCTAATTGGCGTTTAAAAATCATGCACATTGTTTAAGAATGTACATAAAAGTTGACTTTGAGGTTGACCCGGATGTAATTGTGTTTGGGAAATAGGGGATCATTACCTCAGTAATGTAAAGCAAGAGCAAAATGAAAAATAAAAGGAAAAAGAGTAAAATCGAAAATTATTGTTGAACATTGGGTTGCTTCTTAAACGTCAATTAAAAAGAGATGTAGAAAGACAAAGGCAAAACTAGTAATAGTGTCTGCGACTCTATAAGCCTCCCTAAAAATATGTCGAAACTGGATATTCTAGTCTCTACTAAGATAGTATTGGCAGCGAGATACCAAACTCGAGAGTGGGTGGTGTCGTTGGAGGTACTTATTGAGAAGAGTAGTGACCAATTTGGAATCCATTTCGATGATAACGGATTTGTATCCTCTTTCCCAAGCTAATCTCAGCCCATATACAACTTCCCAAAGTTCGGCCATCGGAACTATGCATAGGTCAAGTTTAGCCGCGAAACCAATTAACCATCCACTCTCATCGTTTCTTACCACTCCTCCACCCATAACATGACCGTCAATTCTACGGGCACCGTCTGTATTGATCTTGACTACACCCTCGGTTGGAGGCTCCCACTTCACTTGGAAGATTACTGCTCCGAGAGGATTGTTAGCAAAATTGTGCTTGCTTTTGTTCCATGCAGTTGTAACACCCCAAATTTCACAACTCGGGAAGTTATTGGTTAGGACCTCACAGTGGGTCCCGACCTTAGTTTGACAACAACTCAACTAGATCTTACAACAAGGCACCGATAAGGAAATTCATAAATCATAAAGTAGGTTTTAACAAAACAATGTATGTGACCAGAAACTGACAGCTGGAAACAACAAAGTCTCATAAACTGAGAAAGATACAGTCATAACTGAAAGACCAAATAAAGAAACTGCACCCCATCCTAAGGAGTACGACACCCCGGCTGTCCACTACCATCCGGATCACTCGGCATTTGCTCTAACCTGTGGCAAGTCTACACAACGATAAACAGTTAGCTAACTAATCAAATATAAGCAGGAGGATAAATAACACAAACACACAAAAGGAGAATGTAAACACTCAACATGTTGGCACACAATCCGGTTATTATCTGATAACTTATGTGATTCACTTTATCCGGTTTTAAAAATTTGTAGCACGAGAAATCTTAATATTCTCGCCCCCGTTCCTTATCCAACTGGTGATGGTTTGGCACACCTCCACGGCTCCACCGGTGGCGTCCCCACAAACCAAGTATGGACTAGTCCCAAAGGAAACCCCCAGCGCCCTCGGCTAATTGAGCAGAATGCTACCGCCCGTTACTCTTAAGCCAGATATGTACGTCAGTCGATGATTACTATGAAAAGCTCTAATGCACACATCATTCATACACCACTATCATCTTTCACACTCATATCTGACAACTAGCTAAGTAAGCCCAAAGGACTTACCTAAAATAGAGCTCGACTCTCTAATTCGTAAAACGATCTATAATTGTAGGAATTCAGTGGCCTGTCAAAGGAGGCAAGTGTGTCAGCACACTTTCTAGGTAGTTAGAAGTCGAAGACTTCTAAGATACGAGATCTGAAATAGAGCAGAATTGAATACAATTCTAATTTATGGTAAAATGACTATTTTACCCTTGATCCCGAAACTTCAAAAAATTCCATAATTCATGCTTAAACTCTTATTTGAGACTAAAAAGTCATATTCCAACTCCTAAAGATGAGTTTGGTTACAAATTGGCAATTTGCACATTTTTCCTATTTCTCGAAAGATCATTAAGGTCATCTATGATATCCAAACTACTCATAGGATCAAGAATTTCTTAAAACTGTTCAACCATCACTTTTATAGAAATTTCTAAAGTTGGCCTAAAAGCTCCTATTTCTATACTTAGCCAAATAATTCCCTGCTGAAAAACAACCCTACAACCATACTTTAAGGCCTCGTAGATTCTAATCCGACCGTTAACTCGTTCCCAAATTTTAACACTCTAAACTACGTACATCGGTCTACGACATATAAAAAATTCAACGGTGGATGTTCGATTTAATGTGCCGAAAATAGTTCTTAAAGTCAGCAGATTAAAGCTGGAAACTGAGCATGCAAAAGGTCTCTACTTCGATTCTCCATAACAACAATATTCACCATTTTAAGTATACAAAGGTCCCTAGTTCGAAACTCACTGCACTCTCAAAAATTTCACAAACTCTCCACTACACATCTAGTGTTCGATCCCTATGGACGTCACTCACACACACAACCCAACTTCACCTAAGGCATAAATAGGAGTAGGGGAGAGGGGGAAATCATTACCGAACTAGCGCGAGACTTGGGCTGGCCTTCCTGCTGCAAGGATTGGAAGCTCCTTGCAACAGAAAGGCCAGTGTTGGTCCCTTAGCGAGGCTGTAATGGACGGTGGTGTGAGTTCAGCAGGAAGACTAACAGGAGGTAGAAGTGTAAGGGAGGGGAGAGTTTACCTTGCTGTCACTCCAGTTGAATACGAAGGAAGAAGGCACCGTAGGTGCAGTGTGTTGCCGTCTCCAGAAATGTCTCCTCTGAGGTGTGTGCAGGTTGGTAACGTCGGGGTTGGCTGCAAGACTCGCTGATATGCTAGGGAGTGTAGGAAGGAAGGAGATTCAAGAAAAAGGCGAGAGATCCGGGCCAGATCTCGCTGGGAAGGGAAGGGCGATTGTAGCTTGTACCTGGACGCGAAATGAGAGGGAAGAGTTGCTTCTGTAACCATTGTGAAGAAGGCAAGAGGAAGATCAGACGTAGGCGTGGAACCCGGCGTGAACTGGGCGTGCATCAACGTGTGTGGAGACGTTCATCTTGGGCCAGCTTCATCCTAGGCTGACGCTGGACATCTTGGGCCAAGGGAGGAGTGGCTACAAGCAGGCAAAAGTCTGGAATGGATCACCAGCCAATGAATGAGACGGGTTGGGCTGAGACAGAAATGGGCCAAGAAGGAAGTGGTTGATTTGTCCAGACTTGTCAAAAACGTGTCAGGGCTTGTCAACCCCATGCATGTCCTTGTCACGAGACTGTCATGGTCTCGTCATAACTCGTCATGGTCTCGTCTTGGGCTCATCTTGATCTCGTAACTAGGACGTCATGACTATGTCAACGACAAGTCATGTTATAAACTAGGGTTTAGATTAGGGTTTGCTACTAAAGAAATCTTATCATTTTATGTGAAGTGGTAATACATAAAATGATAAAATTTAAGATATTGTGTCCAACTACGTAGACAACTAAGGGTCAAAAGATCGAAATTCGGTTTTCTACGGAACTAAACGGAATAAAAATCTCGTTGCGCCACTTCCACGTCCACCATATGGTAACCGTAAAAAGTTCACTCCACAGATGATTGCTATTGAAAATGCGTTTAGTGAGAATGTTACCTTAGATCCAAGATGCAAGAGGGGTCGAGAAGAAATCACCGGCAAACAAATATGCATGTATCGCTTTTCACATTTATAAGATTCATTGCAGTCTTTGTACAAATGGAGTGTAGTCTCAGGGTGGGAGGAGCAAAGGCCGTAGGTATCTGATATGATCATGTGTCTTCTTTTTCGTTTTTCGTTAGATACCACCACTTTGTGCATGATCTTCCACATACACACCCTCACTCTTCCATGCACCCGCAACTTCCATAGCTTTTTAAAACAAACTTCATCTACCTGTGAAAGTTGAGATGTTGCGTTAACGAAGGAGTACGCAAATGCGACTGTGTATTCCCCATCGATAGTGAAGCTCCACCCAATCTTATCTCTGATGTTCAAATGCTTAGCATTCTCCTCCTCATCATTGTGACTTCTCAGCTTAGGGAACACAACAACAACTTTTAGTAACCAGACGGATGAGAGTAGGTTGCCAAGAACCTCCCAGTTCCAACCCGTATTTTCGACCTAGTAGTCTCTGATGGCTAAATTCATATTGTTATCATCTGGTCGAATCAAGGTGATGCTTCTCAATGGTTGATCACCTAACCATACGCCATTCTAGAATTGGATGTCTTTACCGTCCCCGAGCATCCATTTTGCACCAGCCGGACCATATATCTCAAACCTTCCTGAATGTCTCGCCAAATACGAGATGGGTTGGAGTGCTCCGCTCCATATTAACGTACATACTTACTATGGAGGACTATAGACCATAGACTATGCTCCTCTTGATAAACCGCCAACTGAGTTTGCCTATGATGGCTTTATTTAGAGTTGCCATTTTTTTTTATTCTGAAGCCTCCTTTGCTCTTCGGTAAGCAAATGATGTTCCAGCTCACAATATGTAGCTTACGGCTTCCATTTTGTGTCCCAAAACGAAGCTTCTGCAGATTTTATCAATATGGTTACAAATGCTTGAAGGTAGAGTCATAGTGCTCATAGAATACACAAGAAGGGAGGCAAGCACCGACTTGGTGAGCATGACTCTACCGGCAAAGCTAAGAGTTTTACCCCTCTAACTACTGAGTTTCCCGTTGATCTTATCAAGTGGAGGTTCAAAAACTGCCCTAGAGATTCTCCCTTGGATGATGGACATACCCAAATAGTTCCTTAGGTTTCAAGAATGGTGATAAGGCTTCTGCAAATAAGGTGATGTCATCCGCAAATGACATATGTGATAGTTTGGGGCCATTTTTCGAGAGTTGATTGGGTTTCCAATCACTGTTCTCCATCGATTCCATAATGATATGGCTTAACCTCCACTGTTAACACAAAGAGGTAGGGAGAAAGGGGGTCTCTTGATACCTCGTTCTGGGAGGAAATGATCGGTGACTTCTCCGTTCCATAATATTTGCATCTTTGTTGAATGATACATTGGTTGATCATGTCACTCCACTCGGAGGGGAAGCATGCTTTCCTGATAGTGTCTATTATAAAATCCCATCGAATTTTGTTGTAGGTTTTTTCTAGATCCAACTTGGGGATCATCCATTTCTTTACCGGACTTTTTCCTTCTCATCGAGTGTACTATTTTGTGCATGTATATGATGAAGGATCATCCAAGCTAAGTCAAGGTCCCTTAACAAGGGCTCAAGCTAAACTATAAGGTGAGATGGATGTATTGCTTCTAACCATGAACCATGAACCACCTAACTCACCTTCCATGAGCCAACGAGCCTTGATGATGATCATGGTCCACCAAGGAACAAGCTGCACGCCTAAGGGTTCTACATAAGGCTGAAATGTTCCAAATTGGTTGAATAAGCTTATTTGGTTGTTTTAAGTGTTTTTAAGTCTTTTTAGAATAAAAGCCCAAACTTATGTCTTGATGGGCCTTTAGTTAATTATTTCAGTTCATTAACATATTAAACACTGTATATACGTTATTAGGCGTGCTAGGTCCGGGAGATACCCATAAGATACACGTTAAACACAATTTTTGTGCTGCTGTTGCAGATTGGCGATTTCCAACCTGTTGGAGAGCTTTGTGATTGTGACTTTTGGCTTAACTCTTCTTATCTGAATTAATCTCCTTAGGGATTAGTGTTGCAAGTTGTTTATAAGCATCCTCTTGGTGCTTTCAATCTCCATATTAATTGTGTCAAGTTGTAGAAGTAGGGTTGATTAGTCTTTTTTATTGGTTCTTGAATTCATTGTTCAAGGGTTCTTCCATAGTTCTATTCGGTTCTTCTTAGCCATCTATCTTTATATTTTCGTGCTTCTCATTCCTCCATATCTAAGTTTCATTATATTGTTTCCAGGTTGTTCGTCTAGATCGTTAAACGGGCTAACCCCGCATCAGTATAGACATGAAGCTTCCTTGAGTCGGGCCAACTAGCTTGGCAATAATTTATTGCATTCTGTGGACAAGAACTTTGGAGATAATTTTGTAGTTTACGTTGCACAAAGCTATGAATCGAAATTGGCTAATCAACTCTGGGTTGCCTACCTTGGCGAGAAGGGTGGTGAGGGTATCGTTACCCCATAGGTAGGGTGTGCTTGCTGAAGAATTCCGTCACAGTATTGAGGATTGATGGACCAACCGTATGCCAACATTTTTGGTAAAATACGGGTTGGAAGCCATCGATCCCCGGCGCTTTGAAAGCGCCCATGCTCCTAATGGCATTCCAGACCTCTCCCATGAGAATTGATTTACGGAGCTCATTCAAGTTGGCTTCATCAATGTTAGGTAAGTCTAGAGTCTCCAGTTCATGACGCGGTAACGGGCGTGTATCCTCCAAGCTGTGCAAACGGGAGAAGAAGTTGATGGTATGTTTTTCAAGGCGTTCCGAGTTATCAGACAACTCTATGTCGTCGAGCTTCAATCCCGTAATACGGCTTCGACGTCTTCTAATAACCGTAGAGGTGTGATAGTAAGACGTATTCCGATCACCACCCCCCCCCTAGGCACTACTGCCGGGACTTTTGGGTTTAAAAACTTACAAGTTCTAAGCATGACATTGGGAATTTTGTTCTAATTCTAGATTTTTTTGGAGCTTGTTGACTGTACAACTTCTAGAGAATAAACACGCGCGCGCACACACAAATATATGAAATTGAACTCTTATACAGTTGACACGAAGTTAAACATTGGGAAAGATGAAGAAACAGGTAGGAGCGATGGTGTTGAGGGGGCTAGCGTTTCTTGCTACGGTTGCTGGTGTCATTCTCATGTTTAATGCCTAATCAAAATTATGCATCTAACTCCCTAATCAACGATTTTGATAACACGATTTATGACTTAGGTTTAGGTTATCATTTAGATAGATTCATCACTCATTCATGCATGGTTTAGCACAAATTCGCGACGTTTGCACTCAATTTACGTATTTTGTCGAGATAGATGTCTACACGGACTTGTGCGTTGCTTTTTAGGTATTTCGGGGGTCTTTTGGACATTAACCGATACATTAGAGGGCTAAGCCTCATGATGGTACACATCCAAAGCCTTGGAGGAGCATAATTGGGACAACAAAGGACACAAAGACCACTATTGGTGCAAGCAATGGAGCAACTCATGGCTAAACGATCATAAAATGTCTCTGCTGAAAAAAATCGGACCAGCTAGCAGATAAATCGGCCGATTTTCTCCTCCTGGGTCGATTTTTGGGCCTTTGACATCTTAAGCCACGTGTCCCACGATCTCTTGTCCGGCCTTGCTCTTGGTGGAGAATATAAGTGGTCCTACAGGTTGTTGCTGAGGATCTCTCCTCTCCCACACTCTCATTCACAACTGATCAATTTGGGGGAAAGATTGGAGGAGAAGAAAAGCTCTCAAGGATTGAAGGAAGAAGAAGAACACCATTCAAGGAGTGATAGTGAGGTTTTGGAGTGACTTTTGAGTGATTTTTGTAATCTTGGATTGAAGAACTATTGCAAGGATTGTTAGGAACGTTTTGAATCTTCATTCAAGAGTTTGTAAGTCTTGCTACAACTTGGATTTGGCTGAGATTTATTGATTTTACTTGCTTATCCTTCATTATCCTTCTATGAAAACCATGTATGCTTGTATGATGATTTTGGATCTTGATATGCATATTGTTGGCTAGTTTATTGTGATTCTGGAGTGATGGATTGATGGTTATGGCTAGGGTGATGATAGGATGGGCTTATATGTTAGTTTAGGATGATTTATATGCACGAAACTCACAACAGAAGGAAAAATCGGCCTGTTCATCAGGTAAATCGGCCGATTTTCCCCATGATCCACCCGATTTCCTTCTTTGTTGTTCTTTAAATGATGAATCTGTATGATTGGGGTGTTAGGTTGTTAAATCCTAGTGTTTATTAAGCCTAATTTAGCTTAGGATCACCTAATGATATCAACCTAAGTGAAGGAAGAGATCTACCCGATGATTCCCGATTTTAGATACCTTAGAAGATGAATTCTAGGTAGTAGTGAGCCTCATAAGCCGCTATTGGATCGAGTGTGCTAGGATTATTGCTTGAGATTTCCCTATTCCGAGACTTACCCGGTAAGGAGAGGGTTACCCCTTAAGTAGTATTTAGTTTGTGTGGAATTCCTTATTCTAACCCCTTGAGACCTACCCGGTAATAGGAGTTTGATGCGGGATTAGTGAAGTGAGAGACCTACCCGGTAATCGCTTCCATTAGTGAAACATTATTTCCCCAACACCGCAGCTTGTCCTTAGAATCCTTAGAACCTTGAGTCCAATGCCATAACCGGAAATCTTGACCTCTAGAATCTACTTTTCTCTCTTGATCATATACTTGTGCTTTGTGTTACTTGTTCGTTTGCTAGCTTGAGTTGTTAGTTGTTTTGTTATCTTGCTTGACTTGTGATCTTTGTTTGATCACCACAAAAACCAACAAAAACATTGTGTTTTCCCATTTTCTTTGTTTCTCATCTTATCTTAGTCTAGATTCACACTATCTTTGATCATTGTTTGACTCGATTTCACCTTAGTCTTTGTGTTCGACCTCGGAATACTATCCCTACTACAAACGTCCCGTACACTGCGGGTTCGCTAGGAGTTAGGATAATTATAACGAGTATAAATTTAAAGCTTATTGCGTACACATATCACACACGATCTTAGCGTAACAGATTCCAAACAACAAGAACGAAAAATCCGGACTTTTCACAACGATTTATAGCCGTGGGTTGAAGAAGTTTCTAAGCAACCATATAAAAATTCAACCAAATTTATGCATTCAACTCCCGATGAATTAGGATTCTTTTTTATATTGTAATTAAGTACCTATTTATGTTGTGTTATTCTATCATTAGAAGGAAGAAGATCTTTTTGAGATTAAAATTTACTTTTTTTAAAAAAAAAATTAATTATTTTCTTTTCTTTCTTTTTGCTTTTTTTTTTTGTCCTTTATTTGAAGTTAGGGGACCGTTTGGAAGTTTACAAAAATTGGGCTAAATTCGGAAAATTGTAAAACTTAAGGCTACCACTAGGAAGGGAAAAAATCTTGGGTATAATCCGAAATACCTCAAACTACGAGGGCACCATCCAAAAATTCCTTTTTTATATATTCAAACCCAAGTCTTTCTCCATTATTGACGATGAGTATTATGCGAAATGACGAAATTAGCGTTTTCTCCTTAAATCGACTTAAATTTGGAAGATGTAAATAAGAAAATGTGAAAGAGTTTGAAGGGTTTACAGATTTGAAAAAAAAAAAGCGTTTATTGAGCAATTTTGGTGATGAGCGAGAATTTTTTTTAAATTTATGATATACAAAGTGGTTAGTTTTGCAATGTTAATAAATTAGTGGTTACTTTTGCAATTTCTAAGTTTTTATAGTTTACTTTAAACATATACTAGGTCAAGGCCGCGCGCGTTGCGCGCGGTTATAATAATAAGATGAAGATACATCTATATTTCATGAAGAAAATTAATAATTAGTTGTATTGTGAGAGTGATCTTTGAATAGGTGATGCTCTACCTTGTATTTTTAATATCATTACCAAATCAATAAATATGCCTTATACCATTAGAACTTCTATTTTGAAGATAATGGTGCAAGATTGTCTGAAAAATTTTTATTAGGTTATTAAGTTCACATTTAATGTGTACAAAATTGTCTCAAAAGAGTCAATTATGTAAAAAAAATTGTCTCAAAATAGTTTATTTGGTTATTAAGTTCATACTATTGTCCATATTTAAGTGTAAAAATGTTATGTGAAAGAAGTTTATCAGGTTATTAAGCTCATATTTAATTTGTAAAAAAAACTATCTCAAATGAGTTTATTTGGTTATTAAATCATATCTAATTAAATGAGACAATTAGTGTAAAAAGTTTTCTTAAATTTATTTTGAGTTTACTCAATTAAATTCATATTTTGAGAGCACTAAATGCTGTATAATAATATCATATTTTGCTTCATATTAAGTTCATATTTTGGCCTATATCACCCAATTAAATCTCCAAATTAAACCTTCATTTTTGTAACTCCTAACATTGACTACCCAATTAACTTCTAATATTCACTTCATATTTAACACCATATTTAATTCTATACCACCAATTAAATCTTCAAATTAATAATTTATTTTTGTAACTCCTATGATTGTAACTCCTAACATTGACTACCCAATTAACTTCTAATATTCACTTCATATTTAACACCATATTTTACTTCACGTTAAGTTCATATTTAATCCCATACCACCAATTAAATCTTCAAATTAATAATTTATTTTTGTAACTCCTATGATTGTAACTCCTAACATTGACTACCCAAGTGACTCCTAATATTGAAGGTTTATTTTGACTACCCAATTGACTACCCAATTGAAAGATTTATTTTGACCATGTATAAGTGACCGAGAGCAAAATTAATTTAAGTTCACAATATAATTGTTAACAAAATCGAAATGTGATTGTTCGAATAATAAATTTTATCCCGGATTGTTCTAAATTAAAAGGTTAGACTTGTAAATAGTATTGTTAAAGTGTATTATTGTGACGATATCAATTTTCTTGTTATGGTGCCAACAAAGTTAGTTATGATAATTGGACGATTAAAGAGATATAAAGAAATACAAAGAGAAGAAATTAACTTATTCAAATTCACTATTGTTGTATTGTTTCTTGAGGTACAAATTTTTTTGGGTACAACTCATGCTACGCGAACTGCAAAAGGTGTCCATTATGTCGGGTCTCATTGACGTAACAAAAACTTCAATAACTGACTTGACAAGAAAGATGGATATTAAAACGATGACCGAGTCTACTTTCTCTATCCCAAAACAGCTTCAAGCCAATTTGAAGGGTTCGAAGAAGCAACAATGTGCACACCAGTATTTGTACTCCAACCAAATAAACTGCATAGAAAAAAACACATTCACATCCAAAGAACTAAGTTAACATAATTGTTTATGAACGTATGTAAGATAAAGTAATTAACAACTCAATACAACAATAGTGAATTTGTACTCCAAGTTTTACCTTGAATACAAACGGTGGTTATATTCTCCAGCCTAGAAAATAAGTTTGAGAGAATCCTTAAAATGTGAATGTTCAAAACTCTTGCAAACACTATAACCCCACTTGTCCTTTCTCTAGATGAGTTTTTATAGGTATGAACAAGTAAATAAAATATTTGAAATATAAAGTCAATATTAGGAGTTAATTGGGTAGTCAATAGGGTAATCAATATTAGGAGTTACAACCATAGGAGTTACAACCATAGGAGTTACAAAATAAATTCTTAATTTGAAGATTTAATTGGGTGGTATAGGATTAAATATGAACTTAATGTGAAGCAAAATATGGTGTTAAATATGAAGTGAATATTAAAAGTTAATTGGGTAGTCAATGTTAGGAGTTACAAGAATGAAGGTTTAATTTGGAGATTTAATTGGGTTATATAGGTCAAAATATGAATGGGTAGTCAATGTTAGGAGTTACAAAAATGAAGGTTTAATTTGGAGATTTAATTGGGTTATACAGGTCAAAATATGAATTTAATATGAAGCAAAATATGATATTATTATGAAGCATTTAGTGCTCTCAAAAAGCTAAAATTATAGGTTAGTAAGATACTCACTTATTTGTTATTATTATTTTAGATTCGATTGACAATATTGGTAAAAAAAAAAAAAGTAAAGTATAATCATATTCACCCCTTCATTGATCTAGTTCCTTTCTTGCAAAAAAGATTCAACCTAAAATAAGAAAAAGTTATTATATACAATCCCAATATAAAAAATATATATTCACTTTCCTAATTATAAATTGGAACATATCTTATATATTATGAATCGACTCAATTTTGTCTAGGTGCGATGTGATCTAATCGAATATAATTATTATTTTGCATAAATATTATCATTTTAAATGAAATTTTTTTTTTACCGAATATGACAAATATATTTCCCTTCTAAAATATATCCATAAGATTACACTCCTTGTAATATAAATATCCATTATTTGGAATCAAACCCTTCAAGAAAAACTTCAGAATTGCACCTTAAGTAAATTACAAACAAAAATAAGTATTCAACTTTCGACCATGACAACACTGCGAGGAAATATGCAAATCACAATGCTTTTAATTTTTTTTACTTTCATAGCTTTGACTATGCATTTGACCACTTCCGCAGGTACATAAAACAATTTTTTTTATCTTTTAGTTTTTATTTTTTTTACAATTTTTCATTACCTTTTCTCTTATATCATTCTATTTATTATTCAAATCATATCATGATACATAAGGCAGTTGAATAGAGCTTGACTTTTCAATTTTAAGCAAATAAAGTCTTTCTTAGAGACTTAGGTCTGTTTGGCAAGTATGGAAGATTATTTTGACAGATTATTATTTTTAATAATCTCTCAATAATCTGATATGTTGCAAATTAATATTATGATTTCAGTCACATGTAAAATTTAAATTTGTGCTTCAGTTATCCAAATTTTTTGAAAGGATGTCAATTATAGAATATAATTATTAACAAGTGGTCGAGGATCCTATTTTCTTTAATGTTTAACCTATTTTGTACAACTTTTCTTAACATTATAGTTTTTAATGTGTTAAATCCTGTAATTTATTTCTTCTAATAAGTAAGACAACCTAGACGATAAAAAAAGCATTGATAACATCTTGTATTAATCTTCTTGTTCCTAAAGTATCTATTAAGTTTTATTTTATCATAAATAACAGATGATTCATGCATTGTTCAGTGTCTAAAGACATGTACGTATCCGGAGAGTTTATGTCATGTAAAATGTGAATCTCAATGTGAATTAAGTTTATCGTCCACCAAAGGTTTCTCCGCGACACGTAAGTATACTTGTATAATCATACAACCATGTTATCTATACTATATTATATTTACGTATTTTTATATTATTATTTGATATAATAGAACGAAATCATTATATCTAGTTGATATATTATTGACTTGTTATTGAAAATTTAAATTTAAAATTGCATTAATTCCAATTCCAATGTATATTATTTGTGGCCGAATCATCTAATTGTTTATGTAAAATTTTGAACATAAAATTGACCGCGAGAGTGCAATGCAAAAATAGATTGTAAGTTCACAATAGTTAAGTGAGACTTTATATATATATAGAGCTTGACCGTTAGATCGCTAAATAGATGGCTGAGATTAGACGATATTAAAGGATTAAAAAAAATTATGTTATTAATGGAAGAAGATTCGTCGGACCTGAATCTATATATTCGGCGGTATAGTCACATATATTCGGTGGTATACTCACATATATTCGGTGTTTACACGTTCACACGATAAGAGTTGTTTACATATGAGTCAAGAATATATATTATCATTTACTATTACATTAAATTTAATTTGGGATTTATTTTTGTTTTGACTAACATAGATATCAACAATGCGGTCATAGGTGGTCCTGGTTGTGAGGGGTGTCGTTAAAATAAGTATGTTTACCAATTAAACTATATAATGACAAATATATTTTGTTTTACCAACATAAATAACTAATTGTTTAAATTATAAACTACAATTTTAGTATATTGCAGATTAACTTTTGTTTTTTTTTTGTATTTGATTATTTATATAGGTACCAACAAAAAGTGATCAACGATGTGAAAAAGTACGTGTTAGAGTGGAATGCTTGAACACCGGAAGAACAAGCTATAACTAAAATAATAATAAAATATTTAATTGTTAGTTGATATTATATATATAAATTATTACTCAAAATGATATTAAAATTTGTCTGCAATTGTGATCCACTTTTTTTTTTTTTTTTTTTTTCCTTTCTTTCTTTCTTTTTAATAGTATCTCTCTTTTTTAATCAATGTAGATACATCATGATCATCACATGATTTAATTGATGTACTAAAATTATTAAATAAAAAAAAAATATAACTAAACATAATATAAGATATAAACATTGAACTCAAAATAATACCAACACTAAATATTAATGATTACAATACAAATTATCAACGTATTTAACAAAAAATTTTTTTTTTTTTAAAGTTTTCGTGACAACAAGTTTTTTTTATAAGGCATAAAAATACACGATTAAGGGTGTGATATGGATTTAATTTTAATAAAAATAATTAACATAATCTAGTGTGTTAACAAGCCTAAATTAAGTTAAATGTATTAAATTGATACTAAATTTATAGTGTTATTACTTGTTTAATATGTTACACTAACTATTAATTTATAATCATAATTATATAAGGTTAACTTAATTTACTTGTTTAATATTTGAAAAATTTTTGATAGGATAATCATTGAGTTATAAAATTGAAAAGCTAGTTTTTTAATATTTTGGTTTTTATCCTCAACTTAAAAAGAAATTTTTCTTAAAAAAATAAATACGATCTTCTCTTTTCTATTTTTTTTTTGGAATTTTTCATTAAAAGTATATTGTACGAGAAAATATTCAAAAATTTTTTTAGAACTTTAGGTGGGAAGAAAATATGGAGATTAGTTATCCGTTTTATAACTCAGATAGGTTATTTGTTTAAAAAAAATCACCCTTTAATATATTGTACTAATCATCAAATAGTATAATTAGTGTAATATATTTAAAAAAATAAAAACGTGTTAAATAAGTTTAGTTTGAATTTAAAGAAGGCTAACTTAATTTAGTCTTTTTAACATATTAAATAATGTTAATCTATTAAAAAAAAAGTTCACATCACATACCTAATCTTATTTTTTTAAATCGTAAAAAATCGATTATCACGGCATTCAATCTCAGTGTTGATGCGGGGTTGAAGTCACGATTGCTTGATATAGAATAAAAGTCCGTGAAACTGTGTCAAAGAACAAATCTCGGTGGAGAATCTCAAACGAGATTCTTCTTTTGGCCGATATTTTGGTAACTTTGAAACCAAAGAACGTGAGTTTGATGGAATAATAATAATAGATAGATGATTTATGCAATGAAATATGTGGAAATATAGGAAGATACAAACCAAAATATTCTCCCAAAAAACCTTGACAAATTATGTGTCAAAACCCCTTAACAAAGAGCTTACTTAACCCTCACTTTTTTAACCTTCCACAAACCTTATAAGTAAGACAAACACAAAGAGGTACTAGAATTACCAGGAGCGCCAATCTTTAAAAAGATTAACACACACAAGCACAATCTAGCAATCACTCACAACGATTCAATCAAAGACTCTCTCTTTTGATTGAATAGATGAATAAAACACTAACTCCGTGAACGAAGCAGGGAGTTCACACAATATAGTGGAAATAATAATCAAATTTTGTCTACTTAATAATCTCCCCTTCCAAGACTATTTATAGGGAAGATTTTAAGAAAAGATAAGATCTACAACTAAAAGATAATCCTAAAAGATAGGATCAATAAATACCTTTAAGAATGTTTAAGAGTTTTAAAGGTATTAAAATAATAAAAATATCTATAAATAATAAGATCACGGTTGTATCTTATAACTCTCGACAAAAGTCAAATCTCGGTCAATATTTATGAAAATCTTGGACGAGATTTTGGTATCTAAGGCCGAGGTTTTTAATCTGGAGCTCTTCTTTTATTCTAGCCACCTTCTATGCTTGTTGAATCTTCTTGGTCGTTGTTTGAACCTTCCAAACAATGTCACTAGAGGAGACCTATGTGAGTAAGGTCTCTTTGAGCGTACATGTTGTCAACAAGCTAGTAACTTCCTCATGGATGACCTTTGCTCTTGTTCTAATGATGACTCCTTCCATAGCGGGACTTAAGGATGGTGTGACTATTTATCCTTCAATGCCTTAGACCTTGATATAGTAGTTGATAATTGAGGTAGTGTTGGGATGGTTCCTCATCAAGTGTATTCAACCTTAAAAGATATGTCTAACATACCTAACTTTTGCTTCAGAATGGACCGTTGAACACACTATTAAAGCAGGAAAAAACTCATTCTAATATCATAACATTTTGAGCAACCTTGTTAGAGTATGGACCTATTGACCTAGTATACGTTGGGTTTATCCTTTATTTGTTAGTTTATCTTTTAATCTTATCTTTTAGTATTAGTTTATTATTTTATCTCTTTATATTTTCCTATATAAACATTGTTTGATCAATGAAATAAACAACTTTCGATTCACAAATCTCTTCATGGTATCAGAGCACTTTCCTTAACCTACGCTTCCGCATAAAACAAAAACCCTAGTTGCGCCGTCATCACGACGGTGATGGCGGCGGTATCACGTGAGACTTTGGCCGTGGTATCAGAGTATACTTTGTCCGTGGTATCAGAAAATACTTTGCCCTCTATTTTTCATCCTAAACACAAAACCTACTTAAACCCAAAACTTACCTTAGAGCGCTAATCTACCTGCGTCCTAGGACCCTAGGACGCTAATCAACCTGCGTCTTAGGGCCCAAAACTTACGTTAGGGTGCTAATCTACCTGCGTACTAGGACCCTAGTCATATGGACCAAAACTTACCTTAGGACGCTAATCTACCTGCGTCCTAGGACCCTAGACGCTAATCAACCTGCATCCAAGGGCCCAAAACTTACCTTAGGGTGCTAATTTACCTACGTCCTAGGACACTAATCAACCTGCGTCTTAGGGCCCAAAACTTACCTTAGGGCGCTAATCTACATGCGTCTTAGGACCCTAGACGCTAATCAACCTGCGTCCTACGGCCCAAAACTTACCCGAAGACTGATGATGAAGGAAGTTAGTTACATCAAGCCGCTCTTCTTCAAATTTTCTACTTCAAGCTTGGAGTTGTTGGATCACACCTCCATGTTGAGGGGGAGTGTTAGAGTATGGGCCTATGGGCCTAGTATATTGACCTAGTATACGTTGGGCTTATCCTTTATTTGTTAGTTTATCTTTTGATTTTATCTTTTAGTATTAGTTTATTATTTTATCTCTTTATATTTCCTTATATAAACATTGTTTGATCTATGAAATAAACAGCTTTCGATTCACAAATCTCTTCAAACCTTAACAAGGTTGGGTTATTACCTGGATGCATTAAGGTTGGATTTATTTTTATTTTATTTGAAAAGAAGACTTAGATTATGTATCTACCGGGATGTATATTGTCCTAAAAGGTTGATAGCATAATATGTCCAAACTTCATTATTACAAATTTGTTCAAAAGTATTTCATTTTAGATCACTGGGATTTCCTTGTAACTTAAATATGAGATTTGTTTTAAGCTTTAATTTTTTTTGTTAGGAGATCATATAATGAATTTGTTGTCACACTAATTGTATTGTTGTCAAAATTCAAAAATCAGATATAACATAATATCAAAGCTTATGATAATTGTAATGCCCCCAAAATGAGGATAACGTTACAACGCTAGGAGCTCGGACATGGACTCGTTAAGGCTGTGTAAAGAAGAGATAAAACTAGGCATGCAAGTTTGTCAACAACAGAGGTATGAAAACCAATTGTCATCCATGATCTCAAACACAAAGGATTCAACAACAATAACATCATCCGGATCAAACTTGAGGCGAACGACATCAAAGTTTATAAACACAAACCACCAACTCAAAAGACATAAAACAAAAGTTAGGAACAAGTCCTAGAGAACCACAAAGTCATCCAAGCTCAACCTCAAAACATAGACTCCCACTAGGATGCCCGACCTCCGTGCTCTTGAACTCATCATGTACCTAATTATGCCAAAACATGATCATACCCTCCGTTAGTCTTCCACATAGACTAAGCCGATACATAAAAATATAATATATGAACGGAAAAGTGTAAAATCATATATGATATTCACATGATTGTGTATAAAAAATACTCAAAAGAATTCAAATTATCATGCATCAAATATGATGTAACAACCGGAGTTTTTATTCCGGTGTTACGTAGTGAGTCATCGCGGCCGTACCCCACAATCGCGTAAGTTTGCCTACCAGCGGGTGCACCCTGTAGTCGCGCCGCCGCGGTCGTGACCAAGTCTTGCCGCAGTCATGGTAAGATAACAGATCCGCCCGATCATTTGTAATCGTCGTAATCTTTCGCTTTCCTTTCTTGAACCCGATCTCCTTCTCCTCTTATACCCAATTCAGACCTTGTTGCGGTCGCGCCCGCCCCTTGTTGCTGCAGTTGCGCCTCATCCCCGCGGTTGCGCTGACTCTTCCTTCCGCGATCACGCCTCTTTGTTCCGCAGTCGCGTTTTTTCTCCAGAAAGTACCAAGTTTAATATGTTTTTTCCTATCTCGTTGTTAAGGTTGTTACTAGTTAGTATCATGTTAGGATGAAACCTAGCAAAAATAGAGTGAATCCCAATTAGTGGGGTTGAATGGATGATTCTTGAGGACTTAGGATAAGTTATTGGGATAGAATAATGACGAGTCATGGTTGACCTAAGAGTTAAAGACTTCTAGTTAATCGATGGATGATTGACCCACGTGTCCTTTTATCAAGCGGTGGAGTTTATTCCTGCAGGACTGAGAGTGTTGATAGTTGAGATTACCTTTATACAAGTAAGTCCCTTGGGCTTACTTAGCTGACTTTTTGTGTGTTAGCATGATCTGTGATAGTGGCGTTTGTATTGAGTGTTTAATAACGATAACCTGAGTAGGACGGCCTTTATTGAGTTTGTTCTTACGTGACTAAGAGTGTTGATAGCTGAGATTACCTTGATACAGGTAAGTCCCTTGAACTTACTTAGTTGACTTTCTGCGTGTTAGCATGATTTGTGATAGTGGCGTTTGTATTGAGTGTTTAATAATGATAACTTGAGTAGGACGGCCTTTATTGTAATGTGGCTCAATTCAAGTGTATGTATAATGGGTGGTGACATCACTGTCCAGTTGTGACATGAGATTGAGAGGTTCTCTACGACTAGCCTAAAAAGGTACATGGTGAGGTGCATCGGATCCAGTCTCGTTGATACACGGGGACAGAGGCGAAGTTCCGGAAATCCTCATGTCACAACCTAAGTTGAATTAGAAAGTGTATGACATAATACAAGATAATAAATGAACTTTTGTGTAAGCATGATATATGTTTTATATATGCAATGACGTGTGTGTGTGTGCAGTTATAGTTATTCTAATATGTAGGTTGTTGTTCGCCACTTAGCGTGCGTGCAAATAAGCTTTAAATTTATAAAACTAGAAATCAAGCAAGCGAACCCGCAGTGTACGGATCGATATAGTTGAGCAAGAATTTCAGAGTATCGAACACAGGGATTTGGGGGGTTAAATCCAGTTATAGATTATCAAGCAAGTAAATGTATGAAACTTTTCAAATTATCGGGAAAACAACAATCCTAAAGATCCAGGAATCCGGCTGTGGCAATCGATTCAAGATATACTAAAGATATAAGGACAGAGTTGAGGTATGCAAAGGTATACGAATGTAAGGTAATCGTACGGTGAAGTTCCAAAAACCTTATATGACCCACCTACAAAACACTCTCTATAAAGGTTGTTGAGGCTTCAATATAGAAAAGATCTAAAGGTAAGTATTAAAGTCAAATACCTAAACTTGTAACCCAAGGATCAAGACTAACTAAACCGATTAAGCTTGTGACACTCACAATCGAGGTAGAGGTTGTTGAGGCTTCACTACCACCTAGAAAAGGCAAGCCAAGACTAAGTTAAAGCAAATCTTTAACTTTGGATTAAAGTAAAAGCAAGTTCGTAAACTGACACAAAATTACGGGTAGTTCTTGAGTTCCACGGTCGTGGAAGCTCAAGAACAGACCGTGGATTAGGTTCGTCGGCGATTCTCTCTAACTCTCAGGGTCCAATCTGTTTACGATCGATCTATCATCATCTAAGCCACAACTATCAACCCTTCACCTTAGAATTGCTAGAGGGTTTTAGCCAACAATAGTCATATTGATATCAAATTCAAGGATTAAAAGATTGAAAGATGAAAACTTCCGAAAACCTTCAATAAACCTTTAGTCAATCTCAAATTCCACAAATATCAACGATAATGCAATTCAGATTCGGAATAAACACAAACAAGTAACTATCTAGATAAGAACGAAGAACGGGATGTCAATCCGTCTTCTAATCAAACCTAGAATCAAAGACATAACTTCCGCCACGAACGTTCTTCCAAATCTTCAACTCTTCCGTCAATCCGGAAATCTCAATAGCAAAGCGCAAATCTCTCAATCACAATCTCCGCAAAAGCGTAAAACTAGGGTAAGCCGAAGCGTAAGCGAAGATGAGCCTAAGAAGAGGTGACGGAATCTCTCTTCTTCCGTCCTTTTATAGGGTAAGATAAAATATTGGCCCGGCCCATTGCGTAGAAGATCGTGGCTTCAAAGTATGCGTTAAAAGATCGCCAAGATCACGGTCGTGGAAGGGTTCCACGCACGTAATTTAGAGCGTGGAATGTGGTCACGGTTTGTCACGACCCTCCACTGCCGTGTAAGTTGCTGGAATGCATCACGCCTCTCTTGCCAAGGTTCCACGGCCGTGGACTTGAAAGTGGAATCTAGTACGACCGTATTTTAGAGCGTGGTTTAGAGGTAGTTCGTGATTTTCCTTAGCCTCGTGCTATTCTTCAAGTTAGCACCATCCTTAGCTCCTAGAGATGTCCTCCATCCTTGGACATGCTCAATCAAACTCCATTCTCTCTCAATCCGTTCGGAATTAGCTCTAAATCGCCTACAATCAACACAAAGCTTATGTAGACCTCTATATCGACAAAATAGATAAACTAACTCACAAATACTTCAATGCTTTATCAATGACTATCAATATGGATGAAATACACTTAGAAAACGTGCCTAAAATATCACAATATTTCATGCTAACAAATAACCCCATACTTGCCACTTGCTTGTCCCTAAGCAAGGTCTTTAAAAAGCTTTAAAACTTAAGTTAGAATTTAAAAAGCTTTAAAACTTAAGTTAGAATGAAATATGTGTACCTTCTCAATCAAAACTTCCTTTGGATGAATGTGCCTTCTAATCAATAGATCATTCTCAAATCTTGCTTCATTCGTTTATAAGACTTTCATATACATAATCAAAGAGTAAAGAGTAAAGAAAGCTCACGAACTAATTAAACTTCCATGTAAACATCATAACCTTCAAACATTATCAAAATCAATCATAAGAAACTTCAATTTAGATCACCAAGCCATATAACACTCTTTTGATCTTAAGGATTTCCAAATAAGGTCTAGAATGTGGAAAGGGAATGAAAACTTTAAGGAATGTGGTGCATGAATCCGGGAAAGTGGACAACTACTCTTTTCTTCTTCTCTTGCGGTTTCCGCAACACTTTCAACTTAGAGCTTCGCTCTCTTCTTTTCATTTTTCGACTTTACTTTTAGAGTTATGGATAGAGGTGCACAAAAACCGAAGCCTAGGAGATTGGCGTTTCTCAATTTTTATAAGATGCCTCAAACCCTTAGCGCACATACCATAATCCGTTAGGAATATCGCTCAATCCGACTTTGGCAAGACACAAACACCCGGCTATGTGAATGGTGCCGAGTTACTCATCGTCATGATTGACTTCCCCAAACCTATAATTTCTTTCTATTCCTTTGGATGCAAAGTATTGCTTTCATGGCCCTCCCACATCAAACATGCCTTTTTCATTCAACTCCTCCAAATTCCCGGATAGGTAAGGGAGGTCATTATTTCAATGAGGGGCTAAATGATCAAAGAAAGAAGAAAGAAAATCGAATTGCCTTAATCATCTCAAAAAGAAGCATAAGAACTTATTATGTGATTTCAACCTTAATTCCTCAACATGATTTAAGTAACATTCATCACATTATGAAATTTGCAAAAGAGGGGTAATCAATTCACTCAATTTATTTTCAATTCACTATTCGTTTAAGTATGCGATTGTCATCAAAACTCAATTCACAAGTGGTGATTATCATAGAAATCATCTCTATCATTAGAAGCACAAAATTTTAAAAATTTTTCAAATTTTTATGGGTTTTTCAAATTCTTTTTCATGCAATGCAATAATGAAACTTGTAGCAATAGAATGAAACATGCAAGATAGTCTCGATAAGCATACAAAGTGATTAAGAGTTATTACAAACTATTAGTCACACCCCACCCCATACTTGGAACAAACATTGTCCCTAATGTTCAAAGAAAAGAAAAAGAAGAAAAGAAAGAAAGAAAAAGAACTCACAAAACGGTAGTGGAGTGGCTAAAACTGTCGATCATGCAAGTCATCACTGCGGCGCTGGTGGAGGTGGAAACGGTGAGAAGCTAGGATCATAGTACCGCCCGAACTGCTGGCGGTAGACGTCTCTCATCATGTGGTCAAGGTCATCAACTCGTACATCCCTCGCGTCAGCACGAATCTCCAAAGCTCCAACCCTGTCGGAAAGGTCGGTAGCCCACTGTGGCAATTGCTCGTACCAGCCAGGCGGCTGGTTGTACCATGCCGGCGCATCTGAAGGTGCTGGTACTGGTGGCGGTGGCGGCTGTGTAGACCATGGTGGTGGAGCTCCGTACCACGCAGGAGGGGCCTCCATCCAAGTGGGCCTCTCGCTGACACTGGCACGGCGAGAGGATGATCCTGAAGCTCTAGCGGGACGTGGAGAACATCTAGGTATGGTGGGAATTGCGTCCAGCTGATCCGGGAATGTGCCAAAGTCCTGCTCAGCTCCTCCTCCTCGTCCCTCATACTCATCTCCTCCTCTCATCTCCTCCTCCTCTACTACAGATGGTGGTGGGACATATGGAGGGGCTACAATCCTGTTCGCATGCATAGCAGCGAACGTCGCCTTCCAGTTATGGCGTCCAGCCATAATGGAATACTCTGGGAGCCACTCAATACCTCTCCCTGTCCTACTCTCCCATGGCATAGCAGCGTAAGTTGGACCTCTATGGGTAGGGAAGATGATGCCTCTGGTCATGAGGCTATGGAGTCCTAGGGGTACAGCAGCGATGCGTGTGCAAGCAGAAAAATCTACCCCTAGCTGTCGAGCAAGGTGGGTGACCATCCCACCATATCCAATATTGCCTGCCCTCTTATTCTTTAGCTTGCTCATGGTAGCAGCGAAGAGGGTGGCACAGTCAGCAGGCCGTCCATATAACATGCAGTGAAGAAGAAAGAGCTCATCTGTTTTAATCTTTTGAGGTGTCTCCGTCCTAGGGAAGAGACACTCAGAAAGTACCCTATAAGCTATCTTCAAGGCTAGATGGTACATCAATCTAGCCTTGGTGTCAGCTGGCTGCCAGCGGTCCTCGCTGGCATACACCATAGCAACCTCCTCCCAGAAATCCTTGGCGTAAACGCCGCTGGGGAAACGACCATTGAAGGTCTCATGGAACCCAAAGAAGGCTCCAAACTCCCTAATGGATTACTCATAATCTCTTTCCATCAGCCGGAAAGAGACAGTCCTATCAACGTGACTGTGCTGGAACGAGACCACAAACTCCCTAGCGATCTCCTCATAAGCATCTTCTCGAATAGCCGAGAAGATGACAAGACCGGCTCTATCTAAAAGCCAAGTAAGATCCCCTATCACATGGAGAGGCTCTAACTCCTCTAGCAGCAGGTATCTAGGCCCTATAACAGCTCTCTTCTCGATCCTCTCTAAGGCATCGAGATGATCCTCATGAATGGTAGGGATCCTAGGGCGAGGAGGTGATGGTGATGAAGGTGATGATGGAGGTGAAGGGGATGAAGGTGGTGGTGCTCTAGAAGAGGAAGAGGGGTTGCCCTTCCTTTTCTTACTCTTATCTTTGTCTTTGTTCTTGTCCTTATTCCTACCGGACACTCTCCTCACAAAATCCATTTTCTGGTGAAAATCACGGTTTGTTCTTGAGATTCCACGGCCGTGGAACTGCCAGCAACCGTGATTCTTCTCGACTTTTCGCAAACCTCAACAAAATTTCACCAAATTTCACAGCAGCAGTCCTAGACTAATTCTCTTCCAATTCCAATTAGTTATTCCTAAAAAATCTAACAATTTCAAGACTGAATCGACAAAGATAGAGAAAAGCAAAAAAACCTAGGTTTTCGGATTTTCAAATCCGAATTCTGCCTTCCTCGGTGATTTGCCGCTCGAATTGTTGCTTGGATCTTGTTGGTGATCGGATTTTCTTCAGTTTAGGTCAAAGAATTGTTAAAAACGATTAACGAACGAAGATTTGAGGTGAGAGGAGGGATTTCGGCGTTTTTGGGCGTGGAATGGGTTATGGTGTTGTGTTTTGTGAAGAAACGTGGTTTATATAGTGGCCGTAAAAATTTTTGAAAATCACGGTCTGTCGGGGGTTCCACGGCCGTGGAAATGTACGGAACCGTGGTTTTGGTGATTTTTCAAAGGCTTTTGTAAAATACGGTCTCAGAGGGTTCCACGACCGTGGTTTAGGCCGTGGAACTCTCTGTAATGCTCCAAAGTCCAAGTTTCGTCACTTTTCTTCAAACTTACTCTTCTCCTTTCTTTTCCCACTGTTCCTACATCCAAAAACACGAACATACCGGAGGTATCGAAGGCAAAACAAAGCAAAAACGTCTAAACTAAGCTAATCTATGAATCAAAAACGAAAATATAAATGCAATACCTTGGGTTGCCTCCCAAGAAGCGCTTTGTTTAAGGTCCGTAGCTAGACCAAATTCGCACTTATTCGAGTGCAGTGGGCGCGAACTCTTCCGCTTGGAGTTTCGGTGTATACTTCTTGAGTCGTTGACCGTTCACCTTAAAGCTTCCGCCCGCTTCACCCCATACTTCAACTGCGCCATGGGGAAAAATACGCTTAATTAGAAAAGGTCCGGTCCAATGAGATTTAAGCTTACCTGGAAAGAGACGAAGCCTTGAATTGAAGAGGAGAACTTGATCTCCTTCTTTGAAGTCCTTTGGAATGATATGCTTATCATGCCAACGCTTTGCTCTCTCCTTATAGATCTTGGCGTTCTCATAGGCGTTCAAGCGGAGTTCTTCAAGCTCATTAAGGTCCAAGAGACGCTTCTCTCCCGCATCCTTCATGCTGAAGTTTAACCACTTGATGGCCCAAAACGCCTTATGCTCTAACTCTACCGGTAAATGACAAGACTTCCCATACACAAGGTTGTATGGTGTGGTTCCTATGGGGGTCTTGTACGCAGTCCGGTACGCCCATAATGCATCATCAAGCTTCAAGGACCAATCCTTCCTTGTCCTTGAAACCGTCTTCTCTAGGATTCCTTTGAACGTCCGGTTTGAGATCTCAACTTGTCCACTAGTTTGTGGATGATAAGGGGTGGCGATCTTGTGAGTCACCCCATACTTAGCTAGAAGAGCTTCAAAGCGCCGGGCAATGAAGTGAGAACCTCCATCACTAATGATAGTCCTTGGTGTCCCAAATCGTGGGAAGATGGTCTTGTTAAAGAACTTAACCACTACCATGGCATCATTGGTGGGAGAGGCAATTGCTTCCACCCATCTAGAAACATAATCTACCGCTAAGAGTATGTATTGGTTTCCACAAGACGATGGGAACGGTCCCATGAAGTCTACTCTCCAAACGTTGAAAATCTCCACCTCTTGGATGTTATTGAGAGGCATCTCATTCCTCCTAGAGATATTCCCTGTTCTTTGACAAGCATCGCAACAGGAAACAAATGTTTGCACATCTTTAAATAGTGTAGGCCAAAAGAATCCAGATTGCAATACCTTAGTGATAGCATGAGTTATAGTCTATATTTTGGGGTTTGTTTGGACGTTTTATCTTTCATAATCTGCATATTTGTATGTATGTTATGTGATTATATTACCATTTCATCTACCTTTGCGAGAATCGAGGTCTACACCTAGTTTTGTTGTAATCGTAGGTAAAATGGCACGTTTTGCATCGAAAAGGAGCAAAAGGAGCTATGGAGTCATTGGAGCTACATTGAGGAACATAAGGAACCATCCAGGAAGCATAGCCATGGATTAAAGATTTACTTTGGACCAGTTTTGAGAGATTTCACATTCAGTTGTGACTCACCTCGGTTGACCACAGATTCATCTCGACCGAGGTGATCCAGGGAAGTCGACTCGACCGAGGCGAATACCTAGGACGCGGCGAGAATATTTTATTCTTGGCTGAGATCTTTTATCTTTGGAAAATGATCTTATATTTTTGGGCTTGGCTCCTGGAAGGAAAAAGATATTATAGATCATATATTTTACCTATTTTTATGGGAAGAAATCTTTCTAAGATATCTTATCTTTGGAGGGTTATTTTCCTATAAAAAGGGTCGGATTTCCCACAAATCCGACACCCGCTATCATCCGCTTACGGTTGGACATCGTGCTTAGACACCCGCTATCATCCGCATATAGCTGGAAATCTCGCTTACACCTATTGTACGCAGCAGCCATACTCCAGTTGGGAGATTTGAAGAACCTTTTTGAAGGTTGAAGGAAGATTGAAGATTGTAGCTTTCATAGCTTTTGGAAGGTTTTCTTGTAAGATTACCTTAGATTCTCTTCCTTGTTGTCTTGCTTGTTGGATTTATATCCGAGGAACACTTTGTTGTGATATTTGATTCAGTTATTGAAGTCTTTTCATTAAATTCTTCTTGTTCAAATATTCACCTTCTTCCCATATATTTGATTATTGCTTTCATGATGATGAGTGGCTAATTTCTTTGTGTGATTCTAGGGTGATTGGCTGAAGGTTGTGGGAAAAACAATGATAGAATAATCTTAGATTCCAGTAGGACCTTGAAAGTTCGAGTCTTTAACCTTAACCCCAAGCATCTCGCTCAGTCGATGAACATCTCGGCCGGGGTGGAATTTGGCTGACCGAGGTGACTTATCTGATCCGAAACTGAGAGTTAAGTGTTAGAGTTTGCCAAATCCTATTCTTATTACACCTTTCCTGGTCCAATGCAAGCTTAGGATGAGACTTACCTGGTAATTCCTTTGTTTGTTTACCTAAGATCATAAGTGTAGGTAATAAAGGTTTATCCTTTATTGGGGTTTGAGTGTGCTTGCATCCCATCTTTGTGAGTTAGCCTGAGACTTACCCGGTAAAGGTTGATTCTATTCCCTTAGATGGTGTGTTAGTTTGAGGTTATAGTTCTTTATCTTAATTCCTTGAGACTTACCCGGTAATAGGATTTACGGTTTGGGATTAGTGAGTAGTGAGACTTACCCGGTGATCTATTCCACTTTAGTAACACCTTCCCCATGCAAAAACCTCAGCTTTGTCCGCTTATCTTTAGATCTTGAGTTGGAACCACAACTAGATGCTTTAATCCCTAGAATTGCATATTTGCTTTATTGACTTCCTTATCATCTTTGATTGTTTTGATCACCTCTTGTGGTTAGTATTTACACATAAGCATACCGTGATTGGACTTTGTTTCACTAAGTCCCTGTGATCGACCCCTGGAATTCCTTGCTTTTTACTACGATTGACCCATACACTGCGGGTTCGCATCCTTGTTTTAAGCTTACATCTAGGGTTATAAATTTAAAGCTTGCACACACCGTTTGGAGCGAACACTTAGTGCTAGTCTTGTTCGAACTAGCGTGTCCTCCACATGGTAGTGAATGACAATGGCGGATGACGCTTTGCATCTCATCTTCCGGCACACATTGCCGAATAATGCCATCCGGACCTCTCTTAAAGAGGAGAGGTTCATTCCAAAAGTACTCCCGAACATCCTTAAAGAACTTCTTTCTTTGTGCGTAGGATAATCCGGGCGGTATCTCCTAACAAACCAAATAGTTAACAAAATCAGCAAACCATAGTTCGTTACCTTTGGAGATCACA
The DNA here is from genome assembly GCA_033239125.1 of Fagopyrum homotropicum. Lineage (NCBI taxonomy): Eukaryota > Viridiplantae > Streptophyta > Magnoliopsida > Caryophyllales > Polygonaceae > Fagopyrum > Fagopyrum homotropicum. The sequence goes on from BSWB01000002.1 coordinate 13,828,996, forward strand.
TCGATGCACTCCTCTATAATGTGTAAATGCTCGTCCGGGAAGGAGTCATCTATAGGTAGGTGGTCGTCATCTAGATGTGTTAGGCGAGTCAAATGATCCGCAACAGAATTTTCCGAACCCTTCTTGTCGCGGATCTCTAGATCGAATTCTTGTAGGAGAAGAATCCATCTAATTAGCCTTGGCTTCGCATCCTTCTTTGCAAGGAGATACCGGATCGCAGCATGATCCGTGTATACAATCACCTTTGCACCTACAAGATAAGAGCGAAATTTGTCAATAGCATAAACAATGGCTAAAAATTCCTTTTCCGTAGTGGCGTAGTTGAGCTGCGTTTCATCTAGCGTCTTGCTAGCGTAGTATATGGCATGGGTTCGTCCTTCTTTCCTTTGCCCAAGAACAACTCCTATAGCTACGTCACTTGCATCGCACATAACCTCAAAGGGAAGATTCCAATCCGGAGGTTGGATAATAGGAGCTGAAATTAGAGCTTCCCGAATCATGTTAAACGCATCCAAGCATTCCTGCAAAAACTCAAAAACTCCATCCTTCATCAATAGATTAGTTAGCGGCTTTGATATTTTAGAGAAATCCTTTATGAAGCGTCTATAGAATCCAGCATGTCCTAGAAAACTTCTTATCCCTTTCACCGAAGTTGGGGGAGGAAGCTTCTCTATAGTCTCTATTTTCGCTTTATCCACCTCGATCCCTCTACTAGAGATTAGGTGTCCTAATACAATGCCTTCTTTAACCATAAATTGACACTTCTCCCAATTAAGAACTAGGTTAGTGTCTTCGCACCTTTGTAACACAAGAGCAAGGTTAGAAAGACAATTGTCAAAAGAGGAACCATAAACGGAGAAGTCATCCATAAAAAGCCCGAACGGCATCCTCTTATAAGCAAACATACCCCACGGGCACGTGAACGTGGTCTTCTCTTGATCATCCGGGTGTATCGGAATCTGAAAGAAACCACTATAACCGTCAAGATAGCAAAAATGCGAATGTTGTGCTAACCTTTCAAGCATTTGATTGATGAATGGAAATGGGAAGTGATCCTTCCTTGTCGCATTGTTAAACTTGCGGTAGTCTATGCACATCCGCCATCCCGTTACGGTTCGAGTAGGAATGAGTTCGTTGTTTTTGTTGGTGATGACCGTCATTCCTCCCTTCTTTGGAACTACTTGAACCGGACTCACCCACTTGCTATCGCAGATAGGGTAGATGATACCTGCATCAAGAAGTTTAAGAATTTCCTTCTTGACAACCTCCTTCATGGTCGGGTTGAACCGCCTTTGAGGTTGTCTTGAAGTCCTAAAGTCCTCTTCCATTAATATCTTGTGCATGCATAGCGAAGGTTTTATTCCTACTAAGTCCTCTATAGTATATCCTAAAGCTTTTCTATGTTTCCTAAGGACAACCATGAGCTTACTATGTTCATCTATGGTTAAATTGGAACTAACAATTACCGGATAAGTAGAGTTAGGTCCTAGGAACGCGTACCTTAGATATGTAGGAAGTTGTTTCAACTCCATAGCTGCAGGAGTTTCCAATGGCTCTTGAGGAGCTTCCGATGCTTCCTTAGGAGTGTCTAAGGAAGTAGAAGGTGTTGGAGAAGAATCAAGAGAAGTTGAAGAAGAGGCACAATTGCCTTCGTCCACGGCCAAAATTAAGGTTTCTCTGTATCCTCCACGGCCGTGATTTTGGGCGTGGAAAGGAAATACGGTTGCTCTGTTCTCTCCACGACCGTGTAAGCCTCTGGAGTGCTCCACGCTTTTGTTGGTGAAGTCCACAGCCGTGGAATATAAGGTATAACCGTGGATTCTAACGTTTTCTGCCTCGTCGTGGAGTTTCTCAAACTCTTCTTCACACACTTCTTTTTGTGCATCTAAGGCTTCAATTGCCTGATTGCACTCCTCTTCTTCCCATATATCCATTAGACTCATAGCAATAACCTTTTGCAAAGGATCTTTGAAGAGAATAGCACTTACCTCCTCTCTAGACAACCCTTCTTCATCTTGGATATTGAATATATCCTCATCAAAGATTGGTTCCTTCACTAGAGTGGAAAGGACGAACTCTACCTTCTCTTCTCCTATGTCAAAGGCGAGTCTAGAATTCTTGCAATCGACTATGCAGCCGGATGTTGCAAGAAATGGTCTTCCGAGTATGATCGGGACCGGACTATCTGCAGGAATATCAAGCACAACAAAATCAATGGGTACAAAGAATTTACCTAGCTTGACTGGGACGTCTTCTACAATACCGACGGGACGAGTGATGGATCGATCCGCCATGTACAACGTCATCTTCACCGGTTTAGGGTCGCCTAAACCGATCTTCCTGTATAAGGCAAGCGGTATGATGCTCACGCTTGCTCCCAAGTCACATAGTGCATCATATGTGACATCTCCCACTCCTATGGGAATGCAAAATGACCCCGGATCCTTTAGCTTTGGGGGCATTTTCTCCTTCATGGTCTTGATGAGATCCGAAGAATCCGAACTCATCTTAACCTCTCCAAAATCTTCTAGCTTCCTCTTGTTGGAGAGGAGCTCCTTTAAGAACTTGCCATAAGCCGGCATACCTACAATAGCATCAATGAAAGGTATGTTAATATGCAATTTGCTCATGAGTTCTATGAACTTACCAAATTGTTTATCTAGACGCGCTCTTGCTCTAGATTGAGGGAATGGTAGGGGAGGTTTGTAAGCCGGAAAAGGAACGTAGACATCTTCCTTCTCTTTCCCCTTCTCTTTTTCTTTCTCAACGGAGACTTCAACAAACTTAGGTTGCAGATCGGTGGTTGTCACTCCGCTCCTAGTTGTGATTGCCATAACCCTTCCCTTTGGGTTGTCCTCCGTTTTTTCTGGAAGTTTCCCTTGATTCCTAGGAACTTCCTCCGCATGAGTAAACATTTGGTTTTCTAAAACCTTTTGGGCTTTATCTACCTTAGTTATGTGATCATCAACCTTGATGATGCGAGTCTCTAACCCTTGAAGCTTTCCCAAAATCGTCTCCAACATGGGATTGGGCTTCTCCTTCCCCGAAGTGTTTCCTCCATTAGATGTTTGCCCCTGGCTTTTCAAAGGAGTAGAAGAAGAGGAAGGTGGAGTTAGTGAATTTGAATTGGAAGGATAAGAATTACCAGAATTTTGTTGATTGGAGCGCCAATTGTTGTTGTTTGAACCCCTATTGTTGTTCCAATTGTTGTTCCGGTTGTTGTTGTTGTTATTCCAATTGTTTCGGTTATTGTTCCGGTTATTGTTGTTGTTGCAGTTTGTATTCTCACCACCGTTGTTGTTGTTGTTGCCCAAATAACCAACATCCTTTCCGTTTTGCTTTGGAAAGTTGGTCTTGATAGCTTCCTTCAACTCTTTAATCTCATTGTTGAGAGAAAAGATTTGAGATTGACCTTCATGTGTGAGCTTTGCTCCTTGCTCCACACGATTTCTCTCCACTTTTCGGTGAGAATACTTCTCTATGACTCGCGCTTTCTTCTCAATGAAGTCCCAAGCGTCATCTTCCCTCATGTCCATGAATGTACCACATGAGAGGGATTGGAGTTTGAATTGTGTCTCCACATCCAGCCCCTTATAATATATCTCCAAAAATGCTAGTTTGGATATGCCATGATGAGGGCAATCCAAGAGCAAATCCTGAAATCTTTCCCAAGATTGAAACAAACTCTCGTTAGATCTTATAAAAAATGCATTAATCTTACCTCTTAGTTCCGACGTTTTGGATGGCGGAAAGAACTTAGTGAGGAACTCCGCGGAAAGGTCTTCCCACGTGTCTAGTTTCCCACTAGGAAGAGCTTGATACCAAGACAATGCCTTCCCCTTCAAGGAGAAGAAGAAAGGTTTGAGCTTATAGTTGTTGGTAGTCGCGTTCTTCGGCTTCATCGTCTCCATCATACACTCAAAATTCTGTAGGTGTTGGTGTGGAGATTCAGCGCTTGTTCCGCCAAATTGGTTTTGGCGAACAAGAGTAATAACCTGCGGGTTGAAGCTAAACCCGGCATCATCAGTATCAAAGTTCACGCCCAAACGGCGTGGTTGTTATGTTGGATCCATCCTTTGGCCAAGAGTTCTCGGCTCATCATCCACACGTTCGACCCTTGCGTTCCTAGGTGGAACACGTCGGTTGGCAGCTGGCTGTGGAACGAATGGATTGACATTGATTTTCGGATCAATGTCCTCTAGTGGTGGCATGGAAGAGTCACTATCATCAGCGGATGAACGACTTCTAGCCGATCTTGATGACCTTCTTGAGGATTTCCTGCTATCCTTTCTCTTAAGGTCGCTTATTTCCATCCTCATTTGGAACATCATATCAGTTAGATCATCAACTTTAGATTGATGACGATCCATTTCCTCTCTACGAGTCTTCTCACTCCACTGGAGTTGAGCGTCCTTTTCCGCTAACTCTGTTTGGTAATCACGTTCTGCTTCTTCAGCCATTTTCTTTTCCTTACGCTTTCTCCTCAAAGTCCTCTCAAGCTCTTGATCAAGAGGTAAGAGGTCTTCATTATTCCTAGACCTGCGCATGCACTCGAAAAGATATCAAATAACAAGGGAAGAGCTCCCAAGCTCGACAACCAAAAACCGAATTCGGCCTAGACCAATTCCCCGGCAACGGCGCCAAAAACTTGTTCGCCACTTAGTGTGCGTGCAAATAAGCTTTAAATTTATAAAACTAGAAATCAAGCAAGCGAACCCGCAGTGTACGGATCGATATAGTTGAGCAAGAATTCCAAAGTATCGAACACAGGGATTTGGGGGGTTAAATCCAGTTATAGATTATCAAGCAAGTAAATGTATGAAGCTTTTCAAATTATTGGGAAAACAACAATCCTAAAGATCCAGGAATCCAGTTGTGGCAATCGATTCAAGATATACTAAAGATATAAGGACAGAGTTGAGGTATGCAAAGGTATACGAATGTAAGGTAATCGTACGGTGAAGTTCCAAAAACCTTATATGACCCACCTACAAAACACTCTCTATAAAGGTTGTTGAGGCTTCAATATAGAAAAGATCTAAAGGTAAGTATTAACGTCAAATACCTAAACTTGTAACCCAAGGATCAAGACTAACTAAACCGATTAAGGTTGTGACACTCACAATCGAGGTAGAGGTTGTTGAGGCTTCACTACCACCTAGAAAAGGCAAGCCAAGACTAAGTTAAAGCAAATCTTTAACTTTGGATTAAAGTAAAAGCAAGTTCGTAAACTGACACAAAATTACGGGTAGTTCTTGAGTTCCACGGTCGTGGAAGCTCAAGAACAGACCGTGGATTAGGTTCGTCGGCGATTCTCTCTAACTCTCAGGGTCCAATCTGTTTACGATCGATCTATCATCATCTAAGCCACAACTATCAACCCTTCACCTTAGAATTGCTAGAGGGTTTTAGCCAACAACAATCATATTGATATCAAATTCAAGGATTAAAAGATTGAAAGATGAAAGCTTCCGAAAACCTTCAATAAACCTTAAGTCAATCTCAAATCCACAAATATCAACGATAATGCAATTCAAATTCGGAATAAACACAAACAAGTAACTATCTAGATAAGAACGAAGAACGGGATGTCAATCCGTCTTCTAATCAAACCTAGAATCAAAGGCGTAACTTCCGCCACGAACGTTCTTCCAAATCTTCAACTCTTCCGTCAATCCGGAAATCTCAATAGCAAAGCGCAAATCTCTCAATCACAATCTCCGCAAAAGCGTAAAACTAGGGTAAGCCGAAGCGTAAGCGAAGATGAGCCTAAGAAGAGGTGACGGAATCTCTCTTCTTCCGTCCTTTTATAGGGTAAGATAAAATATTGGCCCGGCCCATTGCGTAGAAGATCGTGGCTTCAAAGTATGCGTTAAAAGATCGCCAAGATCACGGTCGTGGAAGGGTTCCACGCCCGTAATTTAGAGCGTGGAATGTGGTCACGGTTTGTCACGACCCTCCACGGCCGTGTAAGTTGCTGGAATGCATCACGCCTCTCTTGCCAAGGTTCCACGGCCGTGGACTTGAACGTGGAATCTAGTACGGCCGTATTTTAGAGCGTGGTTTAGAGGTAGTTCGTGATTTTCCTTAGCCTCGTGTTATTCTTCAAGTTAGCACCATCCTTAGCTCCTAGAGATGTCCTCAATCCTTGGACATGCTCAATCAAACTCCATTCTCTCTCAATCCGTTCGGAATTATCTCTAAATCGCCTACAATCAACACAAAGCTTATGTATACCTCTATATCGACAAAATAGATAAACTAACTCACAAATACTTCAATGCTTTATCAATGACTATCAATATGGATGAAATACACTTAGAAAACGTGCCTAAAATATCACAATATTTCATGCTAACAGTTGTTAACTAACGATTTATCCGTAGTTGTAGATGTCTTGCAAGATAGGGACGTTGCCGAGTGATCTAGACGGAGTGGTCATCCGGGTTCTCGTACATTATAGGATGTGGTGTTGGATCTTTATTTTCAATTCTTCTTTTGCATTTTGACATTATAGATGGTAGTACTCGGTTGAGAGTCATGTCCTTTTGTTATTGGTTTTTGACATTTATGCATTTTTATCATTTTGGTTTTATTTTATTTGTGTCCAGTTGCAAGATCCGGTGAGCTTGTTGACAGGATAAGGTCAGGATCCATTGTGAGGTTCTAACCCGCAGCGTTTCGAGTTTTGATAATTTGGGGTGTTACAAAATATGTTCATAATGCTCAAAAGACTTCAAAATCATCATGCTCAAATAATACTCAAAAGAGTTTGAAATCATCATGCCTTAAATATACTCATAATAATCAAAAGAGTTTCACATCATCATGCCTCAAATGTACTCTTAATACTCAAAAGGGTTTGAAAATCACCATGCCTCAAAATATATTCATAATACTCAAAAGAGTTCAATAATCAACTCACTTCAAATATGCGCAATATCATATCAACCAATATATATATATATATATATATATATATATATATATATATATAACCAAAGGGGTCAATTGACCATAATGACATTAAGGTGAATCCTTGTTTCCTTTCTCAAGTCCGTCACCAAGAATTCATCCAAACCATAATACGAAAACATGCTCAAGCATTTATACTTTAGAAACTGTATTGAATACAAGATTGTGAAATTTTCTTTTGAAACATGTTCAACCCGCGTTGAACACGAAGCTACCTCATAAAACCCAACCACGGGATGATCACGGCAATCATGAATCAAGTGTAATCCTCGCCATCCACAATGGTCGGGCACCTCGGCCCACACAAACCAAGATTCCCTCCACTGGTGATCATGATCCCGCCAAAACCGAGGAGCGTAAAAATCATGAAAATAAAATAATCAAAAAAATTTACCACCGTGATCATAGACCACATATATATCATAATAATTAGACAAAATGTTCGAACATGATGATTTCAAAATTTTATAAAACAAAGAAGTATTACTAAAACTATTTTTAAGAAAATATAATAGGATAAAGTTTTACCTTTAATGGCAACCAAACCCTACAATTATATTTACTCATCAATTTTTTTTAAAATATAAATCTCCATCATTCAAATTTATTAGAAAATTCAATTCCGATTTTAATTTTTTTGTTTAAATACCAAATGTAAATCTTGGCAAATCTCAAATTCCTAATCACTTTGCGATTTGGTGGAATTATAATAATGCGAATAAAAAACCTAATACTATAAATATCATGCAAGAGATCCTTATCAAACATCTTCCGGTCATCTTCGTTCAAAATATGTCTTTCACTATTAGTCTAAATCTTATCACAATGAAGCTTCCAATCTTTCTCTCGTGCCATTTTAGTAATGTTTGTTGCAGCGTTACCGACACACCTTGACGGAACCCTAGCCTCATCTCCGCACCATGGGGGAGCCCCACATTTCCCTCCAGCGGGAGGCATGCAAAAGTGTTTGATTGTTGTGCATAACAATAACCAGGGTGTCATTATTTCAGCTTCAAGGCAAAAAATGCTGTATCTATCTCACGGATCTTGAAAAGTCGAGTTCATAAGTCCTATATTCCACGGTATTCTCAAACACGTAGGTCACCCGGCCTCCTCACCACCTTCATCTTAAATTTATTATGTAGATCGAATAGTCTGAAGGTAAATTAAATGTTGATGTTAGTTCATTTAGAAAATATTTTGAGTTGAATTTCATTGACAATAAAGTATAAAGTTGAGTTTCATTGACAATAAAGTAATTTATAGTATGTATTAACCTCTACATTACTCTTCTTCTTAGTTTTTTTTAGTCAATTCAATTCAATATTTTATATTGTTCAAGCTCAAATCTCTCATCTAATAAACAATCAATATAAGACATTAAGACTTACAGCTAAGCTGCTATAGAGAAATTCGATGAATTTACCATGAAAAGAAGTAAAATGAAACAAATTGCAATATATTTGATGGATAAAATTGTTGGAGTTACGGTGTCCGGTTTTAGACTAATGGGTCGTAGTCTCACTTAAGTGAGTAGAAGGTTGTTCCAATTGCCAATCAAAGTAATATAATTTATCTTGAAGTGAAATAAATTATTAAATAAGGGTTTGTAATCTCCAAAAATTGAGTAGACAAAACTCAACCAAGAGTTTGTAATCCACGAAAAGGAGTAGACTAAACTCTAATAGAAATTAAGTTCAATTGCAAGTCTTATAAACCGATTGTTATATGTTAAAACATTGACTTGGATTATGTAATGAGTCATTCATAAAATGAATTTTCCTTGTAAGTGTATTCTCCCCTACACTGGAAATATCCAAATACCCTAGTGGGATAAAACGTTACACGTTACAAAGACTAAGTAAGAGACTTGTCTTACTTTTTAGAAAGGGTATTCCTAGGTTTTGTCAATACAAAACCAAACTAAGATGGATGCCTATCCTTTGTCAATACAAAGGAACTAGAACTATACTGGTCTTTCGAGTTTTGCAAACAAGCTTATAAGAAGGCCTATCCAATGTCAATACAATGGAACTAAAAGCTTTATTGTTGCAAAAACAAATGTGAAATCAAGTGCAAATGGCTCTCCCTTTTATAGGCATAGGTGTAACACCCCGAATCCGCGGGATATCGGAATGCTACGGGCGAGACCACACAATGGGTCCCGACCCTTATCCTAACAACAATCTCACCGAACCTTTCCAACATGACACAAATAAAGGCATAAAACTCGAAAACGTTTGTAATGTATGCAAGGCTGAAAAGTAAAGAGTACAACTTGGAAACTCAGCCGAGTCCTCAAAACGACACAAAAACGACACAAGACATAAATCCGACATAAGACTAACAACGATAAAAATCCCAAAAATGCCCCCGTCCTATAATGTACGTCGACCCTCGGCTGTCCACTCCCCCACCTCATTCGGCGGCATCCCTAACCTGCGGGGCATCTACACAAACGGTTTAAAACCGTTAGCTATATTCGAAGCATTAAAGACATGGTGAAGGCACATACACACTCATACATCATAACTAGAATGGTAGGCCCGTGCAACGCACGGGTTTAAACCTACATTTTATAATTTTAATTTTTAAATATAAATATAGGTCTTATATTATATTAATACTAACTAAAATTATACTTAATGATACATAAATTTATGTCATAGTAAATTAGACAAACTTATTAATAAATAAAAAAATATCATATAGTCTAACTTGTAAAAAGTAAGACATAAATACTTAATTTAAATTCACAACTAATAAAATAAATTTGTAAAATCTATATTTTAATAAACTTTATTCTACAAATGAAGGCTAAGTAGTGCAGACAATTGGAAGATTTTTTGTGAATGATTTTTTATTATATAATATCTAGAATAATTTTTTATACCTATTTAATAGCCATAAATATTGGAAGTTTAAAACAATCGATCAGTAATAAATCACTAAAATTTCCTACTACACCGAAATAGAAAGAAGTAAAAAATAATTTTGAAGACCAAAATTGTAGAGAAAATAGGAAGATTGTGATATTTTAATATTTTAGATAGGAAAATAGGAAGAAAATGAGGGTGGACAGTGGAAGATGGAATGAAACTCGGGAGCAAGAAAGTTGGATTCGAAAGAGGGATAATGTCGACGATGAAGAAGCTTGCCAGGAAATTCAAGCAATCTTCAACAAATTTTCAAATCGACGGGGATAATGACAACTTTTCTCTCCCGACTACAGTTGATACTCGCCCAATCGATATTCAAGGTTCTCCTCCTACATCAATCATCAATTTAGGGTTTTTTCTGTTCATTGACATTAATCTGTGTTTTTTCGTTTGTTTCTTAACGTTGCAGAGCAAGAAGAAATTGTTAAATCGTTTGAAAGTATCGAAGCTAAACAAAGTCGAACATGAAGGGTATAGATAAATTTCTGACATTTTTCATATTTGTTGGCTATCTGATTCACCATGTGGGGGAAAAGATTTTTGTTCTTGCGTTTATATTTGATTGATTGATGCTTGTTGTAGGGTGTATATGCTGAATGAATATGTTGTTTTGTGTTGTTCCTTCTCTACTCCATCTTTGAGCAGGTTTCAAATCATTGTGAGTTGGTATTTGCACTTCCTTACCATTTCCTCTTCTCTTTTTATTTGTTTTTTTTATGTGCAGTACTTGCCTGATTGCTTAGTATGTGTTCAGTTGCTTTTGTACAACCAGTCGCATCATTATAACAGTGCGAGTGGCTGAACATACTGTTGACTGAAATGTGGCCAAACTTCAATCTCATGCTTTCAAAGAAGTTATCCTTAGTTGATGAGGTATGAATCTTGTTTAAGGCTTTTTTTGAGCAAGTTCTTGATATTAACTTTTTAGTTTTCTATGATACTATCAACAACAAACTGGGATTTAACTGATTTTGTAATGTTTTGATATATTTTGTTTGTACAGAAATGCTTGAAGAGCCGAATTCCTAGGTTTCTTGTGAGATTCCTGTCTTTTTTATATTCTTTGTGAAGGCACTTAATTCTGGTATGGAAGGGAAAATGGGATTTGTGATAGAGTGACATTAAACATCTTGCAGGAAAAGAAAGAAATTCAAAAAATTTTATTCGGTTCTTCCTCGTCTACTTTGGGTCTTAATGGGGTTCGCTGGTTAACTTTATGTGATCAGGTTTGTTCTATGTTTCCTGAAACCCCTTTTACCTACTCGATAACATGAGCATTGTCTTTACAAACACGAAAAATTTCTCTATTTGGCATGACATTGAAATTTTTCATGATGTATATGTTCCCTTCTTGTAGCTTTGATATGAAGCAATGAGCAATGTTGCTCTTTGCTGTACATTGTATAACACCTCCCTTTTTAAAGTCGATTAAGAATGAACAGGTATATTAGAGTAATTATAAGAGGTTTTATTATAAGAAAAAGAGTGCTATTTGTAAGAAATTATATATGGTGAGAGAATACATAGTTGTGTTTTGGTCAAAGTAGCACCATACATTGTCATCCGAAGCAATGAAATCGGTGCTAAGGTATCTCCCAAATGGATTTATGGCATCCCATTTTCTGCATATCATGAGCTTGATCTTAGTCTGAGTTCCGTTTTTCAATTCTGCAATGCTGCCATAGCTTTCTTCATCTGCACTTTTGTGGGAACCGGATGAACTTCCTTTCATTGCAACTTGCTTTGTTGACAAAATAATGGTGTTGTTCGAATTTGGTTTTCACATTGCTGCATTCCATTTTTATAGGCCGAATAGAATGTATTTAATGTAATGTTTAATGAAATTATCAGTTTTTTTCTCTCTCCCTCTTACCTGTATTCATCAGTCTTTACTTTAGGGAATATGAGAAAACAAGAAAGAGCCGAGTGCTAGAGCTGTTTGGGTTAATTAGTTTTCAGTTTTTTCATATTAGGTGATAATAACATTGATTCTACATTAATTGTATGCATTAATTGCTTTTAAAATTCATTCTTTACTTTAGGGAATATGAGGAAGCAAGAAAAAGCCGAGTGCTGGAGCTGTTTAGATAATAGGTATAAAGCTGAACTTATTGCAAAAAAACTTCATCTTACTTGTAGGTTGGATATTACATAATCATGCTCAACAAACAAGTCCGGTTTATTATCTTTATCTGTTAGGTCATATCCCGTTCTAATTCAACTTAGTTTTGTGACACGGAACCACCGTGGGCCCGCCTCGGTCCCTATTTACCGGCATGGAACGGTACAGATGCCTCCGCCGTCTAACCAGCACAGGCTAGTCGCCGAGAACCTCCTAGACTCTCGCAAGAGCTAGGCAGATGATGTCACCGCCCGTTATCATACACTTGGGCCAACATAATATAAGGGTCGGTGGTCCTATTACCGGTTTATCTGTTATAATGAAAGCGATATAACACACATTACCAAACACACAATGAACCTAATACATCGAATACGGCTAAGTAACTCCGAAGACTTACCTCGACTCAAAGCTAATCAAATCAACGATCTCAACTTCCCGAATGGGAAATAACCAAAGTCTAATCACAACGATATATACATCAACATCAATCTCACAACTCAATTCCAAGACTCTCTAAAGCTAATAACCAAGTATGGAGTTGAACAACTAGAAGCTAGGAAAGTTCTCTTGAACCTTTAAGCGGTCAAGGACATGATAAGCAAAGGAAAGAGGGAACTATAGCCTACATCTTATATGAGTTCAAACACTACTCAAAGTTGGAATAAGAAGGCAAGATGGAAGGGAGACCATAAGGTGTTCACACACACAAGATCACTAAAGATTCCAACTAATCTCAAGGGCATTTAGGTTCAAGCCACTAGATGGCATTCTCATAAGTCCTAGATCCACCCTAAGCATGCTTCTAACTAGGTATAATCATAAGGTCTAAGGAAGGAACGAAGAAGAAGGGAGGAAGAAGCCTACTGTTGAAGAAAACGCAGCCGCGGAAGCAAGCTGGCGCCCCCGGCGGAAAGCTGTCGCCGCCCCTACGGATCCTGGACCCGCCCCTGTGCCTGTGAGCCGCCCCTACGGTGACTCTGGTGGTTCGCCCATGCACCTGTGTTGAGCCGCCCTCGTGGTCGTACAGCAGAATGTCGTCTTCTTTGTTTCTCCGGCTGTGTCTTTTCTCCCAATGGTTCCTTCTTTGGCTGGGCCTTCTCCAAACACTTCACCACAAGTCTTAGCTACCTAACCTCGACCTAAACAAGCTAGAAGAGGAAAGAAGAGAGATTTACACCAATGGAAAGAGGAGGAAGAGAGAAAGCTTACCACCACAGATCCGGAACTCCTAGGCTGCAACTTCCAACTAAGCTTTTTCAAGGAGGATGAAGATGGAGGCACAAGGAAGAGAGGAGTGGAAAAGGAAAAATGAACGTGAAATGGGAAATGGGGAAATGAGGAGAGAGAATAATGAGGTTGACAAAAGGGGTGGGATACCCAAGGGTCAGCAGCCCCCCTTGTCTCCTCACTCCTCTTCCCAAGTTCGGAAAGTAAAAGAGACCCAACCCGCGTTAAAACTCGTACTCAGCAAACGTGCCTACGGGAAATAATTCGTTGGCGCGGAAAGGTCGAAAACACCTCGACTTCCGGAAATAAATTTCCGGATGTTATGTGGAAGTTACTTGGAAGATAGACCTTGAAGCTCTAGAAATCATGAGGCTCGAGGCCCACATAGGAAGCCCAAAACCGCTCCCCGGAGCTAGCTTAGAGCTAGCTTATTTTTCTTGTTCCAAGCACTTCCAATGAGCTCCATTCACTTTATGATAACTAGGGTAAGCTCCAAGATCTACAAATACTCAATATCTTAGCTCAAGCTAGTGTAGCTTCTAAAGAAGCTCACTAGCTGCTTCATTGACATTCACTAAGCATTTGAGCTTGGATTGCTCCCAATTTTTAACCACATATTCTTTAGCCAATATAAGGCCTAATAACCAAAGGTGTGCTGATAAAATGTGGCTAAAAATCCCCAAACTTCGGCCTTCTAAAATCTAGCAGAAGTTAACCTTGTCGTGAATCACCTTGCTTTGATTCGATTCCCCTTATAATACTAGTTGTTATTAGTGTCGGTCACTTGGCTTGCCTCTTGCAACCCAGACCATAGTGGCACACATGTGAACAACTCATTGCACCTTGTCTCAAGACAAGATCAACGGTTACATTGAAGACTTAGCCCAAATCTACAACAAAAACTAACAAAACGAATTAAGAATTTAGTTTGTTGTGAGCATAGCTTCACCCCAAAACGAATTCTTAAGACCCGAGTAAGACAACATCACATTGACCATCTCTTTAAGCACTCAATTCTTTCGTTCGGCCACACCATTTGATTGTGGTGTGTAAGGTGTCGTTGTGTCATGTATAATCCCGACACTCTCAAAGTATTCCTTATCCATAAATTCACCACCACGATCTGTGCGTAGTCTTTTTATTAAGGTACCTTGTTGCAACTCAGATTCATTCTTGAATACATAGAATTTGTCTAAGGCATCACTCTTTGCAATGAGTAGATATACGTAAAAATACCTAGAGTAATCATCTATGAATGTTACGTAATACTTCTTCTTTCCTAATGAAGGAGTAGAGTGCAAGTCGCCTAGATCCGAGTAGACTAAGCCGAGCATTGATTGTTCTCTTTCAACTCTAGGAAATGGAAGTCTTGTTATCTTGGTCAACATGCACGTTTTACACTTGTCTTTTGGCAAGTCAAGTTTAGGTAAAATACCATCCTTAGTCATGTCATTCATACGCTTAAAATGAACATGTCTAAGTCGTGCATGCCATTTAACAAAATCACAATTGGAAGAAGAAAACAATGTAAACAAACTATTCTTGTTTATATTAGAATTAGAAAGTTTATTACATAAAGAGAGAAGAAACATATTGTTGTTCCAATGGTCAAAGCCTACAAATGTGCCTCTCCTAGATAATACATAGCGGTCGGCTTCTATGACTTGTTTGAAGCCAAGCCTATTGAGTACACCACCAGAAACCACATTCTTTCTAATGGCCGGTGCATGTAGTACATTTGACAAGACTAGAGTCTTTCCACTTGTGAAGTATAGATCAACTCCTCCTCTTCCTAGAACGGGGTGGTAGACTCCTCTTCCTACAACATATGTCTTGAACCAACGCCGATCTTTGCAAACGTGAGTTGTTGCACCCGAGTCCACCCACCATCCAAGGTCATCATCCTGCATGGACAAACATTCAAAAGTCAATGACACATAATTCAAATCAAAATTTATATCAAAGTTAGAATCAAGACTCATAAGTGAGTCACCTTGGTTTGGGGGGTCTTGGCCACTTTGACCTCCACCCTTGGATCCATCGCCCTTAACCTTGCAATCCCGCTTGAAGTGGCCAGTCTTGCCACACTTCCAACAAGAACCTTTTGGATTCTTGTCAACATTATCCTTCTTGAACTTCTTAGACTTATTTTCTTGTCCTTGTCTTTGTCCTTTCCTTTGGACCTCTTCCTTTTTCCCTTGCCATCTATCATGTTGGCCTCGTGGGAAGTAGAAGTTTTATCCTCCTTCTTGAGTCTCCCCCTCTTGTGACCTAAGGCCTTGTTCAATTTGAAGGTGAGAGACAAGTTTCACCAATGTGAGTTCTTCCTTCTTGTGCTTTAGCACATGGCGGAAGCCTTCCACGAAGGGGGAGCTTATCCATTATAGACGAAACAGCAATGGCCTCATCCATATGCATGGCATGTTGAGTGAACCTCCCAAGAATCCAGAGCAATTCATTGTATTGTTCCATTACCGGCCTTGAGTCCACCATTTTATATGAGTTAAAAATCCGAGACTAAGAATTTGCAAGATGAAGCATCCTCCGCCATGTACTTAGACTCCAGTTGATCCCACATTGATGTTGATGACTCTACAGTTTGGTAGACATCAAACAATGCATCACTCATTCCAGTGAGAATATAACCACAACATATGTAGTCATCATTATGCCATTTGCTCCTTTGTCGGACAACCTCTATCTCCTCCACCATATCATCAACCGGCTCGGCCGGTCTAGGTGTAGTGAGTACATAAGCGACTTTTAGTGTAGTCAAGAGGAAGTGCATTTTCTTTTGCCACCTCCTAAAGTCTACACCCTCAAACTTATCCAACTTCCCAAAACGAGAAGTCTTTTCTATCATTAACGTCTTACTCATTATTGATCAATCCAATCATACAAAATAATTAACAATAAATACACTTAGAAGATTGTTGGTGTTTCGGTGTCCAGTTTACACCAATGGGCCGTAGTCTCACTTAAGTGAGTAGACGATTGTCCCAATTGCCAATCAAATTAATATACTTTATCTTGAAGTGAAATAAATTATTAAACAAGGGTTTGTAATCTCCACAAATTAAGGAGTAGACAAAACCCAGCCAAGAGTTTGTAAATTCCGAAAAGTAGTAGACTAAACTCTAATAGAAATTAAGTTCAATTGCAAGTCTTATAAACCGATTGTTATATGTTAAAACATTGACTTGGATTATGTAAGGAGTCATTCATAAATGAATTTTCCTTCTAAGTGTATTCTCCCCTACACCGGGAATATCCAAATACCTTAGTGGGATAAAACGTTACACGTTACAAAGACTAAGTAAGAGACTTACTTGTCTTACTTTGTAGAAAGGGTATTCCTAGGTTTGTCAATACAAAACCAAACTAAGATGGATGTCTATCTTTTGTCAATACAAAGGAACTATACTGGTCCTTCGAGTTTTGCAAACAAGCTTATAAGAAGGCCCATCCAATATCAATACAATGGAACTAAAAGCTTTATTGTTGCAAAAACGAATGTGAAATCAAGTGCAAATGGCTCTCCCTTTTATAGGCATAGGGGGCCATGGTTTTGGGGAGTTAACAGCGGTTAAAATTGGTTATGGAAGTTACGTGTAAGTTACTTGAAAGATGGGCCTTGAAGCCTTAGAAAGCCTGAGACCCGAGGCCCACATAGGAAGCCCAAAACCGCACTCCAGAGCTAGCTTATTTTTCTTGTTCCAAACGCTTCCAATGAGCTCCATTCACTTTAATATAGCTAGAGTAAGCTCCAAGATCCACAACTACTCAATACCTTAGCTCAAGCTAGTGTAACTCCTAAAGAAGCTCATTAGTTGCTTCATTGACATTCACTAAGCATTTGAGCTTGGATTGCTAACCACATATTCTTTAGCCAATATAAGGCCTAAGAACCAAAGGTGTGCCGATAAAATGTGGCTAAAAATCCCCAAACGTCGGCCTTCTAAAATCTAGCACAAGTTGACCTTGTCGTGAATCACCTTGCTTTGATTCGGCTTCCCTTATAATACTAGTTGTTCTTAGTGCCGTTCACTTGGCTTGCCTCCCGTAACCCGAACCATAGTGACACACATGTGAACAACTCATTGCACCTTGTCTCAAGACAAGTTCAACGGTTACAATGAAGGCTTAGACCAAATCTCCAACAAAAACTAACAAAAAAAACTAAAAACAAAAGAAGCATGAAAACAGAAGAAACAAGATAAACTTACTTAGCAACTATGCTCGAGTACACATCTACAGAAGAACTTTCGGAACAAATAGATCTAAGATTACAAGATTTTTTTAGGAACTCCTCCATTTTTAAAAAACTAAAATTAAAATCAGTTGTCATGAAAATAGAAAATTTGTGTGTCAATGAGCACCATAGCTAGTGACCAAGTAAGAATTTGGAGCATCAAACAATACAATAATCTCAGTTCCATACTTTCATTTCAACTTGATTCTTGATTCAGCTGCACAATAGCGTACAATCAACTTCATTCTTCTTGCTAATAGAGAGAGAATTCAACAATTAAATGAGCAACATATGTTACTTGCTTCAACCATGCAGACAGTGAGAGAACTCAACAAAGCACTAAGCAAAAATAGCATAAAATCGTAATCTTAATTTTTCAATCTTGAATGTTGCGTCAACCATGCAAGCAATTCAACGAACTTCTCTTCACTGATGTTGTTTCTCTTCACTACAATGCATTTCAATTTGATCCCAGAATATTGCATATAATAATCATAAGGAAACCTAATTTCATATGAATTTTTGATAGTGTGTATAATATTTCATCGCTATACAGGAGGAATTTGCATCATATGAGTAGACCAACCGGTTGATCAAGTTCTACTTGATTTCAACAAAACAGTATCTCACAACACAAGAAATATTAATAAAGGTCTTTTTTTGTTCCAAGAGTTTAAATTATTAGATTGACATTTCTTCCCACTTCCAAATTCCGATTTTGAACATCAATGGTCAATTCATGTTGAAAATTCATTAGATTGGAGGTAACAATAAAATAGGTAGAATCTTTGCATGGAAACAACATACATCGATCTTGAGATCATGAGAGAAAAGGGAAAGGAATAATATTTGTACACTGGGATTAAACCTAGATCCGAAACACAAATTTAATACCTGAAACATATACTTATTTTAATTATTTAATTAGATTTTTACAGATTAGGGCTCTTCACTAATTACCTGATATTAATCATCCGAAATTGAATACCAATTATAATTATTCATTTTAATTAGGGTTTTAAAATAATCTAATTTAATTTAACAAAACAAAAAATTTGAAAAAAAGTATCTGCTAGAAATAAAAACTAGAAGAAATTTTTTTTTTTAATTTTTTATAATATTAATTCCATTTAATGGAGTGTTATAATAATTTAAACATTTTATATTAATAGTTATGTATTATGTTGAGCTTGCAAAAAAAAAAAAATATATATATATATATAGAGATATATTTAGTGCTTGTTTGGTTGGGTATAAAAAATCCAGTAAAGTAAATTAATTCATTAAATGGGATCCAATTAAGGTGTTTGGTTGCAAAATTAAAAATGATAAGCACATTAATCTAATTTACTGTATATTTTTCAACTACCTCAAATGGAGTATTTACAATTACCCACTTCTCCCTATGTAATAAAACAATTAACGTGTTATTTTGATATCAAATTTCCCAATTACCCTTCAAATTTTCATCTCCCACCTTTTTATTTTGAAAATGAAGGTTATAATTGTCATTAACTAATAAAGCCTATGAATTTAACACATTTCAAATTACTGGAATTTTTTTGCTACCAAAGATATTTTCTCAATTCTCAACAATGGTAATTCCCAGTATTTCAATTCCTAGGCAAGTCAATTCCCAAAAATTGTAAATCCATTTTTTAACCAAACAAGCACATAGATATACTATTAATACAATATAATATAAACTAACAAAACTAAAAATTTAAATAATTATACAAAGTTTTACATGAAAAAAGTATTTGTTATAAAAAAAAATTGACCTGTATCACAACAACATTATCATTTTTATGTACCTGAATGTATACTCAATCCGGAAGTCCGGAACGAACCCCCAAAAAAACCTCGTTTACACCAATTAAAGTGTTCCAATAAACATACATTTAAATTCATTTCTATCTCGTTGATTTTTTTTTGTTCAGATTATTGAGTTCTATTTAAAGAGTGTATAACATAGATAGTTTTATACTAAGTGCTTGTTTGGTTGGATGTAAAAAACCCGTGTTATTTTGATATCAAAATTTTCAATTACCCTTAAAATTTTCATCTCCCACCTTTTTTTATTTTGAAAATGAAAGTTATAATTGTCAATAACTAATAATGCCTATGAATTTAACACATTGCAAATTACTGGATTTTTTTTTGCTACCAAACATATTTTCTCAATTCTCAGCAATGGTAATTTCCAGTAATTCAATTCTAGAAAAGTCAATTCCCGAAAAATGTAAATGGTAACCAAACAAGCAATAACTCGTTAACTTGGTTCCTTTTATTTAGGCATTACTTCTAGTCAAAAGTGAATTGGATGAAATTTAATACCATGTTCTTTTTATTTGAACGTTACTTCTACTCCAAAATTAAATTTTATTTTATTTTTTGTTTCATTCTTGGATGAAAAGTGGATCTGACTATCCTACTTAAAAAAGAAAAAGTCAAAAAACAAATTTAAATTCTAAATAACTAAAAATTCAAACTTGAAAAGGATTTTCAAATTATTCAACGAGAGATGAAGAAATTGATTGGAAAAAAATATGTGATTAGCTTCAAATTCCCTAAAATCTAGTTTGAAAAAACCCTAAAATCTGTTAGCCGGAGATCCTTGTACGGTTGTGATGAGACTAGTTAAGAAAAATGGGACTTTTTATAAATCTTAAATCCTAACAACTTGAGATTTTATAGATTTTTAATATTTTGAAAAACAAAGGTTCAATACTATAAATACCATCCAAGACTATCTATTATCTCACCATCATTCATTATTCATCCTCAATCACTTAGAATCTACTCCATCATCTTCTAAAATTTCTCACAATGAAGCTTTCTATCTTCTTCGCTTGCATTGCTATTTTAGTAGTGTTTGTCACGGCATCACCAACCCAACTTGAGGGAGCTTCGCCTCCATCAGCACACCATGGAGGATCACCGCATTTTCCTCCAGTCGGAGATATGAAGAAATGTCTGAAGGCCGTGCATGACTCCGATGCATCAGGGTGTCACCATTTCAGCTTTAAGGCAATGAAGTGTTGTACTTACCTCACGGACCTTGGAAAAGCATGCTCCTACGTTCCATATCTTAAAAGTCCTATTTTCCACGACATCGTCAAACATGTCTGCCATACCGGCTCCCCACCGCCTTCTCTTTAAATTTATTCCTCATTCAAATTAGATTAGGGAAGATTTTCAATTAGAATAATGAATAGTTTCGATTCAAAATAAGGAAATGTTTTTTTTGGTAGGATATGAAAATGTTTTATATATATTAGTTCGCTGCATATTCTAGTATTATTTTTTTTACTCTAATTATATTTGCATAAATGATTTTTTGTTTGTCGATGACAATTTCAATCGAATCTTGTTGGGTTGTCACTAAACCAAAAAAAAAAAAAACCCTCTTTATTTTAGGGAAATAAATCAGAAAAATTGCTGAAATTAAGGAATTAGTTCATAAGAAAACAAAGAAATAGCTAAAAATAAAAACCTTTATATTCGGTAAGGAGCTCAACTGAACCAAGTATACTCTACACTGTCTGCGCGCCGGCGGTTGATATGAATTCAAATAGTAGATCGTCGCCATAAACAACCTACAAAACAAAATGACACTCTACATGCCATTGTTCAGATCATGTTCATCCCTAAGGTCTCTTACGCAGCTCCACGCTCACCTCTTGGTAACCGGTCTTCACACCAATCCACAAGCTTCCACCAAACTGATTGAATCCTACGCCCAATTGGGTAATCTCCGATACGCGCATAACGTATTTGCTACTTACGCTAATCCGGACTCATTCATGTGGGGTATGCTTGTCAAGTGCCTGGTGTGGAACGGCTCTTACAAGGAAGCAATTTCGGTTTTTAATGGAATGGTTAACCACGATTTGGAGCTTAGTGGTTATGTTTTTCCTTCCGTTTTGAGGGCTTGTTTGGGGATTGGTGATTTGAGGATGGGGGAGGTTGTTCATGGGAGTGTGGTTAAATATGGGTTTGAGAAGGATGATGTTGTTGAGACTGCGTTGATGTCGATGTATGGGGAGCTTGAGTGCGTGAGCAGTGCTCGCAAGGTGTTTGATGAAATGCTCGTGAGAGATGTTGTTTCCTGGAGCTCCATGATGCTGATTCATGTGCACAATGGGGAGGCGGACGAAGGATTGGAGTTGTTCCGTGAGATGGTTCTTGATCGGGTAAGAGTAGATTGTGTCACGATGTTGAGTGCAGCTGAGGCCACTGGCAACCTTGGTTGTCGGGATCTAGCAAGGTTTGTCCATGGCTATGCTTTGAGGCAGGAGCTTGGGAGTATTGATGGGTCTCTGGAAAACTCTCTCCTTTTGATGTATGTCAGATGTGGTGATTTGAGTTCCGTTGAAAGGTTTTTTCGAAGCTTAGCTAATAAGAATGTATCTTCGTGGACATTAATGATCTCCTGCTACAATCAATACGGTCTCTTTGAACTTGCACTAGATACCTTTGTCAAGATGCATGAGTATGAAGTCGATCCAAATCCAATGACCATGACAGGCCTTATTGCTTCTTGTTCTTCTTTGTGTTTACTCAGAGAAGGAAAAGCAGCTCATTGCTATGTTCTCAGGAAAGCTATCGATCCCCGTTTCGAATTTGTTGGGCCGGCTCTTTTAGATCTTTACGTAGCATGTGGAAGAGCAGCAAATAGCAAGAACATATTTGACAAAATAGAGGAGAAGAACATAATATTATGGAATATGCTTATATCAGTCCATGGCCGCGAGGGGCTTCTGAAAGAGGCTTTAGTAATATATAAGGAGATGCAGGTCAATGGATTTTTACCGGACAGCTTCACACTGTCAATCCTTCTTTCTGCTTGTAATGGCACTGCATCTTCTAAACTTGGATGTCAACTCCATAGCCACGTCATAAAAACCGGAGAGTTTGATGAATATGTTCATAACTCCTTGATTGATATGTACTCCCAAATTCGGATGGTTGATTCAGCAAAGAAGGTGTTTGACCAATATCAAGGGAGAAGTGTTGTCACTTGGAATTCTATGATGTGTTGTCTTCTTCAAAATGGTGAATCTACAGAAGCTGTGAATCTTTTCGAGCACATGTACAATAGTGGTCATGAAATGAATCATGTAACGTTCTTGACTGCCATCCAAGCTTGCTCCAACTTGGAAGATTTACAAAAGGGAAACTGGCTGCATCACAAAGTCATGATTCGTGGTATGAGGAATATGTACATTGACACGGCTTTAATTGATATGTTCGCCAAGTGTGGGAAGATTAAGATGTCAAGAAGAGTCTTTGACAGTATGAAAGAAAGAAGTGTTGCTTCGTGGAGTGCTATGATTGCTGGTTATGGAGCATACGGACTCTTAAATGAAGTGATACCATTGTTTAATAAAATGGTTGAATCAGGAATAAGACCCAATGAAGTTGTCTTCTTGAACCTCTTATCTGGTTGCAGTCATGCAGGAAACGTCGAACAAGGAAAAATGTACTACAATTCCATGACAAGAGATTACGGTATTGAGCCAAAGAATGAACACTTGTCATGTATGGTTGATCTTCTCAGTCGTGCAGGTGATCTTGATGGAGCATACAGGATCATTAAGTCAATGCCGTTTGCTGCAGATGTGACCACTTGGGGCTCACTCCTTAATGGATGCAGAGTACACCAAAGAATTGATGTGATTAGGTCCATTGGGCAAGATCTTGTTAATTTAACAACCAAGGACTCAGGATATTACACCTTGTTGTCAAATATACATGCGGAATATGAGGACTGGGACGAGTCTCACAGATTAAGGTCAGTGATGGATAGTGTAGGTCTGAAGAAGGTCCCTGGGTACAGCTCAATCAAGAACTGACTATACAGTATGTAAGCGCAATGGTTTTCAAGACAAAGTGTTTTACAAAGTACAATGGATGCAATACAGATTGTAGGCATCTACTTGATGATGTTTCACTAGAATTGATATAGATAAAGAATAGCAGCAGAAGATAGAGGTAACCTGGAAACGCATGCCTGGAGGAATTTGTATTTGAAGAACTCATCGCGGAAAATGTGTATAGCTTGTTTTAAATGAAAATTCAGGTACTCAAATTCTTATATACAATGAATCTTCATTCCAAAATTGACTGACTTGACATAGGAGGAATCTGTCTGTCTTGTATTTATCTTTATCCATAGGAAGCTTCTTTAAGGGGATTAAATTCCTTGTTAACCTCCATATCTGTAGAACTCCACCCCGGTGATTTGTTCAAACCTCTCTGATTCATCAGAAATCGTACTTCATCAGCTCGTTCCCATCTTCCATTTGAAGCATAAAACTTGGAAACAAGTACATAATAGCAAGCTTCATCAGGATGCAGCTTTAGCATTCTGCTTGCAGCAATGTCCCCAAGATCAAACCGGGAATGAAGGCTGCATCCATGAAGAAAGGCCCCAAAGACAGTTACATCTGGTCTAGTCGGCATTTTCTCTATGAAATCTAGAGCTTCCTCGAGCCTTCCTGCACGTGAAAATATGTCAACCATGGATGCATAATGCTTCATGGACGGTGTTATGTTATATTCTTGGCACATAGAACTGAAACACTTCCATCCTTCGCCTACCCTCCCCGTATGGCTACAAGCCGATAGGACAGTAGTGAAGATTACTTCATTGGGCTTTACATTATCCCTTAACATGTCGCTAAAAAGTGCCAGAGATTCTTCAGCAGCTCCATACATCCCATAACCACAGATCAATGCACTCCAAGTTACTGCATTCTTTTCTCCCATTTCTTCAAAGACTTTACGGGCTGATATTGTGTCCCCGCACTTGGCATAGAAGTTCAACAAGGCTGTGCCGACATATGCATTAAGAGAAAACATTCCCCTCTTGGTAAAATATGAATGAAGAGAGGAACCCGTTTTTATTGCACTAATGGAAGCACAAGCAGAGATGACACTCACACATGTAACAGCATCTGGTGAGTAAGACTCAGATCTCATATCAAGGAACAATTTTAGTGCAATAGAAGCAACCCCACTTTGAGCATAACCTGAAATCATTGAATTCCAAGCAATCACATCCTTGTCCAAAATGGAGTCGAAAGATTTTCGTGCATCACCAAGGACATGGCACTTTGAATACATGTGAACTATAGCATTTTGCACTGCGGAATCTTCTAAACCAAGCTTGATAGAAAGACCATGAACTGAGCTACCTGTACTTAAGTTTTCAACTACTGCACATGCTGAGAGTACACTTGCAATAGTAACGGAATTAGGAGAAACATTAACCCACTTCTTGTCGACAAACAACTTCAAACTTTCGTCTCCATGGCCAGTCTGAGCATAACCTACAATCATTGCTGTCCACGATACAAGATCGGGTTCAGGAAGCTCATCAAACACTATACGTGCAGCGGTTATACTCCCACACTTCACATACATGTCTAAGAGTCCAGTTGCCAGGAAACAATTTAGATGAATTCCACTCTTAATGACATACCCATGTAGCCACTTCCCTTGATGTATAGCACCTAATTTAGTACATCCTGTTAGCAAGCTCCGTATGGTAAACTCATTACCCTGAACTAAACCTGCCCTCATCCTATTGAACAGATTCAGCCCCTCTCCTGGACAATCATTCTGCACATATCCAGCAATCAACGAAGTCCAACATACCACATTCCTTTCATCAATTTCATCGAAAATCTCATGAGAACAAACAATCTCTCCACATTTTGCGTACATGTCCACTAAACCTGTCAAGACAAAGCTGTCAGGATTCCCTGCCTTGATTATATGACAGTGCAGCTTTCTCCCCTCATTAAGATTTCTAAGTTCAGAACAAGCCTTCAACACAATGGAGAAAACAACACAATCACTCTCTCTCAGGCATTTCCTCAAACACATGTAGAGCATCAGAGTTTCCGCGTGCAATTCATTCAAAAAATACCACCTAATCATCACTTTATATGAATAAAGATCAGGATTTTGAATTGTATCAAACACCAACCGAGCAGTCCTCAAATTCCCGAAAGAACCATACATGCTGACCAATTTCGTCTCGCAAAGAAGGTCGTTAGCCAGGCCATGGACGATGAGCAGGGCGTGGAGCTTCCTGAGGGTGGCTCTGTTCTTGCAAAGACCCAGAAGAGGGTAACATGGGTGCGAATAGATTGAGGTGATGGAACGTATGGTTTCATCAAATGGATTGGTTGGAGGTTGAAGATGGTGGTGGTGGGTGTTGAAAGTCCTCCGAGGAGGATGTGATTTGCGTGAAATAGAGAAAAGGGTTTTGAGTCGGGGAAAGTGGGAAACGAATCTCATTGTAGGATGCTGAAGAAGTGGAATTTCAATTTTATAGGAATTTGAAGAGACAAGTTAGCGCCATTATTTTGATTTGCTTCCATAGCCGTTGCTCTGCGTGTGTTTTTGAGTACTCATCGATATCTTCTCGTGTATGTATAAAAATTGATATATCAAATTTGGGATTTTTCCGTTTCATACCTTGAGTTTTTGGCTTTTTCGGATGGTGTCCAAAGTTTTTCACGTTTTCGTTTGGTATCTATGAGATTTTGGTTTTTCCGTCGGTAACCTTATTTCTTTTTTTTCTTTTTCTAAAATAACATTTTTTATAATAAAATTAATTTTTAAAAAAGAAAAAATATACAATAACAGTTTTATATTATAAATTTAAAAGATAGGTATATTTTAATTAAACAACTCAAATCAACTATTAATAAATTATGATATTTTTTAAATTATATAATATTTTGACCTATTATTTTATGATTTTTAATATATTTATTACTATTTAATACTTTATCATATATTGTATCAAAACATGAGAAATTTATTATGTTTTATATAAAATATAAAAAATTTAATTTATATTTATATGATATTTTAATCAAATTTTTAAAATTAAAAATAATTTATAACTATATGATATTTCATTATTGCTATACTCCGTGGATTTATTTCATATCATTGATAAATATATAACGTAAAATATTTAAACCGGACATTCGATTTTTCAAAAAAAAACATGAATATCCTATGTTTTAGAAGATTTTTTCCCCAAAATATAAGCACTCTTACATATAATCAAAATTTTATTTTATATAATAGGGATATGAATCATCCAATATTATATAATAAACCAACAAATAAATCAACGGAACAACAAAATATCATATAAATATAAATTATGTTTAATTTTAAAATTTTGATTAAAATATCATATAAATATAAATTAAATTTCTTATATTTTATATAAAACATAATAAATTTTTCATATTTTGAGGAAAAATATGATAAAGAATCAAATAGTAATAAATGTATTAAAAAATAAAATAATAGGTAAAAATATTATATAGTTTAAGAAATATCATAATTTATTAATAGTTAATTAGAGTGATTTAATTATAATATATTTATCATCAAAATTTATAATATAAAACTGTTATTTTATATTAATTTTCTTTTTAAAATTTATTTTTTACATAAAATACCTTATTTTAGACAAAAAATAAGAAATAAGGGTACCAAAAAAAAACCGAAACATCATAGTTACCAAGCGAAAAAACCTAAAAAACTTTGGACACTATTCGGAAAATTCAAAATGAATCAAATATAGTAAATGTTTGTAATTGTATGCAGAAATTGATACCGGCGGAAGATCTCTCCAAATGAACCGTAACGTCCGGTCCGAGACCCGGCATACAGAGCCCTGCTTATTCGATCATTGACTGGGCTGGGCCGTAATGGCCCAAATATGCGGGTTAACCTATCAATAGGGGCGAAACGACGTCGTATCCAGAGCAGAAGAAGACAGGAGAGAATTGCTGGCTAAGGGGAGGACTGGAGGAGGGGAGCAATTGAAAACAAAAGGGCGAAAAGCCTCAACTCTCCCTCACTCCCCTTTCAACGCTAGGTAAGCAATTCCACTGAGAGAGAAAGGAATCTTCTCTCGAGAGAGAAAGAGAGTGGATCCAAAATGGCGGTTTCTGGAGATCTAAGACTATTCGCAATGTTTACACCTCGTCGGTCTCACCTCATTCGAACTTCTTTACCATTTACTTCCCAGGTTTGAATAACCCTTCTATTACATTTATCATAATCTCTTTCAGAGCATCTATTTAATTTCTTCATTGATTGTGTTCTTCTGTTATTTTTGTTCTTCTATTTGATCAGAATTGAATGGTGAAGCCGATTTCTGTTCGATTTGGTAAGAAATGTATGTTGTGAAAGAACAAAATATTGTTCATTTTGGATGATAGTTGATGATTTCGGTGGATGTCGTCAATTTTGAAAGCTGTTTGAGCAATTTGGCTTTAGTTTGATAAATTGACATTCCCTTTGGAATTACAAATCACTGCATTTGTTTCTTGGCAGCCTTGGCTTGTACCCTGATTTGTTCACGTCTCTCTTTTTTAACTGGGTTATGGTTTTTGTTTGAGTATGATGACCCTGCAGTCTGGAGATTTATCAGGAAATTATCTGTCAAAGTGATTAATTTCTATTGGGGTTAATGCAATTCCTTTGGGATGTCGATATAGTATTAGATTATGCTTGTAAGGCTGTAACTTGGCATTCATTTGCAATTTTTGTGATGCAACTTGGTTATATGAGCTATTCTTCATGGTGATTATTTAGCCATGCCTCTTGACATATGTTTGAGCTTAATCTGTTTGGGGTAGAGCTATGCTGATTCCAAGAAAATAGGAAAACCCAAGTTTTTTGACCTCCCACTTGATTCGCAAAAGCTATGAAAAAACTTTCATTCAAAGCGCAAAGTTTTGCGGTTATCATTTTCATATAGGAGTTGTAGACCTGCAATGTTGATCCGTGTCAATTTAACTAGGTTTCATTGCACCTAAAATATAACATCTGTGGCAATTGGCTGTGTTATTGCAAAAAAATTGGTGCTTATTTTCCCGAATGTGTCTGTGGTGATCAGCCAATGCCTTCATCATTCAGTTTGAAAGCTCACGTAATTGTATGTTGGTGATACATCAGATTGACTTAATAACTTAGTTGTGCAATCAAGTATCTTGAGACTTATATGGAGTCTGAACCCAAGGGTTTAAAGTATATGATCTATGTCAAATATAAATGCAGGTGGTGGAGCATTCTTGCTTCCTCAACGGAGGAGCAAGCGTTGCCGGAATCATGCCAAGGAAACCTCGTCCGGGATCAAACAACCTCAGCGTCAACTGCCAATCCAACTTAACATTCAAGGTGACTCCAGGTGATAAAATGTCCATAAGATCCATAAACCAAAACACCGAGAACCTTCTTCTAGAAGCCATCAACATGAACTTTTTTGAGCGACTGAACTTGGCATGGAAGATCATCTTCCCACCTTTTAGGACAAAGGATAATAGCTCTGCAGCTAACATTGCCAAGCAACGGCTTAAGATGATCCTTTTCTCTGACAGATGTGCTGTCAGTGATGAAGCTAAGCAGAAAATTGTGAAGAGCATTGTGCATGCACTCTCGGATTTTGTGGAGATTGAATCCCAGGAAAAGGTACAACTCAATGTCTCAACAGAGACCGACTTAGGGACTGTTTACTCGGTCACAGTCCCTGTTAGGAGAGTGAAGCCCGAGTATCAGGATGATGATGGAGCTGGATCTATAACCAATATAGAGTATAAGGACAATGGTGATGAATCTGGTTCGGTTGATGTCAGATTCGATTTCTATGTTCCTGATGATAGTTAATTCTATGGAGAGGAGTTGAAGGTTTATGAAATTTAGGAGTTTATGCTCTGCTAAATGTGACATTATAGCTAGCTTGATGGTAGACTTATTGTTTCTTGTGTGTATATATATGCTGTGTCTTGTGACTGATTCGTTGGGTAAATTATTTTCACGTATTTACATGCGGGTTGATTTGTTTGTCTTCTTCGTATTGACTAGCGGCTTGATTCGTTTGGGTGAGTTATCTTCTTCATTTAATTACTAGTGGCTTCTGACTTTGATTGCCCCGAGTTCCTTTTCTTCACGTATATACCGGAGATAATCAGAGCTAGCAAAACTCTCAAAACAGTCTGCATCTAATGTTCATCATGCTTACTGATCACCTCTGGCTGAACTGTACTTGCAAAGATTATGCTCAAATGGAAATCAGGAGGATCCAAGACATCAACATCACACTGATCACATTCAGAAATTGAAGAGCTGATCACATCCAGAAATTGAAGATAAGAAAATGGGGGGTTGATAGACCAATCGACGAAAATCTCTAATTGTCACCTCAACTGCGCACGCGAGGGGGTCCAAGAAAAAATATAAAATAAAAAATATCAATTACGCTACTTCCCAACAAATTTTTTTTTTTTTGGAACTCCAACTATTACGCTTTCCACTAGTGTACTTAATTTTTATTTATTTTTGGAAATTATTACTACGCTCCCCATATGCGTAGTTGAAGACCTTATCAACTAACCATGCGAAGGGCGTAGTTATAGTCACTACTAAGATTTTCGCCGGTACATTTAAAAATCATGAAAAAAATGTATTACGTAATCGTTTAAATCTAAAGTTTCTAATTTATGCACTTGAATCCATCGATTTAAAACATATAAAGGTTAAAAACAAAACAAAATCAAAATACCAAATCCAACTTCAAAAGCCGCTTGTTTCTTTTTGAGTATATCGTATGAAAATGATTCTACATTTTATTGATTTCATCAAATCCATACAATGCAATATATAGAGAGATTGAATCAATTACCTAGACGACAAGTGTCCAGATATTGTAGGGCTATGTATTGTTATTGGACTTTGTATACATTGGGCCTATTATCCCCCTCGGTCCAAACTGAATGAGATTCAATTTGGAACGCATCTGAATGAATCTGGTCGTTGGGAGAGGTTTTGTAAGAGTGTCGGCAAAGTCTTAGAAGTTGTCCAGCTCGACCAGTAGGGTCTGGATCCACAAAGTCTCAGAAGTTGCATGAGCAAGGGCCCTGTACTCTGCCTCTGTAGATGATCTGGCCATAGTTTCCTGCTTTTTGGATTGCCATGAGATTAAATTGGAGCCTAGATACACACAATATGCACCAGTAGATTTCCTATCAGATTGATCTCTAGCCCAATCAAAGTCAAAGAAGGCAGAGAGGAGAGAGCCTGTTTGAGAGGAAATGTGAAATTGCAAATTTGATGTGCAATTGAGGTATCTTAAGATCCGTTTGACAGATTGCCAATTTTCCTGTGTAGGAGAGTGCATTGACTGGCACACTTTGTTAAGGAAAAAGGAGACATCTGGTCTTGTGAATGCAAGTTACTGAAGACTTCCAACCACACTTCTGTAGAGGGTGGTGTTTGGAAAAGGATCATTAGGTTGTGGTGTGGTAGTGGACATTGGTGTAGCTACCGTTTTAGCATTGTGCATATTTGTTTTCCGGACAAGGTCTTTGATGTACTTTGTCTGTGATAGATTGAATCTTGAGTTGTCCCTAGTGACCTGAATGCCAAAAAATAGTGTAGAGTACCAAGGTCATTCCTTGACAAGAAGTCTATTGACCAAAGATTTGATCAATTGGTCTGCAAGAGTGTCAGTTGATGCAACTACAAGCAAGTCATCAACATAGACTAATATGAAAATGCGGCAAGTGTCATGGCGATAGGAGAACAGTGAAGTATCAGCCTGAGAAGGGGAGAATCCAAGAGAGAGTAGAATTGTAATGAGTTTGCAAAACCAAGCTCTTTGAGCTTGCTTGAGTTCATACAAGGATTTATGGAGCTTACACACAAATAGAAAATTTAAGAGTGTGCAAAACATGTAGGTTGTTAGACATAGACATCTTCAGTCGGCCCCCGTGAAGAAAGACATTCTAGATATCAAGTTGCCGGACAGACCAATTGTGGGTGGAGGCTAAGGATAGTAGGAGACGAATGGTTGTGGGTTTGGCCACAGAGCTAAACGTCTCAAAGTAATCGACTCCTTCCTAATGATGAAAGTCCTTAGCAACTAGGCGTGCTTTCCTCCTTTCAATGGTGCCATTAGAGTGCCTTTTGGTTTTAAAAACCCATTTAACTCTAAGTATATTGGACTAAGGAGGTGGTGATACAATGGACCATGTGTTAGTCTGAAGAAGTGCATTGAATTCAGTCCTCATGGCCTCCCTCCACTTTGCAAAATTTGAAGCTTCCGGTGTGTTGAAGGTTCATCAGGTATGGTTCCTGAAAGGAAACAAGACGGCCAAGGTGTTGAGCCATCCTAACGAACTAAAGGTTTGGAGATGTTGTGGAGGCGGGTTGTCATTTGGTGATGGCGTAGTAGACGAATCAGAGGAGGTAGAGGCACAAGGTGTTAAATTGGGTTGTTGGGCCGGCCCAGTAGAAAGTTGAGGTGAGGGATAAGGAGAATGGGTTGAATCCGGCGTGATAGAAGGTTGGTGGGCCTGCATTGGCTTGACGAAAATGGGCTCAAGAAAAGAAAGAATGGGGAGTGAAGGATGGGTATCCTTAGGAGATGATGCTGAATTTTGTGTTTGTGTAGAGAATGGAAAGTGAGATTCATGAAATAGAACATCTCGTAAGATGTAGTATTTTTGATTGGACAAGGTCATAACATATGCAACATCTATGATGAGCCGCATAACCAAGAAAAATAGTTGGAGTTGAACAAAAATTGATCTTGTTTTTTAGGTAAAGTTTAAGATTAGGGAATGCTAGACACCCAAATTTTTGAGGAAGTCATAAACCGGTGTGATATGAAAAAGTAGCTCAAAGACAGTTTTGTGTTGTAATATGGGTGTAGGGGTAAGGTTTATGAGATATGTGGATGTTTGAAAGGCAAAATCCCAATAAAAAAAGGGTAATGAGGAATGTTTGAGAAGTGTAAGGCCCATGTCAACAATGCGGCGATGTTGAGACTCAACACCACCATTTTGTTGATGAGAGTAGGGACATGTAAGGCGATGTAAAATGTCAATGTTTTGAAGGAAGGGAATGATAGGTTTGAACTCGGTTCCACCATCCATTTGAATAGCTTTTATAGTTTTAGAGAGTTGGATTGTAATTTAATGAATGTGGTTAGGAGGGGTGTGACTTGAGATTTGTTTGTAAAAAAAATGCAAATGAACTTGGACCAATCATCAATAATGTAAAGATAATATCCATTCCCTTTGATTGAAATTGGGTGTGATAGTCCCCAAACATCATTAAACAAAAGATCAAGAGCATCTCTTGATTTGGAGGAGTAGGCCGGATGGGGAAGCTGGTGGGGCTTGGCCCAAGAACAGAAAGTGTAGGAAAAGTGGGTTGCAGGCCAAGACTACGTTGGGCCTTAAGTTTAATCTTCTTTTGACGCAAAAAATGAAGGGTGACATGTTGAGAGGGGTAGCCAAGGCGACAGTGCCAAAGGGTGGTGGGCGACAGGGCTGTTGAAGTGGTGGTAAGGAGAGCACTCTTGGTCGCCGAAAATCGATATAAGCCTCCTTCAACGAGTTTCCGAAGAAGAGACTCCTTTGTCTTGGAATCCTTCAAGATAAACAAAAGATCAAGATCACTCTTGTTCTTCTTCCTTTACTTTCTCTAATCGCATCTTTACTCTTCCTCATATTCTTCACAATGAAATGTGAAGAATATGAGGAAGAGTAAAGGTGTGATTAGAGAAAGTAAAGGAAGAAGAACCATGGTGGACAATGGGGATTGTAGACCCGTCACCAAGTGAAACACAATATGTACCTTCATATGGCATAGAGTCAAATATGAGATTTGTAGCATCTAGGGTGTTGTGGTTTGCAACCCTTGTGTCCGGGTACTAGGGTGATGATGTTGAGGTGTGGTAATCTTGCATCGAGGCAGGGGGTGGCGCCTAGTATGCTTGATCGAATCTATGCTAGCAAGAAAGAGCACCGTGACCAGGCTTGAAGCAAACTTGGCAAATAGATCGAGTGTTAGATTGACCATTGAAGGTGTATGGTTGTGAGCGGCCTCTGCCTTGCCGGGGAGCCGAACGAGGGGGATTTGGTACGTAGTATCGGTTTTGATTATTACCTCATGTCCAGGATTGGAGTGTTGAGTGGGTGATCGACCATGCCCCTTGTTGGTGCCAATGTGGATAAGGTTTGCTTCTGAATTTGTAATTATGTTGTTGGCAAACATGAGAGGAGTGGGAAGGATGGGAGATGATTGATTTGTGAGGCGGGAATCATAAACTAGAAGATAGGACAGAATTTTATTTGGACTGGGTATTGGTTGAGTATAGAAAGTTGTGATAATAGACTCATACTCAAGACCCAAACCAGCTAATATGTAGGTGATAAATTCTGAATCAGAGGTAGCATTACCAACACGGTGAGACTTCATACTAGATTTTTGGCCTTGTGATAATAGGCATGAATGGAGCTATCAGATTTCTGCAGGGAAGCAAGTTCGAGACGAGCATGAACAGCCTGAGCACTCAACTTGACAGCAAATTAAGGACTCATGAAAAAGAGACCACATTTGGGAGGAGGAGGTGCAATCCAAAACTTGCACGAGAACTTCCTCAATTAAGCTAGCCATGAGTATAGCCAAGACAAGTTTGTCTTTGGACACCCAAGGAGCATGAGCAGGATTTGGAACGCTGTCAATAGTAGTAGATGGACATGGAGATGAGTCATCAACAAAGGGGAATAGATTATGAGCACGAAGAAGAGAGGATATTTGGGCTTTCCAAAGGGGAAAATTTCCTTGGGTAAGTTTGACAATAAGCAGATTTGTAAGGGAAGAAAAGGAAAAGGATTGTGGGTTTGCAATGGCGTAGCAGGGAGTGATGATGGAGAGGAACCATCATCCTCTGTTTGGGAAGAAAAAGAAGGTTGGTGAGGATACTAGTTGGGCATTTGTCCTATATGCTTTGATACCATTATGAGTATATTGTTATGAAAATGATTCTGCATTTCATTAATTTCATCCGATCCATACAATGCAATATATAGAGAGATTGAATCAATTACTAGACGACAAGTGTCCAGATATTGTAGGGCTATATATTGCTATTGGGTGTTGTATACATTGGGCCTATTAGTTCTTCTTATGGGGTATAGAAAAAAAACTGAAGTCGTCCAAGCTGATTCGGAGAGGTAATAAAACAAAATTGTTGAAACTGGATGTCAGTTGGTATATCAAGGGATTGTAGTGAGAAGGAGAAAATTTACCCTAATCGTAATATAGAGAGGAGACCTAGAAATATATACAAGGGAATTAGGACACAAAAATAAAAGTCAAAATTGGGGAGTGTTAGCATGAAATATTGTGATATTTTAGGCACGTTTTCTAAGTGTATTTCATCCATATTGATAGTCATTGATAAAGCATTGAAGTATTTGTGAGTTAGTTTATCTATTTTGTCGATATAGAGGTCTACATAAGCTTTGTGTTAATTGTAGGCAATTAAGAGCTAAATCCGAATAGATTGAGAGAGAATGGAGTTTGATTGAGCATGTCCAAGGATTCAGGACATCTCTAGGAGCTAAGGATGGTGCTAACTTGAAGAATAGCACGAGGATGAGGAAAATTACGATCTACCTCTAAACCACGCTCTAAAATACGGCCGTACTAGATTCCACGTTCTAGTCCACGGCCGTGGAACCTTGGCAAGAGAAGCGTGGTGCATTCCAGCAACTTATACGGCCGTGGAGGGTTGTGACAAACCGTGAACCATTTCCACGCTCTAAATTACGGGCGTGGAACCCTTCCACGACCGTGATCTTGGCAATATTTTACGCAATATTTTAAGCCACGATCTTCTACGCAATGGGCCGGGCTTATATTTTATCTTACACTATAAAATGACGGAAGAAGGGAGATTCCGTCACCTTCGCTTACACTTCGGCTTACCCTAGTTTTACGCTTTTGCGGAGATCGTCATTGAGAGATTTGCGCTTTGCTATTGAGATTTCCGGATTGACGGAAGGAGTGAAGATTTGGAAGACTTGTTCGTAAGGAGGTTACGCTTCATCTTTAGGTTTGATTAGAAGACGGATTGACATCCCGTTCTTCGTTCTTATCTAAGATTTATGATTGTTTGTGTTATTCCGAAACTATTAACATTATTGTTCTTGATTTGTGGATTTGAGATTGATTTGAGATTTATTCAAGGTTTTCGGAAGTTTCCATCTTTTACTCTTTTAAATCTTGAATTTGATATCAACATGACTGTTGTTGGCTAAAACCCTTTAGCAATTCTAAGGTGAAGGGTTGATAGTTGTGGCTTAGATGATGATAGATCGATCGTAAACAGATTGGACTCTGAGAGTTAGAGAGAATTGCCGACGAATCTAATCCACGGTCTGTTCTTGAGCTTCCACGGCCGTGGAACTCAAGAACTAACCGTAATTTTGTGTCAGTCTACGAAATTGCTTTTACTTTAATCCAAAGTTAAAGATTTGCTTTAACTTAGTCTTGGCTTGCCTTTTCTAGGTGGTAGTGAAGCCTCAACAACCTCTACCTCGATTTCGAGTGTCATAACCTTAATCGGTTTAGTTAGTCTTGATCCTTGAATTATAAGTTTGGGTATTTGACGTTAATTCTTGCCTTTAGATCTTTTCTATATTGAAGCCTCAACAACCTTTATAGAGAGTGTCTTTTAGGTGGGTCATATAAGGTTTTTGGAACTTCACCGTACGATTACCTTACATTCGTATACCTTTGCATACCTCAACTCTGTCCTTATATCTTTAGTATATCTTGGATCGATTGCCACAACTGGATTCCTGGATCTTTAGGATTGTTGTTTTCCCAATAATTTGAAAAGCTTCATATATTTACTTCCTTGATAATCTATAACTGGATTTAACCCCCCAAATCCCTGTGTTCGATACTCTGGAATTCTTGCTCAACTATATCGATCCGTACACTGCGGGTTCGCTTGCTTGATTTCTAGTTTTATAATTAAAGCTTATTTGCACGCACGCTAAGTGGCGAACAAGTTTTTGGCGCCGTTGCCGGGGATTTGGTCTAGGCCGAATTCGGTTATTGGTTGTCAAGCTTGGGAGCTTCTCCCTTGTTATTTGATATCTTTTCGAGTGCATGCGCAGGTCTAGGAATAACGAAGACCTCTTACCTGTTGATCAAGAGCTTGAGAGGACTTTAAGGAGAAAACGTAAGGAAAAGAAAATGGCTGAAGAAAGAGAATGTGACCTCCAATCGGAGTTAGCGGAAAAGGAAGCTCAACTCCAATGGAGTGAGAAGACTCGTAGGGAAGAAACAGATCGTCATCAAATGAAAGTCGATGATCTAACGGACATGATGTTCCAAATGAGGCTGGAAATAAACAACCTCAAGGAGAAAAAGAAAACGAGGAGACCGGGAAGATCGGTTAGAGCCAACTCATCTAATGAGGATAGCGACTCCTCCATGCCACCGCTAGAGGAAATTGATCCCACGATCAATGTGAATCCATTCTTTCCACGGCCAGCTGCAAATCGCCGTGTTCCACCTAGGAACGCAAGGATCGAACGCGTGGATGAGGAGCCAAGAACTCTTGGCCAAAGGATGGATCCAACGCAGCAACCACGCCGTTTAGGTGTGAACTTTGATGCTGACGATGTACAAGGGTTTAGCTTCAACCCTCAAGTTATTACCATTGTTCGCCAAAACCAATTTGGTGGAACAAGCGCTGAATCTCCACATCAACATCTACAAAACTTTGAGATTATGATGGAGACGATGAAGCCTAAGAACGCAACTACCAACAGCTACAAACTCAAGCCTTTTTTCTTCTCCTTGAAGGGGAAAGCATTGTCTTGGTATCAAGCTCTTCCAAGTGGAAAGTTTGAGACATGGGAGGATCTTTCCGCGGAGTTCCTCACTAAGTTCTTTCCGCCATCCAAAACGGCGGAGCTAAGAGGTAAGATTAACGCATTTTCTATGAGATCTAACGAAAGTTTATTTCAATCTTGGGAAAGATTTCAGGATTTGCTATTGGATTGCCCTCATCATGACATATCCAAGCTTGCACTATTGGAGATATATTATAAGGGGCTGGATGTGGAGACGCAATTCAAGCTCCAATCCCTTTCATGTGGCACATTCATGGACATGAGGGAAGACGACGCTTGGGACTTCATTGAGAAGCAAGCGCGAGTGATAGAGAAGTATTCTCACCGGAAAGTGGAGGGGAATCGTGTGGATCAAGGAGCAAAACTTACACACGAAGCTCAATCTCAAATCTTTTCTCTCAACAACGAGATTAAAGAGTTGAAGGAAGCTATCAAGACCAACTTTCCAAAGCAACAAGAAAAAGATGTGGGTTATTTAGGCAACAACAATAACCACAACGGTGGTGAGAATACAAACCGCAACAACAACAACAACCGGAACAACAACCGGAATAATTGGAACAACAACAACAACAACAACCGGAACAACAATTGGAACAACAATAGGGGTTCAAACAACAACAATTGGCGCTCCAATCAACAAAATTCCGGTAATTCTTATCCTTCCAATTCAGGAAATTCACTAACTCCACCTTTCTCTTCTTCCACTACTTTGAAAAGCCAGGGGCAAACATCTAATGGTGGAAGCACTTCGGGGAAGGAGAAGCCCGATCCCATGTTGGAAACGATTTTGGGGAAGCTTCAAGGGTTGGAGACTCGCATCATCAAGGTTGATGATCACATTACTAAGGTTGATAAAGCCCAAAAGGTTTTAGAAAACCAAATGTTCAGCCATGCGGAGGAAGTTCCTAGTAATCAAGGGAAACTTCCAGGAAAAACGGAGGACAACCCAAAAGGAAGGGTGATGGCAATCACAACTAGGAGCGGAGTCACAACTACCGACCTGCAGCCCAAGTTTGTAGAAGTCCTCGTTGAGAAAGAGAAAGAGAAAGAAAAGGGGAAGGAGAAGGAAGATGTCTACGTTCCTCCTCCAGCTTACAAACCTCCCCTACCGTTCCCGCAATCTAGAGCAAGAGCGCGTCTAGACAAGCAATTCGGTAAGTTTATAGAACTCATGAGCAAATTGCATATTAACATACCTTTCATTGATGCTATTGTAGGTATGCCGGCTTATGGCAAGTTCTTGAAGGAAATCCTCTCTAACAAGCGAAAGCTAGAGGATTTTGGAGAGGTTAAGATGAGTTCGGATTCTTCGGATCTCATCAAGACCATGAAAGGGAAGATGCCCCAAAGCTAAAGGATCCGGGGTCATTTTGTATTCCCATAGGAGTGGAAGATGTCACATATGATGCATTATGTGACTTGGGAGCAAGTGTGAGCATCATACCACTTGCATTATGTAGGAAGATCGGTTTAGGTGACCCTAAACCGGTGAAGATGACGTTGTACATGGCGGACCGTTCCATAACTCGTCCCGTCGGTATTGTTGAAGACGTCCCAGTCAAGCTAGGTAAATTCTATGTTCCTATAGATTTTGTTGTGCTTGACATTCCTGCAGATAGTCCGGTCCCGATCATTCTCGGAAGACCGTTTCTTGCAACATCCGGCTGCATAGTCGATTGCAAGAATGCTAGACTCGCCTTTGACATAGGAGACGAGAAGGTAGAGTTCGTTTTTTCCACTCTAGTGAAGGAACCAATCTTTGATGAGGATATATTCAATATCCAAGATGAAGAAGGGTTGTCTAGAGAGGAGGTAAGTGCTATTCTTTTCAAAGATCCTTTGCAAAAGGTTATTACTATGAGTCTAATGGATATAGGAGAAGAAGAGGAGTGCAATGAGGCAATTGAAGCCTTAGAAGCACAAGAAGAAGTGTGTGAAGAGGAGTTTGAGAAACTCCACGACGAGGCAGAAAACGTACGGATCCACGGCCATACACTATATTCCACGGCCGTGGATTTCACCAACAAAAGCGTGGCTCACTCCAGAGGGTTACACGGTCGTTGAGAGAACAGAGCAACCGTATTTACTTTCCACGCCCAAAACCACGGCCGTGGAGAAGTCAGAGAGGCCGAAATTTTGGGTGATCTCGAAGGTAATTGTGTCTCTTCCTCAACTTCTTTTGATTCTTCTCCCATACCTTCTACACCCTTAGACACTTCTAAGGAAGCATCGGATACTCCTCAAGAACCATTGGAAACTCCGGTAGTCATGGAACTAAAGCCACTTCCTACTCATCTAAGGTACGCATTTCTTGGACCTAATTCTACCTTTCCGGTAATTGTTAGTTCCGATTTAAGCATAGATGAACATAGTAAGCTCATGGTTGTCCTTAGGAAACATAGAAAAGCTTTAGGATATACTATAGAGGACTTAGTAAGAATAAAACCTTCCCTATGCATGCACAAGATATTAATGGAAGAGGATTTTAGGACTTCAAGACAACCTCAAAGGCGGTTAAATCCGACCATGAAGGAGGTTGTCAAGAAGGAAATTCTTAAATTGCTTGATGCAGATATCATCTACCCTATCTCCGATAGCAAGTGGGTGAGTCCGGTTCAAGTGGTTCCGAAGAAGGGAGGAATGACGGTCATCACCAACAAGAATAACGAACTCATTCCTACCCGAACCGTGACAGGATGGCGGATGTGCATAGACTACCGCAAGCTAAACAACGCGACGAGGAAGGATCACTTCCCACTACCCTTCATCGATCAAATGCTTGAAAGGTTAGCACAACATTCGCATTTTTGCTATCTTGACGGTTATAGTGGTTTCTTTCAGATTCCGATACACCCGGATGATCAAGAGAAGACCACATTTACGTGCCCGTGGGGTACGTTTGCTTATAGGAGGATGCCGTTCGGGCTTTGCAACGCCCCAGCCACCTTTCAAAGGTGCATGATGGCCGTATTCTCCGAATACATAGAGGAAATCATGGAGGTTTTTATGGATGACTTCTCCGTTTATGGTTCCTCTTTTGACAATTGTCTTTCTAACCTTGATCTTGTATTACAAAGGTGTGAAGACACTAACCTAGTTCTTAATTGGGAGAAGTGTCAATTCATGGTGAAGGAAGGCATTGTATTAGGACACTTAATCTCTAGTAGAGGGATTGAGGTGGATAAAGCTAAAATAGAGACTATAGAAAAGCTTCCTCCCCCAACTTCGGTAAAAGGGATAAGAAGTTTTCTAGGACATGCTGGATTCTATAGGCGTTTCATAAAGGATTTCTCTAAAATATCAAAGCCGCTAACTAATCTATTGATGAAGGATGCAGTTTTTGAGTTTTCGCAGGAATGCTTGGATGCGTTTAACATGATTTGGGAAGCTCTAATTTCAGCCCCTATTATCCAACCTCCGGATTGGAATCTTCCCTTTGAGGTTATGTGCGATGCAAGTGACGTAGCTATAGGAGCTGTTCTTGGACAAAGAAAGGAAGGGCGAACCCATGTCATATACTACGCTAGCAAGACGCTAGATGAAGCGCAGCTCAACTACGCCACTACGGAAAAGGAATTTTTGGCCATTGTTTATGCAATTGACAAATTTCGCTCTTATCTTGTAGGTGCAAAGGTGATTGTGTACACGGATCATGCTGCGATCCGGTATCTTCTTGCAAAGAAGGATGCGAATCCAAGGCTAATTAGATGGATTCTTCTCCTACAAGAATTAGATCTAGAGATCCGCGACAAGAAGGGTTTGGAAAATTCTGTTGCGGATCATTTGAGTCGCCTAACACATCTAAAGGACGACCATCTACCTATAGATGACTCCTTCCCGGACGAGCATTTACATATTATAGAGGAGTGCATCGATGTAATCTCCAAAGGTAACGAACCATGGTTTGCTGATTTTGTTAACTATTTGGTTTGTCAGGAAATACCGCCCGGATTGTCCTACACACAAAGAAAGAAGTTCTTTAAGGATGTTCGAGAGTACTTTTGGAATGAACCTCTCCTCTTCAAGAGAGGTCCGGATGGCATTATTCGGCGATGTGTGCCGGAAGATGAGATGCAAAGTGTCATCCGCCATTGTGATTCACTACCATGTGGAGGACACGCTAGTTCGAACAAGACTAGCACTAAGGTATTGCAATCTGGATTCTTTTGGCCTACACTATTTAAAGATGTGCAAACCTTTGTTTCTTGCTGCGATGCTTGTCAAAGAACAGGAAATATCTCTAGGAGGAATGAGATGCCTCCCAACAACATCCAAGAGGTGGAGATCTTTGACGTTTGGGGAGTAGATTTCATGGGACCATTCCCATCATCTTGTGGTAACCAATACATACTTTTAGCGGTTGATTATGTTTCAAGATGGGTTGAAGCGATTGCCTCTCCCACCAATGATGCCATGGTACTGGTCAAGTTCTTTAACAAGACCATCTTCCCACGATTTGGGACACCACGGACCATCATTAGTGATCGAGGCTCTCACTTCATTGCCCGGCGCTTTGAAGCTCTTTTAGCTAAGTATGGGGTGACTCACAAGATCGCCACCCCTTATCATCCACAAACTAGTGGACAAGTTGAGATCTCAAACCGGGAGATCAAAGGAATCCTGGAGAAGACGGTTTCAAGGACTAGGAAGGATTGGTCTTTGAAGCTAGATGACGCATTGTGGGCATACCGGACTGCATACAAGACTCCCATCAGAACCACACCATACAACCTTGTGTATGGGAAGTCTTGTCACTTACCGGTAGAGTTGGAGCACAAGGCGTTTTGGGCAATCAAGTGGCTAAATTTCAGCATGAAGGAAGCGGGAGAGAAGCGTCTCTTGGACCTAAATGAGCTTGAAGAACTTCGCTTGAACGCCTATGAAAATGCCAAGATTTACAAAGAAAGAGCAAAGCGTTGGCATGATAAGCATATCATTCCAAAGGACTTCAAAGAAGGAGATCAAGTTCTCCTCTTCAATTCAAGGCTTCGTCTCTTTCCAGGTAAGCTTAAATCCCGTTGGACCGGACCTTTTCTAATCAAACGTATTTTCCCCCATGGTGTAGTTGAAGTATGGGGTGAAGCGGGCGGAAGTTTTAAGGTGAACGGTCAACGACTCAAGAAGTATACTCCGGAACTCCAAGCTGAAGAGTTCGCGCCCACCGCACTCGAATAAGTGCGAATTTGGTCTAGCTACGGACCTTAAACAAAGCGCTTCTTGGGAGGCAACCCAAGGTATTGCATTTACGTTTTTTGTTTTTGATTCATAGATTAGCTTAGTTTAGACGTTTTTGCTTTGTTTTGCCTTCGATATCTTCCGGTATGTTCGTGTTTTTGGATGTAGGAACAGTGGAAAAGGAAAGGGAAAGAGAAAATTTGAAGAAAAGTGACGAAACTTGGACTTTGGAGCATTACAGAGAGTTCCACGGCCGTGACAGCTACAGTGACCGTAATTTCCAAAACGCCTGAGAAAAATCACCAAAACCACGGTTCCGTACATTTCCACGGCCGTGGAACCCCCCGACAGACCGTGATTTTCAAAAATTGTACGGCCACTATATAAACCACTTTCCTTCACAAAACACATCTCACAAACCCAATTCCACGCCCTAAAAGACGATTTGCTTCCCCTCACCTCAAATCTTCATTCGTTAATCGTTTTTAACGATTCTTTGGCCAAAACAGAAGCAAATCCGATCACAAACAAGATCCAAGCAACAATTCGAGCGGCAAATCACCGAGGAAAGCAGAATTCGGATTTAAAAATCCGAAAACCTAGGTTTTTTCGCTCTTCTCTATCTTTGTCGATTCGGACTTGCATTTGCTAGAATTTTTAGGAATAACTGATTGGAATTGGAAGAGAATTAGTCTAGGACTACTGCTGTTGAGTTTGGTGATTGATTGCTGAGTTTTGAGAAATTTCGAGAAGAACCACGGTCACTGTACGTTCCACGGCCGTGGAAAGCCAAGAACAGACTGTGGTTTTTGACAGATCATGGATTTTGTGAGGAGAGTGTCCGGTAGGAATAAGGACAAAGATAAGAGCAAGAAAAGGAAGGGCAACCCCTCTTCCTCTTCTAGAGCACCACCCCCTTCATCCCCTTCACCTCCATCATCACCATCATCACCTTCACCACCTCGCCCTAGGATCCCTACCATTCGCGAGGATCATCTCGACGCCTTAGAGAGGATCCATAAGAGGACGGTCATAGGACCTAGATACCTACTGTTAGAGGAGTTAGAGCCTCTACATGTCATAGGGGATATCACTTGGCTCTTGGATAGAGCCGGCTTAGTCATCTTCTCCGCTATTCGGGAAGATGCATATGAGGAGATTACGAGAGAGTTTGTAGTTTCCTTTGAGCATAGCCATGTGGACAGGACAGTTTCTTTCCGGCTGATGGAAAGAAACTATGATTTCTCCATCCGGGAGTTCGGAGCCTTCTTTGGGTTCCACGAGACCTTCAATGGTCGTTTCCCCAGTGGCGTGTACGCCAAG
The DNA here is from genome assembly GCA_033239125.1 of Fagopyrum homotropicum. Taxonomy (NCBI): domain Eukaryota; kingdom Viridiplantae; phylum Streptophyta; class Magnoliopsida; order Caryophyllales; family Polygonaceae; genus Fagopyrum; species Fagopyrum homotropicum. The sequence continues at coordinate 13,872,787 of BSWB01000002.1, forward strand.
GATTTCTGGGAAGAGATCGCTATGATCTATGCCAGCGAGGACCGCTGGCAGCCAGCTAATACCAAGGCTAAGTGGATGTATCACTTAGCCTTGAAGATAGCTCACAGGGTACTTTCTGAGTGTCTCTTCCCTAGGACGGAGACACCTCAGAAGATCAAGACAGATGAGCTCTTTCTTCTCTACTGTATGCTATACGGTAGACTTGCTGACTGCACCACCCTCTTAGCTGCTACCATGAGCAAGCTAAAGAATAAGAGGGCTGACAACATTGGATATGGTGGGATAGTCACCCACCTTGCTAGGGCATTAGGGGTAGATTTCTCCGCCTGCACACGTATTGCTGTTGTACCCCTAGGACTTCAGGCCCTTATGACTAGAGGCCTCATCTTCCCCACCCATAGAGGTCCACCATCTACTGCTATGCCGTGGGAGAGTAGGACAGTGAGAGGCATTGAGTGGCTCCCTGAGTATTCCATTATGGCTGGACGCCATAACTGGAAGGCGACGTTCGCTGCCATGCATGCGAACAGATTGGTAGCCCCCCCTATGTTCCACCACCACCAGTTGTAGAGGAGGAGGAGATGAGAGATGACTATGAGGGAGGAGGAGGAGCTGATCAGGACTTTGGTACATTCCCGGATCAGCCGGACGCAGTTACCGCCATGCCTAGGCATTCTCCCCGTCCCGCTAGAGCTTCAGGATCATCCTCTCGCCGCGCTAGTATGAGCGAGAGGCCCACTTGGATGGAGACTCCTCCTTCGTGGTACGGAGCTCCACCACCATGGTTTACACAGCCGCCACCACCACCAGCACCAGCACCTTCAGATGCACCGGCTTGGTACAGCCAGCCGCCGGGCTGGTACGAACAGTTGCCAGAGTGGGCTACCGACCTTTCCAGCAGGGTTAGAGCTTTGGAGATCCGTGCTGATGCTAGAGATGCACGTGTAGACGACCTTGACCACATGATGAGAGACGTCTACCGCCAACAGTTCGGGCGGTTGTTAGCATGAAATATTGTGATATTTTAGGCACGTTTTCTAAGTGTATTTGATTCATATTGATAGTCTTTGATTTAGCATTGTTGCATTTGTGAGCTAGTTTGTCTATATTGTCGATATGGATGTCTACACTAGCTTTATGTTGATTATAGGTGATTGAGAGTCATTTCCGAACGGAATCGAGCAAAGAAGAGTTGATTGAGTATGTCCATGGATTAAGGGCATTATTAGGAGCAAAATGGAGTTCAACTTGAGGAGTGCACGAGGCTAGGGAAGAATCACGTTCTTGCCCTAAACCACGCTCTAAAATACGGCCGTACTACAAACCACGTTTAGTTCCACGGCCGTGGAACCTTGCAAAGAGAGGCGTGATGCATTCCAGTAACTATTACGGTCGTGGAATCCATGGTTCAAACCGTGTTGATTTCCACGCTCTAAATTACGGTCGTGGAACCTTCCACGACCGTGATCTTGGCGATCTTTTTCGCCATATTTTGAAGCCACGATCTTTTGAAGATTGGGCCGGGCCGATATTTTATCTTGCCCTATAAAAAGAAGGACGAAGAGAAATTCCGTCACCTCGCTTTAGACCTTGGCTTACGCCTTCGCTTAGCGGCACTTAACCCTCGCTTAGAAGCATTTACATCTCGTTGGAGATCGAAGTTTGTGCTTGGATTTGCCCTAATCTCGCACTTTTGGTGGAGATCGCTGTTGAGAATTCCGGATTGGCGGAAGATCGAAGTTTTTGGAAGATTGTTGCAAGAAGATTTCTCTTCTTGTTTAGGTTTGATTTAGAAGACGGATTGACATCCCGTTCTTCCTTCTTTCCTAAGATTGTGTTTGTTTGCCTTATTCTGAATCTATTGACAACATTCATTTTTGATTGTGACTTTGAGATTGGTTTGAAGTTTATTGAAAGTTTTCGGAAGTTTTCATCTTTCTATCTTTTAATTCTTGAATTTGATATCAACATGACTGTTATTGGCTAAAAACCCTTAACAATTCTAAGGTGAAGGGTTGATAGTTGTGGCTTAGATGATGATAGATCGATCGTAAACAGATTAGACCTTGAGAGTTAGAGAGAATCGTCGACGAACCCTAAATCACGGTTTGTTCTTGAGTTCCACGGCCGTGGAGTCTCAAGATCTACCCGTAATTTCCCTTAAGTTTACGAACCTGCTTTTACTTTAATCCAAAGTTAAAGATTTGCTTTAACTTAGTTTAGGCTTGCCTTTTCTAGGTGGTAGTGAAGCCTCAACAACCTCTACCTCGATTGTGAGTGTCATAACCGTAATCGGTGAAGTTAGTCTTGATCCTTGGATTACAAGTTTGGGTATTTGACATTAATTCTTGCCTTTAGAACCTTTCTATATTGAAGCCTCAACAACCTGTATAGAGAGTGTCTTGTAGATGAGTCATATAAGGTTTTTGGAACTTCACCGTACGATTACCTTACATTAGTATACCTTTGTATATCTCAACTCTGTCTTTATATCATTAGTATATCTTGAATCGATTGCCACAGCTGGATACTTGGATCTTTAGGATTGTTGTTTTCCCAATATTTGCAAAAACTCTCATATTTACTCGCTTGATAATCTGCAATTGAATTTGTTCCCACCCAAATCCCTGTGTTCGATACTCTGGAATACTTGCTAATCTACGCCGATCCGTACACTGCGGGTTCGCTTGCTTGATTCTAGTTTTATAAATTTAAAGTTTATTTGCACTCACCTTTAGGGGCGAACAACGGTACTATGATCCTAGCTTCTCACCGTTTCCACCTCCACCGGCACCGCAGTGACGACTTTGAGATCGACAGTTTTAGCCGCTCTACCACCATTTTGTGAGTTCTTTTTCTTTCTTTCTTTTCTTCTTTTTCTTTTCTTTGAACATTAGGGACAATGTTTGTTCCAAATATGGGGTGGGGTGTGACTAATAGTTGTAATAACTCTTACTCACTTTTGTATGCTTCTATTAAGACTATCTTGCATGTTTCATTCTATTGTTACACGTTTCATTTTTGCATTGCATGAAAAAGAATTTGAAAAACCCATAAAAATTGAAAAATTTTGAAAATTTTGTGCTTCTAAGGATAGAGATGATTTCTATGATAATCACCACTTGTGAATTGAGTTTTGATGACAATCGCATGCTTAAACGAATAGTGAATTGAAAAGAAATTGAATGAGTTGATTATCCCTCTTTTGCAAATTTCATAATGTGATGAATGTTACTTAAATCATGTTGAGGAATTAAGGTTGAAATCACATAATAAGTTCTTATGCTTCTTTTTGAGATGATTAAGGCAATTCGATTTTCTTTCTTCTTTCTTTGATCATTTAGCCCCTCATTGAAATAATGACCTCCTTTACATATCCGGGAATTTGGAGGAGTTGAATGAAAAAGGCATGTTTGATGTGGGAGGGCCATGAAAGCAATATTTTGCATTCAAAGGAATAGAAAGAAATTATAGGTTTGGGGAAGTCAATCATGACGATGAGTAACTCGGCACCATTCACATAGCCGGGTGTTTGTGTCTTGCCAAAGTCGGATTGAGCGATATTCCTAGCGGATTATGGTATGTGCGCTAAGGGTTTGAGACATCTCATAAAAATTGAGAAACACCAATCTCCTAGGCTTCGGTTTTTGTGCACCTCTATCCATAACTCCAAAAGTAAAGTCGAAAAATGAAAAGAAAGAGCGAAGCTCTAAGTTGAAAGTGCCGCGGAAACCGCAAGAGAAGAAGAAAAGAGTAGTTATCCACTTTTCCGGATTCATGCACCACATTCCTTAAAGTTTTCCTTCCCTTTCCACATTCTAGACCTTGTTTGAAAGTCCTTAAGATCAAAAGAATGTTATATGACTTGGTGATCTAAATTGAAGTTTCTTATGATTGATTTTGATAATGTTTGAAGGTTATGATGTTTACATGGAAGTTTAATTAATTCATGAGCTTTCTTTACTCTTTACTCTTTGATTATGTATATGAAAGTCTTATAAACGAATGAAGCAAGATTTGAGAATGATCTATTGATTAGAAGGCACATTCATCCAAATAAGTTTTGCTTTGAGAAGGTACACATATTTCATCCTAACTTGTGTTTTAAAGCTTTGAAGGACCTTACTTAGGGACAAGCAAGTGGCAAGTATGGGGTTATTTGTTAGCATGAAATATTGTGATATTTTAGGCACGTTTTCTAAGTGTATTTCATCTATATTGATAGTCATTGATAAAGCATTGAAGTATTTGTGAGTTAGTTTATCTATTTTGTCGATATAGAGGTCTACATAAGCTTTGTGTTGATTGTAGGCAATTAAGAGCTAAATCCGAACAGATTGAGAGAGAATGGAGTTTGATTGAGCATGTCCAAGGATTGAGGACATCTCTAGGAGCTAAGGATGGTGCTAACTTGAAAAATAGCACGAGGATGAGGAAAATTACGATCTACCTCTAAACCACGCTCTAAAATACGGCCGTACTAGATTCCACGTTCTAGTCCACGGCCGTGGAACCTTGGCAAGAAAAGCGTGGTGCATTCCAGCAACTTATACGGCCGTGGAGGGTTGTGACAAACCGTGACCCATTTCCACGCTCTAAATTATGGGCGTGGAACCCTTCCACGACCGTGATCTTGGCAATATTTTACGCAATATTTTAAGCCACGATCTTCTACGCAATGGGCCGGGCTTATATTTTATCTTACACTATAAAAGGACGGAAGAAGGGAGATTCCGTCACCTTCGCTTACACTTCGGCTTACCCTAGTTTTACGCTTTTGCGGAGATCGTCATTGAGAGATTTGCGCTTTGCTATTGAGATTTCCGGATTGACGGAAGGAGTGAAGATTTGGAAGACTTTTTCATAAGGAGGTTACGCTTCATCTTTAGGTTTGATTAGAAGACGGATTGACATCCCGTTCTTCGTTCTTATCTAAGATTTGTGATTGTTTGTGTTATTCCGAATCTATTGACATTATTGTTCTTGATTTGTGGATTTGAGATTGATTTGAGATTTATTCAAGGTTTTCGGAAGTTTCCATCTTTCACTCTTTTAAATCTTGAATTTGATATCAACATGACTGTTGTTGGCTAAAACCCTTTAGCAATTCTAAGGTGAAGGGTTGATAGTTGTGGCTTAGATGATGATAGATCGATCGTAAACAGATTGGACCCTGAGAGTTAGAGAGAATCGCCGACGAATCTAATCCACGGTCTGTTCTTGAGCTTCCACGGCCGTGGAACTCAAGAACTAACCGTAATTTTGTGTCAGTCTACGAAATTGCTTTTACTTTAATCCAAAGTTAAAGATTTGCTTTAACTTAGTCTTGGCTTGCCTTTTCTAGGTGGTAGTGAAGCCTCAACAACCTCTACCTCGATTTCGAGTGTCATAACCTTAATCGGTTTAGTTAGTCTTGATCCTTGGATTATAAGTTTGGGTATTTGACGTTAATTCTTGCCTTTAGATCTTTTCTATATTGAAGCCTCAACAACCTTTATAGAGTGTCTTTTAGGTGGGTCATATAAGGTTTTTGGAACTTCACCGTACGATTACCTTACATTCGTATACCTTTGCATACCTCAACTCTGTCCTTATATCTTTAGTATATCTTGAATCGATTGCCACACCTGGATTCCTGGATCTTTAGGATTGTTGTTTTTCCAATAATTTGAAAAGCTTCATATATTTACTTGCTTGATAATCTATAACTGGATTTAACCCCCCAAATCCCTGTGTTCGATACTCTGGAATTCTTGCTCAACTATATCGATCCGTACAATCCGGGTTCGCTTGCTTGATTTCTAGTTTTATAATTAAAGCTTATTTGCACGCACGCTAAGTGGCGAACAGGGAGAAGATGAAAAATGAATTGAAAACAACGAACACTCAAATAGAAACATCGTCGAATCTTCAAATTAACAAAAAGACGCAAACAACAAAAGAGGAAGAGAAAGAGAGATCAAGGTAGAACAACATACTTGGGTAACCAACTACTGTTATCCCAAAGTAATCCTTGCACTTGGAGCGCATAAGGTATACCTACAAGTTCATGAACATTAAAAGAAAATTTAAGTTTCGGTTTCATTTCAAGCGGCCACAATATTCACTAATTCAAACTAACTCCACCTCCACTCTCCATATCCAACCCAAAAAAAGTTAACTCCAATATTCAAACACTTTCGAGGATCCATCTCATTACACTGCAAAAATTTTACCTACAATTACATCCAAAGCCAAACAATGCGAAACAGAAAGAGAGAGTATAGGAGGTCGAGACTGCAACCAAAACCACCTTTGACAACAACATTCACTAATTCAAACTAACTCCACCTCCATGCTTATACATAAGTAGATAAAAAAAAACCCGAAACAATTTTGAGAAGAATGAACATGAAGACAATCATAAGATTAAAAGTTATAGAAGAAGAATATACCCAAAAACGCTAACCACCGAGAACAATCATCAATCGGCCAACAATATGAACTGGGGAGTAGATTTGATTTCTGAAGATATTCAAAGATTCAAAGATGACCAAATCAACTCACTTAAAACCCTGAAAATAAAACACCATCAGTGTGAAACATAGATGACAAAATCGAAACTAATACCCCTTTTAAATTATCAAATATCAACAATAAAGGAAGAAATAGACGGTGAAGGATGTATCCCTGGAAGAGGGAGAAGGTGACACGCAAGTGAGAGAATATAGACGGTGAAAGAAATCATCGTTGGAAGAGGAGAAGCTGCCACGCACGAACCGCCTGTACATAGACGATGAATGATTATTGGGATGCAAATAAGGTCATTCTACAAAGTGACCCACAAAATAAGTGGTCCAAAAAACCTTGGACTAGTCAATCTCGGTTGACTAGTAGCAAATGATTTTAGAATGAAATCTTGGTGGACTAATATCCGTTGATTTTAGAATGAAAAGAAATTGACTGTAGAAAAAACCCAATTATTAAAATGATAAAAATGAACTGATTTTAGAAAGAAATCTCGGTGATTAAAACGAAATTTCGGACTAGTATTTTTTTGGTGAGAAGGAGAGTCAGTGGTCTCTAGCACATCTGAACGCGGTTTTATTAACTGAAAAGAGGCTAAATAGTCATCACACAGGGGATAGCCCGACCCCTTACAACATCTAGTAAAAGATCAACTACACCCTCCAGCGGGTCACATAATACACTCAATCCAATGGGAAAGTTCAAAGCAAAATTAACAATATAATCCGCTACTCTATTCGCCTCGTGGTAGGCATGCCGAAGTTAGATATTCCAGTCTCTTTGTATAAAGTCATGACACGTACGTGCCACACTAGCAAGAGGGTGATAAGGGGCGATATGCTTACTTAGGAGTCAGTAATCAATTGGGAATCAGTTTTAATGATAACCGATCGATAACCCAACTCCCAAGCAATCTTAAGGCCATGTAACACTCCCCATAGTTCCGTCATGGAGACTAGACATATTCCTAAGTTAATACCAAATCCACTTAACCACTCTCTTGAATTATTCCTAACCACACCTGTCGTAGACGCAAAACCATCCTTCACCTTTGCACCGTCTATATTAACCTTGATGAAGCCTTTCGGGGGCGGTTCCCATGAGAAATTGATGATGTTCTTGTAATACTTCTCTGATTAGTGCCTCTTCTCCTCCACACTTCAATGTATTCCTTAGCTCTGTCTTGCACATGACGACTTCTTTCCACAATCCTAGTCGTATTATTAAACATCTTCTCATTTCTCCACTTTCAGGTCCACCATAGGCCAACTGCAAAGATCTTACTCCACAAGCAAATATTCTTATAATTAACATTAGAAAGAAGATTACCTCTCAACCAAGAACAAACGCCGAGCTGTAGAAAGTACGATCAAACCTAGGCGCCTGTAATTCGCTCCATAGGGTTCGAATCTTCGCACAATCTCGTAACATGTGGATAAGCGGCTCAGTCGTGTGTCTGCAACATGCATACGTACGTGTCATCATTGCAAATATGCCAACGTTTCCATTCATAGTTACTTAAAGCACCACCTTTGATCAATTTCCAGACAAACAACTTCATTCTTTCCTAAACTCTGAGGCTCAAGATCACCTTATACACAACCTCATAAACAGTTTGCAAGTTCACCATCTCAAATAGTAACCTGTATACCGAGACAATGGTAAAGTTGCCATCTTGTGACAAAGCCTGCCCAAGTTCACCGCGGACTAGTATGGTAGCACGTTGTTGAGTCTTTTGGAAGACCGATTCCGATATGCTTTCCGCGAAACAAGTTATGTTGCAGACTTTCTAACTTCTTATGATTTTCATGTGTCGTATATCCCCAGAGACATTACGCATCTTTTATCAAACAATGTTCGGGAAGTAGCTACCCTCAATTTGACGGTCATTAGTCCTTGTGTGCTCAAAATAAATGTGCCTCTAAGCTTATCCCTTTCTATCAAAAAACAAACTCTTTTATCCTTAATTAATTGGATGAAAACTTTGATTTCTTAATATTTAGTAACTAAAAGAATTTTAACTTAGACCTTTAATGTATTATCAATTTATATAGATAATATAAAGTTTTATTGATTAGTTATTATTTTTTCACTTGGTTTTATTTTAGTTATTTGGGAATGGGATTGATTAACGAACATAGTAGAGTTGTGGTGTGGATTTACGAAGTAATAAGAGCGTTTTGATGATAGCCCAACCCTAGCTCCTAGATCAGCCCAAGCACATAGTTTATCTTAATTATTTTTTTCTTAATTATAGTTATCTTTATTCTATTTTTTAGGCAGGCAACAGGTTATATAAGGATCACAAACTACATTATGAAGGATTATTTTCAATAAAGTTATATATCTTGGTAGTTGAATCTCTAATCAAAAGATTTATCGGTTGTTCGATCTCAAATGAAAAGATCAAAATCCCAATATTGAGTCTTGAAGGGTTCAAGTCTCATCATTTGGTATCAGAGCCACGTCTGAAAATTCTCCAAATTTTTTTTGCCGTCTTCTTCAACAATGACGGTAAAAGATCTTGAGGAAGTCACCAACCGCCATGAAGGCCTCATCACCAAAAACACTACCACTCTCCAACAACATTCTATTATTTTGGCTGAAATCCAGAAAACCATGAAGCAGATTCTCTCTAAATTTGCCTCAGCTAAGAAACAAAAGCAACCTTTGTAGTCTGATCCTCGCCAGCAATATCAGTTCGTCCAACCGCAACAACTCCAAGGTCGATCGCTTCGTCTGGATTTCCCTAGATTTGAAGGTACACCGTTCAACCGAAGGTTGGATCTTTCAGGTTGAAATTTTTTTTGCTCTGAATCCGATACCTGTTAAGCAAAGGGTCAGTATGGCATCAATTCATCTTCACGGTGATGCCGTAGCATGGTATCGTTGGCTACACCATTCAATGGGAGAATTTACATGGATACAACTTTCCACGGCTTTGTGTAAGAGATTTGAATCCCGCAAGAATTTAGACCCTATGAGCTCCTTGTCTAAACTTACCAAACAGGAGATTGTTTCTTCCTATATTACTAAATTTGAAACCTTGATCAACTTGGTTCACGGTCTCGAAAATCCGCACCAAGTTAGCCTATTCTTGTCCGGTCTACGGGATGACATCCAAGCCTGGGTCCGTCTTCTCAGTCCTACTGGTTTGTCTCATGCCTTTGAGTTAGCATTATGTCTGGAGGAAGCCATCACCGCCACTAAAGCCTTCACTACTTCCAACAGCAATAATCCCTCACCCGTTCGGGCCCCTCAGTCAACTTCTACTCCTAATCCACTCCCAGAAAACTCAGCGCTACCTACTGGCGTCAAACGCCTCACTTGGGTTGAATAGAAAAAAGAAGGGAGAAAAGGCTTTGCTTTAAATGCGATGAAACTTACAAGCCTGGGCATCGTTGTGCCACTCTGCAGTTGCTTTTGATGGACGCCTCTTGTGCTGAGGCCAACCTTGCAAGTCTGACGGAGCCACCTGGGAGAGTTCTGCGGATCTCTTAACACGTCATCTATTTTCCAAGGCTTGTGGGCAAGCCTTCACTCAAGGGCGTGTGGATGATGAGAGCCCGACCCTAGTTGCTAGATAAGCCCAAGCCCATAGTTTATCTTAATTATCTTTTCTTTAATTATAGTTATCTTTATTCTGTCTTTTAGGCAGGTAGTAGGTTATATAAGGATCACATACTACATTTTGAAGGATTATTATCAATAAAGTTATATATCTTGGTAGTTGAATCTCTAATCAAAAGATTTATCGGTTGTTCGATCTCAAATTAAAAGATCAAAGTCCCAATATTGAGTCTTGAAGGGTTCAAGTCTCATCACGTTGATTCACTTGATCAAATGATCTATATTCATCCATGTCAATTAATGATTTAGGAGAGGTGTGATGACAAAATTTACAATTTTAATAAGATATGGGGACAATTTTGTTATTTTAATGTTTTATAAAAGGAGGATGTGGTGATATTTTTGTGATTTTCACTAGAAAAATTGTAACATTATCCCTACACATAATTTTAGTTCAATTCGTTTAAAATTATATACTATCAATTCTGATATTTCTTGTAGGTCTTGTATTATTTTATTAGATTAGTAGTTATATTTTTATGCACTTTTTTACTTCGACTAATAAAACACAATGGTTGATGAACTACATTACACAATGTTCGACCTAGTGATACCCAAATTTTGAACTAATATTATAAAAAAAATTATATTTTTATAGGTATGATAATTAAAAAAATTATTACATAATGTTCAACCTAGTACGGCCCAAAGTTTGAACATATTCATACCATTTTATAGTTTTTGAAACTAATTTTGCACACGAGATTTGGACCTAATACCAAAGTACCATTTTTGCACCTTACCTCTCTTATAAAAAGCTTCGTTTGTCGGTTTTGTAAACCCATTTGATTCCCCTTGGCTATAATTCGAGCTACATTTGACTCTTACATTACCTTATTGGACCATAAATACAATTTAAGAAGTACTTGCTTAGTCTATGGGGTTTGGAAAAGGAACATCTAGTAATCAAGTAACCTCTTTGGTTGGGTAATCCAATTAATTTGACCTATTTGGCTACAAACTCAATCTCACCTCTCACTCTCTTTGATACAAAAAAGAGATTAAGAGAAGGAGATTGTGTTTCTTAACCAAGAGAAAAGTACACCATTAATCCTTTACCATTTTAGTCAGTTTATCCATAAAAATATCTTTCAAGGATAAAATGTGGATATATGATGATCAACAAAAGACAAATAACCCATTTTCATATTATTCTTGCTTCCACTCAACCTTGATGTTGATTTAACGATTGTGTGATGTGTGATCTTAATGACTGTCAAACAACCAGTGAGTCTATTTCACATATGTTCTTATAACTACCGCACATCTAGTGGCACATTGATGGCCTAAATGCTCTCAATGAGTACCACACATATGGCTCGTTTTCGGGAGGTGAAGTCAACAACTAGATGTCCAACTTAATTACAACTTATGATGTGTATTTATACTACATGTATAAAATTGGTTAGTTTATATGTATAAAACCAATAAAAGGCAACCCATGGAAAACATACTAAAGGTTTGTAGTTTGAGCCTCAGAAAATGGAACACCTTCACAACAAGTGTGACTTAGTGATGGATGCCAATAAACCTTACTGATGGCTCGAGACGTAACTTTGATAACGACTCAGCATGTTTGATCTCAATTACAACTCCAAAATTGGTCCAATGATGCTTTAAGGAATGATCATGACACATTTGGGTTGTGTTCGATAAAGAAACATTAAGAAAATAAAATTGGTTGATAGGGTTGATTGGAGTTAAAAAAAAGTTGAAAATTTTCAACCTCATTGAGGTATATCAAGAGAATGAAAGGTGTTTATCACCCTTTTTTCATTTTAATCCCAATGTATCTGAACACAAACTTGATGAAACAACCGACCTTGAAAAAGAACTAATCACGTGTAAGATTGAGGTGTGGATTCAAAGATATAAAGTAAAATTTCACACCCTTGATCTTAAGCCCTTTTTAGTTTAAGATATATGTCAAACGTAAGAGCCTTAGTCTCTTAGGGATTTCGCACCTACGCCTTAGTTGAGACGCAAGTGCTGAGCTTGTGTTGAGCCGCCCCTGCGGATCTATGGACCGCCCCTACGAGCCGCCCCCTGCGCCTCACAGCGTCCACCCCTGCGGTTTTCAACGGCTGCAGCCGTCTTTGTTGACCAATTGACCCGTGCTTTACCCTTAGCTTCCTATATAAGCTTCCTTTGCTTCATATGAAGGGTTTCTTCATCTTCTCCAACTCCATTCTCTCCCTCACGTTCTTCTTCTCTTCCTCTCTTCCTTTGATCTTCTTCTTGGATCTTCTTTGATCTTGCAAGAGTTTTGTGTGAGTTTTAAGCTTGGTGAAGCTTTAAGGATGTTGATGCTGTTTTGTGGAGGTTGTGGTTGCTGTTGTGCTTTGGTTAGTTGATGGTGAGGACGTTCTTCCTTTCTTTAGTTGTGTGGTAAATTTCTTCCTCTTTCTTTATTTATTTATTTCTTTCTTTCTTCTCTTCTTCTTCTTAGATTAGGATTCCACAAGATTTAGTCTTGTGTTGATCTTCTTGGAACTTTATGTTGATCATATGTATGTGTATATGTATGTGATTGCTTTTGGGGCAATGAAGAGGTGAAGAGATCGAGAGACGGATCGAAGAGAAGTTGAGGATCCCCTTCTGCACATCAGCCGCCCCTACGCCACCAGACAACCGCCCCTGCGCCTGGTGTTGAGCCATCCTTACGCCACCAGACTACCGCCATGCGCCTTTTGGGTGCTTCACCCCTGCGCCTTCTTGTTACGCAGGTGCATCTTCTGCAGGACCTACCTAGGGTGGTATGGATCCTTTCCTTTCCTAGTATGAGTGGCTTAGAGGCATGCTAGGTGTGAGAGTGAATTGAGTATCATGATGTTGTTGTACGCCAGTTATGAATTTAAGGTTTAGTATGTGTATGAGATGATGAGATGAATGTTGATAATTCCTTAGGCATTTGTGAGTTATGATGTGATATGGAGGTTTGGTTCGAGTTGTGGTTTGAGGATGGTTATAAGGTTTAGGAGGTGGAATCTCCTAACCTTGAGACGATGTTGATATTGTTGTGCTTTGCTGATGCAAACACTGATCATTTCCCTGAGGGGAAGCCGTGACCACTTGATACGATTTTTGATTGAGACAGGTAAGTCCTTGGGACTTACTTAGTGAGTAGTTATGGGTTTGAGTGTGTGTTGTGGTTGTGTGTGTGCATATGTGTGTTGCATTTATAACATAAGCGGACTAGGATGACCCTACATGCATATTAAATGGCCCAAGTGTATGATAACGGGCGGTGATAACTTGCCTAGCCCAGAATTGGGTGGCTAGAGGGTTCTCTGCGACCAGCCCTCCAGATGGTGATGATCGACACCATTCCAAACCTGAGGGTAAACGGGGACAGAGGCGTTGAGAGTTTACTCCACGTGTCACGATCAAATGAATTAGTAATGTTATAACTTAATTAAAGATGATAAATGGATGTGTGTGTACATTGCATGTTATGATATGATGATGTGTTATATGTGCTACTGCTTCATTCTTATTCATTTCAGTTAGCTAACGGTTTTATGCCGTGTTGTAGATGACTTGCAGGTTAGGAAGACTGCAGAGTGAGCCAGATGGGTGATCAGCCGAGGGATTTTGTACACTAAGTTATGCATGGGCTTTTGGGGTGGTTTGTACTCGGATGTTTATGGTTTGTCGTTTTGTACTCGGCAGGAATGTTGTAAACCCTTTTGATGTATATATTGTACAGCTTTATGTTGTTGGTTTCAATCTATATGTGCCTTGTTGTAAGATCCAGTGAACTTGTTGTCAGCCTAGGGTCAGGATCCATTGTGAGATCCTAAACCAGTAGCGCCCCGAGTCCCGAGGATTTAGGGTGTTACATCAAAAGTAGGAAACTTGTAGTCGAATGTAGAAGATATATCAAAGAATTTATAAGGGAGAATCACCGGATTTTGTGAAAAGAAACTATGGGATTTTGAGAATAATGGCATATTTTGTGTACTTTGAGTTCAAGATTCAAGACATAGATCATTTATGAGATCCACACTACATCATGCTCGCAAAAACTTGTTTTTCTAGGCCAGTGGTTTAGAGAAATAATAAGCCACTTAAGTTCGATTTGACCAGATTTTGATCACATAATCGGTTCCTTTTAATTAATTATGAGATCTCACCATGGAGTTTTATGTAACTTTGAAAATCATCGAATAGGTATTTCACTTGAGAAATTATCTTCTAAATTGGATTTCGAATAGGTATTTCACTTGAGCCTCCTATGTTTGGGTCTTTACTATATGACCTAGTCTTATACTTAGCACCCAAGTATAACATAGGGTTCCATTACTTTATTTATTGTAATGTTTTCTTTGCCTCCAATTATTTGTTATCTGTCTATTTGTATTTTGAAACTTCTTAATAAAATCTCTCTAAAATGGACAGTCATTATTTGGTGAACCACTATAAATTTGTGTGTGTTGTGTTTCTTGTTTGTTGAATTATGTTCGTTCTCAGTAATTTCGCGCAACAAACTGGGATAAGAGCTTTGGTTTATTTGGTTTATCTCGTAATCTAGGAGAAAGATGTCTTCTTTCAACACGAAGATCGACAAGTTCCCATGGAGGAATAGTTTCAGTCTGTGGCAGATCAAGATGCGGGTGTTACGTTGTTGAAGCAATATGGCTTATGTACGCCGTTTTCAAGGAAGGAATTCGATAAGTAAAAGGGCAATGTTGGTGAGATGGTCACTCAAGATGATAAGACGCATTCGACCATCATGTGGTTGAAGTTTGAGAGCCTCTTCATGACGAAGTCTCTCACCAACAAGTTGCTTATAAAGCAACGTCCGTTTAGCTTGCAAATGCAGGAAGGTACACACAACTTTATGAGCACTTAGATCATTTGAACACAATTCTTCTAGATTTGCGTAATATTGATGTTAAGATCGAGGACGAGGGTGTTGCGTTGATTATGTTGGTATTTTTGCCATCATCATATGAAAATTTTGGTCAGTCATTTGTTGATGGAATAGATATTATTACTCTAGAAGACGTTAGGTTAGCCCTTCATCATAGGAACTACACCACAAGGTGAATGAATGTGGTGTAGGTAAGAACAATCATACATCTGGTCTGTTTACAAGTGTGATACCCGGAAAATTTATTTTTCGTTTAATACCAGATCAAATCGGATTTCGATCCGCTAACCTTTCCTCATTCTAGAGAATGTTATACATTATAAAAATTTTATCAAGTTCTATCATTTTATGTAACTTAATTCACATAAAATGATAAATATGTAAACTGAATAACATTTCCGTATGATTAAAAACCGAAGAGTAGTTCCGTACAATTTAACAACTCATTTAATAGCTATCACCTAACTAGATGAGCAGGCCCATCGGTTTAAACCCAATATATACAACTTTCAGCCCAGCCCATAATCTACCTTAACCCTAATTAATTAACCTAATCTAAATCAGCCCTTAATCTTAATCTAAACGGCAAACCCTTACGCTCCTATCTTCTGCATTCCTCTGTGAGACCGACCATAGCAGCAACAACTCCTCGGCGCCGGAACCGAATCAAAGACGTCCGACTAACGACCGCCCCAGACGATCTCCCTCTGCGCCGGATCTTGCCCCGTCTATGTCGACAGGTGAGTACCGGCTTTCCCTCTCTTCCTCCTGATTTAGTGACCCATCGTTGACGACCTTCCTGTTGCACATCAAGGAGAGCTGCCATCGTCGGTCCACCACAAGGAGCCGGACAACGCTGGAGTCGTGCATCAGGTGAGCAGCGCTGTCCCATTAGCTCTTCTGCTCCTCTACTTCCCTGCACATACTTAACCACCTAGCCTCGCTGCACCAGAAGGACCAACTGCTGCTGCCATCCCCAAGCCCAGTCCGGCACGCGAGCCTCACTCTAGTTCGTTAGGGAGGGCTGTCACGGATCGTAACCGAAACAAATTAGTAGGTTAGTCCTCTGAACTGTTGTCTCCTTATTCTTGGTACTGTTTAAGAGTTGCAGCAGCATAAGGGTTATATTATAGGCTGAGTTAGGAGTTGGGTTAGGAGAGAAGAGTAACTTGTCCTTTGTTGGTAGCATGGTGAAGGGGTAGAGAGTGGATAGGTTGTGTGTATGTATCTTGTGTCTCTTGTTCTTTTCTTTAAACTAGGATCTTCAAGGTATGGTAAGGGAAAAAGGGTGTTGTCTTAAGACTTCATTTTAAGATCCAAAACTAACTCAGAATTTCCAATATTTGTGAGCTGAAACTTCTGACTTTGAACATGAAATTGGATAGCTTAGATCGAACATCCACCGTTGAATTTTTGATATACTATAGAGAGAAATATGAAGTTTACTGTATTAAAATTTGGGAGAAAGTTAACGGTCGGATTAGAACTTATAAGGACTCAAATTAGGACAGATGAGTTGTTTTTACAACAGAGGAAAATTGATTAAGTATGGGAAATTTCGGCTTTTATCCCAACTTTGGAGATTTATGGGAGAGTTATGATTAAGTATTTTTGAGAGATCTTTACCCCTATATTTAGTATGCATATCATATAGGTTCTAGGATTTTATCTCGGAATTTTTATATCTTTATCCAAGCCGTGTATATTAACCCAAAGTCGGACCTTAACGACTTTTGTGTAAACTAAGAATTTTGGGTAACTCTTATAAATCCTTACCAAACTTTTCAATGAAAACTAGATTTGGGACATAGGTCCTAGAAGAGAATATTAGAATTAAATGATAGACTTTTACGGAGTTTTCGGGATCAAGGGTAAAATAGTCATTTTACCTAAAGGGGGCCTTTTTAGTAAATTCTCTTCATGAGATTGTACATCTTATAAGTTTGTGACTTCTAAGGATAGGAGAGGTAAATTTTAATCCACGTGCCTTGTATGACAGGTGTTTGAGTTCTACGGTTGCGGACCGAGTTGAGATTGAGAGAATTGTGATTTTGAATCAGGTAAGTCCACGGACTACTTAGTTGGCTTCTTGTATGAGTGTAATGTGTATGAGTGGTGTTTTTTAGTTATGATAAACAACGAAACCCGATTAGGCCGACTTTATTATATTACGAAATTGACTCAAGTGTATGATAACGGGTCATGACATCATTTGCCTAGCTCTTGCGAGAGTTAGGAGGTTCCCTGCGACCAGCCCAGGCAGGTAGACGGTCAGATGCATTATTACCATTCCTCGTTGGTAAACGAGGACAGGGGCGAGGTTTGGGAATCTCTCGTGTCACAAAATAAATATCATTAGTAATGACATATCACATAATTAAAGATAATAAAAGGATTGAGTGTTGCATGTTGATTGTGTATGTTGTGTGTTTGTGCTTTTACCTTTATACTTATGCATAGAATGTTAGCTAACGGTATTATACCGCTTTGTAGATGCCTTGCAGGTTAAGACAGTTGTAGAGAGACCGGAGGGAATGGTCAGTCGGGTCCACGTACTCATTTAGTTGGGGACGGGGATGTCTTCTATTCTTCATATGCGTCGTTTTAGTACCTTTTATTTGTAAGGCTGATACATATTTTTCATGTATATATTGTTTAAAGTTTTCAAATGTTTTAAATACTTTTGTGCCTTGTTGTAAGATCCTAGTAAAATTGTTGTCAAACTAAGGTCGGGACCCATTGTGAGGTCCTAACCAGTAGCTCCCCGAGTTCTCAGAATTTGGGGTGTTACAACATGGTATCAGATCTCTGGGTTGGCAACAATGGCACTTGAAATCTTCTGAAAGACCAAATGTATAAAATAACTAGAACCCGAAAGGGGTCTAAAATTTTCAAAACGGATTTATGTTTTTACACGCGCGCATATTCGGGTTGTTAGGTTAGTAGTACGTCGGACCAACATCGCTCTCCGTTGATCTCTGCAACTTGGATTGATATGAGTGAGTATATAGACTTTTTATGATGTTTACTATTATATGTTATATACATGTGTATGCTTAGCTTGTTAGTATCCTAAAAGATATTTTATACCCTTTAGTTGTGATATCACGAAGCGATTATCGCCTCATGATAAATCAACAACGGACTTGAAGAGTCTCCAACACGAGGCAATGGAATCGGACGTTGAATTGAGTATTATACTCGGGTGGGCTGCTTGGTGATCCTTACAAATCATCCAAAGAACAAGTGAGCAAGGAAGTAAAGTTGTGAATGTAATTGTTACTACAAGCACAATCAGATAAGGAAGAAATCCCTGAGTCAGTTCAGTTAGAAGGAACAAAAGGTCGTACAAGGAACTCGGGCATACGAGGCCGAGAGATGGAATTAGAAGAACCAGGCAAGAGACTACAAGAGTGCGGAGTAGAGATAACAATATTGGACTGAGACCAGTAGAATTGAGTACAACCAAGATTGCGGAACCAAGGTGTTCGCCACTTAGCGTGCGTGCAATCAAGCTTTAAATTTATAAAACTAGAATAAAAGCAAGCGAACCCGCAGTGTACGGATCGACGTAGTTAAGCAAGAATTCCAGAGTATCGAACACAGGGATTTGGGGGGTTAAACCCAGTTATAGATTATCAAGCGAGTAAATGTAAGAGCTTTTCGAATTATTGGGAAAACAACAATCCTAAAGATCCAAGTATCCAGCTGTGGCAATCGATTCAAGATATACTAATGATATAAGGACAGAGTTAAGATATGCAAAGGTATGCTAATGTAAGGTAATCGTACGGTGAAGTTCCAAAAACCTTATATGACTCACCTACAAGACACTCTCTATAAAGGTTGTTGAGGCTTCAATATAGAAAGGTTCTAAAGATGAGAATTAACGTCAAATACCCAAACTTGTAATCCAAGGATCAAGACTAACTAAATCGATTAAGGTTGTGACACTCACAATCGAGGTAGAGGTTGTTGAGGCTTCACTACCACCTAGAAAAGGCAAGCCTAAACTAAGTTAAAGCAAATCTTTAACTTTGGATTAAAGTAAAAGCAAGTTCGTAACTTAACACAAAATTACGACTAGTTCTTGAGTTCCACGGCCGTGGAAGCTCAAGAACAGACCGTGGATTAGGGTTCGTCGGCGATTCTCTCTAACTCTCAGGGTCCAATCTGTTTACGATCGATCTATCATCATCTAAGCCACAACTATCAACCCTTCACCTTAGAATTGTTAAGGGTTTTTAGCCAACAATAGTCATATTGATATCAAATTCAAGAATTAAAAGATGAAAACTTCCGAAAACCTTCAATAAACTTCAAACCAATCTCAAAGTCGCAATCAAGAACAAATATCGTCACTAGATTCGGAATAGAACAAACAAACACAATCTTAGATAAGAAGGAAGAACGGGATGTCAATCCGTCTTCTAAATCAAACCTAAGCAAGAAGCGAAATCTCCTTGCGAACAATCTTCCAAATCTTCGATCTTCCGTCAATCCGGAAATCGCCAATAGCAATGCGCCAAAATCTCTCAACAAAATCTCCGCCAGATGCGAAATTAGGGCAATTCCCAACGCAAGCGTATGCGTAAAACTAGGTCTAAAGCGAGGTGTAAGCGAAGGTGAGCGAAGGTGACGGAATCTCTCTTCGTCCGTCCTTTTATAGTGTAAGATAAAATATCGGCCCGGCCCAATTGCGTAGGAGATCGTGGCTTAAAATATGGCGAAAAAGATCGCCAAGATCACGGTCGTGGAAGGGTTCCACGGCCGTAATTTAGAGCGTGGAAATCAACACGGTTTGAATCATCTTCTCCACGGCCGTAGAAGTTGCTGGAATGAACCACGCTTCCTTATCCATGGTTCCACGGCCGTGGAACTGAACGTGGAAAGTAATACGGCCGTATTTTAGAGCGTGGTTTAGGGCAAGAACGTGATTCTTCCCTAGCCTCGTGCATTCCACAAGTTGGCATTCCCTTAGCTCCTAGAAATGCCTTCAATCCATGGACATTTCTCAACAACTCCATCCTTGCTCAATTCCGCTCGGAAATAGCTCTCAATTACCTATAATCAACATAAAGCTTGTGTAGATCTCTATATCGACATTATAGACAAACTAGCTCACAAATGCATCGATGCTCAATCAATGACTATCAATATGAATCAAATACACTTAGAAAATGTTCCTAAAATATCACAATATTTCATGCTAACAACTAACCCCATACTTGCCACTTGCTTGTCCCTAAGCAAGGTCTTTCAAAAGCTTTAAAACAAGAGTTAGGATGAAATATGTGTACCTTCTCAAAGCAATACTTCTTTTTGGACGAATGTGCCTTCTAAATAATAGATCATTCTCAAATCTTGCTTCAATCGTTTATAAGACTTTCATACACTTAATCAAAGAGTAAAGAGCAAAGAAAATTCATGAATCAATCAAACTTCCATACAAGCATCATAACCTTCAAACATTATCAAAATCAATCATAAGAAACTTCAATTTAGATCACCAAGTCATATAACATTCTTTTGATCTTAAGGACTTTCAAAGAAAAGGTCTAGAATGTGGAAAGGAAAGGAAACTTTAAGGATTGTGGTGCATGAATCCGGGAAAGTGGACAACTACTCTTTTCTTCTTCTCTTGCGGTTTCCGCAACACCTTCAACTTAGAGCTTCGCTCTCTTCTTTTCATTTTTCGACTTTACTTTTGGAGTTATGGATAGAGGTGCACAAAAACCGAAGCCTAGGGGATTGGCGTTTCTCAATTTTAATGAGATGCCTCAAACCCTTAGCGCATATACCATAATCCGCTAGGAATATCGCTCAATCCGACTTTGGAAAGACACAAACACCCGGCTATGTGAATGGTGCCGAGTTACTCATCATCATGATTGACTTCCCCAAACCTATAATTGCTTTCTATTCCTTTGAATGCAAAGTATTGCTTTCATGGCCCTCCCACATCATACATGCCTTTTTCAATCAACTCCTCCAAATTCCCGGATAGGTAAAGGAGGTCAATATTTCAATGAGGGGCTAAATGATCAAAGAAAGAAGAAAGAAAAATCGAATTGCCTTAATCATCTCAAGAAGAAGCATAAGAACTTATAGTGCGATTTCAACTTCAATTCCTCAACATGATTTAGGTAACATTCATCACATTATGAAATTTGTAAAAGAGGCATAATCAACTCATTCAATTTCTTTTCAATCCACTATTCGTTTAAGCATGCAATTGTCATCAAACTCAATTCACAAGTAGCGATTATCATAGAAATCATCTCAATTCCTTAGAAGCACAAAATTTTTCAAAATTTTTCAATTTTTATGGGTTTTTCAAACTCTTTTTCATGCAATGCAATAATGAAACATGCAACAATATAATGAACATGCAATGATAGTCTCGATAGAAGCAATCATAGTGAGTAAGAGTTATTACAACTTTTAGTCACACCCCACCCCATACTTGGAACAAACATTGTCCCTAATGTTCAAATAAAAGAAAGAAAAGAAGAAAAGAAAAAGAAACTCACAAAATGGCGGTGGAGCGGCTAAAGCTATCAGTCATCATCATCATCACTGCGGTGCTGGTGGAGGCGGGAATGGAGAGAAGCTAGGATCATAAAACCGCCCAAACTGCTGACGGTAGACATCTCTCATCATGTGATCGAGGTCGTCCAAGCGCCCATCTCTAGCATCGGCTCGAATCTCCAATGCTCCTACTCTCTCCGAAAGACCGGTGGCCCAATCTGGCATCTGCTCATACCATCCCGGGGCCTGGCTGTACCACCCTGGAGCGTCGGACGGTGCTGGTGTTGCTGGCTGTTGTGAGGACCATGGAGGTGGAGCTCCGTACCACGTAGGAGGCGTATCCATCCAAGTGGGTCTCTCACTCACGCTGGCGCGGCGAGAAGACGAACCTGAAGCTCGGGCTGGATGTGGAGAACGTCTAGGCACATCAGGGGCCGCATCCGGCTGATCCGGAAACGTGCCAAACTCCTGCTCTGCTCCTCCTCCTCCCTCATGCTGATCCCTCATCTCCTCCTCCTCAACTACTGGCGGTGGTGGGACATACGGAGGAGCTGAAATCCTGTTCGCATGCATAGCTGCGAACGTAGCCTTCCAGTTATGGCGTCCAGCCATAATGGAATATACAGCAAAAAGAGCTCATCCGTCTTGATCTTTTGAGGTGTCTCCGTCCTAGGGAAGAGACACTCCAAAAGAACACGGTGAGCAATCTTCAAGGCTAAGTGATACATTAACTTAGCCTTGGTGTCAGCAGGTTGCCAGCGGTCCTCGCTGGCGTAGATCATAGCAACCTCCTCCCAAAAGTCCTTGGCGTAAACGCCACTAGGAAAATGACCGTTAAAGGTCTCTTGGAACCCAAAGAAGGCTCCAAACTCACGGATGGTAAAATCATAGTTTCTTTCCATAAGACGGAAAGAAACGGTCCTGTCTACATGGCTGTGCTCAAACGACGTCACAACCTCTCTCGTAATCTCCTCATAGGCGTCTTCTCGGATAGCCGAGAAGACGATAAGACCGGCTCTATCCAAGAGCCAAGTAAGGTCATCTACTATGTTTAGAGGAACTAGATCCTCCAACCATAGATACCTAGGTTCGATAATTGCCCTCTTATGGATCCTCTCGAGTGCATCGAGATGATCCTCGTGAATGGTCGGTACTCTAGGGCTAGGTGGTGCGGGTGATGAAGGTGAGGATGGAGGTGAAGGGGAGGAAGGTGGTGGTGCTCTAGAGGATGAAGAGGAAGAGGGGTTACCCTTCCTCTTTTTGTTCTTTTCCTTATCATTCTTCTTCTCCTTAATCCTCCCTGAAACTCTCCTTACGAAATCCATCACTGTTCAAAACCACGGTCTGTTCTTGGTATTTCCACGGTCCACGGCCGTGGAACTGACAGCGACCGTGGTTCGTCTGGTTCTTTCGCAAATCTCAACAAACAGCACTCAAACTCAGCAATCAGGCAGCCCTAGTCTAATTCCTTCCAATTTCAATCAGTTCTTTCTAAAATTTCTAGCAAAAACGAACCAAATTGACAAAGATCAAGAAGAGTGGAAAAAACCTAGGTTTCGGATTTTAAAATCCGAATTGTGCGTTCCTTGGTGATTTGCCACTCGATTCGTTGCTTGGATCTCGTTGGTGGTTGAATTTGCTTCAATTTGGAAATAAGAATCGTTGAAAACGATTAACGAACGATAATTTGGGAGGAAGGGCGTGGAATCGGCGTTTTGGGTCGTGGAATTGGGTATTTGTGGAGTGTGTTTGTGAAGAACGTGGTTTATATAGTGCCAGACAAAATTTTGAAAATCACGGTCTGTCGGGGGGTTCCACGGCCGTGGAAATGTACGGAACCGTGGTTTTGGTGATTTTTCAAAGGCTTTTGGAAATTACGGTCACTGTAGCTGTCACGACCGTGGTTTAGACCGTGGAACTCTCTGTAATGCTCCAAAGTCCAAGTTTCGTCACTTTTCTTCAAAATAACTCTTCCTCTTTCCTTTTCCACCGTTCCTACATCCAAAAACACGAACATACCGGAAGAAATCGAGGCAAAATAAAGCGAAAAACGTCTAAACTAAGCTAAACTATGAATCGAAAACAAAAACAAAAATGCAATACCTTGGGTTGCCTCCCAAGAAGCGCTTTGTTTAAGGTCCGTAGCTAGACCAATCTCGCACTTATTCGAGTGCGGTAGGCGCGAACTCTTCAGCTTGGAGTTCCGGCGTATACTTCTTGAGTCGTTGACCGTTTACCTTAAAGCTTCCGCCCGCTTCACCTCATACTTCAACTGCACCATGGGGGAAAATACGCTTAATTAGAAAAGCTCCGGTCCAACGAGATTTGAGCTTACCTGGAAAGAGACGAAGCCTTGAATTGAAGAGGAGAACTTGATCTCCTTCTTTGAAGTCCTTTGGAATGATATGCTTATCATGCCAACGCTTTGCTCTCTCCTTATAGATCTTGGCGTTTTCATAGGCGTTCAAGCGGAGTTCTTCCAACTCATTAAGGTCTAGGAGACGCTTCTCTCCCGCTTCCTTCATGCCAAAATTCAACCACTTAATAGCCCAAAACGCCTTATGCTCCAACTCTACCGGTAAGTGGCAAGACTTCCCATACACAAGGTTGTATGGTGTGGTTCCTATGGGAGTCTTGTACGCAGTTTGGTACGCCCACAATGCATCCTCAAGTTTCAAGGACCAATCCTTCCTAGTCCTTGAAACTGTCTTCTCTAGAATTCCTTTGATCTCCCTATTTGAGATCTCAACTTGTCCACTAGTTTGTGGATGATAAGGGGTAGCGATCTTGTGAGTAACCCCATACTTAGCTAGAAGAGCTTCAAAGCGCCGGGCAATGAAGTGAGAACCTCCATCACTAATGATAGTCCTTGGCGTCCCAAATCACGGAAAGATGGTCTTGTTAAAGAACTTAACCACCACCATGGCATCATTGGTGGGAGAGGCAATTGCTTCCACCCATCTAGAAACGTAATCTACCGCCAATAGTATGTATTGGTTGCCACAAGAGGATGGGAACGGTCCCATAAAGTCGACTCCCCAAACATCGAAAATCTCCACCTCTTGGATGTTGTTGAGGGGCATCTCATTCCTCCTAGAGATATTACCTGTTCTTTGACAAGCATCGCAGCAAGAAACAAAGGATTGCACATCTCTAAATAAAGTAGGCCAAAAGAATCCAGATTGCAATACCTTTGCGCTAGTCTTGTTCGAACTAGCGTGTCCTCCACAAGGTAGTGAATGACAATGGCGGATGACACTTTGCATCTCATCTTCCGGCACACATCGCCGAATGATGCCATCCGGACCTCTCTTAAAGAGGAGAGGCTCGTTCCAAAAGTATTCCCGGACATCCTTAAAGAACTTCTTTCTTTGTGCGTAGGATAATCCGGGCGGTATCTCCTGGCAAACCAAATAGTTAACAAAATCAGCAAACCATGGTTCGTTACCTTTGGAGATCACATCGATGCACTCCTCAATGATGTGTAGGTGTTCGTCCGGGAAGGAGTCATCGATAGGTAAATGGTCGTCCTCTAGATGTGTTAGACGACTCAAATGATCCGCAACAGAATTTTCTGAACCTTTCTTGTCGCGGATCTCTAGATCGAATTCTTGTAGGAGAAGAATCCATCTAATTAGCCTTGGCTTCGCATCTTTCTTCGCAAGGAGGTACCGGATTGCAGCATGATCCGTGTAGACAATCACCTTTGCACCTACAAGATAAGAGCGAAACTTGTCAATAGCATAGACAATGGCTAAAAACTCTTTCTCGGTAGTGGCGTAGTTGAGTTGCGCTTCATCTAGCGTCTTGCTAGCATAGTATATGGCATGGGTTCGCCCTTCCTTTCGTTGTCCAAGGATAGCTCCTATAGCTACGTCACTAGCATCGCACATAACCTCAAAGGGAAGAGTCCAATCCGGAGGTTGGATAATAGGTGCTGAAATTAGAGCTTCCCGGATCATGTTAAACGCATCTAAACATTCCTGCGAAAACTCAAAAACCGCGTCCTTCATCAATAGATTAGTGAGAGGTTTTGATATTTTAGAAAAGTCTTTAATGAAGCGTCTATAGAATCCGGCATGTCCTAGAAAACTTCTTATCCCTTTCACCGAAGTTGGGGGAGGAAGCTTTTCTATGGTCTCTATCTTAGCCTTATCTACTTCTATCCCTCTATTAGAGATTAAGTGACCTAATACAATTCCTTCCTTAACCATAAATTGACACTTCTCCCAATTAAGAACTAGGGTAGTGTCCTCACATCTTTGTAAAACAAGAGAAAGGTTAGAAAGGCAATCGTTAAAAGAGGAACCGTATACGGAGAAATCGTCCATGAAGACCTCCATGATTTCCTCAATGTATTCGGAGAAGATGGCCATCATGCACCTTTGAAAGGTGGTTGGGGCGTTGCAAAGCCCGAACGGCATTCTCCTATAAGCGAACGTACCCCATGGGCACGTGAATGTGGTCTTCTCCTGATCGTCCGGGTGTATCGGAATCTGAAAGAAGCCACTATAACCGTCAAGATAGCAAAAGTGCGAATGTTGTGCTAACCTTTCAAGCATTTGGTCGATGAAGGATAGTGGGAAGTGATCCTTCCTCGTCGCGTTGTTAAGCTTGCGGTAGTCAATGCACATCCGCCATCCCGTTACGGTTCGGGTAGGAATGAGTTCGTTATTCTTGTTGGTGATGACCGTCATTCCTCCCTTCTTCGGAACTACTTGAACTGGACTCACCCACTTACTATCAGAGATAGGATAGATGATACCTGCATCAAGAAGTTTAAGAATTTCCTTCTTGACAACCTCCTTCATGGTCGGATTTAACCGCCTTTGAGGTTGTCTTGAAGTTCTAAAGTCTTCCTCCATTAATATCTTATGCATGCATAGGAAGGGTTTGATTCCTACTAAGTCTTCTATAGTATAACCTAAAGCTTTCCTATGTTTCCTAAGGATAACCTTAAGTTTACTATGTTCATCTATGGTTAGATCGGAACTAACAATAACTGGATAAGTAGAGTTAGGTCCTAGAAAATCATACCTTAGATGAGTAGGAAGTGGCTTTAGTTCCATTGCTTTCGGAGCTTCCAATGGCTCTTGAGGAGCATCCGATGCTTCCCTAGAAGTGTCTAAGGAAGTAGAAGGTGTAGGAGAAGAATCAAAAGAAGTTGAAGAAGTGGCACGATCATCCCCTTCCACGGCCAAAATTACGGTTTCATTACACCCTCCACGGCCGTGGTTTAGGGCGTGGAAAGTGGTTACGGTTGCTCTGCCTCCTCCACGGCCGTGTAACCCTCTGGAGTGAGCCACGCTTTGGGTGGTGAGATCCACGGCCGTGGAATA
The DNA here is from genome assembly GCA_033239125.1 of Fagopyrum homotropicum. Lineage (NCBI taxonomy): Eukaryota > Viridiplantae > Streptophyta > Magnoliopsida > Caryophyllales > Polygonaceae > Fagopyrum > Fagopyrum homotropicum. The sequence continues at coordinate 13,899,670 of BSWB01000002.1, forward strand.
TAGTGTATGGCCGTGGATTCTCACGTTTTCTGCCTCGTCGTGGAGCTTCTCAAATTCCACTTCACCCACTTCTTCTTGTGCTTCTAAGGCTTCAATTGCCTCATTGCACTCCTCTTCTTCCCCTACATTCGTTAGACTCATAGTGATAACCTTTTGCAAAGGATCTTTGAAGAGAATAGCACTTACCTCCTCTCTAGACAACCCTTCTTCATCTTGGATATTGAATATATCCTCATCAAAGATTGGCTCCTTCATTAGAGTGGAAAGAACAAACTCTACCTTCTCTTCTCCTATGTCAAAGGCGAGTCTAGCATTCTTGCAATCGACTATGCAGCCGGAAGTTGCAAGAAACGGTCTTCCGAGTATGATCGGGACCGGACTATCTGCAGGAATGTCAAGCATAACAAAATCAATGGGAACAAAGAATTTAACTAGCTTGACTGGGATGTCTTCTACAATACCGACGGGGCGAGTGATGGATCGATCCGCCATGTACAACGTCATCTTCACCGGTTTAGGGTCGCCTAAACCGATCTTCCTACATAACGCAAGTGGTATGATGCTCACACTTGCTCCTAAGTCACATAATGCATCATATGTGACATCTCCCACTCCTATAGGAATGCAAAACGACCCCGGATCCTTTAGCTTGGGGGGCATTTTCGCTTTCATGGTCTTGATGAGATCCGAAGAATCCGAACTCATCTTAACCTCACCGAAATCTTCTAGCTTCCTCTTGTTGGAGAGGAGCTCCTTTAAGAACTTGTCATAAGCCGGCATACCTACAATAGCATCAATAAAGGGTATATTAATATGCAGCTTGCTCATGAGTTCTATAAACTTACCAAACTGTTTATCTAGGCGCGCTCTCGCTCTAGATTGAGGGAATGGTAGGGGAGGTTTGTAAGCCGGAGGAGGAACGTAGACATCTTCCTTCTCCTTCCCCTTCTCTTTGTCTTTCTCTACGGGGACTTCAACAAACTTAGGCTGCGGATCGGTGGTAGTCACTCCGCTCCTAGTTGTGATTGCCATCACCCTTTCCTTAGGGTTGTCCTCCGTCTTTCCTGGAAGTTTCCCTTGATTCCTAGGAACTTCCTCCGTATGGATGAACATTTGGTTTTCTAAAACCTTTTGGGCTTTATCAACCTTAGAGATTTGATCATCAACCTTAATGATGCGGTTCTCCAAACCTTGAAGCTTTCCCAAGATTGTTTCCAACATGGGATCGGGCTTCTCCTTCCCCGAAGTGTTTCCTCCATTAGATGTTTGCCCCTGGCTTTTCAAAGGAGTAGAGGAAGAGGAAGGTGGAGTTAGTGAATTAGAATTAGAAGGATAAGAGTTACCGGAATTTTGTTGATTGGAGCGCCAATTGTTGTTGTTTGAACCCCTATTGTTGTTCCAATTGTTCCGGTTGTTGTTATTGCCATTCCAATTATTCCGGTTATTGTTGTTGTTGCGGTTTGTGTTCTCACCGCCATTGTTATTGTTGCCCAAATAGCCAACATCCTTTCCTTGTTGCTTTAGAAAGTTGGTCTTGATTGCCTCCTTCAACTCCTTGATCTCATTGTTGAGGGAGAAAATTTGATTTTGAGCTTCATGTGTGAGCTTTGCTCCTTGCTCCACACGATTTCCCTCTACCTTCCGGTGGGAATACTTCTCTATGACTCTTGCTTGCTTCTCAATGAAGTCCCAAGCGTTATCTTCTCTCATGTCCATGAATGTTCCACATGAGAGGGATTGGAGGTTGAATTGTGTCCCCGTATCCAGCCCCTTATAGTATATCTCCAGCAATGCAAGCTTGGATATGCCATGGTGAGGGAAATCCAATAACAAGTCCTGAAACCTTTCCCATGATTGAAACAAACTTTCGTTAGACCTCATGGAAAATGCATTGATCTTACCTCTAAGTTCCGCCGTTTTGGATGGCGGAAAGAATTTGGTGAGGAACTCCGCGGAAAGGTCTTCCTACGTGTCTAGTTTCCCACTAGGAAGAGCTTGGTACCAAGACAACGCTTTCCCCTTCAAGGAGAAGAAGAAAGGCTTGACCTTATAGTTGTTGGTAGTGGCGTTCTTCGGTCTCATTGTCTCCATCATACACTCAAAGTTTTGCAAGTGTTGGTGTGGAGATTCAGCGCTTGTCCCGCCAAATTGGTTTTCGCGAACAAGAGTAATAACTTGAGGGTTGAAGTTAAACCCTTGCACATCATCAGCATCAAAGTTCACGCCCAAACGGCGCGGTTGTTGTGTTGGATCCATCCTTTGGCCAAGAGTTCTTGGCTCATCATCTACACGTTTGATCCTCGCATTCCTAGGTGGAACACGACGATTAGAAGCTCCCCGTGGATGGAAAGGATTCACATTGATCGTGGGATCAATTTCCTCTAGCGGGGGCATGGAAGAATCACTATCATCTGCGGATGAATGACTTCTTCTTCTTGATCTTGATGCCCTCCTTGAGGATTTCTTGCTCCCCTTATTCTTAAGGTTGCTTATTTCTATCCTCATCTGGAACATCATATCTTTTAGATCATTAACTTGAGATTGATGACGATCCATTTCATCCCGGCGAATATTCTCATTCCATTGGAGTTGAGCTTCTTTCTCCGCTAACTCCTCTTGAAGATCACGTTCGTGTTCTTCAGCCATCTTCTTTTCCTTGCGCTTTTGCCTTAAAGTCCTCTCAAGCTCTTGATCAAGAGGTAAGAGGTCTCCGGTGTTCCTAGACCTGCGCATGCACTCAAAAAGATATCAAATAACAAGGGAGAAGCTCCCAAGCTTGACAACCGAAAACCGAATTCGGCCTAGACCAAATCCCCGGCAACGGCGCCAAAAACTTGTTCGCCACTTAGCGTGCGTGCAATCAAGCTTTAAATTTATAAAACTAGAATAAAAGCAAGCGAACCCGCAGTGTACGGATCGACGTAGTTAAGCAAGAATTCCAGAGTATCGAACACAGGGATTTGGGGGGTTAAACCCAGTTATAGATTATCAAGCGAGTAAATGTAAGAGCTTTTTGAATTATTGGGAAAACAACAATCCTAAAGATCCAAGTATCCAGTTGTGGCAATCGATTCAAGATATACTAATGATATAAGGACAGAGTTAAGATATGCAAAGGTATGCTAATGTAAGGTAATCATACGGTGAAGTTCCAAAAACCTTATATGACTCACCTACAAGACACTCTCTATAAAGGTTGTTGAGGCTTCAATATAGAAAGGTTCTACAGATGAGAATTAACGTCAAATACCCAAACTTGTAATCCAAGGATCAAGACTAACTAAATCGATTAAGGTTGTGACACTCACAATCGAGGTAGAGGTTGTTGAGGCTTCACTACCACCTAGAAAAGGCAAGCCTAAACTAAGTTAAAGCAAATCTTTAACTTTGGATTAAAGTAAAAGCAAGTTCGTAACTTCACACAAAATTACGGCTAGTTCTTGAGTTCCACGGCCGTGGAAGCTCAAGAACAGACCGTGGATTAGGGTTCGTCGGCGATTCTCTCTAACTCTCAGGGTCCAATCTGTTTACGATCGATCTATCATCATCTAAGCCACAACTATCAACCCTTCACCTTAGAATTGTTAAGGGTTTTTATCCAACAATAGTTATATTGATATCAAATTCAAGAATTAAAAGATTGAAAGATGAAAACTTTCGAAAACCTTCAATAAACTTCAAACCAATCTCAAAGTCGCAATCAAGAACAAATATCGTCACTAGATTCGGAATAGAACAAACAAACACAATCTTAGATAAGAAGGAAGAACGGGATGTCAATCCGTCTTCTAAATCAAACCTAAGCAAGAAGCGAAATCTCCTTGCGAACAATCTACCAAATCTTCGATCTTCCGTCAATCCGGAAATCGCCAATAGCAATGCGTCAAAATCTCTCAACAAAATCTCCGCCAGATGCGAAATTAGGGCAATTCCCAACGCAAGCGTATGCGTAAAACTAGGTCTAAAGCGAGGTGTAAGCGAAGGTGAGCGAAGGTGACGGAATCTCTCTTCGTCCGTCCTTTTATAGTGTAAGATAAAATATCGGCCCGGCCCAATTGCGTAGGAGATCGTGGCTTAAAATATGGCGAAAAAGATCGCCAAGATCACGGTCGTGGAAGGGTTCCACGGCCGTAATTTAGAGCGTGGAAATCAACATGGTTTGAATCATCTTCTCCACGGCCGTAGAAGTTGCTGGAATGAACCACGCTTCCTTAGCCATGGTTCCACGGCCGTGGAACTGAACGTGGAAAGTAGTACGGCCGTATTTTAGAGCGTGGTTTAGGGCAAGAACGTGATTCTTCCCTAGCCTCGTGCATTCCTCAAGTTGGCATTCCCTTAGCTCCTAGAAATGCTTTCAATCCATGGACATTGCTCAACAACTCCATCCTTGCTCAATTCCGCTCGGAAATAGCTCTCAATTACCTATAATCAACATAAAGCTTGTGTAGATCTCTATATCGACATTATAGACAAACTAGCTCACAAATGCATCGATGCTCAATCAATGACTATCAATATGAATCAAATACACTTAGAAAACGTGCCTAAAATATCACAATATTTCATGCTAACACAAGGACATTACAATCGAGGCGGATGCCCCATAAACCATTATGGGCATGAGAAACCAGAAGAGGCAGAGTGGCAATCCGGGTGTGATAATCTAAGGTGCACGGAATGAAGACCTACAATTGTGTGTAAAAGCGAAAAGGAAGACCCCACAAGCGTGGGGAGGTTTTGACCTCCTCGGAGATATAAGAAGTTGAAAGAAACCGCGACGCCAATATCCAAAGAATGGAAGCCTGTAGCAAGGTCAATGGAGTTTCATGAAGGCGATATTACCACCAACTCCAGTGAAGAAATGTGTATGGGAGAATGGCCTTGCTGGACTCGAGAGTCCAGGTTAACCCCAATTATCACAGGTCCTAAGCCATCAACACAAACAGTTCATGCAAGAGGAACTCCTAATCCATCAACACAGACGGTCCATGCAAGAGGAACTGCAAGTGGATGATCATTACGGCCATAAGAATTACAAAGACGCTTGCAAGCTATCGTGGAAAACTTGAAACGACTATTTATGTCAGATGGATGACCCAATCGGACTAGAGAAATGGAGTTAGCCCAAAGGAAGCGGAAGGGTGAATGATAGAACAAACTAAAGAAGTATAAAAAGATTAATTGAGTAGGTGATGCTTACCAAAGAATTTTAATACCAGACGGGATATGAGAAGAGTAAGTTCGGGATACTGGATGAATCAACTATAGATTGACCGATGTCAACTGAGGATGTACAAGTGTTGTTTGGTATTGACGAGTTATGTACCGTTAAGAAAAGATATTTGCGACTGTGGATTTATGGGGTAGTTTTACCGATGCTTGGGAGGATTTCCTCAAGTATGCAACAACAATCTTCATAGACAACTAAAGGTAAAGAGAACCGTGTTAGAGATTACTTCTTGGTTGGTTAAGATCAAACTTCGGTCGAGTCTAGTAGTTTGGATCCGTGTTAAAAGAAATAACGAGGTAAACGGAAGATGGTTGTTTTCCAATCATGGTTTTATTTCAGGAAGACAAGTTAGGAAAGTACTTGGTACTTCATCCAGTTAATCATTTTGGACTCATAGAACACGTCCTTATGATTATGGGGTGACAACAAAATAATCAGAGTAGTGAAATCGAAGCGTGGTGGGTCCTAACCCACAGAGCTCAAGGGTACTGATGGATGTCGTGTCGAGTTTAAGATGGTGATAGTTGGTGAAATGCATACCAGGCTGAAGAGAGGGTGCAAAGAGTCCACACCCGACTCTATGAGGTGCAGAGCAAGTCTCGAATCAGACTCCACGTGGACCCGCCTACATCCCGTGTCCCACGCGAGTTCAAGTCCATAAATAATACCCCATAGTTCTGCCATTGGGGCAGTGCCGTAACCGATGTTAGCCATGAAACCACTCATCCATTAACCATTGTCATTCCGGATCACTCCTCTAGCTGTTGTCCATCCTAGACTTCCTTGTGCGGCTCCATCAGTATTAACTTTCACCCAAGATGCACACGGTCTATCCCAACCCACCAAAGTTTCCTTCTTTGCTTGTCTTTCTTCTCGTCTCTCATAAGAAGATTGGGCTATAAGCGTAGACCTTACTTGCTCAAAGATAATTTCGTGTCTACCCGCGCGTTGCACCGTCCCCATTCGAAATATACGTTCATTGCGCCACTTCCATAACCACCAGGTTGTGGTAGTGAAAGTCTCAGGCTAAGATAAATGCAGCTCTTCACACTTCCCCTGAATAAGATTAATATAAAGCCATTCATCCCAGCCCATGGAGAAGAAGGTGGAATGGTACCTTTGAGGGATAATGGCCACTCACACGGGTTTTGTTGCGCTGCAATCGCGAAGGAGATGAAGCAGTGTTTCTCCTTCTGTTGGGCACGCTCCACATCTATCAGTGTTCGTTATGTGCCAACGATGCCGCTCCGCATTCGTAAGTACACATTTTGCGTCCCACAAGCCACATAAAGCACTGGATCCTTTCCTGAACTTTAAGTTTCCATATACATTTGAAGAGCTTGGCATCCCCGTACACCGGACTGTTAGCCTCCTTGATCAAGGTATAAGCTGATCGGGTCAAGAAATGACCATTTTATGTACCGTTCCAGGCTATCTTGTCTTCCTGTTGCCATGCTTCCGAGATGTAACAACAACCAAGCATAATGTGCATGTCAACGACATCTTTCCTACCAGCCTTGACCAATCCCAATCTCCTTCAAAAGACCAGTAGTCACGAACTTTACAGCCTAGTTCCAGCTCCGGGACGGTTGTTCCTTCCAGGCTTGCCATCGGTACATCAAACAACAATTTGTACTTCCAAAACGACACATTTCTCCCATTATAAACTCTCCATATAGTCCCTTTAGTAATGACCTCGTTATAGCTTTTCACAATTCCCCGGAAGACAAACGACAATCCTTGTCAAAATATTAGACTAGCCGGCCAGTTGAAAGTTGTCAAGCGGTATTTGTTCTTGATGACCTTAACCCAAAGTTCCTCCGTGCCAGTGAAGGGTCGCCATGCTAACTTACTCAAAATTGAAATGTTTGAGTCTTTCATATAACGTCTTCCCAACCCCCTTTTGGCCTTTGGAGCACATACATCCTTCCACGCAACTAGGTGTATTCTCCTCTTATCCTCCGTGCTTCCCCATATAAAATCTCGACATAGCCGATCCAATCTTTCACATGTTGACGCAAGAAGGGCTATAGTATATATGGCATAAACGCGAAGCGATGTAAGCACAAACATTGTAAGGGTGATCTGTCTTGCCATGCTCAAAGTGCGATGTTTCCATCCTGCTAATCGTTGGTGGACTTTAGTAATCAATGGAAGAAAATCCTCTTGGGAAGCCGCACCATGAAATATAGGAATTCCAAGGTATGTCCCCAAGTTTCTAGTGGTTGGTATTGTTCGTCTCGAAGCGTGCGTGCAATCAAGTCTTAAATTTATAAAACTGAAATCTAAGTAAGCGAACCCGCAGTATACGGATCGACGTAGTAAAGCAAGAATTCCAGAGTGTCGAACTCAGGGATTTGGGGGGAACAAATTCAGTTTGTAAATTATCAAGCAATAAAAGGTAAAGCTTTGCAAATATTGGGGAAAACATCAACCCTAAAGATCCAGGTTCTAATTGTGGCAATCGATTCAAGATATACTTAAGATATAAGGACAGAGTTGAGGATTTGCAAAGGTATACGAAAGTAAGGTAATGTACGGCGAATTTCCAAAACCCTATATGACTCACCCAAAGACGCTCTCTATAAAGGTTGTTGAGGCTTCAGTATATAAAGGATCTAAAGGTAAGAATTGATCTCAAATACCCAAACTTGTAACCCAAGGATCAAGATAGGCTCAAACGGTTAAGGTTGTGACACTCGAAACCGAAATAGAGGATGTTGAGTCTCACTACTACCTAGGAAAGGCAAGCCAAGGCTAGGTTAAAGCAAATCTTTAACTTTGGATTAAAGTAAAAGTAAAGTTCGTAAACTGGGGTAAATCACTGCTAGATCTTGAGTTCCACGGCCGTGGAAGTCCAAGAACAGACCGTGATCTTGGTTGTCGACAAAGTTTCTCTAACTCCCAGGGTCCAATCTGTTTACGATCGATCTATCATCATCTAAGCCACAACTATCAACCCTTCACCTTAGAATTGTTAAAGGGTTTTAGCCAACAATCATCATTATGATATCAAAAATCAATTTAAGAAGAATGAAAGATGGAAACCCTTGAAAACTCAAATATAACTCAAAATCAATCTCGAAATCCAAACACAAAGAGTAATGTATAATAGATTCAGAAATCAACACAAAAACCTCACAACAATCTTAGATAAGAACGAAGAACGGGATGTCAATCCGTCTTCTATATCAAATCTAAGAAAAAGGGCGTAACTTCCGCCACAAGCAACTAACTCCGAATCTTCAAATCCACTATGCTTCCGTAAACCCTAAGAGATCGTCCAAGCAGCGTCCAAGCGAAGGTCTAAGCGAGGATCCCGAAAACTCTCTTTTCCAGCCTTTTTATAAGGTGAGAAAAAGATATCTTCAAGGCCCAATACGTAGATGATATGGCAATTAATGATTCGCCAAAAGATTGCCCAAATCACGGTCTCATGGGGTTCCACGACCGTGGAAATAGGGCGTGGAAATGATTACGGTGTCTTTAGCCTTCCACGACCGTGATTTATACCGTGTAACTTACTGGATTGCTCAAAGATCAAGTTCACGTTCATAATGGTAGTTCCACGGCCGTGGAATAGGGTGTGGAAGTGTCTAATGCCTCTTTGTTGCCTTTGTTTCGTGTCATTCTTCATCCTAGCTCCTTCCTTAGCTTCTCAATGTATCTCCACATCTAAGGACATGATCAATTGCTCCTTGTTTGCCATCAAACGATCCGATTCCAGCTCTTATTCACCTATAATCAACACAAAACTAGTGTAGACCTCCATATCGAAAATATAGATGAACAAGCTAACAATTGCTTCTATACCTTATCCATGAACAAAATAATGAGTGAAAAACAATAAAAAAAAAAAACGTGCCTATAATATCACAATATTTCATGCTAACAAAATACCCCATACTTGTCACTTGTTTGTCCCTAAGCAAGGTTTTCAAAAGCTTAGAACATAGTTAGGATGAAATATGCATGCAAACTCAAAACAAAACATCTTTTAGGTGAATGTGTTTCTAGTCAATAGATCATCCTCAAACCTTGTTTCATTCATCCTTGAAAACGCTCACATACATAAACCAAATGATGTAGAGTAAAGAAACATCAAAAGTTGCTCAAACATCAAGACAAACATCATAACCTTCAAGTATTGTCAAAATCAAGAATAAGAAACTTCAGTTTAGATCACCAAGTCAAATAACACTCTTTTGATCTTAAGGACTTCCAAGTAAGGTCTAGAATGCGGAAAGGAGGGAAACTTATAAGGGATGTGGTGCATGAATCCGGGAAAAGGAATAACCCAACTCTTTTACTTTTTCTTTTGATTTTGATTTTGCAACAACATCAACTTAGAGCTTTGCTCTTTTCTTTTTCACATTATTTTTCGACTTTACTTTTGGAAATATGGACAGCGGTGCACAAAAACCGAAGCCTAGGAGATTGACGTTTCTCAAATTCGAGATGTCTCAAACCCTTGATGCACATACTATAATCCGTTAGGAATATCGCTCAATCCGACTTTGGCAAGACACAAACACTCGGCTATGTGAATGGTGCCGAGTTACTCATCGTCATGATTGACTTCCCCAAACCTACAAGTTTATTTTCTATTCTTTGAATGCAAAATTTTGCTTTCATGGCCCTCCCACATCAAACATGTCAAATATCAACTCCTCCAAATTCCCGGATAGGTAAGGGAGGCAATTATTTCATTGAGGGGCTAAATGATCAAAGAATGAACTAAGAAAATCCAAATTGCCTTAATCATTTCATAAAGAAGTATAAGAACTCATCATGCGATTTCAACCTCAATTTCTTAATATGATTTAGAGAAAACTCTCACATTATGAAACTTGCAAGAAAGGATAAACAACTCATTCAATTTCTTTCCAATTCATAATTCCGTTTAAGCATACAATTGTCATCAAAAACTCATTCCGCAAGTAAGAACTATCATAGGAATCATCTCAAGTCTTAGAAGCACAAAACTTTCTCAAAATTTTTCAAATTTTTATGGGTTTTTCAAAGCCTTTTTCATGCAATGCAATAACGAAACGTGTGAGTATGGAATGAAAAAGTGTCATGGATAACGAAACAAGCAAAGTAGTAGAGTTATTACAACACATAGTCACACCACACCCCATACTTAGGACAAACATTGTCCTCAATGTTCAAAAAGAAACAAAGAAAAAAAAAGAAAAGAAAAATGAACTCACTAGACGGTGATGGGGCGGCTGAAACTGGTGGTGGTAAAACTCGTCACTACGAAGGCAGTGGTGGTGGAAACAGGCGGAAGTCATGGCTATAGTACCGCCCAAACTGTTGGCGGTATATATCACTCATCATCTCATCATGCTCCTGTCTCCGTGTCTCCTGCTGGTCCCGATGGATCTCCAGGTCACCTACTCTCCTAGATAGATCGTTGGCCCACACCGGTAACTGCTCGTACCATGCCGGCGGCTGACCATACCAAGCTGGTGCATCCTGTGGAGCTGGTGCTGCTGGTGGTTGTGCATACCAAGGGGGTGGAGCTCCCATCCACTCCGGCTGCACTCCGTACCAAGCTGGAGGAGTATCCATCCAAGTCGGCCTCTTGCTCACACTAGCACGGCGAGAAGAAGAAGCACAGGAATGTCTAGAAGGGCGGGGAGACTGTCTAGGTAAGTCCGAGAAGATGTCCGGCTGATCCGGAAAAGTGTCAAAGTCCTGCTCCTCACCTCCTCCTCCCTCAAAATCCTCTCCTCCTCCCATCTCCTCCTCAACACCCGCAGCTGGAGGCTCATCCGAAACATATAGAGGCGGTGCTAGCCTATTCGCATGCATAGCAGCAAATGTATCCTTCCAGTTATGGCGCCCGGCCATAATGGAATACTCGGGAATCCAAGGAATGCCCCTACCTCCTCTATCCTCCCATGGCATACCGGCGGTAGGCGGACCACGGTGTCTAGGAAAGATAATACCCCTAGTCATAAGGCTATTGAGACCCAAAGGTCTTGCCGCTATCCTAGTGCAAGTGGAGTAATCAAGCCCAAGCTACGTAGCAATGTGGGTAACCATCCCACCATACCCAATGTTCCCGGCCCTCTTGTTTTTCAGTTTACTCATGGTGGAGGCTAAGAGGGTAGCACAGTCAGCAGGTCTACAGTGGAGCATGCAATAGAGAAGGTATAGCTCATCGGTCTTTATCTTTTGTAGGGTCTCGGTCCTAGGGAATAGGCACTCGGAAAGGACCCTATGAGCTATCTTCAAGGCTAAGTGGTAGATGAGCTTAGCCTTGGTGTCGGCCGGTTGCCAACGATCCTCACTAGCATTGATCATTGTTATCTCTCTCCAAAAGTCCTTAGCGTATACACCGCTAGGAAAACGACCATTAAAGGTCTCATGGAACCCAAAGAAGGCTCCAAACTATAGGATTGAGAACTCATAATCCGTCTCCATCAACCTAAAAGACACCGTCCTGTCGACGACACTGTGCTCGAAGGGAGTAACAAACTCCCTCGTAATCTCCTCATAAGCATCCGCTTGAATAGCGGAGAAAACAATCAGTCCGGCTCTATCCAAGAGCCATGTCAAGTCATTCACCACATTAAGTGGCTCCAACTCCTCAAGCAAGAGGTATCTAGGTCCTATGATCGGTCTCTTCTCGATCTTTTCCAAAGCATCGAGATAGTTTTCATGTATGGTTGGGATTCTAGGATGTGGTGGTGATGGTGGTCCACTAGGGGGGCTTGGGAAGAGGAGGAATTATCATCCTTTCTCTTCTTGTTCCTTCCAAATCTCCTTGTGAACATTTTCTCAAATCCAGTAAAAACCATGGTCAGTTCTTCCTTTTCCATGGTCGTGGAATGCCCACAGACCGTGGTTCGTCTCTGTTTTGCTCAAATCTCAACAAATCAAACACCAAACTCAGCAGAACCTGTCCTAGACTAATTCCAATCTCAATCATATGCAATTCCTCTAAGTTCTTGCGAGAATTTAACCCGAATTGACAAAGTAGAGAAATAGAAGAAAAACCTAGGTTTTGGGATCTTTGAATCCAAATTTTGTCTTCTTCAGGGATTGTTCACTTGTTTTGTTGATTGGATCTTGTAGATGGTTGAAAATGCTCCACTTTAGCACCAAGAATCGTTCGATTTGGACTCAAAACGAAGATTTGAGAGGGTGGGAAGCTTTTCGGCGTTTTGGGTCGTGGAAGAGGGGCGTGGATTTGGGATATGGGGTGTTTTTGTGAAGGAAAGTGGTTTATATAGTGGCCGTAAGAAATTTTGAAAATCACGGTCACTCGGGGTGTTCCACGGCTGTGGAAATGTACGGACCCGTGGTTTTTGTGATTTTTCTCAGTTTTTAAAGAATCGTGATCACTGTAGCTTCCACGACCGTGGAAATGGTCGTGGAACTCTCTTCATTGTGCTAAAGCTCAAGTTTCGTCAATTCTTCCGACTTTTCCTTCTTCTAATCCCTATTCCTTTCTCCTACATCCAAAAACACAACATACCGGGAGATATCGAGGGCAAAACAAAGCAAAAACGTCTAATCTACTCTAAACTAAGAATGAAAAACAAAAGTGCAATAGCTTGGGTTGCCTCCCAAGTAGCGCTTGTTTAAGGTCCGTAGCTAGACCATACCTGCATCTATTCGAGTGCGGTAGGCGCGAACTCCTCAGCTTGGAGCTCCGGTGAGTATTTCTTTAGTCGTTGACCGTTCACCTTAAAACTTCCGCCCTTTTCACCCCATACTTCAACTGCACCATGGGGAAAAATATGTTTGTTAGATAAGGTCCGGTCCAACGAGATTTAAGCTTACTTGGAAAGAGCCGAAGTCTCGAATTGAAGAGGAGAACTTGATCTCCTTCCTTGAGGTTCTTTGGAATGATATGCTTATCATGCCAACGCTTCGCTCTCTCTTTGTATATCTTGGCGTTCTCATAGGCGTTTAAGCGAAGTTCTTCAAGCTCGCTAAGGTCCAAGAGGCGCTTCTCACCTGCTTCTTTCATACTGAAGTTCAACCACTTTACCGCCCAATACGCCTTGTGTTCTAGCTCTACCGGCAAGTGACAACACTTCCCATACACAAGGTTGTATGGTGTCGTTCCTATGGGAGTCTTATGCGCAGTCCGGTATGCCCATAACGCATCATCTAGCTTCAAAGACCAATCATTCCTTGTCTTCGAAACTGTTTTCTCTAGGATGCCCTTGATTTCTCTAGGAGAGCTTCGAATCGTCGGGCTATGAAGTGTGAACCTCCATCACTAATAATGGTCCGCGGTGTCCCAAACCTTGGGAAAATAGTTCTATTAAAGAACTTTATGACAACCGCGGCATCATTAGTAGGAGAGGCTATAGCTTCAACCCATCTCGAAACATAATCCACATCTAGGAGTATGTATTGATTCCCGCAAGATGATGGGAAAGGTCCCATAAAGTCGACTCCCCAAACGTTGAAGATCTCTACCTCTTGAATGTTGTTAAGAGGCATCTCGTTCCTCCTAGATATGTTTCCTGTTCTTTGACAAGCATTGCAGCAGGAAACAAAGGTTTGCACATCTTTAAATAAAGTAGGCCAAAAGAAACCGGATTGCAATACCTTAGCGCTAGTTTTGTTGGAACTAGCGTGTCCTCCACAAGGTAGTGAATGACAATGACGGATGACACTTTGCATCTCGTCTTCCGGCACACATCTTCGAATGATGCCATCTGGACCTCTCTTGAAGATTAGAGGTTCGTTCCAAAAGTATTGCCGGACATCCTTAAAGAACTTCTTTCTTTGTGCGTAGGATAATCCGGGAGGTATTTCCTGGGAAACCAAATAGTTAACAAAATCAGCAAATCACGGTTCGTTACCTCTAGTTATCTTGTCGATGCACTCCTCTATGATGTGTAAGTGTTCGTCCGGGAAGGAGTCATCTATAGGTAGGTCGTCGTCTTCTAGGTGTGGTAGACGACTCAAATGATCTACAACAGAATTTTCCGAACCTTTCTTGTCGCGGATCTCAAGATCAAATTCTTGTAGGAGAAGAATCCATCTAATCAGTCTCGGTTTTACATCCTTCTTGGCAAGCAAATACCAAATCGCCGAGTGGTCCGTGTATACAATCACCTTCGATCCTACAAGATAAGAACGAAAATTTTCAAATGCATATACAACGGCCAAAAATTCTTTTCCGTAGTGGCGTAGTTGAGTTGCGCTTCATCTAGCGTCTTGTTAGCGTAATAGATGGCGTGTGTGCGGCCTTCCTTCTTTTGTCCCAACACAGCCCCAACGGCTACGTCACTTGCATCACACATGACCTCGAACGGAAGACTCCGGTCCGGAGGTTGTATGATTGGGGCTGAGATTAGAGCCTCCCGGATCCTGTTAAATGCATCTAAACAATCCTGCAAAAAATCAAAAACTGCATCCTTCATCAATAGATTAGTAAGCGGTTTTGATATCTTAGAAAAGTCTTTGATAAAGCGTCTATAGAATCCGGCATGTCCTAGAAAGCTTCTTATCCCCTTCACCGAAGATGGAGGAGGGAGCTTCTCTATGGTCTCTATCTTAGCCTTGTCTACCTCAATTCCTCTACTAGAGATCAAGTGTCCTAAGACAATGCCTTCTTTCACCATGAATTGAAACTTCTCCCGATTGAGAACTAGGTTAGTGTCTTCACACCTTTGTAGCACAAGAGAAAGGTTAGAAAGGCAATTATCAAAAGAGGAACCATAAACGGAAAAATCATCCATGAAAACCTCCATAATCTCTTCTATGTACTCCGAGAAGATAGCCATCATGCACCTTTGGAAAGTGGTTGGGGCGTTGCAAAGCCCGAACGGCATTCTCCTGTAAGCAAACGTACCCCATGGGCACGTAAATGTGGTCTTCTCTTGATCGTCCGGATGTATCGGAATCAGGAAGAAACCACTATAACCGTCAAGATAACAGAAGTATGAGTGTTGTGCTAACCTCTCAAGCATTTGGTCGATGAATGGCAAAGGAAAGTGATCCTTCCTTGTTGCGTTGTTCAGCTTGCGGTAATCTATGCACATCCTCCATCCCGTCACGGTTCTTGTAGGAATGAGCTCGTTGTTTTTGTTTTTGATGACCGTCATTCCTCCTTTCTTTGGAACAACTTGTACGGGGCTCACCCACTTACTATCGGAGATAGGGTAGATAATACCTGCATTAAGTAGCTTAAGAATCTCCTTCTTGACAACCTCTTTCATGGTCGGATTTAACCGCCTTTGAGGTTGTCTTGAAGGCTTAAAATCTTCCTTCATTAGAATCTTGTGCATGCATAGTGATGGTTTAATTCCTACAAGATCCTCTATTGTGTAGCCTAAAGCCTTTTTATGTTTCTTTAAAATGGCTATGAGCTTATTATGTTCATGTTCACTTAAATCGGAATTAACATTTACCGGAAAATTAGAATTAGTTCTTAAGAATGCATACCGAAGATGTGTGGGAAGTGGCTTCAATTCCATTGTCATTGGAGTCTCAAATGGCTCTTGAGGAGTGTCCAATGCTTCCTTAGAAGTCTCTAAGGATGTGGGAGTTATTGA
The DNA here is from genome assembly GCA_033239125.1 of Fagopyrum homotropicum. Lineage (NCBI taxonomy): Eukaryota > Viridiplantae > Streptophyta > Magnoliopsida > Caryophyllales > Polygonaceae > Fagopyrum > Fagopyrum homotropicum. Next base: position 13,915,435 of record BSWB01000002.1, read on the forward strand.
AGAAGGCTCAAGAGAATTGGTGGAAAGAACGTAATTGTCCTCAAAATTCCCTAAAATCACGGCACCTCTGTTACTTCCACGGCCGTGGAAGTCAATTACGGCACCTCTAGGAGTTTCACGGCCGTGGTTTTGGCCGTGTAACTTACTGGAGTGCTCTGAGTAGCTAATTACGGTCATCATGGGGGAAACCACGGCCGTGAAATGGCACGACTGATCGTGATTCCTCACGTTTTCTGACCCATCATAGAGTTTTTCAAACTTTTCTTCATGCACTTCTTGTAGCTCCCCTAAGGCTTCAATCTCCTTATTGCAATCCTCGTCTTCTTCTTTCTCCATGATGCTCATGATAATCACCTTTTGCAACGGATCTTTGGATAGAATCGAGCTAACTTCCTCTCTAGATGCTTCCTCGTCATGAATGTTGAACATGTCCTCTCCAAGAGCTGGCTCTTTCACCAATGTTGAGAGAACGAATTCAACCTTCTCTTCTCCTATATCGAAGGCGAGTCTAGCGTTCTTGCAATCCACCATGCAGCCGGATGTTGCAAGAAACGGTCTTCCGAGTATGATCGGGACCGGACAATCTGCAGGAATGTCAAGCACAACAAAATCTATGGGAACATAGAACTTACCAAGCTTGACTGGGATGTCTTCGATGATACCGACGGGATGAGTTATGGATCGATCCGCCATGTACAACGTCATCTTCACCGGTTTAGGCTCACCTAGACCGATCTTCCTACATAAGGCAAGCGGAATGATGCTAACGCTTGCTCCCAAGTCACATAATGCGTCATATGTGACATCTCCCATTCTGATTGGAATGCAAAAAGACCCTGGATCCTTCAGCTTTGGAGGCATCTTCTCCTTCATCGTTGTGATGAGATCCGATGATTCCGAACTCATCTTGACTTCTCCAAAGTCTTCTAGCTTCCTCTTGTTAGAGAGGATTTCCTTTAAAAACTTCCCGTAAGCGGGCATACCTACAATTGCATCAATGAAAGGTATGTTAATGTGCAGTTTACTCATGAGTTCAATGAACTTACCAAACTTCTTGTCTAGACGCGCTCTCTCTCTAGATTGCGGGAATGGTAGGGGTGGTTTGTAAGCTGGAGGAGGAATGTAGATGTCTTCCTTCTCCTTCCCCTTTTCCTTCTCTTTTTCGGCTGGGACCTCTACAAACTTAGGCTGCGGATCGGTTGTAGTTACTCCGCTCCTAGTAGTAATAGCCATTACCCTTCCTTTCGGGTTATCTTTCGTCTTTCCGGGAAGTTTTCCTTGATCTCTATGAACTTCCCGGCTTTGCTGAATAGTTGGGTTTCTAAAGTCTTTTGAGCTTTATCAACCTTAGTGATGTGATCATCAACCTTCCTGATGTGATTCTCCAATCCTTGAAGCTTTCCCAAGATTGTTTCCAACATGGGGTCGGGCTTCTCCTTTCCCGAACTGCTTGTGTTATTAGATCCTTGCCCTTGGCTTTTCAAAGGAATGGAAGAAGAAGGTGGTGTTAGTGAGTTTCCTGAATTGGAATAAGAATTACCGGAGTTTTGTTGTTGGTTGGAACGCCAATTGCTGTTTGAATTCCTATTGTTGTTGTTCCAATTGTTGTTCCGGTTATTATTGTTCCAATTATTCCGGTTGTTGTTGTTCCGGTTATTGTTCCGGTTGGTTCCTTCATTTCCTTGATAGTTGTTGTTTCCTAGGTAACCAACGTCTTGATCCTTTGGCTTTCAAAAGCCAGCTCTAATCACCTCTTTCAATTCCTTGATTTCGGTGTTGATGGAGAAGATTTGAGTTTGCGCAGCTTGAGTTAGCTTTGCTCCCGAATCTCCTCGGTTGGATTCCACCTTCCGGTGAGAGTATCTCTCTATGACTTGGGCTTGCTTCTCAATGAAGTCCCAAGCGTCATCTTCCCTCATGTTCATGAATGTGCCACATGAAAGGGATTGGAGCTTAAATTGTGTTTCCACATCCAGCCCCTCATAGTATATCTCTAACAATCCGAGTCTTGAAATGCCATTGTGTGGGCAATCCAATAGCAATTCCTGAAACCTTTCCCGAGATTGAAACAAACTTTCGTTAGGTTTCATAAGAAATGCATTAATCTTACCTCTTAATTCCGCAGTTTTGGATGGCGGAAAGAATTTAGTTAGAAACTCCGAAGATAGATTCTCCCACGTATTAAGTCTTCCATTTGGGAGAGCTTGATACCATGCTAGAGCCTTCCCCTTCAAAGAGAAGAAGAACGACTTAATCTTATAGTTATTGGTGGTGGTCTTCTTCGGCTTCATTGTTTCCATGAGAATCTCAAAATTCTGCAAGTGTTGATGTGGAGATTCAGCACTTGTTCCGCCAAATTGATTTTGGCGAACCATGGTGATTACTTGCAGATTAAAGTTGAATCCTTGGATATCTTCAGCTTCAAAGTTCACGCCTAGGCGGCGTGGTTGTTGAGTTGGATCCATCCTTTGACCAAGTGTTCGTGACTCTCATCTACACGAGCGGCTCTCGCACCCCAGCTGGGATACGAAGGTTGGCGGCTGGCCTTGGATCATTCCGGACTGGATTGATCGTTGGATCAATGTCCTCTAGTGCCGGCATAGAATCATCACTCTCATCGTCGGATGATTCGGTTCTAACCGATCTTGCCGGTTTGCTTTTCTTCTTCTTCTTGGAGCTACTCATCTCCAACCTTAATTGCAAAAACATGTCTTTGAGCTCATCATATCGAGATTGATAACGCTCCGACTCTTCCCTATGAGTCTTCTCACTCCATTCAAGCTGATCTTTAGAATCATCCAACTCCGCTTGGATATCCCTATCTTTATTCTCAGCCATCTTCCTTTCTTTGAGCTTCTTTCTCAAAGTCTTATCAAGTTCCTGATCAAGAGGTAAGAGGTCTTTGTTGGATCTAGACCTACGCATATACCTAAAATAACCTGCAAATATCACTTAAGAAAAAGATATCAAATAACAAGAGCAAAGCTCCCAAGCTTGACAACCGATAACCGAATTCGGCCTAAACCAAATCCCCGGCAACGGCGCCAAAAACTTGTTCGCCTCGAAGCGTGCGTGCAATCAAGTCTTAAATTTATAAAACTAAAATCTAATCAAGCGAACCCGCAGTGTACGGATCGGCGTAGTAAAGCAATAATTCCAGAGTGTCGAACTCAGGGATTTGGGGGGAACAAATTCAGTTTGTAAATTGTCAAGCAATAAAAGGTAAAGCTTTGTAAATATTAGGGAAAACAACAACCCTAAAGATCCAGGTATCTAATTGTGGCAATCGATTCAAGATATACTAAAGATATAAGCACAGAGTTGAGGATTTGCAAAGGTATACGAAAGTAAGGTAATGTACGGTGAAGTTCCAAAACCCTATATGACTCACCCAAAGACGCTCTCTATAAAGGTTGTTGAGGCTTCAGTATAGAAAGGATCTAAAGGTAAGAATTAATCTCAAATACCCAAACTTGTAACCCAAGGATCGAGATAGGCTCAAACGGTTAAGGTTGTGACACTCGAAATCGAAATAGAGGATGTTGAGTCTCACTACTACCTAGGAAAGGCAAGCCAAGGCTAGGTTAAAGCAAATCTTTAACTTTGGATTAAAGTAAAAGCAAAGTTCGTAAACTGGGGTAAATCACGGCTAGATCTTGAGTTCCACGGCCGTGGAAGTCCAACAACAGACCGTGATCTTGGTTGTCGACGAAGTTTCTCTAACTCCCAGGGTCCAATCTGTTTACGATCGATCTATCATCATCTAAGCCACAACTATCAACGCTTCACCTTAGAATTGCTAAAGGGTTTTAGCCAACAATCATCATTATGATATCAAAAATCAAATTAAGAAGAATGAAAGATGGAAACCCTTAAAAACTCAAATATAACTCAAAATCAATCTCGATATCCAAACACAAAGAGTAATGTATAATAGATTCAGAAATCAACACAAAAACTTCACAACAATCTTAGATAAGAACGAAGAACGGGATGTCAATCCGTCTTCTATATCAAATCTAAGAAAAAGGGCGTAACTTCCGCCACAAGCAACTCCGAATCTTCAAATCCACTATGCTTTCGCAAACCCTAAGCGATCGTCCAAGCAGCGTCCAAGCGAAGGTCTAAGTGAGGATCCCGAAAACTCTCTTTTCCAGCCTTTTTATAAGGTGAGAAAAAGATATCTTCAAGGCCCAATACGTAGATGATGTGGCAATTAATGATTCGCCAAAAGATTGCCCAAATCACGGTCTCATGGGGTTCCACGACCGTGGAAATAAAGCGTGGAAATGATTACGGTGTCTTTAGCCTTCCACGACCGTGATTTATACCGTGTAACTTACTAGATTGCTTAAAGATCAAGTTCACGTTCATAATGGTAGTTCCACAGCCGTGGAATAGGGCGTGGAAGTGTCTAATGCCTCTTTGTTGCCTTTGTTTCGTGTCATTCTTCATCCTAGCTCCTTCCTTAGCTTCTCAATGTATCTCCACATCTAAAGACATGATCAATTGCTCCTTGTTTGCCATCAAACGATCCGATTCCACCTCTTATTCACCTATAATCAACACAAAACTAGTGTAGACCTCCATATCGAAAATATAGATGAACAAGCTAACAATTGCTTCTATACCTTATCCATGAACAAAATAATGAGTGAAAAACAATCAAAAACGTGCCTATAATATCGCAATATTTCATGCTAACAGGTATACCACTTAATCTACTAAGTTGTAACTCCAATTCTCCCATCACATTCTCTAAAACGAATATCTTGGATTTCGGGAGGTTGATTTGTTGGCCTGATGTAGCACAGAACTGTTCAAGGCATTGCTTGACAATAAGAAGTTGGCTAGTCGATGCTTCAGCAAAGAGAAGTATATCATCGGCAAAGAAGAGGTGTGAAAGTTTCGGGCCACCTCAAGAGATTTGTATCGGTTTCCATGTGTTATCACCCACGGCCTTATTTATGATATGTCCTAATCTTTCAAGGCAAAGTACAAAGAGGTATGGTGAGATCGGGTCGCCCTGTCTGACTCCCCTTTTCATACTAAACGAGTTCGTAATCTCGCCGTTCCAAAGAAGTCTCATATCCGTTGTAGAGATACATCTCTCAATCCATTGGACCCATCTATCTGGGAAAGCAAAGTCTCTAAGTGTATCAATGATGAACTCCCACCGTAGTCTATCATATGCCTTCTCAAGATCCAGCTTTAAGACCATCCACCCTTTACGCCCTCGCTTACGATGCATCGAGTGTACTACTTCCTGAACCAATACCACATTATCTAATATAAGGCATCCCGGAATAAAGCTATTCTGCATTGGGCTAACAATATCACTAATGACACCTTTCAGACGATTGACCATAATTTTTGTGATTGTCTTATAGAAGACGTTACACAAACTTATGGGTCGATGTTGCAAAATCAACTCCGGCTTGTCAACTTTTCCGATCAAAACAAGGAGAGTGTCATTTGCTGTTGTTGGAAGTTCACTAGTGTGGAAAAAAGTTTTGACTGCTTGAACAAGTGAATCACCCACAGTTCCCCATAAGCTTTTGTAGAAGACCAGTTGGAAGCCATCTAATCCTGGCGCCTTGTACGTGCCCATATCGAAGAGTGCATCTCTAATGTTCTCTGTGATTATAGGTCGGTTGATCTCTTGATGGTGGTTGGGGAGGAGGCAAGGGAAGCCTCCTCTGGGGAGTTCAACTAAGTCTTCCAGTGTGGTGGGGCTGTAAAGATCCTTGAAGAAAGAAACAACATGGGCCTCTAATTGCACTTGGTCACTACACCATACATCGTCAGACAATCTAAGAGTAGTAATGTTGTTCCGTTTCCGTCTAATAATAGTAGAAAGGTGAAAGAAGGCAGTGTTTTGATCACCACGGGATAAGCATTATTGTCGGGATTTTTGAAACCATAAGATCTCCTCCTGTTTGAGGATAGCATTTAAGGTTTGCTTTGCACTATCTTCTTCCATCGGTAGCAGGCCTATAGGGCTATGCTCCAATTGCGATTGGATATCTTCAAGTTTACGGGATAGCCGATCCTTCCTAACGTGAATATCTCCGAAAACATCCTTGTTCCATTTTGCGAGAACCGGCCTTACCTTTCCCAATGCATCTAAATGAGCAACGTCTGTATTCCACGTTGTCTCAATAATTTCTTTAAAGTTCAGATGAGTCAACCATGCAGCCTGGAACCGGAAAGGACGTCTCGAGTGTTCACCATACCGGTTAGCCTCATGTTTAAGAAGGAGCGCATTATGGTCAGAGGATAGTCGCCTTAGGTGACGTACTGAGGTATCAGGCCACTTGACTCTAGCAGAAGTCGACATTAAAACTCTATCCAGTCTTTTGAATTGAATCGTGCTTGAAGATCTTCCCCTCATCCAAGTAAACTTAGGTCATGTATATCCCATGTCTACTAGGTGGTTACTATTTATCCACTCCATGAATACAGTAGAGTCTCGATGCAAGCCTTCTGAGCCTTGCATCCTTTCTTCAGGTGAACAAATCACATTGAAATCCCCTCCCATGATAGAGTGGCCCTGCACTTCACTTAAACGGTTGGATAGGAGGGGCCATAGTTCAGCTCGTGCACAAATATCCGGCGCAACATAGATGGAAAACAAATGTGTAGCATTCTCCCCATCCCATAGTTGCTTGCATAAACTATTCATGTTTGAGAACCACTCTAAGGTTACAAGTAGATGGGTGCCAAAGTAACCAAATACCACCCTTTTGTCCTTGCGCTTCGACTCGTTCGCAGCACGGAAAGCCCATGTGTCCACATATCTCCTTGGCAATCTCTCCTGAAGCATGTGTCCAAAAAGAGCAACAAAGTCGGGCTTATATTTGCGGAGCAAGAAACGGATAGATCGCCGGAACCCCGGTTTAATAGTGCCAAAACAATTCCAAAATATTCCTATAATTAAAACTGATGATGGGTAATGTGACATAATCAGAGTTCAAGCACTTTGCTTATCCGAACTCGTATTCCCTCGTGGACCTTTTATATCCATTTCATCATGTGTGTTGGCAGAGGCTCTATGGTCTCCTTCAAGAATAGTTCCCTTATCCCAAGGTCCACTTGGATAGGTGTTGAGGAACTGGGAATTAATGAAGATGTTTCCTTCATCAAGTTATCTTTTACCATACTAGGGGAAGATGAGGCAGTGAACGCTCCAATTCTACTAAGGGCGACAGGTTTCGAGCGGGTCCCGGTGACTTGGGAGATGGTGACAGAGGGGCGTTTTCCTACCCCGTTTGTATTAGAAACGTGTTTGGCGGTTGATGGGCATGGCCCACTACTCTTAGGGTTTTCACTAGGTTTAAACCGTTTGATGCCCTTTTGAATTTTTTTGTCTTTGCTTATGCTGACTCGGCTGTTCATTCTGCTCCACATAATCAGCCCCCACAACCCTCTTATCTTCACGTCTAAGTAAGCTTATCTCATCTGTATCTTTCTCAAGTACATCATATCTATTCCTCTCCGTAATACGCTCTGAAGGTTGGGATTTTCTCAGATCCTTTCCTTTCTGTGACCAGTTTCTTCGCCCAACTACCATCCATGCTCTTAGGGATCCTTCATCGACCGTTGCCCTAGTCGGCGCCGGAGCTTCCTGCACCTCTTTCGCCGGAGCATCTTCACCCCTTGTGACCGTAACAGATGGGCATCTCTCTGTTTTATGTCCATATAAACCACATGATAAACATATTTCATACAACCCTTCATATTACAGCCTAACCTTCTTCTTTGTACATAGATTTCACCCAGGAGAGGCTGAGTAAGGTCAAGTTCAATGCAGACTCCAGCAAATTTCCCTCGAGTTGCCTTCAGGATGGCATCATCGACTCGAATGGGGTTTCCAATAACCGAGCAAACTGTATGGAGCATGTTCCGATCATAGCAAAGAAAAGGTAATCCGGAGATCCGAACCCATACCCCTATGGTGGTGAGGTCTGATGAATCAAGATCAAAGTCTATATCCCAACGTTTCATCATGAGGTAGTGGCCAAACATCAGCCATGGTCCCCCAAGGATAGCTCCCTCGAGATCAGACTGGAGTTCGAAGCGGACAAGAAAGAAGTCATCGGGAAGATCCATCACCACCATCTTTCCACTAGGGAGCCACATTTGACAAAGGACTTTTTCAAAAGTTGCGTGCGAAATCATTCGCCCTAATAGCTTCACCACCAGTGACTGCTTCCATGGTGTTGCAAGCGATGTCTCCACTTCCTCACCATACGAAATCCAAGGCTTTGTCTTCCCTCTGTTCGCCACTTAGCGTGCGTGCAAATAAGCTTTCAATTTATAAAACTAGAATAAAAGCAAGTGAACCCGCAGAGTACGGATCGGCGTAGATTAGCAAGTATTCTAGAGTATCGAACACAGGGATTTGGGGGAAACAAATTCAATTATAGATTATCAAGCGAGTAAATGTAAGAGCTTTTCGAATTATTGGGAAAACAACAATCCTAAAGATCCGGGAATCCAGCTGTGGCAATCGATTCAAGATATACTAATGATGTAAGGACAGAGTTGAGGTATGCAAAGGTATGCAAAGGTATGCTAATGTAAGGTAATCGTACGGTGAAGTTCCAAAAACCTTATATGACTCACCTAGAAGACACTCTCTATAAAGGTTGTTGAGGCTTCAGTATAGAAAGGTTCTAAAGGTAAGAATTAACGTCAAATACCCAAACTTGTAATCCAAGGATCAAAACTAACTAAACCGATTAAGGTTGTGACACTCACAATCGAGGTAGAGGTTGTTGAGGCTTCACTACCACCTAGAAAAGGCAAGCCAAGACTAAATTAAAGCAAATCTTTAACTTTGGATTAAAGTAAAAGCAGGTTCGTAAACTAACACAAAATTACGGTTAGTTCTTGAGTTCCACGGCCATGGAAGCTCAAGAACAGACCGTGGATTAGGGTTGTCGTCGATTCTCTCTAACTCTCAAAGTCCAATCTGTTTACGATCGATCTATCATCATCTAAGCCACAACTATCAACCCTTCACCTTAGAATTGTTAAGGGTTTTTAGCCAACAATAGTCATATTGATATCAAATTCAAGGTTTAAGAGATTGAAAGATGAAAACTTCCGAAAACCTTCAATTACTTTCAAACTAATCTCAAATCCACAAGTCAAGAACAATATCGTCAATAGATTCGGAATAACATAAACAATCACAATCTTAGATAAGAAGGAAGAACGGGATGTCAATCCGTCTTCTAAATCAAATCTAAGCAAGAAGCGAAATCTCCTTGCAAACAATCTTCCGAATCTTCGATCTTCCGTCAATCCAGAAATCCCAATGACAAAGCGCAAAAGTCTCTCAAACACAATCTCCGCCAAATGCGAAATTAGGGCAATTCCAAGCGCAAACGTAAGATGCGTCTATGCGTAAGCGAAGGTGACGGAATCTCTCTTCGTCCGTCCTTTTATAGTGTAAGATAAAATATCGGCCCGGCCCAATTGCGTAGATCGTGGCTTAAAGTGTGGCGAAAAAGATCGCCAAGATCACGGTCGTGGAAGGGTTCCACGGCCGTAATTTAGAGCGTGGAAATTAACACGGTTTGACACAACTCCTCCACGGCCGTAGAAGTTGCTGGAATAAACCACGCTTCCCTTGCCATGGTTCCACGGCCGTGGACTTGAACGTGAAAAGTAGTACGGCCGTATTTTAGAGCGTGGTTTAGGGCAAGAACGTGATTCTTCCTTAGCCTCGTGCATTCTTCAAGTTGGCACTTCCTTAGCTCATAGGAATGCCCTCAATTCATGGACATGCTCAATCAAATCCATCCTTGCTCCATTCCGTTCGGAAATAGCTCTTAATTACCTAAAATCAACATAAAGCTTGTGTAGATCTCTATATCAACATTATAGACAAACTAGCTCACAAATGCATCAATGCTCAATCGATGACTATCAATATGGATCGAATACACTTAGAAAACGTGCCTAAAATATCACAATATTTCATGCTAACAAATAACCCCATACTTGCCACTTGTTTGTCCCTAAGCAAGGTCTTTCAAAAGCTTTAAAACAAAAGTTAGGATGAAATATGTGTACCTTCTCAAAACAAAACTTCTTTTTGATAAATGTGCCTTCTAATCAATAGATCATTCTCAAATCTTGCTTCAATCGTTTAATAAGACTTTCATACACTTAATCAAAGAGTAAAGAGTAAAGAAAACTCATGAATCAATTAAACTTCCATTACAAACATCATAACCTTCAAACATTATCAAAATCAATTACGTTCGAAAATAGCTCTTAATTACCTAAAATCAACATAAAGCTTGTGTAGATCTCTATATCGACATTATAGACAAACTAGCTCACAAATGCATCAATGCTCAATCGATGACTATCAATATCGATCGAATACACTTAGAAAACGTGCCTAAAATATCACAATATTTTATGCTAACACCCTCCAGGGTAATCAACTTGGACATGGCCAGATTGAATCATGTTTAGCGGTACTGCAGGTATTTGGTGCCAGTTTTCACTACTTAAAAGTCTAGCGCTCCATGAAGTATTTGTTGATGCATCAAGGGGATCTCCCAAAGGCGGTGTATTAGTGTGCACTGGCTGAGGTGCTTGCGTTGACAAAGGATGATCTTGGTTCGGCGGCGGGGGTGGTTCTTGAGTCGCCATTTCCTTGTAATCATTCCTTATTGTTTAAAATAATTTGCGTAACTTTTAATTAACGGAAGTAAAAGTCACATCACACAAAAACCGGAATTTGCAACATAACTTTTATCTAATTGCGAAATAAGAGTATACAAATTTCATTTTGTATGCTTTCTATTTTCTTACTCAAATTTCCATGTACTCTCACTTATTCTCTAACACTCTTTATATTAAATTTAGGACTTAAAGTTTAATCAAAATTTAACATTTGAAGGCTCAAAACTCATTTAGATTGAACGATCTACATGTTTGAAGTATATATTTGTTTGAAAAACGATCAAAATGCAGGTTAATGACATGCTTATAAAGGTGTTTTCGTGCATAATGTCTCAACGTTGTTAAAGAATATCAACGGTGGTAGCACTAGTGATACATTGCTAATTAAGTTAGTGTACAACGTGGGTAAATACAAGATATGCTAGACTGTGGCGCGTTAAATTTTCCCCGTGTTGAGACTTAACATAAATAACATTTACCCACATTGACGTCCGACGTGCATAACGTTTACCAACGTCATTAGATACACCGAACGACATATTACATCGAGCGATCACCGATCGAAAATATTTGCAAACACTTTTCATGAACGTAAAAAACTTGCGAGCACCGATCAAAAATCCGCTCTCGAAGTTTTTTTTCCTTTTACACGATAACATAATAACAATATGATGTACATCCAAATGAATGTTAGGTATATCCGATTCAACATACATAGTTTCAATATCTCACAGTTGGTGAACATGATATCTAAAAACTTAAACAAATTTATGTTAATATAGATACTACGTGATATAGCCATAAAAGTTTTTCGTGAATAAAGGTTTTTTTAAATGTTTGGGTCAGCGTGAGTAAAATTAATTACTTTTGCTATCAACGTGAGTAAAATTATATCTTGTTCTCACTAACGTCAATTTGAGTTATTTTACGAAATTACGATAATAGTTATGTTGCAGCTTCACTTTTAGGGCCCGTTTGGTTTTAACTCGGAATCGGAAACGGAATGGAAACGAATCTAGTCCATACGTATACCCTTGTTCATGAAAGTTTTTTGGAATTGTTCCTTGTGGTTTGAAGTAATTGGAGTAGAGCTTGATTAATTTTGATACCCTATATGGTAACAAAATGTGGGGAACCAAATGCATTTTGCATTAAACCACAAGGAATGATTCCATAAAATTTCATGAATAAAGATATACATATGAACTAAATTCGTTTCCATTCCGTTTCCGTTTCCGGAGTTGGAACCAAACGGGCCATTAGTATATTGCGACTTCCGGAAATGTTTAACTAATTTTAATACTATACAGAGAAACAAAAACAAAATGAAAAGTCATTCGATCTCTAAATAAATATTTTCTTTTTAAATTGACCATAATTATTTTGTAAAATATAGAATTTGCTATCCCACATCGATTGTCAAGAAAACATGACCCTTTTGAGAAGTTGTATAAATAAACACAAAAAGTTTGAAAATTAATGTTATCTTATAAGTTTACAATTATTTCGTTTTCTATCAATAATATCAAGCGATCACAACTTTTGAGTTTACACTTATATTAAATTTATCTTCTTCTTTTCCATAATTGGACTATCGCGCATGTTTTTGAGGTTTCACGATAAATGTTATCTTTTGGATTGGTTTGGTATACTCCCAGACGTAGTCATATTTATATGACGAACTAAGTTAATAATTATATTGTTATTATTTAATAAGAGTATCTTTATTACATAAACATTCATAATCAAATCAACAAAATATAATAAAAAAAAATGACATCTATAAAAAAAATTATTTACACAAAAAAAAATAAAAAATACATTTTTAAATCGACAAGGCGCGGACACATTTAAGTGAATTAAATTATTTTTTATTTTTATTTTTTTTCGTACATAAAAATGACCCTTAATGGAATATAATCGATATGAAAACCGTCTCATCTACGCCCACGTGCACCTGGAAACAGTGAAACACTGCGTTCAAATAACGCATTGTAGGAGAAGATTCTCTATACTAATCCAGACCCTTGATCGAATTCCCCAACAATCTAACGGCTGTTATTTGATCACAATACAACTGCGTTTGTTTTCCTCACCCCTATAAAATAGTCCTCCCACCTGCGGTGGAGAGAGAAAAATACCTTTCCCCTTCCGCCGCTAAAGAAACCCTCGCTCATCAGCCCGCCTCCAACTCCTTCGTTCTCACTTGCAAAAATGTCGGACGAGGAACACCACTTTGAATCCAAGGCCGACGCCGGTGCTTCCAAGACCTACCCTCAGCAGGCTGGAACTATCCGTAAGAACGGACATATCGTTATCAAGGGGCGCCCTTGTAAGGTATACTTCTCTTCTTACGTATCTGATTGATATCCGATTAGAATTTTAAGTTTCGATTAGATAATACTTTGTATTTTGTCAGTGATTTAGGATTTTGTGCCTTTTTGTCTAATCGTCTTGTTCAATTGCTGGATCGCTTCTCTATTTTGATAATTGATTTTGTTTTCAGATTCGATTTTTTTGTTTTTTTTTTTTTTTGACTTTTTGAATTTAAATTCAGCTTTTGCTGAATTTGTTCTCTGTTGATTCCTGATGATTCTGAAGTTTTAGTATTTGGGTTGTTCTTGATCACTGCAAATCTTATCAAGTCATTGTCTTTCTAGTGGCTTGAACTGCAATTGAAATCAATAGTTTGTCAATGAACGAATTTATAAACGAGTTGACTATTGACTCTAATATCGAAGTTGGTATGGAGTATCTTAGTTAACTATTGAGCGTCTTATCATGTGATCTAAATACTTTGCTATGCGTTATCTTTGTGATCTGAATACTTTGCTGTGATCTGAATACTTTGCTATTTTGTTATTTTGTTATGCAGGTGGTTGAAGTTTCCACTTCCAAGACCGGCAAGCACGGTCATGCAAAATGTCACTTTGTTGCTATTGATATCTTCACTTCTAAGAAGCTTGAAGATATTGTTCCCTCCTCTCACAATTGTGATGTGAGTTTCTTTTAATATTTTGTTATCCTTTTAGTTTAATTTTGTTTAATTTTGGCAGTTTGATTGATGAAACATGGTTTATGCTATCTGCAGGTGCCACATGTGAATCGTACTGACTATCAGCTCATTGATATATCTGAGGATGGATTTGTACGTATTATTTACTTACCATCCTAATGTGTCCACTTCGTTTACTGTTATTACTTATAAATTAGTTGATTCTCAGGTTAGTTTGCTGACTGAAAGTGGTGGAACCAAAGATGACCTCAGGCTTCCTTCTGATGAACAAATGCTTAAGCAGGTATGAATACTTGCTCAGATTACTGTTTTGCGCCTTTGTTAGGTCTGCTAGTGGTATTTTATTGCACAAATGTACTGATTTTGTTTGAAAAATTGTGTTTTGTGAGTGATGATTGAAAGTAGTCTTATCTAAACCGAGACAGCATTCTTCTCTGTTCAAGCTTCTCACGATTGGGGCATGTATATGATGTATTGTTTTGGATGATGTTATTGACAGTGGTGAGGAGACATATATATGTACATTAGGAGCCAATTAAATGGCATGTACACTAATAGTGAGCATATAAGCTAATACTGCCAGTGGTTACTTCACCCCAATATATTGGGAATGATATGGTATTGCAGAGATTAGAAATTAATGTAGAGTGTGAAGTCTTGTATAAAGCTAGGTTATACAACGAATTTCCAATAGATTGTGTTTCTGGTATCATTGATCATTTTCCAGTTGCCACCAATGCATTCTCTGAATATCATGTTTGTTTACTTATTTTCCCCCATCCAAAGTCTTAAACTTTTCCAAGTTGCAATATGTTTGAACTATGGAATAAAAACTTCCCCAACCCTGATCAGCTTAGCAATGATTCATGGTATGCTTGTAACTGTCTACAACGTTTATTCACATTGTGACATTAATTTTCTAAATGTTATTAATGAACTTGTCACACGTATCTATGCATGTTTCAATGAACTAATGTTTGTTCAAAACAGATCAAGGATGGATTTGCTGAAGGCAAGGACTTGATTGTGAGTGTTATGTCTGCCATGGGTGAGGAGCAGATTTGTGGCCTCAAGGACATCGGTGGAAAGTAATTTCATATCTGAGTCGGGTGCATTCAACTTGGGATGACGAGATTTATACTATTTTAGTCTAATATGAGCATTTCTACAACTTTTTTTAACTAATGGTACAGCCACTGAGATTATTGGTTCTTATCAATGTTCTAAAGTGGCTCTTCTTATATAGACATTGAAAATTTGGTTTGTACTTCTATGGTTTGTTCTTTTTTCTTTTGTTATCTGCTCATCTGTGACATGTGACTTTCAAGTTGAATGCAATACAATTATGTGCCCAAGTTCTGTCACTTAAGCATAACTCAGCAGCATTTTATAGATGTACTTTGATTTACACAGGCATAACATGGTCTACTCATTAGCAGGAGAGGGGGTAATTTGTGTATTGATGTTGTACTTCGGCAGAGAAGCAGACGGGTGTGTGGTTGGGTTATTTTTGTTTAAAGGCCTCTGGGCGTAGCCTATGGTTCATTAGATCAAATTTCTCCGGGCCTTGGCCTTGGCCTTGGCTTATTGAATCAAAATATTGACTGGGATTGTAGTGCACTTTTGAGGCTAGAATTGGGATATAGTACTTCCTCCGATCGTAAATAAATGACTTCCTAGGATCTAAATTTTGATCAAATTTAAATGTCGTTTTATGTTTTCAAGGTTATTAATTAAGAGAGAGTTGTGATAATAGTTCTTGAAAATTGTTTTTATTAAATATTTTCAAAATAAAATATTCACTCATTGGTCTAAAAGGGTGGTGAACATTTAATAAGTGATAAAATTGAGAAAAAATTTTATAAAATTAAGGTTGTTTAGGAGTTTTCTTAATAATTGTGTCAATGGCTAAAAAGTCATTTATTTATGATCGGAGGAAGTACTATGTTACAGTTATTACTACATTGTTAGGTGCTGCTTAGCGCCCGAAGGACGATATCGTCACGGGATAAGCTGTTTCAGTAAATGAGGTCGTAGTAAATGAGGGATTCTAATCTGGTTCTTGTACGTACCAAATGAGCAATAAGAGTACTTAGATATATCGATTTATATGCCGAGTATTTAGATATCTTGATACGTAGATAGGGGATGAGCCATAAGAGAACTTGAATATATTGATATGTATAAGAGCACTTAGATTAGATATATTGATACGTTGATAGGGGATGGATTGATGGGTTATGGGGCTGGTATAGGTTTATGTACTACCACCCACCGCTACAACCGTCACACCTACTCTGTTTCACTTGTGTAAATTAATAAAAAAAAAAAAATTTACTAAAATTCATATTGTTTTTTAACATTTGTCCTTCACTTAGCCAAAGATTTGTAGCAACATTTTCATACCCCCTTCCTGGAATTTTTAAGATCTCTTAACCAAAATTTTGAGTCGTCGACCCCTACCCCTTATTCGCTTCACTCACTTCTAATTTATATTGATTTATATTTCTTGTATGTAAAAAATATTGTGTTTGTTTACATTGTTCGGTATTAATTATAATTAGTTTCAAAATTTTGCAATATTGGATAATATTATGTGATTTGGTGGATTTAGATTCGTTATTTTTAATATAAATTTATTTTATACTTCTCCGAAAGAATTTCTACACACATGGTGACCGGTGGGTAGATGACCTTGACCACCACTCAATCTTTCACCCAAAATTGTCCATCCCACCCGACCCACCACCTGCTAAGTATCTCACCCACATCCAATCCACCCACATCCATAAAATGAAGTGGGTGGAATGTGTGAGATTTTGGGTGTTCACACATCATTTATAAATTATGAAAATTAAATATTTTGCTGAAAATCAAGAACATCCTTAAATTCAAATAAAAAAATAACATAAAATTGTACATGATATCAAGTACAACATTATAACAAAGCAAGATCTAAAATTTTTTAAAAAAATATAAATCGACTCAAAATTTATTATAAATTCAAAGAAAATAAACCAGACAAAAAATAATCTCTAAATGTCCTCAAACTTTTCAATAAGCTTATTGAAAAGCTCCTTAACATTATATAATGCCCTATTTAACCCTAAAACTTTATTTATTAACATTATTGTTTTTAAAATTAAAATTTTGTTCTACATGTGTAAAAATACTCTAAAAATACAAGGGTAAAATGACTAACTAGGCATTTTACCACATAAAATTTATTAAGAGTACCCATAACATAAACTCATTTAGTAAATATACCTCTATTTAACCCAATTTCTTTCATATAGGGGAATTATATATAGGATAAACTTAGAGGGCTACAAAACAAAAACTTATTAAAAAAGTCCATTTAACTCAATTCTTTCAAAATACAATAATGGTTAATTATTCAAAACTTCTAACTATCCATAAATGAGCATGCACCATCCGGTCACCATACAGTCATACACACAATAAGGTTAATTGGTAGGTGACAAAAATGATTCATGTATCCATCGTTCGACTTATAGTCATCCCTAGTTTAAATAACTCAAGGGTTCCCGGACTGGACATAAGGAGTTTTAGTGTTAGATTTGATTAATCGCCATCTTATAAATCAACCCAAAATTTCTAATAATTTGAAAGTTAGAACTACACATTAAACTTTAAATAAACTTACCAAGTCCATAAATATTCAACATTAGAAAGTCAGCATACCAAATCTGATTCATCGGTAGGTCTAAATTAGTACTTGAGTATGTTATCATTTGTTTTTTATGTATTTTTAATTGGATAAATTAATCATGTATAGTTGTTAAGTAGCATATACCTATTAAAGAAGCCCCAACATAAAAAAACACACAAATTTTATAAATTTTATTGGGTAACATGAATTTGGGTGACTTGTAGCCTACTAATGTCACTCCTTATCATTAGCATCATAACACTAATCAATTAAATATGCACTAAATAAGTACTTTATGTTCAATTATTGTATACTGTATATGTCATTAGGTTCTGAGTAAGATTTTCTCAATTATATATACTGGCTTTTTTATTTTTCTATGAGAAAAAGGAATAAAATCTATAAACCCCCAACATATATATGATATCTTTGATTATAGAAAATTTTCATAAATTTATATTATCAACATTTTGATTTGGTTCCAATGAGGTTGGGCACAGAGGTCAAGACATTGGAAATAATAGGGATGAGAGTAACATAAATTCAATAGAGTCAACAATTCTCTACACTCCAAACAAATAAAATTATGTTGTTACATGTGAAAACTTATGATAATAGAAGTAAAGATGCTTAGGGTCACATAAAAATACACGACCTAATATTGGTCTATTCGACATTTTCTTCGGACTATTTAGGGGTTATTATTTTCACTAATCTCCCTAATAATCGATAATCAGTGTTGGAGGATGGAAATTTTTGGTCAAATGATCTCCCAATATAATCTTGTTTAGAATAGCCCCTCTAATAAGCCTATAAAATGAGTGTGCCGAACGCACCCTATATGATTGGAAATAGGGCGTGCACAACACATTATATACGTGTGTCCAAAATTCCCTTTGTTAATAAATGTGTTGATATAATCGGAGATTTGCCTAGTTACAAATGAGCTTGTTTTCACTAACAATAAAATCCCCGCAAGTGAATCGGTATTGTACATGAATATTCAGATATGTTACGTTGAGGAATATGTAAATCTGGTATGGTTTAGTCCTAGTTCGGGTTCATTTTCTTATTAAACCGGGTTGGAGAGATTAGGAGTTGAGTGCTTGGGTTGGTTTGTTATTGGGTTAGAAGTTGAGTTGGGCTTGGTTCATCGAGGGTTGCTTACTCCAGCCCATCTGCACACGCCACTCACATGATCATTAATCGGAACGCTGCGTTGTTTGTATGAAACATTGCGTCTTGGAGGTTGCCTTTAGGTACCACTTATATTTAAGCTCTCATCACTCCTTATAAACCCTACGCTGCTAAACACTCTTCTCACCTAAAACCATAAAGTTCTATGAGAGTGATTATGAGATAAGAGAAATCAAGAGTTATGAGCCGAACGCTTCGCCGGAGGTTTTTCTGGTGCTCTCTACTCTGTCTAACCCTTGCTTCACTGGAAACTTGGTTACTTTCTCGAGGGAAATACAAACGAGTGCATTTCTTTGCTTTCCTGTCTTCTTCTTTGTTTTATTTTCCACTTTAGTTGTGAAGATCCTTTACAATTCTTGTAGCGTTTTGGCTTCCTTGAAGCTTTATTCGTATCCATAAAACTTGTTAGTGGATTAGGCTAGCTCTCCCCTCCCGATATCTCGCATAGTAGGATTTTTTCGAATTGTGCCACCAAATCTTTTGTGTTCTTACATTTTGAACTACATGTCGTTTTAGATCGGGTGAAAGTGGTAGGATTAGCAATAGAAATTTATGAAACCAGATTTATAGAAAGGAAACTTTCTGTACAATAGAACAATCTTGAGTGAAAATGTTATAACTAGCGATGTATATTTATGCGACTGTATGTTTTAAAATAAAATCCTATGACAATGAAAAATGCCTACATAAAAAGGATTAAAATAGTTATAGATATTTATGAAACCAAACGTTTTGTAGATTGAAACCTTAGAAATAATGGAAAACCCTAGGTGAAAATGGTATAATATCTTTTCTTGTAATTGGAACATCTTGTTCATTTCGACTACTTTGTTGTTCATCGAGTATGAATGAATAATAGAGCAATGCAACATGAACAAGAGTAGGCAAAATACGCGTTCTGACACAAGTGCACGATCGTGCAATTCTATTATTCATACCATAACTGTAAGAGAGGATCTCTTTATATATATATATATATATATATATATATATATATAGAGGGTGCGATACCCATGAAAACAAGCTTATCGTGTAATCATGAGAACAATCTTAGACCGTCGGATGGTAAGTATTGAGGGTCGAGATTTATGGTAAATATCATAATTAATAATAATTACGAATAATAATAACTACGAATAATCCATTCAATCAACAATAACTACGAATAATACATTAAATGATATGACACCTTCGTAACAAAACTAATAATAACTACGAATAATATATTAAACAATAAGGTTTGTTCTCATAATTACACGATAAGCCATATATATATATATATATATAGATAGAGAGAGAGAGAGTTTGACTCCCACGTAAACATCCCTTATAGTGTTCAATGAGAACAAATTGTATCCGTTAGATCGTTAAATAGATGGCTGAGATTAGACGATATTAAAGGATAAAAAAAATCATGTTATTAATGGATGAAGATTCGCCGGACCTGAATCTATATACTCGACGGTATAGTCACATATATTCGGCGGTATACTCACATATATTCGGTGTTTACACGTTCACACGATAAGAGTTGTTTAGTCAGGATCTATATCTATATATATATATATATATATTAGTCTGGATAAAGGGGGGTTGTGTTGGCCTCTACTCCGGTAAACACACAAAAATGGTAAGCATAACTGAATTAAAAATGACTAGTGTTGTGAACTGTATTAATATAACTATAAATAATGATTAGTTGAGTTGTATAGCCACCAGGCAAAGGTCTGTTCTTGAGGGCATGCAAAGTCTTGAGAGTCAATATTATCTCTTAATTATCTCATCCACTTGCATGCAACATAACACAATTCTTATATTCGTATATACCTCACTATACATTATTAATACTTATTATTAATGAATTAATAACCAATGACATTAAGGGTAAATGCTATTTTTAATTTTAATTCGTTTCCAAATCATGCTTTGCACGAACAAAGTAAACTCTAACTAAAACCCAAAATCTATCAATAGACAGCTCATGAACAACGTACGTGTTGGCTTTCTATATCTCAATCACATCTCCCACCAATCCACTCATAATCCCATTTTAATTACGTCACACCATGATTAACTTCAAATTTAGCATACATACAATTGCACGACATTTCTATATCAACCATGCAAGTGAATGTACGGTTGAAATAGACTCTACACAAAACCTTAACTTTCTTCACATTTATAGGGTTAATAGTGGATTTTAGGTCAATTTGTTTAAAGTGGATTTTAGGTAAAAAAAATTTGTGACGATTTAGGGTAATCTTTATAAGTCACAATTCATGTGTAATTAAACTAATTATTAATTTTCATACTCGTTATTCTTTTTATTGAATGTGGGATTTTTATTCTAAAAATGTCAAGAAAATACAAAATGTATTTTATGAAAATAAAAATTCATAGAACTCGATGCCCAAATTAACAAATATTTTTGTCAAGAGCGGATAAAAACGGTATCTAGAATTGCGGGTATGAAAAAATGTTTATGAAAAAAGGGTTCGATACCACATTTTTTTGTTTAATATCTCAAAAGGTAGAGAGAATGATAGAAAGTAAGGGGAAACAAGTAATAGGAAATGCAGTTGTAGGATTCAGAATTTCAAACTACGAATGACAACGAATCATGACTTCGAGTTCAAGATATGCTTGTTATAACAAGAAAAAAATAAAAAAAAAAATATCAACCATAAACATTTAAACTCAAAATAATACCAACTTAAAAAATTACATAGGAGCGATACAAAATATCACAAAATTTATCAAAAATAATAAAAAAAAACTCAATGTGACAACCAATTTTTTTTACATGTAATAAAAAATTAGGATTTAATTGTCTGATGTTGATTTTATTTTTTAAATCAAATCAATATCATTTAATATGTTAAACAATTTTTTTATAAAACTATTATTTTTAAATAACATTTGTTGTAAATTGTTTTGGGAAAATATATTTTTTAAAAAAAAAATCATTTTCTTTTGAAGTTTTTTGAAAACTCATATATATATATATATATATATATATATATATATATATATATATATATATATATATATATATATATGTATATATATATATTAACTATGTTTTAATAAATAAATTGTTTTTTTTATAATCGAAAAAATATATTTTTTAGGGATTAAGTTAAAAGATTATTTTTTTAAAAAAAATCGAATATTTTTATAAATTTTAAATCAAAATTAAATTTTCATTTTATGCAAAATTCTAAAAATAAATATAATAAACAAATTGAAAAAAGTTTCCAAAACATTTTTTTTGAAAATCAATTATTTTATAAACATCAACCAAATATTTTTTATATTTATAGCATACTGAATTATACTAATTTAATTTTTTAATAAATATAATTCACATCACACCCTTCATCCAATTTTTTTAATGATATGTAAAAATTATATTGCAACGTCATCGCCGATGCCAGTAATTTTTCTGAAATAATAAGACGTAATTTTTTTTTTTGTAAATAAGATGATAGTTGTATCGCTGCTAATAATTTTAAAAGTTGGTATTATTTTGAATTTAACGTTGACAGTTGATATTATTTTTTATTATTCTTTTATTAACTAAAAAAAGTTTTGTGTTGGTGAAAAACTCATTAGAAGATCAATTGAAGGAAGTTTGGTATTTCATACGTCTAATTTGAATCATGAATGACACTTTCTTGTACACATTATCTCACTAGATAGGTCCGTTAATCACAAAACACATTATTTTGAAGATCAGTAGCCTCAATAATCCCAAAAAAATCGATAATTTAAAACTGAATTAATTTTTTTTAACAATCTCAAAATAATTTAGCTCCGGATAATCCAAAAAATGGCGAGGTCGAAAGTACCCATATGTCCTTGCATCTAGGATTACCTAGAATCTATGTTTAAATTTAACTTTGCAATAACTTAATTGATCTTGTACAAAAGTACTTAAACTATACAAGTTTTAGTTTTTAATTTTTATGGTAGGAGAAAAAATTACTTCTAGACAACATCCAAATACTAATATTGTCTAAATCACGAACAAATAAGGGTCCATTTCATTGCTAAAAATATTAGAAATCATATCATAAGAAGACGAATTTGACAAAATGTATTCATTTAATCAAATAATTAATGAGTTGAAACTCAAAAAATAAAATTAAATTGAAACAATTTGGTATACTATACTTTTTCTAATTTTGTGTTTAGTAAATGTACCCCTTAAGAGAAGAGTGTGTAAAGTTTGAAAATAAATACAAAAGGTTGGGGTATATTTACTTAATTGAAACATTAAAAAGTCTATTTACTACTCTATTTTCTCAAAAAAAGATTAGTTACTAAAATTGCCCAAAATAATTTCGGTGATTTTTCCATAGGATTTCGGCTAAATTTTGATTTGTTATTTGTATGTTGTTGACTTTTGATGGTAATTAAAATAATGAGAAATTAATATGACCTTTTGAGTTGTTGATAGAGTATTTGTTTAAATTAGGCATATTTAATGCAAATACGTGATTTAATATAGAAAGTCAAAAGGCAACTCAAGTTAATCTAGTCACAAAGACAACAATAATCACTTGCATTTGCCGTTGACATATTTTGTAAGGGTTTTTCCATTTGAATGGCTGAGGATTATGAATTAGTATACACTACTGACTTCTTCTCTCTATTTTCTTATATTCAAGAGAAAACGACAAACGATAGTAATGTTTAGCTAAAAAGAAATTACATTAAAAAAATTTAAATATATTATTAAGAATTTTATCCAAAATTAAAATGATATTACGTTAGAGTTCCTTTTAAATTATTTAAAAAAAGTGTAATTGAATTTGACTTCATTTTATTCAGTTCAAAGGGCAATGGTTGCATATGACAGAAGGTACGTAGGAGCAAGTATACATACTCATGGTAATGACCTAATTTGTCGCTAAAAATGGTCAAAAACTAAGTAGATGATATGAAAATTTGAAGAAATCAACCAAATTAAAACTTATTTAAAAATTAAGTTAACAATAAAAGTTGTGGAAAGAAAAGGTATCCATGCGGAATGTAAACATCTATATACGCCAAATTGCAAGTACCTTTCAAAAACTGGACAAAATGTACTTTTAGAATTTCTAAAATATATTATATTTTTTTATTATTATTATTTTTGTAGATTTGAATAATTATGTATGTATTCCCAATCACTTGTATATGTTCTCGATGGTCAGTCCATTATCCCGTTACAAAAAATCAGTTGAGTTTGCTTGTCCATATATCTCGTATGGCACCTGGCTGCTACGGGTCAGAGATAGATTCAGGTTTCAGTTAAAGTTATATATATAATATTTTAAGGCTCGTTTGGTAGCACTAGGAATCATTCCCGGTAACGGAATGATTCCGAATCAATCAAAAAAAATGCGTTTGGTTAGAGGTTTTTTAACACATGAAAGTAATCTCATCATTTCCATTTCCTTTCCTAACCCTTATCCGATTCCATTCCGTTTCCATTCCACCGATCCAACCAAACGGGCACTAAGTTAATAAAAAAAAATAAGTTTCACAATTATTAAATTTTATAAACTTTGATGAAAAATTTTTTTATCTTTGTTTTTGACGATAGAAGGTTGGAGTGAAGGGATGTAGTGAAGGGTTGATGGACCTCCCTCCTTTACGTACTATTTGTTTTTGTTGGCTATAATAGCACGTCGATATGGTGACGATAATAACACGTCGGTGGAGTAACGACAATAGCAAATTGGTAGGGTGACGAAAATTGAACACCGGTAGATTCGACCCTAGTGTGCCAGTAGTTTGACGTCATAGACACTGTCGGTGATGGTGGCACGCCGGTGATGGCGTCATTTTTCATGCATTAAAATTTCTCTTCGCTATTCTCTATAAAGAGTCTCCTAACCGGAACCAAAACATATATATATATATATATATATATATATATATATATATATATATATATATAAAAATAGAGAGAGAGAGATTGGTTTCGGTGAGGAGAAGCCTTGTGGATAGGAATTAGGAGTCATGAGATCCATTGGATGAGATTTAAATCAAAGACTCACACACACTCATCATTAATAATATTTGGTAATTGCATAAATCTGGAGAAAAAGAGAGAAGAAAATCGCCGGCCGAATTCAACGACTCACAACTCCCTCACATTCTTCATCCCACATTCTTCATCCGACAAGCTTCATATTTGCTCGATTTTCAACCAAATAAAAGATTGATTAAATAGAAATGATGAAATCAAAAAGAATACAAAAAGATTCAGGTATTGTTTCTTCGAATTTCTACTCTCACGGTTTAGGTTTTCATTCTTATAGTTTATGTTTCATTATGATTGATGTTTGTTTTTGAAATCAAATTTGTTTGAATCATTTTTTTGTTTGAATCATTTTTGTGTTTGATGGGTTTGATTGAGAAAATACATGTATGTACATATGTTGAGTTGGTCTAATAGCTTCAATTGAACAATCTATATGCTCTTTTTAGTGTGCACGTCAACTGTTCGACAAAATGCCTAATAGAAAAATAGTCTATAATATTTACATGAACATGACATAAAAATTATGAACACCGAAGAATAAAAACATGAACAATGATGTATAAAAGTATGAACACCAATGAATAAAAAGTATGAACTTACACTAGTATATTTTTACATTACTTTACAGATTTAGTAATGTTGGATACGCAATCATCACCAATCATTATGTCGGGATTGAAGGCGAATGCTCCATGTAATGAAGGTGGAACTATTATACAAGTAACTCCAAATAACTCTACCAATTGGGTTCCAATTTGTAATGATACATTGAAGTCACATGTTGGTCAATAATTTTTAAGTGTGGAGGAAGCTGATGACTTCTATAGGAGGTATGCCTCTATTTGTGGATTTGAGATTCGTGTTTCATGTAATCACAAACCCAACAATGTTGTGTTGAGGAAGTATTTTGTATGCACAAGGGAAGGTAAACAAAATGGCAAACATAGTACGGGCAAAAGGAAGACAACTTCCAATCGATGTGGTTGTAATGCAATAGTTGCGTTTAGGGTTATGGAGGGTGGAAAGTATTTTGTGAAGTGGGTTCATGAAGCTCATTAATTTGGATAGTGTTTAATGCATTGTTGTCTGTTTTTAGTGTTCAATGCATTGATGTTTGTTTTACCCATACATAACATATTATGATTATGTTTACATGAACAATGACGTATAAAAGTATGAACACCGATTAATAAAACATGAATAATGACGTATAAAAGTATGAACACCACTGAATTATCTATAAATTTTACACATACATAACATATTATGATAATATTTTCACGTTTTGTGATGAATTTTTTTTTTGTGGTTATATATTGTAAATGAATATCTATGTATTATAAAATGAACACAAAAGAATAAATGAACATGAAACTTTGATGAATAAAAATATTATGAACACCGATGAATAAAAACATGAACAATGACATATAAAAGTATGAACACTGATCACCTATTTTTTAACGTAAGTGATTTTTCCAAATTTTAAGTCAATTTACAAAAATGTCATTAATGATGAGCGTGTGAGAACCCTTGATTTAAAACTCATCCAATGGCTCACAACCCTCCTAATTCCTATCTACAAGTTCTCACATCACTTGAACTAAAATATATATATATATATATATATATATATATATATATATATATATATATATATATATATATATATATATATATATATATATATCATCAAATTCTTTTCGTGTTTTGTTTTGTTTTCTAACCACTTGATTAAAAAAAATCCGATTTTTTATTCCGCTTTTTGTCGGGCTGTCAACAAGTTGACAGTGTAAATTTAAAATGGTTGTAAACAAAGTTAAAATATATTGTCAACAAGTATATAATGGACCATCAACAAATATATTTTTTCATAATTATTTTTAGACCGCCGACAAGTGTAAAATGGACAGGTGTAAAATGGACAACCAACGAATGTAACTTTTCATAAAAAAATTTAACGTTAACAAAGTTGAAATGTACTGTCAACTAATGTAACATTGATGATTAACAAGTGTTAAATGGACTATCAACAACTACATTTTTTTAATAATTTTTTGGGATTGTCAACAAGTGTAAAATAGATTGTCATCAACTATCAAGCACGAAAACCTCTAGACAGTGCCGTTTCCCGTATCCTCCCGTGTCGGAAACTTGAAAGCTTCCAGAAACTTCTTGGACACAGTCAAAATCGTGAGGACATGGTCAAAACACTTTTCTAACACCGAGAGTAGGTTAGACACATCCAAACCATGGTCACGGATGGCGGCTCAATGTGAGCTCAATGAGGTTACAAAAGAACCAATGCCACTTTTTAGATTTCAAGATGAACAAGACATTTAAGACCATTACCACAATATGACTTAACACAACCAATTTGCTTATTTCTCAATACTTCTACAACCAATGACACGTTTATGTGTCATTGGTTATATCATATATGTGTCTCTTCTTATTATACATAAACTCCTCTCTAGAAGAGATTTAAAATGATATATTATTTATATTTTCTTACCGTGTTCCGTTTCCTACGATATTTAGGATTACTGCTTCCCTATTTCTCGCAGTGTTCATTTTTTGTACCCATTTACGTGCAACATAGGTCATCAAGTGTAAAATGTATTGTCAGTGTGAAATAGATAATCAACAAGTGTAAAATGGATTGTTAAGAACTATATTTTTCTCATAGTTTTTGTGTTGTAAATAAATGTAATTTGAAATGTCAACAAACATAAAATTGATTGTCAGCAAGTGAACATGGATTGTCAACAACCAACTGGTCACCAAAGTTATATTTTCATTGAATCATTTTGTCATAAACCCTATTTTGCATTACGAATAAAATCCTTCATCGATTCATTTGTATAAATACATATCGTAAAAATCAAAATTCAAATAACAAGCAATCCAAAACAAAAAAAAACAAGATTGATAAATACACGGCGTCGGATTTACTAACACATATATGACGCGCACTGAGACTGCGCGTCAAGTATGCGTTAGTTAATTTCGATTCAAAATTAAATTTAATTACATAATCATGATCAAGTATTCGAACAATTTGAGTTACACTCGGGATCTTCGAGGTTGAGTCACGTAGTCATCAAGTTAAGGTGGCCTGTTTGTGGAGGGTTTGAAGACATCGTACACCCCATTGCATCTTGATCCACATACCCCACCAACCTCCCTCCCATCAATATATCTTATATTCTTTATGTGATCGTGTTGGTGGTCGACAAGTCGACCAACCGGATTCATCCCTGGTTAATAAACTTAATTCAAGATCGTGAGAGGGAAGGGTCCTACACATGGGAAATCAGCATATTGGCTTATCTACACAGGTTAGTATCTATAAACTCTAAGTTCAATCTTTTTCTTATATTTAAATATTAATATAGGATGTTTGGAGACGTTTTAGGACATAACGTGAAGACTGTTGGTGCTTGCACGCCTCTATTGTAGGCTTGGTTTCATATATTTTTGTTTAAATATCTCACTATTTAAACTGACATCATGTATCCGTTTTTTAAATATAGATTAGATCTTCACATATTACCCATCACTAGTGATAGCATGAATTATAGTCTATATTTTGGGGTTTGTTTGGACGTTTTATCTTTCATAATCTGCATGTTTGTATGTATATTATGTGATTATATTACCATTTCATCTACCTTTGCGAGAATCGAGGTCTACACCTAGTTTTGTTGTAATCGTAGGTAAAATGGCGCGTTTTGCATCAAAAAGGAGCAAAAGGAGCTATGGAGTCATTGGAGCTACATTGAGGAACATAAGGAACCATCCAGGAAGCATAGCCATGGATTAAAGATTCACTTTGGACCAGTTTTGAGAGATTTCACATTCAGTTGTGACTCACCTCGGTTGACCACAGAGTCATCTCGACCGAGGTGATCCAGGGAAGTCGACTCGACCGAGGCGAACACCTAGGACGCGGCGAGAATATTTTATTCTTGGCTGAGATCTTTTATCTTTGGAAAGTGATCTTATATTTTTGGGCTTGGCTCCTGGAAGGAAGAAGATATGCTAGATCATATATTTTACCTATTTTTATGGGAAGAAATCTTTCTAAGATATCTTATCTTTGGAGGGTTATTTTCCTATAAAAAGGGTCGGATTTCCCACAAATCCGACATCCGCTATCAGCGCAAGATCGTGTTTACACCACAGCAGCCATACTCCAGTTGGGAGATTTGAAGAACCTTTTTGAAGGTTGAAGGAAGATTGAAGATTGTAGCTTTCATAGCTTTTGGAAGGTTTTCTTGTAAGATTACCTTAGATTCTCTTCCTTGTTGTCTTGCTTGTTGGATTTATATCCGAGGAACGCTTTGTTGTGATATTTGATTCAGTTATTGAAGTTTTTTCATTAAATTCTTCTTGTTTAAATATTCACCTTCTTTCCATATATTTGATTATTACTTTCATGATGATGAGTGGCTAATTTCCTTGTGTGATTCTAGGGTGATTGGCTGAAGGTTGTGGGAAAAACAATGATAGAATAATCTTAGATTCCAGTAGGACCCTGAAAGTTCGAGTCTTTAACCTTAACCCTAAGCATCTCGTTTAGTCGATGAACATCTCGGCCGGGGTGGAATTTGGCTGACCGAGGTGACTTATCTGATCCGAAACTGAGAGTTAAGTGTTAGAGTTTGCCAAATCCTATTCTTATTACACCTTTCCTGGTTCAATGCAAGCCTAGGATGAGAGTTACCCGGTAATTCCTTAGTTTGTGTACCAAAGATCATAAGAGTAGGTAATAAAGGTTTATCCTTTATTGGGGTTTGAGTGTGCTTTCATCCCATCTTTGTGAGTTAGCCTGAGACTTACCCGGTAAAGGTTGATTCTATTCCCTTAGATGGTGTGTTAGTTTGAGGTTATAGTTCTTTATCTTAATTCCTTGAGACTTACCCGGTAATAGGAGTTACGGTTTAGGATTAGTGAGTAGTGAGACTTACCCGGTGATCTATTCCACTTTAGTAACACCTTCCCTATGCAAATATCTCAGCTTTGTCCGCTTATCTTTAGATCTTGAGTTGGAACCACAACTAGATGCTTTAATCCCTAGAATTGCATGTTTGCTTTATTGACTTCTTATTCATCTTTGATTGTTTTGATCACCTCTTGTGGTTAGTATTTACACATAAGCATACCGTGATTGGACTTTGTTTCACTAAGTCCCTGTGATCGACTCCTGGAATTCCTTGCTTTTTACTACGATTGACCCGTACACTGCGGGTTCGCATCCTTGTTTTAAGCTTACATCTAGGGTTATAAATTTAAAGCTTGCACACACCGTTTGGAGCGAACAACTAGGGTGTGCAACGACCAACGACGAAGATCCCGATTTACACATATTTGTTTTTAGGGCTTCGCGATTAGTTATCCCAAAGACAACAATGTTGAGCCTCCCGTACGCTGATCAATGAGATGTGATCCGATGATGTCAAATACATGCCTTATGAAATTGTCGGTTGGACTTGGAGGGCGAGTTTAGAGTGTCTAAATACAAAGACACGATCCAAATATCCGATATTGTCGAGTCCTACATGCCGGATAGGGTTCTTTTACAATTTGGATTTGTGTAGCCTATACCTCAACCACAAACCACTTATTATTAAAAGACACATCTATGTGGTGGCGGTCGGGAATAGAAGATTCGGTTCCATCACGACGTTGATAAATGAATGACTAGGCACCAAGACACAAGCATGGTTTCATTGACAAGGTTGATCCAGGCTACTGTTCCGTGGCATGTATCGGATGACTACATGCCATGGTCGGATGACTACATGCTATGGTTCAATGACCGAGGTCACCCATTTGTGTTGTCAGGACCCGCCATCTAGATTTCACTGATCGATCACCCTTCTCTTGTACCTATATTAGATATCCGGGTATGTGTTCGTTATCTTTTGCCCCATAAAATTCAAATTGAAATTTCTATTCTTGATTCATTTGTCACCGCACCGCCACATTATATCGGTCGTATTCGTGATATTATATCCTAGAGTGAGTCATCCCCAATTATCTTGGAGTTGTCTGAGGTCGTTAATAAGGTTGCTACACATTATGTACAAGTCATTCCTTCACAAGTCCGAGCCTCGTAGTTGAGTTTTCGTTTGTGTTAGACATTTGATTGTGTGTATCTGTTGACATTTGACATTATATATTTCCTTTAACATTATGTATTTTGATCGTATATTTCCATTAACGTTTTGAAGTTAATTATTTTCTTTAACATTATGCATCTTGTTTGTGTATTTTCTTTGGCGTATTGTTATTATGTATAATTCGATTTGATAAGTTATTTTGACAACACGTATAGTTAAATTTATAATATCACCTATTGAAATTCAACAATATGACGTTAAGTATAATTAAATTAAAATATAACATTTTTACATCACGTATAATTATTTTAAAATATAGCATTTTCACATTACATATATTTAAACTAAAATATAACATTTTCACGTTATGTAATTAAACTAAAACTTGAATCGAAATTAAATAACATATACATGACTTGATGTCCCAGTGCGTGTCAGGGTTAACCTTAATTCTAATATAAGATGACGCATCAATTTCTTTTTTGGGAAGATTGGTCTAGTAAGGCCGTTTTTGTATCGCTGATACAATCTAGACCCTTGTTAATTTGGGATTATTTTTTAATTCTAGAAACACTACACTAAATGGGTAAAAAGGAGTCTAATTTGTCTCCTAATAAACAAAATAAACTTTGATGTTACAGTAGATAAAAAAAACTTACTTAACCAACTCACTCCTTTCTTTTTCTTCACTGCTATTGTTCTTTCTTATATACTCCCGTGTTCACCTATTGAGATAGTATGTGAGAGAGCCGAGAAAGAATGAAGGGGTAGGGAATTGAAAAAATAACAATAAACGATTATATTAATCACCTTAAAAAGTTTTTCTGATTAACTAACTAGATCGATCTTTCTATTAAATTTTTAGAAATATTTGTTTTATCTAATAAATTAGATGTCGTTACTCTATTAAAAGTTAAAGCCTTTTTTAGTTGTTCTTGTTAATTGTAAAATTTGTGATGATAACAATATTGATTCATGATTTCATGTCCACAAAATGATTTTATTCACCTAACTATTTGAACCAAGTGTAAAAGGAAAAATGATTGTAACGAAATATGATAACTTCGTAATTTAAGCGAAATGGAGAATAATTTGGTGAATTGTTTAAAAAAAAGTTCACCCTCGAGGCTCCACTCTCTGTCCAGCCGCCTTCACATTTCCTCTTTTTCCTTATTTTACCTAAACCAACTCAAAAGCCATCAATCCACTCAAATTACCAAAAGAGAAACCAAATACAAGAAAGAATGGGGAACATTATAAAAAAAACACCCTATAAATATGATAATTACATAAAATCAACTATAACAAATTATTATGCACTTCTATGTCGTTAAAGTTTCATTACCTATCCATAAATAAGTACTTTGTTCAATTTTCACGAGTAAATTAATAGTGTCAACACCTTAACTTTTTTTATTTTAAATACAAAATAATACAAAAACATTACATTACAGTACGCTTTTTATATTAACAGGCATTTTTCTCTCTATATATTTTCATATTTGTTAGGCACATTTCTTGCAGGTTCTATTTCAATGGGTGCTTAATGGAAATCTTAGTATATGAGGGTGACTTTATGATATTTACCCAAAAAAGAAATTCCTTTTCACAAAAAATTAAAAACTAAAAAGGGTTTAAATAAAGGAAAAAGACAGCCACTTCTTCCAGGGAGCTGCGGCGTAGACTTTCCTGCATATTTTCTCATCTTCTCCAAATCCCAAAATTTCACCCTTTTCATCTCTCAAAGAATTTCAGAGAGAGACAAAGCACGTATTGACAAACCTACTCACAACTCTCCCCAACTCCGATAGTTACAAATATCTCCACCTCTGCCAGCATACAGAGAGAGAAAAGGGAAAACTCAAACTTGCTCTGTTTTCTTCGCTCATCCGTCAATGGCGAAACAGCAGCATTAGAAAAGTACACAAACAACCCAACAAGCTTTCACACACAAGAAAAAATCCAAAACTCCTGAACCAATACTTCTCTGAACCTGACTTATTTTGTTCAGAAATGGCAGAAAACGACGGCATATCGTCCACGAAACAGCCGCCACGGCCCACGATTGCACTTCCTCCACGGAGCTCTATTGATTCGTTATTCGGGTCAGGCGGGTTCGGGGCGAGCCCCGGTCCGATGACCCTCGTATCCAGCTTTTTCTCCGATACGGATCCTGAATCCGATTGCCGTTCTTTTTCTCAGCTTCTCGCCGGCGCTATTGTTTCCCCGGCCGGTGAGGGTACGAGCTCCGGCATCGATATGCGGTTTAAGCAGAATCGGCCAACGGGTCTGATGGTGACTCAGCCGCAGTTGTTTACCATCCCTCCCGGGCTTAGTCCGGCGAGTTTGCTCGAGTCTCCTGGCTTATTTCCTCCTCAGGTATAATTACGCTTCTCAAATCGTCGTTGATATTGCAGGGTAATTGATTGCTTTGAAAATTTTACATGGAAATTGTTGGATTAAATTTTAAGAATTGGGAAATGATTTCGAATCATCCCTATCAGTCGTGTGATTCAAGGTTTATTCTTTTACTTTTTGCAGGCTTAAAAGGCATTTCTTTATCTTTAGCATGATTTAAGGATTTTGTTACAGTATTGGAAGAATTGAGCTTCGATCTTCATGTAATAATAACAAGCACGGACAAAGAATTTAATGATGTACAACATGTTGTAATGTAGCATAGTTTCTTGTTTGGGACAAGCTATTGTTTTGCCATAAGTGCGACTATGTAATTAAAGACTAGCTGGCTGAGCAGCTGCTGCATAAATGACAGAGAACCCTAATTTCCTGCACACTTTATAATTTTCCATGATGTTGATGATGAAATGAAATGTGCTGAGGCTATGTTGCTTAATTTGCTTAATTTCGGTTTCAGGGTCCGTTTGGCATGTCGCACCAACAAGCGTTGGCACAAGTTAGTTCTCGAGTTCAACCTCAGCATCAGCCTCAACATCATCCTCAATCGAGCATGTACATGCTACAAGGAAGCTTACCCACTTCACATTCAATGAATACAATTCCTGCGTCGATGGCGCCTTTCACTTCCATTTCCATGCACCAAGAACTATTGGCTCCTGCATCAAGAGAAGAATATCCACATTTCATGAACTCGGATGAAAGGCCTCAGCCGTCTTCCATTGTAGTTGATAAGCCAGCAGATGACGGATTCAATTGGAGGAAGTATGGTCAAAAGCAAGTAAAGGGAAGCGAGTTTCCGCGGAGCTACTACAAATGTACTCATCCTAGTTGTCCTGTGAAGAAGCTGGTGGAGAGATCAGTTGATGGTCAAGTTACTGAGATAATCTACAAAGGCCAACATAACCATGCGCCTCCCCAATCCAGCAAACGCGGGAAAGAATCAAACTTGAATGATGCCGGGTTGGGGTTTTCACTAGGGAGACGGGACCCGGAAGCTAGCCATGGTGCTGGTGAATGCTTATCTAGTAGTGAAGATGTCGGCGAGGAAGGGGATGATGGTGAACCTGATGCCAAGAGAAGGTAGCTTGATTTTTCTTTGAGCTTGTATGGATTTTGTATATTTGATGTTGTCATTAACTTGGACATGTAATATAGGAGCTTGGAAGGTGGAGTGTCTGAGACTGCAGGTGCCAACCATAGAACAGTGACGGAGCCGAGGATTATTGTCCAGACAACCAGTGAGGTTGACCTTTTGGATGATGGTTATAGATGGCGCAAGTATGGCCAGAAAGTTGTTAAAGGCAACCCTTATCCAAGGTACTGTTTGTTTCCTGTCTTTGTATTTTTCTCCTAGGAATCAATATTTGGGTTTGTTTTTCATTACCTTGTTCTTCATGTAGGAGCTACTATAAGTGCACCCACCAGGGCTGCAATGTCCGTAAGCATATCGAGAGGGCTTCCGCTGACCCAAAAGCAGTCATAACAACATATGAGGGCAAGCACACTCATGATGTCCCAGCACCTAGAGCAAGCAGCCACAACACTAATGCCTCACAGCCACCACCAAGACCTTTTGGTGTGACAAACCAGAACCAGAATCAGAGTATCTTCCTTGGAAGGCCGGATTTTTCGAACGAAAATCATCAGTCTGTTTCCTTTCTGCAACTGAAAGAAGAAAGAATATCATAAATGCATCGAAATGAAATCATTAAGGCCAGAAATGAAGTGTGGAAGATTGAAATGGAAAGTATTTACCCAGTTTAGCTGCTTGACATAGCATCCATGATTTGACCCGAGTAGAGATCAAACTCAGGCATGACTCAGAGGCATTTTTACACCAGAAAGCAAAGTTTGTGCTACTTACAGAGTGGCAAGTGATTGTTGTTTTTATGTAGGATGTAATTCCTTAGAAGCACATTGTATGATTTCATTCTTTCTTTTTGTACATGATTCAAACTCTCAGGGGTGTGGAAGTTCAAAGGTTTGTTGTTCTCTTGGAATGTTAAGAGCTCCATTTTTCACTCAAATGGTAACATTGAGATGTGAGTGAAAATATTATATTCGTTTACACAGCCAGCTGAACCCACAAGATTTGCACAGACACAAGAAACAATATATGATTTTTTGACATAAATGGAAAAGAATGATGGGGTGATTTCACTGTTGTTTCATTTCTTTCTTCTCTCCATCTAATGGTTACAATAAAATTTGAAGAGATACACAAGGGAAAGTATACAAAGAATGTTGAATGCTGACTTATCTGCCGTTTGGACACAGATCCAGTTCTCTTCACTGATCTAGCTCATCTTTTTCCAAGTTCTTCTTCATTCTGTAACCAATTTAGGTATCTGACCGCGGTTTACGAAATCAATTTTGTTCAATCTCACACAACATAGGACCTTCTCTGGCAGTTCTTCTGGCTTCTGACCCTGCAAGCCCAGAAGAAGTTATAAATACATGACATGGAATACAGTCAGTATTTTATGGAAAGTGATAATGAGGTAATATTATACCTGGATGGTTAAACCAACATCAAGAATCCCATTTTTCAAGCGATCTCTTAGCGATTCCAATCCTTTCCTTGATATATAACTGAAGCGGTGTACGTCTATGTCGATTTCAAAGTAATTACAACCCTGTATAAACATTGAAAGAAGGATAATACATCAGAATGATAAATCAGTAACACTTTAGTGCTACAAGGAGGACAGAAAATTATCTGACCTTGAAAAATTCATGCTGAGGTCGCGATAACACTGGCTTGTCTTTGTAAGCATTTACAAGTTTCTTTTCAGTAGAATTCAGCTGGAGATCGTCTGGATTGACCAATCCAGACAAGATCTTCAGTCTCTCTCTGTAAGACTCCTTCTTTGACCCCTTTATTTCCATTGCATCTTCAACTAGTTTCTGCATCGCGAACAGCAATAGAGTCCATTATCTTAAGGATTTATATTGCATACTAAGTTCTGCGTACTCGAAGAGAAGTACCTTTACGCTTTCTTGAAACTGGGGAGGAGTGACTTTGTCAAATTCCTCGTGTAGTTTGAAGTAAAGAACAAGACTCAGGCCTTCACCGTCGCTCTCGCCTAGAAACATGCTAGCTGCATATGTTGGCACCTGAATCAAGACAGGAATAAAAGTAGATGGTAAATCAATCAGAATCAGTAAATGGCAGCTCAATGATATTTGTTTCTGTTTCAACTTGAACAAGGCTTGGAAATAAATGAACTGAGAAAAGAAGA
Organism: Fagopyrum homotropicum; assembly: GCA_033239125.1. Classification (NCBI taxonomy): domain Eukaryota; kingdom Viridiplantae; phylum Streptophyta; class Magnoliopsida; order Caryophyllales; family Polygonaceae; genus Fagopyrum; species Fagopyrum homotropicum. The sequence continues at coordinate 13,951,856 of BSWB01000002.1, forward strand.
TAACCTGTATATTTACTATCAGAATGGATGGCATAGTGTCATGCAAAACATATGAAGGAAGGTTGATGTATTGAGCAATGTGCTTAATCTTCCTAGAGCAAGTGAAGAGGTCAACACCAATAGGGTTGTAAGGGCAGTAACCTGTTGCAGGACTCTTCAGCTTGTCTCTGCAAAGTACATGTTGGAGATAAGAAAAGTTCAGACTTCAAGTCCTTTATTAGAAGAAAAAAAAAACTTCGAAGAGGACTAATAGTTAAAAATCATACTTGAAGTAACTGTCACCCCGGACCCTAAAGACTGAAGGGGAAATATCAGACCAAGAACCAGAAGACGGCTCCTCCTCAATTGTACATGGAATAAGCAACCCTGGTTCAGGACGGGAGACGCATCTATCCTTTGAATCAGTATCAGTCCATATGTCTGGCATGTTTCCCATGCTTGGCACATTTAGCATCTTGGAGTCTAACACATCTGATACCCACATCATGAAGATATAACCAAACTTACTTTCTTAATGCAATTATTGTATTATATAGCATTAAACATAACAATAGTTCATCTTAGTTAACACAATAAGCCTTTTGGAATGAATAGTTCAGTGTAAATTAGATTACCTTCAATCACACTACTAAAATCATCATCATCTGAATCAGAATAATCCGAATCCAGTATGCTTACAGAATCATACCATGATTCTTCTTGGTGGCTCAACCCTGATCACGTTAGAAATATAATGAGAAGTCTACAAAATTGAGGAAATCACGTATAATTGATAAGGAGAAAGTAGTGATACCATTTGCATCAATCTGGCTATACTGAAATTGCGTGACTCGAAAAGATTTATTAGACACTTCAGATCTTCTACAGGTGACAGTAGAACTCTTCTCAAAGTCAACATGGACGAATCCGCTGATAGATACACGGCTTGCATCACTGACTCTTTTCATCGGTGCCTCTTTTAAGGTGGTCACTTTGCGGACTTTCCTTCTAAAGTGCTTCCTACGGGTTCTCGGGACTCTGGCAGCAGTACTCTGAGTTGAAGCGCACCCACCCATGACTGCAACTTATAGTTTATATATTAAAGAACAGAGTAGAAGACGCAATTAAGCGCTTGGGGAAACAGTGATCTGCATAGCATCCACACAGAACTTTATCAGTAAAAAAACTAAATAACTCAAACCCAACAAATGTCATTGCAGTGTGACACTTAGTATTCAGATTCAACTAGTAGAGTTCAGAAATTTTGGAATGCTAAATCTAATATGATCAACTAATTTAAGGTGATTGGAGATTGATGTTTGTACAAACCAAAGTTCAAGAGCTAGCATGCAGACAGAAAAAAAAATACAGCATAGTAAAAATGTAGTTGGCACCTTAGGGTAGCTCCTGAACAAATCCAGTTTGTTGTTTCTGCAAATAGATAGGCACAGAATCGGTTATTTGTACAGTCAGTGAAGAAATCAGCATCTTACAGAATCATACTACTCAAAGGAGCATGAAAAAGGAGATATCACTTTCAATGAAATGGATCATCGAAATGAATTACCAAAAATGAACTGTACATCTAATTAAAAGAGCCGCGTTAACTTTTTTTTTGGTCGGAAGAGCTGCGTTAACTTTTGATGGGAAGAAAATTGGCTCGAAATTATATGAAAAAGGAGCACTATTCTCAATTTGCAATAAAGGAAAACATCAATGAAGAGTATGAAGAGTGAGGACAAGAAATAGCGGAAAAGCTTAGCAATGATACAAGAAAACAAAAGAATGTAATAAGAATGCAAAACAAACCCACTTCCATGTCTTTTTCAAATACTATTGGATTCGAAAGTGTTGTTGGCCATTTTGTAGTTTTATATACAACCAGATTAATCACGACGAGAAAAGCAGAGAGAAAAGGCATTGTTATATCAATTTAAATGATTACACCGAAAAGTGGAAGTCCCACCAAACTCAATCCTTTTGAATAAACAATGAAAATAAACTTCCATTACGAAGCAAAAGCTTAAACGATAACTTCTTGCGACGGAGTACAAAACCTAATACAGAAGTGTGACAGGTTTCCATTAGAATCGTAAAACGCAATCGAAGCGAAAGCAAAAATCAGCCAAAATTGAAATATAGATTTATAGAAAAGAGAATCAGGACGAGATGTAGAGACCTGAAGATGATGACGAGAGAGAGAAGTGACGAATTCCGGCGAAAGAGGTGGCCGGTGAAAGGCAACACCGTTCACCGTCCGCAATTCGAACTTCTCTCCTCTCACCGAAAAACAAGGCCGGCTATTCTCCTCGGAAACACGCGGCCAGATAAAAAAAAATATGCAGAGATAAGAGAGAGAAGGAAGCAAAGCTGTCTCTCTCCGTAGTGTTCGGATCCCAATGTAACCCTGAGACCACCATTGTTATCCAGGCCCTCCCCCTCTGCATTTAAATCTAAAGCTCCCTCTCTCTCTATTTCCCTTTTCTCGCTGTAATTTTCCTGTTAATTTCCTGCCTAAAATAAAATAACAAATTAAAAATAAACTTGTTCCACTTTTGCTGTGGGTTGGAATTTGGCGGGACCCAGTTTTTACGTGTGGTTTTGTTTCCACGTGTCTCCTTCCAACTGACAAAAAATGCATTTATTTCCTGATTTTATTGTCTTTTTTTCCCGCTATTATTACTGGATTATTCAATAAGCTACCTAGCAAAGTAGTTAAAATAAATTCTTAAAAATTACTATTAACTTATGAATTTATTCATAGTTAAAATAAAATCAGTTTATCTAGGTAGTAAAATTATGTTCAAATACCAAAAAATAGTGTACTGTTAGCATTTATAGCAAAGCAATTTATAGGGGCAATGTGCCATTTATTGTTGTTCATCACAAACCATGCATTTGTTATTTGTAGTAAATTCATGGTGTAAATTTTTATTACTCCTTCAATTATTTGACGAAAAAAATAATGTTAAAGTATAACCTTGTTGCAATCTGAGTGCATTATTCCAGAATTAACTCGTATGGTATCTCTTAAATTCAGATCTTGAATATTAAAAGCATTCACATGTGTATGACATATTGACTGACGACTCTTATTAGAGAAACGACGCCGTTTCGAACTGCATTCATTAACGATACAAATCCGGGTTGATCGTCCGTGCTTGCATGCTGTAACAAAGAATCATTTGGTTGATACTTAGGTGATTTTTGTTTTTCCTACTGGGCAGTTGAACTAGTCAAGGAAAAGCACTTTGCTTATTCTATTCTCCGCATGTTACTACCGAACTTGTTCTTCCACACTTATTACGGTGAAGTTAGGATAATAGATTAAACTAGTGATATAATTTTAAGATTTAATGGGTAAATAATTTTTAAAAAATTTATAATAAAATAATTATAATAAATTTAATTAGTTAACCCAAGATAGACAATAAAAAAATTAATATAGACAGTATTACATAAATTAAATTTTCGTCACTTATACAATACAAAAATATTGTTAAAATAGAGCAAAAAATAATATCTAATCATCTTATTAATAAATATGAAAAAAATTCTAGAAATATTTGTTAACAATATATTAAAAAATATGTTGAAAATTGTGGTGATAATGAAAATGAAAACAATATATTTAGTATTTATACTAATGATATTTTTATTTATTAATTAATATAATTATAAAAGGAAAATATATGTGGAAATAATACTTGACGTAAAATTTATAAGAGAATGAGGTGACGCAAAAGTATAAACTACTAAATTACTATAATGATAAAGATTTATTTTAAGAGAAGTTTGCAGGAGCCTACTTCTACTTAGGTAGTGGATGAATTTTTATTATTTCAGGGATTTTAGTGAAACTATTGATTTATTGAGTATTTAAGATTTACATCCTTTTATTCACCAAAATAAATTTACGTGATGTTTTAGACTTTTGTTTTTTTTATCAAGAAGGTAAGATGTTTGATTGTCGACACGTGTTTTTAAAAGTATTTTTGTAAGATCGTGTTAAAGTTTAACTGAATAAGTAGAGTTTAATTATACATAAGGAAATTTTTTTATAAGATAATTTGAGCGATTAGTTTACGAGTCTCGTCTCGTATCAACACTTTAGGCTTTTAGCTAGGTCGTATATTTGGACATTGATCTGAATTTAGAAACTCGTAACTAACTCAGTTTTATGTAACTATCACTATCAGGTTTGTTTCTTACCCGTACAAAGTTACCCGAAGAAATTATTAAACCTAAATAATTAAGCAAAAGATTGATTTCACCATTAAAAAACAAAAAAAATGTAAATTAACTTAAATAAATGTTAGACATATCCCTTAATCATTAGTTTATTGTAGGACTCAACATATTATATATATATATATATCCTTTAATTGTTAGTTTATCATTTTATCTCTTAACATTTATATATATATATATATATATATATATATATATATATATATATATAAATATTAAATTTTCAGTACACAAATGTCTTCGAATAATCAGAGATCTGAAAAAACAACTTCGTTTTACTTGTAAAGTAATTTTGTAGGAGTAAATGATTTGAAGTAGTTATATACCTTGATGCTCTCAAAGTGTCTTTAACGAATGTGATTCGAATAAGTGGACTACATTATTCGCTTCCCATCTCGTCAAAAAGCTGAAGAAAATTAACTAGTTTCACATTACTCAAGAATTTTTGTTCTACTTCTAAACTAGATTTCAAAGTAAATTTGTGGAATTGGGCAAACTCGAATAACTAAGTGTAGGACGGAGGGTTGACCGGGTCTTTCATTGCCTATAGCTCTATAATTCCTTTCTTAGTTAATTTATTCATTTTAGTTTTATATTTACTAAGTTTTTTTTAGGTGAAAGAGAGACAGTGGTTTGCAGCGCATCTAGTCGCGCTTTATATAAATAAAAAATGACTAAGTAATCCGCAATCGCGGATAGTCCGCCCCCTTACATAATCCGCAATAATATCATTTATACCCCTAAGGGGGTCACACAATACATTAAGACCAAGCGGGAAGTTGAAAGCCACATTAGCTAAAGCGTCAGCAACTCTATTAGCCTCTCTAAAGGCATGTCGAAACTGGATATTCCAGTCTCTACTGAGATAGTCTGGACATCGAGTTATCAGACTCGAAAGAGGATGGTGACTTTGAATTTGCTTGTTAAGGAGAGTAGTAACAAGCTTAGAATCCGTTTCAATGATAACAGTTCGGAAACCTCTCTCCCATGCTAACTTTAGCCCATGTACAACTCCCCATAGCTACACCACCAGCCGTAGCATGACCGTCCATTCTTCTGGCCCATATGTTTTAAACTTGATAGTACCATGGGGTGGAGGCTATATGACAAACAACCGGGCCGGGTGAGGTAATGTTGAAGCTATGCCGACTCTTGGTCCAAGCAGTGACATACTCCAAAGTCTTTTCTTGAACAAAGCTGGAGCGGTTGGCCATACTGCTAGTGTTTCGGAAGATGTGCTCATTCCGCCATTTCCAAGCCCACCAAACGCCAACTACAAATAACCCACACAACATATAGTAGCTATTTAAAAGTATGGGTTGATAGTAAATTACCTTGTAGCCACGTCGCAATGGGAGTCGAATAGAAATCATCAAAAAATAGATCAACATGCAGGGCTTTCTACATCTTGTTAGTGACATTGCAATCTCGGAACACGTGAAGGGTTGACTCTGTGTTATGAGAACAGATGCTGCAGATGCTAGTCTCACTCATATGTCGTCTTTGCCTTTCTTCATTTGTGAGAACCCCTCCATGGATAGTCTTTCTGACGAAGAGCTTGACTCTATCATGAATACGCATCTTCCATAACCTCTTGAAAAGATGACCATCTGCATGGGCGGTCTGAAGAGAGCCATTTGCTAGGGAGTATGCTAAGGTGACAGTAAAGCCTCCATCTGCAGAGGGTTGCCAACCGATTTCATCCCTGATGATGCACTACGTGCTAGCAGGTTGACCATCTTGCATGCTGCCAATCTTGGGGCATATCGCAACAATCTTCAGGAGCCACGTAGTGGGGAGGAGGTTATTGATTTTTTCCCACTTCCAGCCCATAGATTCATCCAGTAATCTTTAATAGTAATGCTCGCATCATTTTCATCTGGTTGGGATAGAGCGATGCTCCTTAACGACTCGTCTCCTATCTAGACGTCAAACTAGAATCGGATATCCCTACCGTCCCCAAGCACCCATTTGCTCCCGGCCGGACTATAGTTTGGATGTCTTCTTGGATATAACGCCAGATACGTGAAGGGTTGGAGTGGGCTGTTCCATTGTCCCGTACATACTTGTTCCGGAGGACACGTACCCAGAGACTCTCCTCTTCTTTGATAAAGCGCCAGCTAAGTTTGCCAATAATGGCCCTATTGAGGATGTCTATATTCTTTACACCCAGACCACCTTCACTTTTAGGTAGACATATTGTGTTCTAGTTAACCGTATGTAGTTTGCGGTCACTCACCTCATGTCCCCGGATGAAGCTTCTGCAAATTTTGTCTATTTGGGTGCAAACATTTGAAGGAAGGCGAATAGTGCTCATGGTATAGACAGGTAACGAACCTAGGACGGATTGGGTATGGGTAATTCTACCGGCAAAACTAAGAATTTTACCCCTCCAGCTGCTGAACTTTCCATTGATTTTATCTAGCAAGGGTTGAAAAGTTGCCCTGGAGATCCTCCCTTGTATGATAGGCATGCCTAAGTAGTGACCAAGGTTGTGCGTCACTCGAACTCCACTCAAAGCTTCCAACTCGGTAGTGAGACTAGGGGAGACATTTGGGGATACAAAAATTTTCGATTTCTCATAGTTGACTCTTTGTCCGGAGGCTATGTAGAACATGTTAATACACTTTAGAACTACCCTCATCTGAGCTACTAATGCTTCTGCAAATAGAGTGATGTCATCCGCAAAGAACATGTGGGAGATCTTCGGACCCTTGGAGAGTTGAATAGGTTTCCACTCATTGTCCTCTACCGATTCCAAGATGATATGACTAAGCCTCTCAACTGCTAGAACAAAAAGGTAAGGGGATGGCGGATCCCCTTGCCTTATGCCTCTTTCCGGGATGATCGGATCGGTGATTTCCCCATTCTATAGAAGTTGCGTCTTTGTTGAAGATATACACTGACTCATCATATCACACCATTAAGGGAAAAATCCCGCTAGCTTGACTGAGTCTATAACAAAATCCCAATGGATTCGATCATATGCTTTCTCTAAGTCCAACTTGAGGATCATCCACTTTTTCTGGACTTCTTTCTATTCATTGAGTGAACTATCTCTTGCATAAGAACGATATTATCTTAAAAGGGTCTGCCCGGGATGAAACTTTTTTGAGTTGGTCCAACAAGAAGCCCAATAACCTGTTGCATTCTATGAACAAGGACTTTGGAAATGATTTTGTAATTGACGTTGCACAGGGAAATAGGTCTGAATTGACTAATCAATTCCGAATTTCCAACCTTGGCTAGTATAGTAATAAGGGTATCATTGCTTCCTGCAGGTAAAGTGAGATCATTGAAAAAATCTGTAACAAGTTTAAGGATAGAATTACCAACCGTATGCCAGCATTTCTGGTAAAAAAGAGGTTGCAATCCGTCAATCATTGGTGCTTTGTATGCACCCATACTTTTGGTAGCTTTCCAAACCTCCGTCATAGAGATCAGTTTGCACAGATCATTCCATGTTGACTCGTCCAGCTCAGGGAAGGCGAGAGTATCCAACGTATGCGGTGGGAGGGGTTGAGCATCATCGAGGTTGTAAAGCTTGACAAAGTATGAGATGACGTGTTTCTCTAGAAGTTCAGGATTTTCAAACCACTCGCCATCCTCAAGTTGAAGGCCTAAGATGCGACTGCGACGTCTTCTAATAATCGTTGATGTGTGATAGTATGATGTGTTCCTATCTCCACCAACTAGCCATTATTCATGGGATTTTTGAAACCATAAAAGCTCTTGTTCTAGAGTACTCTCGAGTTGGCGATGTAGCATAACTTCTCTCTTCTGCAGACGATTTGAAGAGCTCAGATGGGGGTGAGATTGAATCACAAAGAGCTTGTTGTTGAGGCTGTTTTTCCTGCTATGGATATTACTAAAAACGCACCGATTCCAGTCAATAAGATAATGTTTAAGGTGGAAGAGGGCGTCACTTACCTCGCTATGGTTGGACCAAACAAATTGGACCATAGGTTGGAAATCATTGTGCAACAACCATGCAGATTCCATGCGAAACGGGCGCCTTTCAAATTTAAGCAATAAGGTTAGGTTGAGATTGAGGAGAAGATGGCAGTGATCAGTGGAGAAGCGAGTCAGGTGTCTGATTTGGGCGTCAACCCAATCCATTCTACAATTGTTGCTCATGAAGACCCTATCGAGACGTTTTTGTATACTGCCACTCGAGGTTCTACCATCGTCCCAAGTAAAATTGGGGCCTGTGAAACCAAGGTCTAGGAGCCTGAACTTGTTGACCAAATTTTGGAAGATTGGCATGTTTGAATGAAGATCACCGTTTCCTCCAATGCGCTCATGAGAGAAGAGGATGCAGTTGAAATCTCCTCCAACAATGACGGGTTCAGTGAGGTTACTAAGCTCGTTTTCCATTTCGGCCTAGAAAATTTCTCTCCTACTGGCTGACGGTGGAGCGTAAACAGTGATGAGATGATATTCATAGCCTCCCGTAACTTTAGTGTGAATGAAGAAGCTCGTGGCATGAATAACGCTCAGTTTAACTTTCATTGAGTTCCACAAGAGCCATAAGCCACCCTCAAAACCATTCGGGTCAACTCTGAAACAATCTGTAAATTCATATGATCATAATTTTTTTGCGCTTAGGGACCTGAAGTGCGAGGTTCGAACATGGCAACAACGTCTATATGATTCTGCTTGCAAATGTTCTTACTAGCTCTTCGGAATCCGTTTTTACAAGCTCCGAATTCCAGAAAAGGCAATTCATGAGAAACTATGAACAAAAAGGAAACCGGAGCTATCCAGACGGTGGGAGGGTTCAGACTGAACCATTCAGCACACTCCCATGATTCCTTCCATAATCCTCTGCCGATGCACATCCTGATATTGGTTGAAACTGGTGGGGGATAGTTTCTGCCATAGAGGGAGCTTCTGACGATATGCTCGTTGAGTGTGGGGTGATAAAAGAACCTGCAGGGTCATCAGGTGGCGGGGTAATTCCACTAGATTGAAATTCCGGTTGTTCCGTAGCGTTGATAGGTTTTGAGATATCCATGCTTACGTGGCCAATGTCTATGCTCCCTTTAGTTTGGTCGTCATAACCTTGTTTGTCCAGCGGGAGGTTTGTTTCCGCTCTCTGGCGTTTAGAGGATCCTGGCGTAGTCGAGATATCGTCCGTACCCTTTGCAATCCATTGAATTTTCCTGCTTTCCTTCCTTAACTTATTTGTCCTTTGCTTTCTTTCGAGCAATTCTGCTTCAGCCCTTCTTTTTCTCCTTGGGTAGCCGTGAAAGGAACGGATTTTTTTTCTTTCTTTTTTTCCAGTCGGCTGGGCTGGGCTAACCCTAGAACCCGTTTGGTTTCGTGGGGTAGGGTTTTGGGATGATGTGGGCTCCACTTCACGTGGTGCATCATTTGGTTTCGGTTAGCTGGCCACGTTTCTAGGGATTTGTGGGGATATGTTGCTTAGGGGTGCTGCTATCTTGGAAGGAGAGGTTTCCATATAAGCATTTGACGATTCTAAACCTTTCCTGGCATGAATTTTCCTTTGTAGCCCCCCTCTCCATAGATCTTCATTGCCTATTTTGCCTAGTTTGATCTAGAATCTTCTCCTTGCCTTTTAGGAACTTCTGCCGTCTCGCCACCATCATCCACGGGCCAAAGCCCGAATTTTCGTCTACCACCGTCTCTTTGGTGTTACCACCTTCACGTTCAGATGCTTTTGCATTCGATGGGGTATATTGTGGCGTAATGTTATTTGGATTCTTCCCGTGTCTATTGTCGTGGTGTTCATGCTGGCAGTTAGAAGCGAGATGACCTTACCTTCCATATAACAAATAACGCCAAGACCCTCGTATTCTATCGGACATCTTTTACCATTGATATAGACCGCTTTTTTCAGTGGTTTGCTCAAATCGATCTTGACTAGTGGTGCCCACATCCATGGGGATGGAGGCGGGGTATCCACTTCCAACAGACTTTGCCCGCTAGGAGAGGCAAGAAACGCTAGTTGTCGAAAAAACTGCTATCCTTTATGCTAATAGCGTTTCTCCAGTTGAGAGCGTTTTGCTAATATTTACTAGTTTAATATAACATTTGTTGTACTAAAGTGCATTGTTCTAATTTTAAATATCTAAAAAGTGGTCCTTTCATAAAAAAAATTGCAATAAAAAAAATCCAGTTTTAAAATAAAATGTTTACACAATAAGCTTTTAAAAGCATTACTAAAAAGAAGTATAATCATAAAATTTTACTGAAATATAATAACAATTATTTTAGTTTTTAATTAAATATTAGGGATTTTTTTAATAATCTAATACTTCACTAGAAAATAATTATAGGTGATGTACAAAAGACGTTTTTAGAAGGTTGGTTCTTCCAAAAATAAACTCTCTCTCTTTCCCGCCTCTCTCTATATATATATATAGAGAGAGAGTAGATCATATGAGAACACCCCTAACGTGTATACATGAGAACAGATTCGTAATTATTACTAGTTTTGTTACGAATGTGTCATATCGTTTAATGTATTATTCGTAGTTATTGTTGGTTGAATGGATTATTCGTAGCTATTGTGGTTATTCCTAATTATTATTATTCCTAATTATTATTAATTATGAATACTCACGATCCGACGGTCTAAGATTGTTCTCATATATACACGATAGGGGTGTTCTCATGAGAATCACACCCTATATATATATATATATATATATATATATATATATATATATATATATATATATATATATATATATATATATATTAAAACATTACATTACAAAAACTACTCTTGATTATTCATTAAAATTAAGTGTTATATTATCATAACATAAATATTTATGTAAACTAGCAACCTTAAAAAACATACATTTACTAAATTAAAATCAAGTATAATTATAAATATTGACTAAAAAATGCTATTAAATTTATTAATATCATAAAAAAGTAATTAATATATGATCATCTCATATATATTACAAAATAGGGAAATTTGATTATATAATCCGTGAGAAACTTATAGGTTAATGCATTGTGTGGATCTTTGAGCAACTATGAACTACCTACTATCCATCAATATCCTCATTTATATTTTAGAGCAATAATTGTTAACACCAAACAAACTTTATGATAATGTATGTGCTTGTGGAAGCAGGAGAGTAGCTATAGACTAAGACGTCTAAGCAAATATCAACACAATTATGAAAGATTAGTTGCTTAATCTCAGATTTTAATATACGTGATTCAACCACAAACTTTAAATTGACCAACTTCTTAATATCTTACCTAATAATATCTTATTTTACTAATAAATAAATCGATCAAACTAAGTTCCAATGATTTGTAGTTTATTAAAAAATTGACCAAACCTTAAGGCCAAGCACGGACAAATTTAGTGGGTAATGTTTGAAACTCAGGTTCGGCGGAGATTATTGACTAAATTAGTGTAAAGCTTTGTATTTTTTGAAAGCCACCTGATGTTTAACATAATAGATTTTTTGGAAAGATTAGATTTTTCAAGAGTTTTTTTCGGTGAGATTTGGAAAAGGTTTCTAAGATAGTTTTTTTTGGGTAGATTATAATTTTTTTTTTTTACAATTTTGCTCCTTTTTTATATCTTTAACAATTTGTACAATTTTATCCTTTTTTGATAAATCTACCATACAAATCTATCCACAAATCTACTTTTCTCAAACATCAATTAGATTATTTGGAGCCCTGTAGTTCGCGGAGAAGAGTAGTGTGTGGAGATGCGCGGGAGAAGAATAGTGCGCGACCGGAACTGTCGAAGTGCAGAGCATCGTCGCCGGTCGCCAACAAACTCGCCCCGTCGCCGCCAACAGACGAGCCTCGCACGAGCGATAGCCTTGCCTTCATCTTCGTGTGAACCGCCACCGGTAATTAGGGTTTTTCTCCCCAATTTTATGTAAATAACAATAGGGCACCTATACTTTGCAATCAAGTTAATGGTCCACATTTTTAGAATTTGCAAATCTATACTTAAAAAGGATAATTACATAAACAGGCTCAGCTTTCTATTTATGAAAATGACCCAACACTTTTGGAAGTGCACAAAATATCGTGAGTTGAATAATTACATGATTTGGCTAAGTTTACAATTACACAAAATATCTCAAACTTTTAATTGTGTATACGACGGACTTTTGGGCTTGTGAAACTCGATTGGGATTGAACTTGAACTTGTGTAAATCGATTGTGCTTGGACTCGTGTAACTCGGCTGGGTTTGGACTTGTGTAACCCAAGTTTGTGTAAACAACAAACTTTTGGTTTGTGTAACTCAGTTGAGCTTGTATAATTGACCTTCTGTAACAACACACTTTTTTTTATTTATTTGTGTAGTTGGGAAATGACCGATATTTTTAATTACATAATTTAACATTATAACTTATGTGTGCATTGACATTGTGTATTAACACTATGTTTTAAAATTTTGTACAAACATTCGGCTGTAAGTATAACTTTATATAAAATAACAATAGAATACACAACGACATCTGTATCGATTGGAATTGCACTTGATTATATTGAAAAAAGTCTAATTTTCTTTGACAAGAATTTATTCACTTTTCTACGTCATAGACTTGTGATAATAATTGATCTTGTACGCCTAAAGACACTATACCTTAGCCCAACCTAAAGTATTGACCTTTGTCTCTCGTTATAATTTTAATCAACGTAATCTAGGCCTATAACTTGCTCATTAAGTGACTGCTTTTTCCTTCCTTTCTTTTTTTAAAATTTATATTTTCTCAATCAATATACATTACATTTGATTCTATAAATAAATAATATTTGGGTTGTACGTAGTGTAGCTCTTGTAAATGCTATGTAGAAAGTAAGTAATTGGAATCATAACTTTTTTCCAGTGATATTTTTTTAAATAATCACATACCAAATAACTTGTTACGAATTAAAAAGACTTATCTATTATACTTACTAAAACAGAGCACGGGTTGATGACCTGGCGCGCTATGGACGCAGTATTAGATTAGAGAAGTATACAAAACAAAATCACGTAAAAAAAATCTATTTCACAATATTCTTTCTCATTTTTTTCAAAACCCGCACAAGGTGCGGGTATTATACTAGTCTACTATAAAATTGACAAACATATCTCTTTAAACGTATCTTGCTGAATCTAAACAAATAAATAATTTTTTTACCCCTAAACTGCCATTCTTTTTTTTTTTTTTGTTACTAACTAACTGCTAATTTAATAAATTTAAAAATAATAAATTATGAAATAATTTTAAGATTTTACTTAAACTTTAACTTCTTTGATAAGTCTTCAAAATAAAAGAGATTTTGTTAACCATTAATTACTATGTAAAAAAAAACAAATTCAATAAACTTTTTTTTATTAACGTACCAGTTGAACTGTAATTTGTATAAGGAGGTATATATGAAATTTCATAGAAAATTGTGTTTTTAGTTTTAAAGAATAAATTTGATCTGTTAAATTATAACAAATTTAATTTTGTTTCATTAAAAATTTGAAATAAAAAATCTATAACATAAAACAAAATATTTCTCTTTTTTAGAAAAAAAATTACGGTTAAAATTTAATATAATATCCTACGTTAATTTTAAAATTAAAAGATTATTGCTAGATTAAAAACTAATTAATCCCATAAATCTTTTTTTTATTAAATCAAAATTCAAAATTATAATTAGGGTGTTTTAAATTTACTTCGGTTACATAAATAGAAAATAAAAGAATTAATCTTTTTTTTTTGCGGAATAATTTATTTATTAAACAACTAATTAATGCAATAAATAGTATTTATTAAGTTAAAATTTTAAATTATGATTATGGGTATTTTAAATTTACTTCGGTCAAAAGTTGGAATTTATTTTACATAAATAAAACAGGAAATTATCGATCAAATTTTATTTGTTGAGATCAACACTTTTTATTTTGATTTTTTTATTGAAAATTAGTTATGATATAACAAAATGCAATGGCAAGATTCAAATTATTAGGATAATTACATTTGACTTCCTTAATAATCCAAAATCCTATCAAATTTTAATATTATCTCAATTTTTGAATTTAAAGTTTTAAGCTTTCTCAACAAGTTTCGTTAATTGTTAACCCTAATTTTCCACTATATATATTTGTACACGTGACTTGATGTTTTTATTATTTTCACCATCTTGGTGCTTTCATTACTTTCGTTGTTATGCTTTCATTATTTTTCACTATCCTGGTTCTTTCATTACTTTCGTTGTTATACTTTCACTATTTTTTGCTATCTCGGCAATTTGATTATTTACTTATGGATTGAAAACTAATAAATTTATATATTGAAATGTAGGTTGTTCCAATCTAGGTTTGTGTCCTCAACCATACAATTCATGGGCGTTACATCCGATGTTGAATCCTCAAGATCATATTCTACACATGTATCAAAGACAAACCTCATTGTATCGTCCCAAAAAATCTCCTAAATTGTACAATATTCATTGGCAGCAATCAATGACGAACTTGGTTTTGTCTCCAACGTCATTTATCCAACCTCCTCGAACTTGGGTTAGTTTTACAATATTTATTGGTTTCTTACTACTTAACAAACAAGGTTTTTAGTTCTACTTTGTTGTTTATGCTCGCAAGATGAAGGGAACACGCTTCCTTGAGTGCCCCCACTTCACGGTGCAATGGTCCGGCCAAATAAAGTGAAAGTTCGTTCAATCTTAGACTGTATTTTTTTCATTCAATAAAAGTTTCATGATGTTATTGTTCCAGGTGGGGAACTATCCAGAACGAGATCCCTTTGAAAAGGATGAGTTATAGAAGTAAGTTATTGGTAACTATGCATGACCTCATTAATGTGACTTGATGTAATTTGTTTGGTTGATGGATCAATTGTGTTGTTTGCAGGTTTGAAACTGGTTTCAATTGTAATCTTGGTTGGATATTGGTGCATTGTTGTTTGAGTACTTATTGGTCTGGCACGTAAAAGTTTCATATGATGCTTACTGTCATTGTATGTGTTCATATAATTCAAGATTGCAAGGAACTGATTCCCTTTGTCATATTCTACATTTACAAAAAGTTAAAAAAAAAATTCCATACTGACCTATTTTCTTATTGTTAAAAGTGAGGAGTGATAAATATTAATAGATTTCAAGAGAAACCTCACAATTTTATAAAACATGTTTGGATAGTTTTATTTTATATAATAAAGTATTGTTAGTTATTTTATGATGATATTAAAATGTTGACTTGAGCTCGACCCGAACACGAGTTTTTAATGAGGTCGAGTAGTTAGTTTAGAAATGAAGTTTTACGAAAACGAGTTCAAGTTGGGCTTATTTTAAAACGTCAATAAGTTGGGTGGAATAAATCTTTTACTAAATAAATAAATAATTTAATAAATCTTTTAATTGAATATAAAATTTATATTATAATTGTATGCATTTTAAACTTTTGACAGTCAAAAGAAAAAGAAACAAATAAAGACGACGTAAAAAGGTAAATCAAATATTCAACCTAAAATATGAATATATATGTTTATTAACTCAAAATATGTAAAAATAAAAAAAAATATATATCAATAAGTAAACTTCTCGGATACACTTCTCAAAAAAATTGTACCCGAAAAACAATACTTAAATTGCGTAACTAACAAAATAATGAACTTGCGTTAAATAAAAAGATATGTAGTAATTGACTAAATGAAGCGATACCAAATTACATAATTAACAATAATAAAGTAGAATAAAATAATTAATATAATGTATATATTAAAGTGGATGCATTTTTTTCACATGTCGTCCCCAGGATTAACGTCCATTAAAATATTTTTTAAATTTTTTTAAAAATTATTAATGTATAATTAATATTTATTTAAATTAGTAAAAGAAGAAGAAGATTGAATTCGACCTATAGTAGTAACTAGGCTTTTTAATGTTTCAATTAAGTAAATATATCCCAACCTTTTGTATTTATTCTCAAACTCTACACACTCTTCTCTCAGGGGTACATTCACTGAGAGAATTTATTCTTAAACTCTACACACTCTTCTCTCAAACTCTACATATTTTTTGATTTGTGTTTTTTTAATTTTTCATTTTTACTTTTAAAATTAACAATTTTTAAAGGGATATATATTAAAAAATTAAAATTTCAAATTTGTAGGTTAGTGTTTCATATTCGGTGTATCAGCTTTAAAATTTTGACTTTTAAATTTATCTAATTTTTACAAGACATATATTTAATAACAATCTCGATTTTTTCTGATGTCATTTTTTAAAATTTCACTCTTATAAAATTCGATTTTTAAATATTTTTAAAAATTTAATCAAACAAATAAGAAAAATTATCCTACAAGTTATAAAAACTAGGAATTTTGTGATTTTTTAAAATTTCACTATAATAAATTTGATTTTAAATTTTCACTAACAATAAAAACTAAGATTTGGTGATTTTTTTAATAAAAAATTCACTCATTTAAAAATCGAATTTTAACATTTGATTTCTTTAAGTTACGTAAATTATATTTAATGATTTTTGGTTTTCCAAAATTATATATTTTTAAGGATGTAAATGTTCACTAAAAATTTAAATTTTTATCCAATAAGATTTCTTAAATTTTCAATCTTATAAAATTCAAAATTTAAAATTTTGATTTTTTAGGTTGCATATTTTAGATTTGGTGATTTTCAGTTTTAAATTTTTTACTCTTAAAATTATCTAATTTTAATGGGATATATATTCAATAACAATCTCGATTTTTATCCGATATGCTTTTTAAAATTTCACTCTTATAAAAATCTAATTTTAAAATCTTAACTTATTTTAATGAACAAATATGAAAGACTATTCTACAAGTATTAAATAAAAACTAAGATTTGGTGATTTATTTTTTAATTTTCAATCTAATGAATTCAAATTTAAATTTTCACTAACAATAAAATTAGGATTTGGTGATTTTTTAAATTTAAATCTTATAATTTTTTTTTTTATAAGTTACGGATTTTTTATTTTGTGTTTTTCAGTTTTAAAATTATTATTTTTAAGGATATAAATTCACCTACAATTTTGACTTTTATTCAATATGATTTCTTAATATTTCACGCTTATAAAAATCAAAATTTAAAATTTCGATTCTATAGGTTACATATTTTAATTTTGGTTATTTTTAATTTTAAGATTTTTTACTTTTAAAATTATTTAATTTAATGGGATAAATATTCAATAACAATCTCAAGTTTTATCAGATATAATTTTTTTTAATTTCCTTTATAAAATTTGAATTCTAGAATTTTGATTTTTAAAAGTAACATATTTCTGATTTGGTAATTTTGGTTTTAGATTGATAACGATGAAGAAGAAGTTTCCACTTTTCAAGAAAAAGTTTGATCGAGTGTTTTAACTAATTTACTAAATCATAAAAATTTAATTATTTGTTTTCCTTTTCAAGTATTTCACATTATAACTTTAAATAATTGGTGGTAGTTATTGGTGTCAAACTATATAAATATAATTACTCAAATAACATAACCTTAAGCAAAATATTATTTAAATAATATAAATACATATGTTATATTGTTGAATATTAAATTTTAAATTATATATCATACAAATATTCGTGCACAATACAAAACTATCATAATTATAACCTAATTTACATTTAATCCGTATAATTAATATACACATCATTCAAAATATTCATTTGAAAATACCCGTTATCTATATAATCAGTATACGCATTATTCAAATATTTATTTAAAAATACCCGTGCAAGGCACGGGTTATGAACTAGTATTATTTAATATTGAGAAAATTACAGCCAACCACTCCACAATTTCAGAAAGTGTGGAATGAAGACAAATTAGGTACCCAAAAATGTTTATTTTTGAGAAAGTCTTCGATTCATTCTGATGTGAAAGTGGGCTCTTAAAAGGCCCATTTTTGTGAGAATGAAGCCAATTTGGGCCGTCTTGAGCCCATATCCGAGTGTTCCAATTGTTGTACCTTCTAGAGATCGGAGTGTCTCGTGTCGGACACGGCAAGACACGGTCAAATATGGTCCAACAACCGGTTATCTTTTTCGGTTCTAATATTGAAATGTTATTGTTTAGTCAGCCGACTCTTCTCTCCATTTTCTCTCATTTTTCTTATGACTTCATAATTTGATTTTGAAACTTATTACTGATTTACTGTATAATCTTTCTTTGTTGAATATTTATTGTGTTATTCCAATCCATTCATTACAAATTTTTATTATTTTTTTGTTGGTTGGTTATGTTCAACTCGTTTAAAATCAAGTCTAACACTCTAACCTAAATCTTAACCGAGCTTAAAAATATGTTCATATTTAACTTGTTTGGTAAATGAAGAGTTCGAATAGATTGACTCGTATAATGACCTGACTTCATCAATAGCATTACCGGTTAGTAAACGGAAAACATAATCAGAATGTCTGTGAGTACTTATTGGGGAAGTACAAATCTTTGCAACTAGACGTCGGAAAATTGAAATTCCTTACATAGAGCTTTTGCTTTACTATACAGTTCAGATTGCTTGTAGATCTCGGCAAAGCTTAACCCTAGTCTTTCTTCTTGAGCTGAGGAAATCTCCATCATTCAAGTAGCTGGATTTTGACCAGCCTTGATTTTACTGACCCTTTCAATTACCTTCAATCTTGCAGCAATAAGGAAATCAAGCATTTACTACATGCAATTTTTTTTGAAAAAAAAAATGCAGATTTATTTTACAAACAGTTGGTTGGAGCAATTTTACAAACAGTTGCTAAGCACCTAATTAGACTCCAGAAGCTCACACAGTTGTCTAACCCAAACTGCTCACTAATCCCTCGTCACAAACAGTTGGTTGGGGCAATTTTACAAACAGTTGGCGTGGGATACTACTGAACACCCTAAAAATCACCATCACTTATAGTTACAGACAATCCAAACTAGCATTTGATCATGCAGTTTTGCTATTTAAGAGACACCAAAAACATGATTAAAACAAACACCAATAGCTTAGACTGAACACTAATTGATGGAGATAATAAGGTCCCACATCGAAAGATGGGACATTCCGAGCTTATTATATAACGTTGGTGGACTACTCCTCGTATTGTCAATTGGTTTTAAGATAGAACCTAACGAGTTTATGTGTTGGATTTGGATGTAATGCGCATGTGCGCTCCCTGTTCTACCGGTCCGTCTGTATCGTGTATCGGACTTTGACACTAATCAAGTGGAAATGACATGATCAGTCATCCATGTAAGGCATGAGAAGCCACCATGAGGTAACATGTTGCTTACCTTGTCCTTGAAACATGAAGCTCTCTCCCTCATCTCTTCGCCTTCGTTCTCCGCCATCAGTTTCCAGATTGCCTTCACCACACTATCCCTTTCAGACCCCTTCTCTAACCACAAACCGATCATCCATACATCAGTAACATATCTTGCACTCACCATTTGATCAGCAAACCCCTTCAGCTATACTCTCCAACGTATACTTGCCACACATCAGTTTCCGGATTAAGAACTCATCTGGTAACTCACTCGACCCATCTGCCTTGTGAACCATCCTACTTTCTTTTGTAACGAATTAGGAATAATCTCTTCCCTTATTCTGAGCTCATCATTATCAGTCATCATTGCCCTTATTATAGCTTTCATTAATTTGTCAATATCAATTTGATTTTGACCAAAGGGGCGTAAATAACATAACTCATAATACGAGATTCCGACGACTTATATATAACGTAGAGGGCATATGCGTTGGGCTCGGCCTGAGCATATACCTTGTATACTAAACACATTTAATTCTCCACTATGTTAATTTTGTTATGTCCGTTTCGGGTATAAACAATAAGAGTTTCATCCTAAAACAAATTAAATTAAGGATTCAATGCAACCACTTTATTCAGGAAATGTTGGATTACTGAACAAGCAATCAAGAGTGCATTTAGGGTCCTTTCGACAATAGTGTGATCGAAGATGAAATTTCATTCTCATAATTCCCTTTGTTTACCCGTAAACCAGATGCAACACAAAACTTAAAATGACATGATGAAGTTAACAAGCTGATCCAAGTAAGTGTAAGAGGACCCACCGGGTTGTAAACACTTGTTTACCGTCTCCTTCAAACAAACAACTCTCTCCCTCATCTCAGCACCTTCCTTCTCCTCCATCAATGTCTTCATTGCTTTGACAACATCTTCTGATTTGAAGCCTTTCTCTAACCTCAACCCCATCTTCCATACCTCAGTAACATATCTAGTATTTATAAACTGATCAACAATGAAAGGTGTACACATCATTGGCACACCTTCACATATGCTCTCCAGTGTCGAGTTCCAACCACAATGAGTCCAAAACCCGCCAACAGCCGGGTGAGCTAGAACCGCCTTCTGTGGAGCCCATCCGACAATGTGGGCTCTACCGGACACTTCTTCAAAGAACTCAGTCGGTAACTCACCGAACCCATCTGAGCCATGAACCAAGCCAGCTCGAACAACCCATAAGAACGGTCGTTTGCTATTGGCAAGCCCCCAAGCCATTTCAAGAAGCCCGGCTTTGTCAGTGGATGCAACACTCCCAAAGCTTACATAGAGCACAGAGTCCGGTGATTGAGTGTCCAGCCATGAAAGAGAGCTTTGATCTTCAACACTGATATAAGTTGAAGGTGGGAGCCATTTGTGGAATGGGCCTATGGGGAAAACCGGTATTTGCAAGTCTTGTTCAAGAATGGCGAGTGTTTGCTCCTCGATCTCCTTCAATGAGTTCAAGATGAAGCCTCTAGTTACCTTGGTCTCTCTTTTCATGATCGCTGCAAGCTCCTGAAATGAAGATTGATCAATGGCGGAAAGTTTTGCCACGTCATTGTACCTAAGAGGAGGATGTTCTGGTATCAAATCATCTGCAAAAAAACACAAACTAATAAGCCTTCCGAAATCTGACACGAAAGATTAATACGAAACCTAATATATAAGGTCGATGAATACTAAGAGAAATCGTGTTATGTTACCATTATTGAGATGGAGAGAAGGACATGTAGCCATAAAGTAGGAAATCATGTTACTTCCCCTTGAAGCAATGATGGGAACTTTGAGGTCATCAGCGACAGCCCGAGCGAAAGGAAGCCCATTACTTACAATAAGGCACGCGACGGGTTCGTGATCCAAAGCATCGAGTAGGATCTGAGACAAGCAGGCCCTTAATGGCTCAACACACTTGCTATTGAGCAGCTTGGAAACAGATACTATCTCAGCAATGGCAGCTTCGGACTGTGACAAGCCATCATCTATGAGGTGGATGGTGAAGTTTGGGTATTTCGCGGGATCAGGCGAGTGAAAGCGTGTATGAATAAGAGTGATAGAGAAGCCTCTTGAGTGAAGGATGTTTCCGAGCTCGAACATGGGGTTTTGATGGCCTGCATATGGGATTGGAAAGAGCAGCACTCTTTTCCCTAACTTGTGTTCCATAGTTTGAATGAGGTTTGCTGTTAATTAAACTGAAGTTAAGTAAGAGCTAGCATTAGTATGATCTGAACTTTCAGGAAATGAGCTGCTATATACAAAAGGCGGAACTTTGAAAAAATTCGGGAAAAATGATTCGGGAAAAATTCGGGTGGTATGCACATGAATATTCAGAAAATGAGGCGTACAAAAACGTTAAACTTTTGGAATATTATATAGAACGTGTTTTATTAATTGTAGTAGACTAGTAGGTAGATACGATTTGATATTGTATTAGGTAGAAATAGAAAAACAATTATGAAATTGTAGGTTTGGACTCTAGATCGAGATCCAACTACCATTCTCAAATATTTCTTTGTTTTTTAGATTTTTTAAACGAGTGATGAAGTTGAGTTTCTCGTCCAAGTATTTCTTGACAACAACAACGATCTTCTTTAAATCCAGATGTCTAATACAAACGGAAACAAGATTTATATTCGGTCAGACGAAGGCAGAGAGATAGTGCACTCGCATTATAAATGCACCTCTAGAACGCATTGAACATGTGTCCACACTTACATTGCGAGTGCGTCCGGGGACGCACTATTCTACCAAAGCAAGAGGAGATAGATTGCGAAAATAAAGAAGAATATCATCATTATTTGGTCCATTTGTTTTCGATCTACTGGGCAAGCTAGAGTAGAGAGATTGCGAGAAAGAAGAAGAACATCAATGTTTGGTCCATCTACCCTTCAATCGGCAAAGACGATTGGCTACCGGTCACATTGAATCGTGATTTATAAACAAATAATATAGTTGAATAAATGTTTGAAATTAATGGAGACCTTCTAATATCATCGGTTATCACAAGCAAGTCAAACCTTAATTTAGAAGCAACGCTTTGAAAACTTGGTGCAATTTTCTATTCTATTATATAAAGGATTGTGTTTACAATATCAGGATTAAACATAATTTATAATGAATTTAGGAATACCTTCAATATAGAATATAACTATATATTGGCTAGCACATTAAATCATCTTGGGAGGGATGATACGATTTAATACTCCCTCCCACTTGTTTTATTTATTGTAGTTGGTAGAAATAGAAAAACATTATGAAATTGTATGGTTTGTATTGCGAGGTCGATATCGAACAACCATCCCCAGACAGGTCCATTAAGAGGTGTCATTAAATTTTCTGGCGCAGGGCCCCAAAATATTTATTTTTAATTGGTTTATAAAACAAAAAGTGCTTGTCATAATTGTTAAACCTCAAATATTAGGTGCAAATGGTTAAAAGTTTTGTAATAGCTAGGATTTTCGAATTTTAATTAATGTTGATTAACTTAATCGTTTATAGTAATTGACATATAACTCGCGAAGACTTAGCAAGTGATGAGTAAGAGTCCCACCGTTATGTTCCTGGCGTAATTTTGGACGTTTGGGAAAATTTTTACTTTTTCCCCCAGATAATTATTTTTACCCTCCGGTATTATTTGGAGTATTTGGGAGCTCCAATTAATAAAAACGCAGTTGAGAGAAATGATCAGGACATCGGATATGTCCTAGATATGAAATAACATGGAGAGGCAAAACGGCCAAAAGAGTCGCTATTTCGTTTCTTAACGGCTAAGAAAGACGGCTTAGGAATACACGTTTTCCGAGGCAGTTGTGGAATAATAATCCCTACAATATTCCAGATTTAATGTTCCAATCTCGGAAAGTTTGGAGAAAGAGGTTTGACCCGCCTTTGGATCGGTTAAAGGATAATTATCGACTTTACTAAAGGATAATTATCGACTTTACTAAAGGATAATTATCGTCTTCACTATAAATAGCGGAAAATCCTTTATTAATTCATTTCATTTCACGTTTCCTAATAAAAACTCTGATTTCTCTCAACCTTCAAACTCAGATCTACTCTCCGTTTCTAATCCGATTTCAATTCCGTTTGAGTTTCTGGATTCCTCTCTTCATTCTCTTCATAACGGTACCGAGTTTCTGCAATTCCGAGTATATGGAGGGCTGGTCGAGCATATATGCCACCATGACGGTTCCGTCGCTCAGATTCCGATGAATTTGATGCTGTCCATGTGTAGCCCGCGTCGCTGTGATTCCGAATCTTTCTTTCAGATCGTCAATCGGGTTAGTAACGAATAAGTTATGAATTTATTCGTTTTCCGTACTACGATTTGGCCTAAATTGAGTTTAGGCTTGTCAAATAGGACAATTAGAAATTCCATTATGGTCGTTATATTATTCTGGTGATTATGGGTTGTTTGTTTGATGAAATCTGATGACAAGGGGTTTAGAAATTGCCTGCGGGCAAAACGTTATTCTGGCGAAATCTAATTAATTAATTAAAGGTTAATTAATTAAATTAGGATTAGAATTGAGATTGAGGAATGTCGATTAGATACTACCTTGAGATTTGAGGAATTGTGAGTTATGTTGAGATATTGAGGTTTAGTTGGTTGTAAGGCTTATAGATTGAGTATGATCCTTATTGATCCCTTTGGGTCTAGGTGTGACCCCTTTTATGAATAGAGGTTGATATATCTCTTTATGCCTTGTTTATAGGCCGTGTTGTCCCTCCAGTGTAGAGGTGATCGTGGTTGAGTTTGTACGAGGTTGAGGTAAGTCCGTAGGACTTACTTAGCTACCATCCCTATATTGGGTGTTTGCATGAGTGGTGTGTGCTTTATATGTTTGCTATGATAGCATGAGTTATCGTTTTTATCGACCTATGTTCTATTGACTGCCCCACTGCGTGGCTGTGATAACCTTTCCCTTTCATCCCGCCGTGGAGTCTGGGAGGTTCTCTGATGTCGGGCCAGACTGGTTTACAGGAAGGGCGCAATCCACTCCCATAGGATACACGGATTGTGTGACCGATACTCGTACAGCTGGACATTGTACTCAGAGGCGGGGATGTATCGGTCCTCGTGTCACATACTTTCATCTATCTATATATATATATATACGGTTTTTGAGTGAATGGTTACTATATAAAGATAATAAATGGGTAAATGTGTGATAGCATGCTGATGTGTTTATCTTTCATGATTGTGCTTGTGCTTATGCATTACCTCATATATGTATGGTTAGCTAACGGTTTCATACCGTGTTGTAGATGTTTACAGGTTAGGCGCTACTGGGTGATCTTGCAGGGTGACAAGCCGAGGACTCTCGTACATTAGGTGGTTGGTTTTGGGGTTGTTTATGTTTTCCCTCCTACGTGAGGATGATGTCTTGTTTTCCCTCCAATGTGAGGATGTCGTTTCATACTCGGCTATGTTGTCTTTACCTTTATGTTATACTGTTTATGTCGTTTTATGTATTTGTTTTATATCTGTCAGTGCCATGTTGTAAGGTCCAGTGAACTTGTTGTCAGGCTAGGGTCAGGATCCATTGTGAGATCCTAGCCCAATGTGACATCCTGAGTCCCGCGGAATCGGGGTGTTACAAGTTTAAATCTCCTTTTCACTTGTTCTTTTATTTATTTTATTTTGGGCAAATTTGGTTAGTAGGCTATTTAGAGAAATAGTGATAGTAAGTAGGTTTTTTTGTTTTTCAATTAAGTAAATATACCCCTCTTATTTTTTTTACCTTCAAACCTTCTCCATCCTCTTGTTTTCTTCTTTCTTCCAAATGCTTTTTAAAAACTGAATTTTTTTTATTTTCTTTTATTAATTTTTTTTGTCTTTTTTATTTTCTTTATTTTTTATTTATTTTTTAGAATGAAGAATTTTTTCACACACCGAAATTATCACATACCGGAATTATCACATACCGGAATTTCCACACACCGGAATTTCACATACCGGAATTTTCACATACCGGACCGGAATTTTACATACCGGAATTATCACATACCGGATTGTCACATACCGGAATTTTCACATACAATATTTTTCACATACCGGAATTTCACATACCGGATTTTCACATACCGGAATTATCACATACCGGATTTTCACATACCGGAATTTCACATACCGGACATTTACATACCGAAATTTACATACCGGAATGAATTTTTAATTGTCTAATATTTAATTTTGCAAACTTTAGGGGGCTCGTTGTAATTTTGCAATTTTTTTTATTGTAATTTGCGTATATGATGACGGTTTGCAAAAATGGGTCCATCACCGTCTCTTTTGGTTTCCAAAAGACTTGTTCTTTTTCCCAGTTGACAATGACAAATTGACAAGACGTGGAGGAGTTGAGCATTATTTGAGTGGAGAATTATATGTTAAAATTATCTCAAAATAAAAGTATTATGTAAACAAAAATAAATAGCGGACAGAAAACACAAGGATCAAGTGTTGATTGTGCCGCTAGTTTTAATTCAGAAATTTCTGAAATAAAATTTCTGGTATGAACTTTTCGTATGAAATTTCTGGTATGAAAAATTCTGGTATAAAAAAATTCTAGTATGAAAAAAATTCTAGTATGAAAAAATTCTTGTATGAAATTTCTGGTATGAACTTTTCGTATGATAATTTCTGGTATGAAATTTCTGGTATGAAAATTCTGGTATGAGAATTTCCGGTATGAGAAATTCAGTCCAGAAAATAAAAAAGAAAATAAAAAATAAATAAAAAAGGCAAGAAAAATAATAAAAGAAAATAAATTCAGTAATTAAAAATTATACTTATATAACAAATAACAAACATCATTTATTCTTTCTTTCTAATAGAAGGGTTAATAATTTTTACCTACTATTAAATGAAAGTGGTAAAAAATTTGGAGTACATTTTCTTAAACAAAAACTAAAAAAAGCCTAGTATGTCAAATTCTCCCTTTTATTTTTTTGTTTTATAATATTTTTTTCTCCCGTTTTATAATATATATATTTTTCTCCTCTTTTGTTTTAAATTTTTTTTCCTAAAAATATATTAAAGTTAAAGAACAATCTTACTTTACTTTTTTTTTTACTAATATAGTAAGTGATTATGTTATTAATTAACAAATATATTTTAATTTTTATTATCATTCTTTCATCAATTTTAATTAAAAAAAGTATGTTTAGTTAGTTTTCCGTTTTTTTCCTAATAAAATATAAATTTTAAATTCATAATAAAAAACGTTGACACAGGGCCTCCGAAACTCATTGGACGGTTCTGACCATCCTCCACATGTTTCTTAGTTTTTAGGATTTTTTAAACGAGTTGTGAAGTTAAGTTTCTCGGAAAAGGCGGCCTCATCGAACTATTTCTTGACAAAAGCAACCATCTCCTTTAGATTCAGATGTCTAATGACCATTTTCGAGTTGGATACATCATTGTCAAGTCCAACCGAAGTAGTTTTGGTTTGATTTATCTTCTTTGTACAATAATTTAACACATGGCTTGATTCATGTTCGATGATAATGAAATTTGGTTTTGATTTGATCGGTGTAACTTTGATTAAGCATATTATACGTCTTTTAGTCTATATTGATAAATGCTAGAGTATTGGGTTTTATCTTTTATTATTTGAATTTATTCCTTATTATTAGTTTATTATTATTATATCCTTTTATATTTGTCTATATAAACATTTTTCGATCAATGAAGCTTTCGATTCACAAATCTCTTTATGCTATTAGAGCATTTTCCTTAACCTACGCTTCCGCACAAAACGAAACACAAACAACTTAGTCCGTCAGGATCATAAACCACTTTTGTAACGCCCCGAATCCGCGGAACTCGGGATGTTACGGGCGAAGACCTTACAACGGGTTCCGACCCTCAGCCTGACAACAATTTCACCAGATCTTGCAACAAGACACAAATAAAGACCAAAACCGAAATACAGTTTTATGCAAATGATATGATTCCCGGAAGTAAACAAACGAAAGACTCCAACCGACATACAACTCCAAAGGCCAAACGCCATAAACGCGACATACAAAATACAATAAACGAAGAACAATACACAACACGCCTACAACCAAAAACCCCTTCTAAAATGTACGGAACCCCGGCTGCCCACTCTTCCAGATCTATAGGCCGCATTCCTAACTTGCAAGTCAACTATAACATCGGTATAAAACCGTTAGCTAATATTCAAGGCATTAGAATCAAGGTGAAAGGCACAAACACAAGTAAATCATCATAAATACACATCATACTCCAAAGCACACAAATCCGGTTTATTATCTTTTTATTATTAAGTCATATCCCATTCTAATTTAACTTCTTTTGTGACACAAGAATCTCCCAAAACTCGACTCGGTCCCTACTTACCGGCAAGGAATGGTACTGATGCATCCAACCATCTACCCGCCCGGACTAGTCGCCGAGAACCTCCTAGCTTTTGCAAGAGTTAGGCAATGATGTCACCACCCGTTATCATACACTTGAGCCAAATAATATAAAGGTCGGTGGTCCTTTTTCTGGTTTAATTGTTATAACGTAAATAATAAACACACACCACCAAACACGCATCGAAAATAATACTAAGAATACGAGCTAAGTAAGTCCGGAGACTTACTAGTCTCAAAGATAATCCCGCTATATCCCATACTCAGCTTCCCGCAGGAAGACACTCAACGCTTGATCAAACAAGATACACAATCAACATCTCTCGCACATGCTAGAAGTCCTCAGACTTCTAGTACCAATGATCTCGCAAGATCATAAACTATAACACATAGGGACATCTACCCTCCCAAGGATCTCGCAAGATCATAACTCATAACAACATACTAGGATAAGCCAATCCTACAACTCCAGACTCCCACAAGATCATACAACCCCAACCTCGAGCCTCAGAACGCTCACAAGATCAACCATATAACTTTAAGCCTTATAACAATCTCACAAGATAACAATACTACCTCAAGCTTATAACAACAACAATCCATCACACAATATCAAATCTTCAAAACTCACCTAAGGGTCCACAACCACTACTTGGCATTCTCACTAGGTTATGCTAGATCCAACCTAGCATGATACTACTACTAAACATTACTAGATTGAGGAAGAGGATACTCACACGACGTCAAAAGAAGGATGTCGAACTTGGACTTGTCAGGCCTTTATCGGGGCGCTTCCGGACCTAAAACCAAAGCTAAGCAAATTTAGCTGATGCGCTAAATTTGAACGAAAGATTTAATATATATAAATCTAAGGAAAACTTGCTTTCAAAACCAAGGTTTAAATCGCTCAAACATTTTCCAGGGTAAATTATATAACTTTAGAAACATGGTTCATTTTCTGCAAATAAGGATATGGGTCAAAACTTGTAATTTATATGCAGATGGTATTATAGCTAAATCTCAAAAACCTGGGTCATAAATTTAAATAAGAAATCTGGCCAAAATATGTAATTAAATCCAGTGAGGAAATAATTGTAGAAAATATAAATCTGGGCATACACTGAAAATGTGAAACATGGGTAAATATTGTAATTACACTAAAATTTGGGTGTCCCGATAGAAATTAACCCAAAAGGGTCTTTAAACCCTAAATTGAATCCCAATTGTTGATGGCGGCAAGAAGGGGCAGAGGAGGCAAGGTGATTCCGATGGGTTCTTATCGGCGACGGTGAAGGCGAGGCGAAGCAGTGCAGCAACAGCTCCGGTGGCGAGGTTTCAACAGGGCTCTATCAGGCAATGGTGGTAGTTGTTTCCCGTCGGCAGTTGTAACAAAAAGAAAGAGGAGGGAGATTGAAGGAGATGAAGAGCTGAAGGAGGTGGTTGCGGGTGTTAGAAAAGGCAAAGGCAGTCGGCCTTCGGTGGGCTCCTGCAGGGCGAAGGTAGATCTTTGCTTGAGGGTGAGATGAAGAAGATAGATGGGAGAGGATCTTCTCCGGTGGCTCGACAGGTGATGTGCAAAGTGTAGCACGAGGCTTCAGCTGCTTCATTCATGGAGATGGTGAGGACAGTTGAGTGTTGCTCATTGCTAGGAAACGGTTCGTTCTATTCGTACCCACATAAACATGCTATTCGTATCCATTACCCGACTACGCTTCTCGTAATCGTAGTAGATACTCAAAATCTCTAGGAGAGTTTTGTACGACTACGCGTCTCGTAGGCGTAGTAGTCGTCGATAGACTACGCTTACGAGACGCGTAGTCGTAGTCTTTTCAACGGCTAGTTGATAAAACTACGACTACGCTTCCCGTAAGCGTAGTTTTATCAACTAGCCGTTATACAACGGTAATGTGTTCCAAACATTAGTATAAATATTATGCATTCGACCGAACTCGTACGTATTCAATCCATAAAACCTCACTGTGAATCGTTGCTTCGCAAAAAAAGTCATTCGAAGATGAATTCCGACGATGGCGAAGCGAGATATCATTCCGGCGATGGAGAAGAGGATGACGGTGTTGATTTCGGCGGAGGTGAAGATGATGTGGAGGGTGACGAGGGCTTGTTCAATCCCGCGATGCTTAGTAGTTACGATCCATATTCGGGTGTTGAGGTTAGTTTTTTCAATTCGTTTGTTTTGACGTAGTTTAGTTTTATATGTTTTAGTTAGTTTTATGTTATATGATTTAGTCGTTAATTTATGAATTAGTAGACAACTAGTCAATTAGTAATGTTAGTTGTTGTTAAATGAAGAATTTAGTCGTTAATTGAAGAAATTAGTCGTTAATTGAAGAAATTAGTCGGTAATTGATTTTAGCAATGTTAGAATATATGATATAGTCATAGTGAATGAAAATTTTGAAATAATTATTGTAGGCTGCCTATATTTCCGATGATTATGACTATTTAGTTTGTTCGTGGACCATCGGATATGGACGGATATGGACTCGTTAGTTGCGTGGGTTCTTGAGAGAGCTGAAAGTAGAAATATGGTTCTCATCAAACTAAAGTCCTACAAGTCGGATGATCGCCGTTTTGGAAAAGTGGTATTTGTGTGTGAGCATCACGGAGTGCGCAAGAGTGAGGCGAAGGGCTTGAGGAAATTATGCAAAACGAAGAAGTTCGATTGTAATTTTCGCTTACACGTTGATGAGGTGCAAAGGGGTCTATGGGGTGTGAGGAATGTTCACGGAATTCACAATCATCCTCTTCCAAAGAAGTTGGTAGGTCATGCTTTTGCTGGACGGTTGACGAAGGCACAAATGAAACGAGTCCAAATTTACACCAAAGCGGGAATGCCTCCGAAAGAAATTGTTCGTTTGTTAAATAGCGATTTTGAAGATCCCGAAAAGATGGTCACTTCTAGGAAGCAAGTTTCAAACGCTCGGAATAAAATTAGGTTGGAAGCGATGGGAGATCGAACGGTAATTCAAGAAGCGTTGAAATTCTTGAAAGAGAAGGATTATATGTGAGATATTAGGATGAAAACCATTGAAGGAGCGGAGGAAGTGAGTGACTTATTCCTAGCCCATCCCGAGTCAAAGCGTTGGGTTGCCATGTTTCCATACGTCGTCATCATGGATGCTACATACAAGACGAACAAGTTATTATGTAATTCATTTATCTTGTTTATATTAACCTCTTTTTAATTACATAATCTGATACATTATATTTTGAAGATATGACATGCCGTTGTTGGAGATCGTTGGATTGACCAGCACACAACAAACTTTTCCCGTTGCGTTTGTGTTAATGAAACGGGAGACGACAGGTCATTACGAGTGGGCTTTGGAACGCATTGCCATGTTATTCAGTGGAAAGAAGCCGGAAGTGATAGTGACAGACCGAGAATTAGGTCTCATAAAAGCAATGCCGAGAGTCTTCGCAAATGCTAAACATATTTTGTGTGAGTGGCATGTGTTCAGAAACATCGAATCAAATAGTTGGTGGAAGTCACATTCGCCATCCATCCAAGCAAAATTCATGAGAGATTGTCATGAGTTGTTTGACTCGACTACTATTGCGGCTTATGAGGCGAGGCTCTTGCATATGAGGGATAGTTGGATGGAAAAGTATCATTTGATGGAGTACCTTGAGAAGACATGGTTGGACAAGTACAAGGAAGCTATTGTTCGTTGTTGGACCGATCACTACCTCCATCTTGGATCAAGGACGACAGGAAGATTAGACAAATACTCATTACATCTTTTATTGTTAAGTTTACTAATAATGATTTATACTAAAAGTTTTAAATTATGTTCTAATCGTAGGGTTGAGGGTGCTCATTCGGTGTTGAAGAGAACTCTTAAGTCTACTCGTTGTGGATTTGATACTCTCATCAAGGCCATCCATAGAATGATTGGAGATCAGATCGATGAGATTCAGGGTACCATAGAGAAGTCGCGTACTCATACTATCGTAGGTATCCAAGAAGACCCTATGTTTACATTTCTTATCCGGAAGGTGTCGAACAACTGCATGAAGTACTTGATCGAGAATTGCAAAGTGGCGCGCCAAGGGACATTTGATGCTACATGTGACGACTAGTATTGGAGGCAATCATACGGGATTCCGTGAGTGCATGAGTTTGCAGCGGCTCTCCATGAAAACAGGCCTATGTTTTTGACTGCAATACATCCCTTTTGGAGGCAGGTTGTATGGCATGAAGTCACCGAAGAAGTGGAAGAACCCGATGGTATTCCTCTGTCGATGGGAGATATTACTTTGGCATCTTTTATGACCATGCACATGGAGGGCATGTTGAGTCAAGACATTGTAGACAAGTTTGGGGCTTATGCGGCCACTGTGTTGTATCCGACGGAGTCAGTTGCTCGGGAGCCGAGAATTTCACATCCTTCTGACAAGGGAAACAAGCAGCGT
This sequence comes from Fagopyrum homotropicum, assembly GCA_033239125.1. Taxonomy (NCBI): domain Eukaryota; kingdom Viridiplantae; phylum Streptophyta; class Magnoliopsida; order Caryophyllales; family Polygonaceae; genus Fagopyrum; species Fagopyrum homotropicum. The sequence goes on from BSWB01000002.1 coordinate 13,984,181, forward strand.
CGAGTGCCATCTGCATTTGAGCATGCTCGAGCTGATAAGGAGTCACATATGAGAAAGTCGTCACAAAGTTCTAGAGGAAAAGTTCGAGGCCGAGGCCGAGGACGTGGTCGAGGACGAGCTGACACCACAAGCGAGGCTAGTACCATGCTGGAGTCTCAGAAGACTGTTCCAACTCAGCCGTCAGAACTTGTGGTCCGAGGATTCAACTGGGGTTATAGGAATATCCCAGCCTTTATGTTATCTTACGTTGATCGTGTGATAGATGTTTCGGGCGATGGACACTGTGGATATCGATCACTTGGTGCATTATTGGGTTACCATCCAGATGAGTACATTCGTGTCCGGAGAGAGCTAGCTTGGGAGTTGAGTAGACATATGCATGTATACTCCGGAATACATGGCGATGATGAGCTCGAAGAACTGATTGACAACGTCAACTACCTTAACCCTGCACCTTGCGCATCACAATTTTGGATGGAGGTTCCTACTTGATAGCATGAATTATAGTCTATATTTTGGGGTTTGTTTGGACGTTTTATCTTTCGTAATCTGCATGTTTGTATGTGCATTATGTGATTTTACTACTATTTCACCTACCTTTGCAAGAATCGAGGTGTACACCTAGTTTTGTTGTAATTGCAAGTAATTTGGTACGTTTTGCATCAAAAAGGAGCAAAAGGAGTCATGAGTCAATTGGAGCTACATCCAGGGAGCATAGCCATGGATTAAAGATTTACTTTGGACCAGTTTTGAAAGATTTCACATTCAGTTATGACTCACCTCGGTTGACCAGAGATTCATCTCGACCGAGGCGATCCAGAGACGCCGACTCGACCGAGGCGAACACCTAGGACGCGGCGAGAATATTTTATTCTTGGCTGAGATCTTTTAAAATTGGAAAATGATCTTATATTTTTGGGCTTGGCTCCTGGAAGGAAGGAGATATGCAGAATCATATATTTTACCTATATTTATGGGAAAATATCTTTCTAAGATTTATTATCTTTGGAGGGTTATTTTCTTATAAAAGGGGTTGGATTTCCACAAATCCAAAGGCCGGCTACATCCGCATCGGCTATCACATCTCGCATACAGGCCGCTTACACCGAAAAACACGCAGCAGCAGCAGCATACTCCAGTTGGGAGTTTTGAAGAACCTTTTTGAAGGTTGAAGGAAGATAGAAGTCTATAGCTTTTATAGCTTTTTGAAGGGTTTTGTAAGATTGTCTTCAATTCCCTCACTTGTTGTCTTGTCTTGTTGGATTGCTATCCAAGGAACGCTTTTGTTGTGATATTTGATTCAGTTATTGAAGTCTTTTCCTTAAATTCTTCTTTGTTCAAATATTCACCTTCTTCCCATATACTTAATACTTTCATAATGATGATGAGTGGCTAATTTCCTTGTGTGATTCTAGGGTGATTGGCTGAAGGTTGTGGGAAAAACAATGATAGAATAATCTTAGATTCCAGTAGGATCCTGAAAGTTCGAGTCTTTAACCTTAAACCCTAAGCATCTCGTTCAGTCGATGAACATCTCGGCCGGGGTGGAAACTGGCTGACCGAGGTGACTTATCTGATCCTAAACTGAGAGTTAAGTGTTAGAGTTTGCCAAATCCTATTCTTATTACACATTTCCTGGTTCAAAGCAAGCTTAGGATGAGACTTACCCGGTAATTCCTTAGTTTGTGTACCAACGATCATAAGTGTAGGTAATAAAGGTTTATCCTTTATTGGGGTTTGAGTGTGCTTCCATCCCATCTTTGTGAGTTAGTCTGAGACTTACCCGGTAAAGGTTGATTCTATTCCCTTAGATGGTGTGTTAGTTTGAGGTTATAGTTCTTTATCTTAATTCCTTGAGACTTACCCGGTAATAGGAGTTACGGTTTAGGATTAGTGTGTAGTGAGACTTACCCGGTGATCTACTCCACTTTAGTAACACCTTCCCCACGCAAAAATCTCAGCTTTGTCCGCTTATCTATAGATCTTGAGTTAGAACCACAACTAGATGCTTTAATCCCTAGGATTGCATGTTTGCTTTATTGACTTCTTATTCATCTTTGATTGTGTTAATTGCTCTTTGTGGTTAGTATTCACGAAGCTTACCGTTATTGACTTTGTTTCACCGAGTCCCTGTGATCGACCCCTGGAATTTTCTTGCTTTTACTACGATTGACCCGTACACTGCGGGTTCGCATCCTTGTTTTAAGCTTAAGTCTAGGGTTATAAATTTAAAGCTTGCACACACCGTTTGGAGCGAACACTACTTGTGCTCTCGCATATGCCACTTTGTTTCGGGTGACCCTTGTCGTCTTTTCTAGATTGGACTTATACACTTACTTGCCCTTGATTGCCGATACTGAAGAAGAACAACAACCTCCAACAGAAGTGCAAGCAATTGCTGTACTTAATGATCATCACTACGTTCCGGTAAGTTGTTTTAATTCTAACGTACTTTTTAATACGTATAAGCCGTCAGAAATGTTTGATTAACTTGCCTTGGAATTCTGAAAACAGGTTTGGTTGCACCAAAACGCTCCATTTCCCCGGTATGCCATGATTGGATGCGAGGTCACGATGCTTCAGTTGAGTGTTTCACCGACGTATATGACCGGAGAATAGCGAGATACAGAAGACTCCTTTAGAGAGAAGAAGAGACGGATTCCTAGTTAGTAGTCTATCACTTGTAGTTTGCATTTGTGGTTTTGAATTGTTGTATTGAATGTGTTGTTGAGTTGTTGTTTGCATTTGTGGTTTTGAATTGTTGTATTGAATGTGTTGTTGAGTTGTTGTTTGCATTTGTGGTTTTGAATTGTTGTATTGAATGTGTTGTTGAGTTGTTGTTTGCATTTGTGGTTTTGAATTGTTGTATTGAATGTGTTAGGGCCTGTTTGAGAGATAATCCATTCTTCATGACCATTGTTTCACTAAGTAGTCACTATTAAGATGTATAATTTTAATATATCAATAAAACAATAAATTAAAAAAAATAATTTTTATTCATAATGGATTAAAATAATTTTTTATAAGGGTGTCAATTGCAGGTTGGTTTGCAGAGGGAGCCAAGGGTCGGTTACAGGCGTAGACTGGTTTGTGCAGAGGAAGCTTGCTTGTGTAGATGGGCGGCACCAGGGGCAACGAGGAGTCGGGGAGACTGGGATGGATGGACTATCTTGGCGCCAGCAAGAAAAAGGAGAGAAGAAAGGAAAGAAAAAGGGAAAAAGAAAAGTAAATGAATGAATATAATGGAAAATGGGAATAAAAATTTTTGTGCTCTGGATTATCCGGATCGGAAAACTTTTTCGAACTTTTCCGAAAATAATAATACGGAAAATATATATGGATCAAATAATAAATAAAAACGCAAAAATATACTTTGCAATATAGAAACCATTCTCATAAATTATTTACGACATTAACACGGGTAATAAAATATATCGATGTATATATTATAGATACTCGTAGAATTTAATTTACGACGTGAAAGTACTCATAACGCGCCTAAAAGTTGGGCGTTACAACTTTTCCGCCGCTATCAGATAATACTTTGTCTGTAAGTATCAGAGAAAACGTTTCTGCTGGTATCAGAGACGACTTTGACCGTAAGCATCAGAAACGAATGTATCCGCCAGTATCAGACAATACTTTGACCACCAGTATCAGTAAACGACTTTGATTTGGATTTTCGGTGTCCGGTTTTAGACCAAGGGGCCGTAGTCTCACTTAAGTGAGTAGACGGTTGTCCCAATTACCAATTAAATAAATATAATTATCTTGAAGTGAAAATAAATTATTAACCAAGAGTTTGTAATTTCCACAAAGGAGTAGACAAAACTCAACCAAGAGTTTGTAATCTCCGAAAAGGAGTAGACTAAACTCCAAAAACTAAGTTCAATTGCAAGTCTTATAAACCGATTTTTATATGTTAAAAATATTGACTTGGATTATGTAATGAGTCATTCATAAATGAAGGGGGATATTAAGGGTACGACACTCGATTTCGTATACGCACCACGTAGACAGGATGCGTGACCATGACGGTCACGCATCCTGTCTACGTGGATTTTTGACCGTTGAGATTCGAACGTTGTAATCTGAACGTTGTAATGACGTTATAAAAGTGACCGTTGTAATTTAAACGTTATTGATTTCCTTTGGTTATATATAGATAGTAATAGAAGAGGTGAAAAACGCTCACAACATCTTCGAAAAAACACAACATCTTCTGGAGAACAACTGCGAGAATGTCAACACACGAGGAGGATGAGGTGATGATTCCGTTCGACGATACAAAATTTAGTGATCCAGACGAGTTTCTTCGACATTTCGAGGTAAGTACTTTATAACCGAAAATATAGAAAAACTAGAATTGTTGTATATAATGTATGTTTATGTTAGATATAGTTGCAATTAATGTTAGAAACATTTGTTATAATTCGTGTTTTTATTATTTGAAATTTTTGTTTTGCAAAATGTTGTATATAATGTATTGTCAAGATTATTATTTGAAATTAGTAAACCGAAAACTAGAAATTTTATAGTTTTTTTTCTATGTGAACTAGGATCTTCTGATTTATTCTCGTGACGAAGGGAGTGATTATTCGCGAAAGTTTGAAATTCGCGATTTTTTCCATGATCGCGAGACGATGGTGGATTGGGCTCGATTCATGGAAGGAACTATGAACATGGTGTTGGTTACTAGTAGGTCGTGGAGAAATTCATGGGGTTCGTTATGTTTCATTTGACAAGCGAACGTTTTGGAGCCCCTCGTAAGAAGAAAGACGTGGATCCTGATACCGAGTCATCTTCTAGCCGAGCACAGAAATCGAAGAAGGACAGATGTTGTTTTGAGCTTGAGGGCGTACAAAACGAGGCTGAGAAGTGGACGTTGCTTGTTATAAATGGAGTGCACAATCATACACTTCCCGAGCAGCTGAAGGGACATACATATGCTGGCAGATTGACGGAGAAACAATTTCGGAAGATGGGACGTGAGCTTGGGTCTGGTTTCAAGCCAAGAAATATATTGAAGTCAATAAAGTTAGATCATCCATACAACGTCAGCACAATCGAACAAATATACAATGCTGGAATGAAGATTAGGAAGCTACAAGCCGAAGGACGGAGTCCTCTCCAACAAGCACTACATATGTTAGAGCAGCGTCGTTATTACGTGAATGTGAGAAGATGCTCTGAATCGGAAGAAATTTCAGATTTTTTCATCATGCATCCGGATTCAAGACATCTCCTCAACATATTCCCTTATGTCATCGTAATGGACACGACGTACAAGACGAATGAGTAAGTTTTAATATACATGTTATTATGATTTTTTTTTATTTTTCATGCACTTTTAGTTTAATATAAATGTAAATTCTTAATATATCCTATATAGGTACAAGATGCCGTTGTTAGAGATTGTCGGTATCACTAGCACGAGGTTGACGTTTGCAATAGCATTTGTTTTCATGGCCAAGCAAAACGTCAATCACTATGAGTGGGCGTTACGGAGACTCCGACATGTGTGTGAAAATGTTACACCGGGGGTGATTGTGACGGACAGAGAGCTAGGACTCATAAGTGCACTCAGTGTTGTTTTTCCTGATGTGAAGCACATGATTTGCACCTTTCATATAAAGTGCAACATCCAACATAGATCTTGGGCGGTGACACGGTCAAAAGAATTACAAGCTGTTTTTGCATCACACTACCATGCTCTTATTGAATCTAGATCTCCTGAGAGTTACGAGCGGTGTTTGGGTGAAATGAAAGTGCATTGACAAGCGTATCCGAGGTTGATGGAGTATTTGGAAACTACATGGCTAATCCCCTACAAGGAAGCAATTGTTCGATATTGGTGCGACTTGCATCTACACTTTAGCACGAGGACAACGAATGCGTAAGAACTTATTTCTATATTATTTACACTTGATTTCTAATAATTGTTGTAGATTAATTTATTGAATTGATATTGGTTGTTAGGTGTGAGTCCGCACACTCATTGTTGAAGGGTACATTGCGTTCTACCGTTCAAGGATTTCAGTTGGTGATGGAGAACATTCACTTGATGTTAAATGATCAGATTGATAAGATTCAAGCGTCAATAGAGATGTCACGTGAGAAGATGTTGTTGGCTGTGCGTGTGCCTATATTTGATTTGCTCCGAAACAAAGTAAGCAACGAGTGCTTCCTGGAGTTGTTGGAGATCTACGAGAAGGCAAAGCAAATTAGGAGCTTGACAACATGTAAGGATTCATATTAGAGGGAAGCTCATGGGTTGCCTTGTGCGCACGAGTTCTATATTGCTATTAGGTATCGGGAGCCAATACGTTTGGATCAGATTCACCCTTATTGGAAGCAAGTACGATGGGAAAAATTGAATCCGACGCATGAAGATGAGGTTCTCCATATTGATCCATACATGGAGTCACTCAATGACTTTAGGAAGCGATTGGACAAGACTTTGCTTCCGAGAGATGTGTTTGAGCGATGGCTTTATCATATGAAGATATTACAAGTCCGGGCGATCCAACGTTGAGAGTACCAAAGCAGAAAGTCAGAACTAAAGGAAGACCACCAAAGTACGGCATTCTTTCAACAAGGAGAGAACCAAGTCGGTTTGAACATGGTTCTAGATCGGCACGTCCACGTCCTCGAGGTCGTCCACCTAAAGCAAGACAACATGTGGAAGTTAAGGTGGAGGAGTCCGAGCCTGAAGAGGCCCAAGTTGAAGTTAAAGTTGAGGAGGTTGAGCCACGTGGTAAGAAAAGCACCACCAGACGTTCTAAGAACTATCGGTTCAAGGGTGATCAGATGCAAAAGTTCATGAAACCCTTCATCCTTTCAGCCTATGATGTTAAAGGAGATGGGCATTGTGGATTTAGATCTCTTGCCGTGGTTTCGGGATACTCGGAAGAAGATTACTTGATTGTTAGAAGGGAATTGGCTACAGAGTTATTGATGAGGAATGACTTGTACGCACGTGTGAGTATATTTTGTTGATAAACCCTTCCTCCTTTTCTTTGATAATTTATCATTTTGTTGATAAAATGATAAATTTCACTAATAATTGTTTTTTTGTCAATAGTCGGCGGTACAATGGACGGTTGATGAAGTTATCGAGGCCACTTGGTGGACTGATCCTATACCTTGTGGGCCGGAGAATTGGATGAAGTGTCCACTTATTGCAACGCTAGCAGCGACATATTACCGTTGTACAGTTGTTATACTTGACTCAATCCCCGAGACATGTTTACCAATTGTTGCAACGGTTGAGAACCAAGAACCCCCAACAGAGATTCGTGCAATAGCGTGGGTCAATGACAATCACTTTGTAGCCATAAGTTTTCTTTCTGCACCTTTTATATCACATACATTCTGTTACTTTTATTCAAGAATGACAAAAAAAGGTAATCACTTTTTCATTTGTCAATCATCTTTCGTTAGGTTTGACTTAAACCAGACTCTCCATTACCACCATTGACCCTTCCATGGAGGCGTGGACATGATTTTAGCGTTGATGGATGTGATGCACACTTCCGTGATAGATTCAAGATGTTCGACGACCTCCGGCGCAAAGAGTGTCCTAGAAAAGTGATAGTCAATCTTGTATCTTATTCAGAGTGATAGGTTATATGTGTTTCAAGGTTTCAGTTGGTTCATGTATGTTTGTTTTATATGTAATTCATGCGGAGTACTATTAAACTTGTGTTTCTTCTTAGGTTAAATGTGTTTCAAGGTTATATATGGTTCATGGATGTTTGTTTTATAATAAGCGAGATTATTGATGAACTTTAAAAACAATGTAAAAGGTAAAGCACATAACATTGCAACATATAAAATGTAATATATACAACAAAAGGTAAAGTACATCGCATGTATGTCCTCCATACAACAAAAGGTAGCGTGGGGTCAATAAAAAACAGAAATCAATCTCGTCTCGGCTGTGTCACCCTAACCTGAGATGGTGCTATATGAATATCCTGGACAACGGACTCGTCGTACATCGCATGTATGTCCTCCATAGTAACTGAGTCACGGCTAATAATATCTCGTAGGCAGGCCTGAATGATGTGTAGCCTCTGCATTGGAAAATAAAGTTGTGAGCGCTAAAGGTAAAGTATAAAACTTTAAAAAGAATCAAATAAATATTTCAACACATACCCGAGTATCTGAAACAGGGACCGGAGGAGGACGATCTACCGGTGGAGACTGTATAGCCGAGCCAGGAAGGAGAAATGGATGGCACCGCTCGCTAAACCAGGACATGTAGTCCTGAGATACTATCCATGGTAGAGGGGCACTAGTCTGACCCTGAAGCGCAAATCTGCTCGCCTCCTCGTGTCTAGCAGCCCAACGATCATCTGCGCTATGGAATCTCACCCTATACCCCATACTGCCAGAAGCGGGGCACTGCTCCAAATAAGGGACAATCCTCTGAAGTGGGATCGTCTGAATGTACCCAAACTGTCGGAGGACTCGATCCGGCATGTATGCCTCGATGATATCTCCTATTTGGATCGTCCCCCGGTACGTCGAAACAGCAAACTCGCCCTCAAAATCTAACACTCTATCACTATATAACATGAGCTTGATGTCCTCCGCTTTCATCTGATCTAACTGTGAGCGCAAGGATCTCAGCCTTTCAAAAGTGGGTGCTGGTGTCCTCGGGATAGAGAGTCTAGAAGCCCATATGGCCGATCCATGACGTCCTGGATCCTCTGCCGCAGAACAACCCAAGGACAGGAAGTGGGCGTAGATCTAGAACTGTAAATATTAAAACAAATGAAAGATATTATTAATAAGAATAACAAATGAAAGTTCTCATCTAAAGTGACTAATTACAATACATGTTCTTACCTATAGTAGTGATGTACATCCTCCTATCGTCTTCACCTAGGCGCCGCCCAACATACTGTAGGTAAATTCCAAATTTGTCATTTATCATAACAGTAACTATAGGAATTTATTAGTTATTGAAGTAGAGTGATAGTTATACGTACGAGTACAAGTACGCTAACACGCCGGTGCCCAAACATAGTCTCCAGTCCGGCCATGGTCACGCACCAAGTCGATCAACCAAGGTCGAATCTTGTTCGTCGATTTATCGACGAACAAGAATGAGCCTATAAAGAAAAGAAGAAATACAGAAGCCACCTCCTCAGCTGGGGTTATTGGGTCGCGCCGAATGACATCATAGGCAGTCCTCAACAAGTCAACTAGTAGAGCTGTCTGGTGACTCCTAGCCTCCACCTCTGATATATGAAATGTGTCACTCAGCCACATAACCCTCTCTCGTGCCAACATAGGTGTGACCATGACCTCTCCATCAATCCTAATGCCTAGGATGACGGCTACATCATGTAGGGTGATGGTCATCTCACCCCAAGGTAGATGGAAGCTGCTAGTCTCTGGATGCCAGCGCTCCACGAATGCATGTATGAGGGCATGGTCAACTCCAGCAAACGAGACGTCTAGCAAACCCATCAATCCACTCTGAGATGCAAAAGCAAACCACGAAGTGGGGTCGGCTCTATCAGCGTTTGAAATCCATCTACTAAGCGCGAAAATGTGCTCTATCCGCCGTAAAGCTGTCATTGGCCTCCTGTAACCCTCCTTCATAACACAACGAATATTCAATTAAACGTTTTATTAATTTAGTTTTTGTAACATAATGTGTTATAACTGTGATTAGTTATCTACCTCTCCCATCCAGACACCACGAGCACGGTGTCCGGCATAGCAAGTGAGCACATCGCTGATCAATGGTGCCCCTATATCAGCAACTACACGGCCTCGATCAGCCGGTACAAATGGCTCATGCGGCGGTACTACAAGATCTGCAGCTGGAGTATCAAAATCAAAATCTTGCTGCTCGGTATGATTGCCAACTGGTGGCTCTACCTGCTCCTCAGCAGGAATATCTGTAGCTGTCTTCATGTGCTTGTCAGCAGTAATATCAGTAGGTGGCTCAACCTGCTCGTCAGCAGTAGTATCAACACGCTCGCCAGCTGTGGGATCTATCTCCCTAGATGTACAGAAGGATCGGCCACATCCTGGTCCGAGTCAGATCCGTATGTCGGTGGTGGAAGAACCTCCCGAGGGAGAGCCGGAGAAGCATCTGAGATGCATGGTCTCTGTGGCTGCTGTGGTGGTGGTGTGTCGGCAGCCGAACCTGCTACCTGGGACCTCCTCGAGGTTGTCCCTCTGGTGGTGGCGAGTCCATCTCTACGAGCTGAGGCCGTAGGACGCCTCCGTCTATGTCTCTTCATGGCCTGTAATATCTATTTTTGATATTACATGCCAATTTAATTAATTTTCTTTTATGTAGTTTACTTTACTTTCATTTGAAATGAATTTAAATGAAACTAAAAGAGATTAAATAAATTAAAATTACATTAATAAAATTAATAGTAAAAGTAGAGATTTTAATTTAATATATTTTTTATCCATTTTATTTTATATTAAAATAATTGTATGAAATTAACAAGTCCATGTAGACATTTTAATTTAAATTATGAATACAATAATTACAATTAAATTAATTTAATATATTTTTATTCCATTTTATTTGAATTAATATACATTAATTAGGATTATTTAATATTGATTATTATAAATTCATATTATATATCATTTAATTAATATTAATTAGGATAAACTAATTTATTTTTAATTCAAATAAATTATATTAATTAATACAAATTATATAAATTATATTGTATTTTATATTTAATATTCTTTAATTAATTTAAATAAATTTAAACGCGTTGGAATGCATTAAACGATGAACAGTGGCTCCACGGTTTCGCAATGCGTGACCGTGGGCCACTGTTCATCGTTTTCGACAGTCCGCCTTCAATGGCGGACTGTCAAAGAAAATCGTGGGCTTTTTTTTCCAATCAACACTTCAATCAACCTAAAACTAACTAATTCAACAACAATCCAACCTTCTCATATCCATTTCATGCTCAATTACGAACCGAAAAGTGAAAAACGAAAACCGAGCAAAAACCGAACAAAAATCAAACGATACCTCTCTCGGGTCGTGTTTCCGCTTTTGAAATGGCCTTCCTTCGTTACCGTCTTTATCTATTGCTTGATTTTGTGTGAAATAGTGAGAAAAAATCGATTCGTCTTCTCGTCTTCTTCGTCACTGCTTCTGATTTTTTTTTTGAATGAGAGGCGCTTAAGGGATGAAATCCCGTAAGCGCTTTTATGAGTGAAAAGGTCACGCATTGCGAATGCGTGACCTTTTCACTCATTCGCAATGCGTGAACGTGAGACCACGGTCACGCATTGCGAATGAGTGGTACAATAATGAAATCCTGAACCGTGCGAATACGACTTCTGTAAATGAATTTTCCTTCCAAGTGTATTCTCCCCTACACTTGGAATATTCAAATACCTTAGTGGGATAAAACATTACACGTTACAAAGACTAAGTAAATGACCTACTTGTCTTACTTAGTAAGAAAGGGTATTCCAAGGTTTCGTTAATTGAAAACTAAACTAAGATGGATGTCAGTCCTTTGTCAATACAAAGGAACTATACTAGTCTTTCGAGTTTTGCAAACAAGCTTATAAGAAGGCCTATCCAATGGAACTAAAAGCTTTATTGTTGCAAAAACGAATGTGAAATCAAGTGCAAATGACTCTCACTTTTATAGGCATAGGGGGACACGGTTTTGGGGAGTTATAACCGCCAAAAAGCGGTTAAAATTGGTTACGTGGAAGTTACTTGGAAGATGGGCCTTGAAGTCCTAGAAAAGCCCGAGGCTCGAGGCCCATGTAGGGAGCCCAAAACCGCTCTCCAGAGCTAGCTTAGAGCTCTTGATCCAAACACTTCCAATGAGCTTCATTCACTTTAATATAGCTAGGGTAAGCTCCAAGATCCACAAATACTCAATGTCTTAGCTCAAGCTACTATATCTCCTAAAGAAGCTCACTAGCTTCTTCATTGACATTCACTAAACATTTAAGCTTGGATTGCTCCCAATTTTTAACCACATATTTTTAGCCAATATAAGGCCTAAGAACCAAAGGTGTGCCGATAAAATGTGGCTAAAAAGCCCCAAACGTCGGCCTTCTAAAATCTGACACAAGTTGACCTTGTCGTGAATCACCTTGCTTTGATTTGACTCCCCTTACAATACTAGTTGCTCTTACTGCTGGTCACTTGGCTTGCCTCCCGCTACCCGGATCATAGTGATACACATGTGAACAACCCATTGCACCTTGTCTCAAAGACATGCTCAACGGTTAAAATGAAGAGTTAGCCTAAATCTCCAACATTCTGGCCGTCAATATTAGAAACGACATGGAATGGTATCATGTCCATCACAATTATTGGGCGACGGGACAAGCTAATTTCGCATCCCCTTCCTTCGTCGCTTAATCTCTCAAGACCGTAAAGACATTGGCCCTTCAATTGATGATACTCAATGGAACTTGCGCGTCAATAACTTTCTTCACTTGCCTCGAATATTATATGTTCCAGGACTTGATTGCCATCTACTTTCCCTAAATCAGTTAGCTATGGACTTGAATTGTGTTTTTATGATAACTAATAAATTTTATGTTATACAAGACCGTACTTCGAGGACAAACGCTTATTCGTCTCTTTCATATCTTACTACTATCCCTTTCATGTATCACCACAATTGACACCACCATCCAACATAACCGTCTTAGTCATTCTTCCAACATTGAAACCACCTATCCTTGTGATGTATGCCTTAGGGGCAAACTAACTAGATGTTCTTTTACTATTAGTCGTTCCCATGCTTCGTCATTATTTGAATTAATCCACTTAGATATTTGGGGTCCCTATCTCACTCATTCTATTTCCGATTGTTCCTACTTTCTTACCATTTTAAATGAATACTCCCGTTGCACCTGAGTTAATTTAATAAAGGGAAAAGATGAAGCCTCCACTTTAATTAAAAAAAAATTGTGTAATATGTTGAGACTCAGTTCCGTAGTTGTTTCAAAACCTTTCGTAGTGATAATGCTAAGGAATTTATTTCCCTTCGACCTTTTCTTGAGGGAAAGGGTATCTATCTAGAAACATCATGCACCTACACACCACAAAAAAATGGGAGGGTAGAATATAAACTAGGGTTGGGCATGGGACGGGATGGGATTGAGGTCGTCCCTTCCCGTATAATTTAAGCGGGACGGGACGGGATGAGACGGTATTTACAATAAATTTTTCTTCACCCCGCGCGGGCCCTACCCCATGTTGGACGGGATGGGCCTAATCTCGTCAGAATTATTCGCTCATTTTATTCGACATTTGTACTTGTATTCTCTCATGTTTTAAAGACACAAATGATAAAAAAAATCTTGATATCAAATTACAATATAATATACTACGGTGTTGGTATTTTATAAGACAATTAGACGTATACTTACATTATTCTTTCTCTCTTTTTAATCTATATAATAGATATATTGATACAGTTTACTATTGTTTTAGTGTTTTATAACTTTTATCAATATAAAATTATAATTTATAGATATTATTCACATGTATATAGTATTTTTTAAAATATAAAATACTATTATATATATATATATATATATATATATATATATATATATATATATATATATATATATATATATATATATACGGGACGGGACGGGATTAACCGGGATGGAAAGTCTCCGTCCCACGTCCCGTCCCGCAAATTTTTCACGGGAATACGCATTTTTTTTTTCAAGTTCTGCCGGGATGGGATTGGGACGGGACCGGGACGGGATGGGACGGGATTAACCGGGATTTGTGCCCACCCCTAACGTAAACACCGACTTATCCTTAAGCCGCTAGATCCTTGATGTTTCAAGGAAACTTACCCATTACCCTTTGGGAAGAATGTGTACTTACAACTTGCTACCTTATTAATCGCACTCCTATACACATTCTGCATCACAAAATTCTTTACGAGCTACTTCATGGCTCTCCACCTAGACTTGACCATCTTCGGGTGTTGGGGTGTCTTACTTATTGTTCCCTTATACCTTAGTCTTCGGATAAATTTCGACCTCGAGGTCGAAGATGTTTCTTGTAGGATATCCATCTTTACAAAAGGCGTGGAAAATGTTAGATCTTGATACTCAAGAAATTTTTACAATGCGAGATGCGCATTTTATGCGAACATTTTCCCGTCTCTGAATCGACAAAATCCTCTGCACCTACAGAGTCCACAATTGACCCCACTGATTTTTCTCTAACCCCCAAAAGTTGTAACACTCCAAATCTGCAAGACTCAGGGCGTTACGGGCTAGGATCTCACAACGGATCCTGACCCTAGCATGACAACAAGTTCAGTGGATCTTACAACAAGGCACAAATAAATATAAAACTTTCATAAAACATAAAGATGAGGTATCACAAAAATATACAAAACCCCACAACCAAGTATAAAACATCCACTACGTATACAACATAACCCAAAAGCCCAACATCCTAGATGTACGGAAGTCCTCGGCTGATCACTCATTCAGCTCACTCTGCAGTCTTCCTAACGTGCAAAGGATCTACAACACGATATGCTACTTTTAACTAACAATTCATATATAAGATAATGCATAAGCACATACACACCTAAGAATAACAATAAACACCAAGCATGATATCACACATTTACCCGTTTAATTATCTTTAATTAAAAAAACTGTTAGCTAACAATTCATATATAAGATAATCCGGCACACGCCCCCGTAGGCCATATGAGTTGGGGTATCCGGCCCATATACAAGGTATGACATGACCTCGGAGAACCTCTCAAACTCCCTCAAGATGAAAGAGAAAGGTTATCACTGCCGGCTATAAGGGGGCCACTCACACGTCGGTAATAATCAATACCACATGCTAATAAGCACATAACAATCACCACTCATACATACATCCAATATAAGAATGCAATTAAGTAATTCCCAAGGACTTACCTCAATCTCAAGATAATCTCAACCACGATCAAACCTCCACTTCCCGTAGGAATACACTGCCTAATAACAAGGCATAAAGAGGTATCAAACCTCCTAACACTCAAAGGGATCACACCTAGACCCAAGGGATCCATAAGGATCATAAATATCGTATAAACCTCGAATAACATGCTAAACCTTAAAGCCACATCTGGGCATACCTCCACCTCATAATATCATCATCAAACTCTCATACATAAACTCTATCATCCTTCTAAACTAAAGCCTAAAGACAAGGAAGGAAGAGAACTTACCAACACTTGGTAAGTTCTGAGGAGAGGTGCACCCGCGGAAAAGGATAGGCGCGGAGGCGGTGACATGGTCCAACGAGACCGGAACAACGATGGCTCAAGGCCACTGGGACGATGACACAGGCCGTGGGGGAGGCACTGGCAAGTCGCGGGGCGGAAAACACCATAGAAGGTGATCATCTATCCACGTTCGATCGCTCTTTCGATCTCCAACACTCACATAGGATCAACTTAGACACTAATGCCTTCAACATTATGCATACGTACACCCATAAGCATCCATACATCAAATCCTTGTTGAATCAACAAGGAATGAGAAGAAAGAAGGAAGAAGGGAAGAAGAAAAAGAAAGGGAAGAAAGCTTACCCTCTTCTGGAGCTCAACCAGAAACAAACCAACACAACCTCTCCTCTTAAACCTCAACAACTAACATCAGATTCACAACCATCAAAGCATACCAAAGCTTCACAGTTGGAGAGGTTCAAAGAAAAACTCAAGATAAGAGAAGAGAAGAAGAAGAAGAAGAAGAAGAAGAAGAAGAAGAAGAAGAACGTGATAAGAAGAAGGTAAGGAAGAGAGCTGGAGAGAAGCAAAACCTCATCAGAAGAGGAAGAAGAAACCTTATAGGGTAAGGATGGAAAGCACGAGTCAAGAGTCAAGAAAGGCGGTTGTGAACGCCTTTGCCACAGTCGCGGCTTAACAGCACCGCGTCTACGGTAGACCACACCCGCGGCAAGGACCGGCGCGGTCGCGGATAGCCTAAGAATAAAGAGGTTATCACATCAGATGCCCCTAAAAACAAGTTTCGTCCCGAAACTTGAACAAAACCCAAATCCTCTCTGAACCATACGACAAGGTATACAACTCTCACTATCGAGGCATAACATCTCCAAGACCTACCTCATCCCAAAGGGACGGAGGCAGAACATCTCCGACAATCCATAAACACAACAAAGGCGTGAAGGATGAACATATATAACAACTATAATCTCAACTAGAGCATGGAGGAAGGACATATCCGGCAACTATACTACAACAATAGCATGGAGGAAGAACATCTCCAACACTAGAATCATCACAAAAGCATAAAGGAAGAACATTTCCAGCCAACTCATAACTCGATGGTATGGAGATAGAACATCTCCAACCATAAGATTATCGCTCAAGGGAATAAAGGTAGAACCTCTCCAACCATATAAATCTCGCTCGTATCATAATAACATGGAGGAAGAATCATCTCCAGCTATCTCACAACTCGTGCTAGCATATCCAATCTACTAGGATCACACATCATAATCTAGCATGAAAACAATATCATATAATCACATCATATAACTCACCAATTGTACTAGGACTCGCTCGGCAAGTCTATAGACGCAGCTATCTCTACATATAACCCAAGATAGTTCCTCTGGATACTATCCTCAGTCTCTCATGTGGCCTCCTCAAGTCCTCGTCTAGACCACTGTACCCTCATCATCAGTCGAGCGCAAGCGTCTCATACCCCACTCTAGGACTGCCACAGGATGCTCAACAAACGTGTGGTCTAGCTCAACCACTAAATCCTCATAACTGTGATGTGTCTCGGATCTGGTATATACTCCCTCAGATGAGACACGTGAAATACGGGGTGAACACCCTCTAATCTAAGTGGCAACACAAGACGGTATGCCACCTCAACGACTCGCTCTAGAATCTCAAAAGGGCCGACATATTGGGGACACAACTTCCCCTTTATGTCAAAACATTTGACGCCTCACGTTGGTGATACTCTCAGCCAGACATGAGCTCCAACTTTGGACTCTAGAGGCCAACGCCTCTTGTCTACATATGACTTCTGGTGACTCTCTGCAACCAACATCCTTTCTCTAATCAAGGCCACTCGGGCATTATTATCCTGGATCTGATCAGGAGCTATATCAGTAACATTTCTCAACTCATCCCAACATAAAGGTGTACGACACCTCCATCCATACAATGCCTTATAAGGGGTCATCTTGATCGATGTCTGCCAACTATTGTTGTACGAAAACTCAACCAACGAGAGGTGATTTGACCACAATTGTCCCCAGTCTAACATGCATGCTCTCAATATATCCTCCAGGGTCAAAATGGTCCTCTTTGACTGACCATCTGATTGAGGATGAAAAGCTGTCGTGAAATGAAGGCTCGTACCCAAGGCGGTATGCAACTGCTGCCAAAATCGTGAAGTAAAACATCCATCTTGATCAAACACAATGGTCTTCGGTACTCGATGGAATCTCACTATTTGTCTAGTGAACTCCTCAGCTAACCGACTCACCGGCCACGTATCGCGTATAGGGATGATTCGTGCCGTCTTCGTCAATCTATCAACTATAACCCAAATGGTATCAAAACTCTTGCTCGTGTTTTTGTGGAACGTGTTCATATTCGGCTCATTTAGATAGTGTTACTTTTTTCGAACGAACCGAGCCTAAATTTTATAATAGCTTTAAAATATATTCATATTCTACTCGTTTATAAGAAACAGAAGTCGATCCCGAGTAGCTATCTCATGTAACAACTCTACCCAGGATTAAGACATGACCTAGAGTCCTACCTAGAAAGGGGTAACATTTTAACTAAAATCTTACCCAAATCCAAAAATACCCATGTGTACTCGTAAGTTAAAGAACATAAATATAGTACCTTTATTTTAATGTAGTAAATTTGGTATATGATTAAGGTTGAACTGTAGAAGAAACTGGAAATGATTGTTTGATTTTTCCTCCATTGCTGCTGAAGGGTCAAATTCAAATATTTTAAGATTTTCCTCTTTACCTTAATTGCAACAATACCAAATAAACATTTACTACAAGATTAAACAAGTTGTGAAATCACAGTAAACTTCCAATTCCAACCACAATGAGTCCAAAACCCGCAAACAGCCGGGTGAGCTAGAACCGCCTTCTGTGGAGCCCATCCGATAATGTGGGCTCTACTAGACACTTCTTCAATGAACTCCTCTGGTAAATCACCGAACCCATCTAAGCCATGAACCAACCCAGCTCAGACAACCCATAAGAACGGTCTTTTGCTATTGGCAAGACCCCAAGCCATTTTAAGAAGCCCAGATTTGTCAATGGAAGCAACAATCTAAAAGCTAACATAGAGCACAGAGTCCGGTGATTGAGTGTCCAACCATGAAAGAGAGCTTTGATCTTCAGTACTGATATAAGTTGACGGTGGGAGCCATTTGGGGAATGGGCCTATGGGAAAACCGGTATTTGCAAGTCTTGTTCAAGAATGGAGAGTGTTCGCTCCTCGATCTCCTTAAATGAGTTCAAGATGAAGCCTCTAGGTTCCTTGGTCTCTCTTTTCATGATCGCTGCAAACTCCTGAAATGAAGATTGATCAATGGTGGAAAGTGTTGCCACGTCATTGTACCTAAGAGGAGGATCATGTGGTATCAATCATTTGCTCAAAAACACAAACTAATAAGCCTTATGAAATCTGGCATGAAAGATTAATACAAAACCTAATGTATAAGGTCGATGAATACTAAGAGCTGAAATCGTGTTATGTTACCATTATTGAGATGGAGAAGAGGACATGCACCCATCAAGTAGGAAATCATGTTACTTTCCCTTGAATCAATGATGGGAACTTTGAGGTCATCAGCGATAAACCCGAGTGAAAGGAAGCCCGTTACTTACAATAAGGCACGCGACAGGTTCGTGATCAAAAGCATCGAGTAGGATCTGAGACATGCAGGCCCTTAATGACTCAACACACTTGCTATTGAGCAGCTTGGAAACAGATACTATCTCAACAATGGTAGCTTCAGACTGTGACAAGCCATCGTCTATGAGGTAGATGGTGAAGTTTGGGCATTTCACGAGATTAGGCGAGTGAAAGCGTGTATGAATTACAGTGATAGAGAAGCCTCTTGAGTGAAGGATGTCTCCAAGCTCGTGTTGGGATTTTAGATATGTAAAAGCGGAATTTCAGGAAATAATTTCCTAAACATGCATCTAAACAAGGATCGCACGCATAATAGATTAGATAGGGGAGAAAAAGAATACCTTTTGAAGCGTGTTTAAAAACTCTTTCAAAGATATGTAGAGTCTCAAGTGTTACTCCTCTAGTTGGTCCATCGGAGACTGAACAAGAATCGCCTTAACCTTCAATTGCTAGAACAAAGGATGAAGCTTTTGAGAGAGTGATTGAGAGGGAAGAAGACGGCTGAATTGCACCCTATACTTTGATCGATCAATGGATATATATCTTCATTGGGTTGGACTTTTTAACTATTAAAAACCTCCTTTATTATAAGATATATACTTTAGTAATTAAAATATACATAACCCCTTTTCTATTATTAATTACCAATGCCATAATATATTTTGTACTCATACAAAATATATCCTTTTGGACCTTTTCCACCATATATTTCTAATGGTAATTCTTTCATTAATTGATTCAGTTCACATACTCGTTATGATGTGACCTCGTAGGACCCGATAACACTAGCAATACATTTTATCATATAAATGTACCGAGCATGGTTAGCTTCTAGAAAAACGTCATGACCCCTAATATTATTGGATTATATATATCCTTATATTTAATATCCTATCTCATCGTCAGTAATTGCACCTTGGATAAAGGACACAATTCCTTCAGTCTCCCACTTTTACTTTCATACAAGTGTGCAATGTTAAAATTCTCTTATCGCTTAATGTCCTTATTTGACTATGTGATGGAAACCATCTTTGCAATCAGATATGTTTCTTGAACTCCTGAGATCAAGCTGTCAATACTTATCAAATTTGAGCATGGTCATGCGTTTACACAGTTCTCACTCTTCAATGGGCCGGGGACACCAATCCTTTCTAGTACATCAAGGTATGTCAAATATAGGAGGATTAATCCAATCTTGCAACACTATAACTCCCACTCAAATTTTGACCACGCTGATCATTGCCTTTATAACTGCATGTTACGGTTAGCGTTTAAGAGCGTCTAAGATATGCCATATTTCAAATGAGATTT
Organism: Fagopyrum homotropicum; assembly: GCA_033239125.1. Lineage (NCBI taxonomy): Eukaryota > Viridiplantae > Streptophyta > Magnoliopsida > Caryophyllales > Polygonaceae > Fagopyrum > Fagopyrum homotropicum. The sequence continues at coordinate 14,004,439 of BSWB01000002.1, forward strand.
ATATCAAGCTCATGTTAAGGAACTCACTAATAATGATAATAGCTATAACTCCTCAATAAGTCATGAGAGTTATAGGATCGGTCTGTCCGATGAGTATCGTCATACTCACCTATGTAAGTGTTTGAACATCTCCATCTCCTATGAACTATGAAAACCACGATCATCGTACACTCACAAGATGGTCTACTTTAGAACCATTTGTATCTAGGTTAACGATTCAAACCATGAATTCTTTCAATTTAATAATTTCAGTTCACTTAATGTGGTTTCATTCACTGGAACTTTTCCAGTAAGCACATTTGATAATTAATAAATTGTTTGGATACTTTATTTAATATACAAGAAATAACCAATAAGAATATGAAAATTCATATATAAATCAATCATAAACTCCATGACAAAAACAAATGTTTTCTCAATCTAAAGACAGAAGTTAAAAAAAAGTCTCTAACGTGTTTGAGCCCTTTGGCCCGAGTATTACTATCATGCTTAGGCCTATTCGTGGGTTTAGTCAATGGGACTACAATGTTATCATCTGTGTGCATCTTGCACACCCTAACATCACCCCGATCAACATAGTGCCTGATCATGTGATACTTTCGCAAAACATGTCCGGATTTGGAGCTTGAGTTAGGTTCCTTCGTTTGAGCAATCGCGCCATTGTTGTCACAATAGACGTCAACTGCCCTCGTCACGCTAGGGACAACGCCGAGCTCATATATAAACTGCCTAATCCAGATCGCTTCCTTAGCCGCTTCTCCCGCAACAATGTATTTTGCCTTTGTGGTTGAGTCCACAACCGTGTCATGTTTTTGGCTTTTCCAACTTACCGCTCCTCCATTCAAAATGAAGACGTTTTAAGACTGCGACTCAAATTCCTCTTTGTCAGTCTGGAAACTACTTGATGACTAACTCATCATCACCTCCATATACCAGTAGATCATCCTTAGTCCTTCGCAAGTACTTTAGGATGTTCTTCGCAACTTGTCAGTGAATGTCACCGGGGTTCGACAGGTACCTGCTACACATACTTAAAAGCATATGCAACATTTGGTCGAGTACATGTCATTGCATACATGATGGATCCTATAGCAAAGACATAGGGAACCTTGCTCATCCTCTTAATCTCACCTGTGTCTTAGGACACTGGGTCTTGCTGAGATGGATCCCATGTTGTATAGACAAATATCCTTTCTTGGAATCTGCCATCTTGAATCTTTGTAGGACCTAATCTATATAAGTTCCTTGAATGAGACCAATAAGCCTTCTAGATCTATCTCTATAGATCTTGATGCCTAGTATGTACTCGGCCTCCCCTAGATCTTTCATTGAGAAATGCTTCTTAAGCCATCCCTTTACTATTTCAAACATCGGAATACCATTCCCAATTAGTAGTATGGCATCCACATACAGGGCTAGGAAAGTCATCTTGCTCCCACTCAACGTTTTATAAACGCATGGTTCTTCTTCACATCTGATGTAACCAAACTATTTGATCACTTCATCAAATCGAAGATTCCATCTCCTGGATGCTTGCTTCAGTCCATAAATGGACTACTTAAGCTTGCAAACCTTCCTAGGATATTCCGGATCCTCAAAACCGTCAAGTTGCATCATATATACATCCTCTTCTAAATAGCCATAAAGAAATGTGGTCTTGACATCCATTTGCCATATCTCATAATCATAAAAGTCAGCAATCGCTAGGATTATCCTAATGGACCGGATCATGACGACCGGGGCAAATGTCTCCTCATAGTCAATACCATGAATCTGTTTAAATCCCTTAGCAATCAACCTTGCTTTATAAACAAAGACATTTCCATCCTTGTCTTTCTTTACTTTAAAAACCCATTTGCAACCAATAGGTTTTACCCCATCAGGAAAATCAATCAAGTCCCATACTTGATTTTCAAACATGGATTCCATTTCGGATCTCATGGCTTTGAGCCATTTTTCGGAGTTCTGATCCATCACAACTTGCTTGTAGGATGCGGGCTTGTTATGCTCCATGAGGAGCACTTGGATTTTGGCATGCAACACATAGTCATCCAAATGTCTAGGTTGTTGTCTTACCCTATTTGATCTCCAATTTGGGTAAACAATAGGAGAGATTTTAGTTGTATGATTTCCTACATCATTATGCACTTCCTTATTTGTAGAGTTCTCCACATCAATATGTGGTTCCTCTTCAGCCTGATCAGTTTTAGGAATTGCTTCTTGAATTGGATTAACTTGTCTCAAAAGAGTTTCATTAAAATAGTCAAGTTCCTCAGTGATATCTTGCATGTCCTCGTGTTGTTGCATTTCTTGCTCACAATTAATCTCATTAATTTGAACTTTTCTCCCACTTGGCTTATTGGAAAAGAATTCCTTTTCCAAAAAGACACTATCCCGAGCAACAAACACTTTGTTCTCTATGGGATGGTAGAAATAACACCGCTTGGTTTCCTTGGGATATCCTACAAAGTAACATTTGTCTGATTTTGGTGCTAGTTTATCAAATTGTAAATGCTTTACATAAGCTTCGCACCCCTAGAGCCTCACAAATGACAAGTGAGGAACCTTTCTTGTCCATATCTCATATGGTGTCTTGTCAACTGAATGTGACGAAGTCCGCAAAACTCATCATTGAATAGACACTGTCTAACAGAGTTTTGTTCCTCCTTTCAAACACACCATTTAGTTGTGGAGTGCCTGGGGGAGTGAGTTGTGTCACAATTCCACAACTCCTCAAATGATGATCGAATTCATGGCTCAGATGTTTGCCCTCTCGATCTGATTGAAGTACTTTTATCTTCTTGTATGTTTGTCTGTATAATTCATTTTGGAATTCCTTGAACTTTTCAAAGGATTTCGATTTTTGTTTCATTAAGTAGATATACCCGTATCTACTAAAATCATCAGTAAATGTAATGAAGTAGCAACCTTTTCATCTTTTCCATTAGACACAACTCGCATCTTTCAAATGGTTTCAAATAAAATGGTTTAAGTAATCCAACTGTTTGGAGTTCCTTAATGTGCTTTATGCCTACGTGACCCAATCGACAATGCCATAATTTTGCTTCGTTTGTTTCATTCGACTTTTGCCTTTTTTTATTAATGTTATATATCTCAGTTTTGAGGTCCAACATGTATAGTCCATTACTACTCATATTCGCACGACCATAATAAATATCATTCCTATAAATCTCCATCACCATATGATCAGTAATGGTAAATGTATAACCTTCACGGTTCAAAACTGAAATTGAAATTATGTTCTTAGTAATGCATGGAACAAAATAACAGTTATTAAGTTCTATCTCTAAGCCATAAGGTAAAAACAAGCAATAATCTCCAATGGAAACAACAACAACTCTTGCTCCATTACCGACCCGTAGATCTGTCTCTCCCTTCCGCAACGTCCTTCTATTTCTTAGTGCTTGCACATTCGAAGTAATGTGAGAAACACATTTGGTATCTAATACCCATGAAATAGAATTAGTTGACAAAATTTCAATAACATGAATACCCGAAGTTGAGACATTCCTCATGCTTCTCATCCTCCATGTACATCGCATGGTCCTCATGAGATGAGTCTGATGTGAGTTCAGGGATTGGATGTTACAAGACATCCTCTTGGTTCTCCGGCCTGAGAACAATTCTCTTATTTCTCTCTCAATCAAGGAAGTTGTGTTTGTTCAATTTCTTTTTGTCGAGTATGGAGCGTAAAGAAGATTTGAGGTTTTTGTTTGACATGGTGGACTACAAAAACACAGAATAATAAAATGCAGATAAGTTATGATCTATTTTGCAAAAGCTATCATATATGAACCTTAGTGTACTTTGACATTGCCCTAAATCTCATATAATCAAGGTAAGTAAACTCCTTTACTAATCATAACTCCTTATAATTCTTGGTTGATGGGAACACATCTCATGTGAACTCATCATTATGCCTCAAAATCCAAAACTTTATCTTTTGATCTTTTGTTGAGTTAATCATATCAAAGCAATATGCTCCTTAGTATGAGTATACCCGCAATGTATTTAGGTCAAAGTAAGGACACCCCACTTTGGCGGAACCTATCCTACAAATTCCTAGATAGGGATCATTTATAATATTGAAAGGTAATTCTCAATATTCTTTTAAGGGACGTTTTCAGCATGCGAGATTGTTATTTTAAAGCGAACACATAGCAAAAATAACAAGCAAACATACAAGTAGGAATTTTAGGCATTCAATAACGCATTAAATAAATGGTTCCTAGTATGACCCCTAAAAAAAGAATCTTCATTCTTGGACCTTCGTGGATCTCCATCTTTCGGGCTCCTTAGGACTCTTGTATAATGAATTTAAAATAACTCTTGTAGAAATTGAAAATTACAAAAAAAGACATAACAATGCGCAGATCGTATACAATAAAATCATAACGATACGCAGATCGTATTTAACTATCCTAGGATGAGGGTCATACTCGTAACCGCCTGCATGAGCATATCACGATACACATACATACAAGCATATCATATATGATATTTAAATAAAATATACACATACGCAAAAAAACAAACACTTTATCACATAAAGAGAACAATATAAGTGGAAACACTTTTCCGGTATTGTTTTATTCAATTATATTGCGGCTGACATTAATATCATATATTAATCATTAAAATGCTAAAGGTGTAAACTTTCTAAAAATGGAACATTTTCAAAAAAAATAACTTTCTAATATTAGAACATTTCTAACATTAGATCATTGCTAAAATTAGATATATGCATCCTGATAACAAGATTTATGACTTAGGATTAGGTAATCATTTAGATAGATTCATCACTCATTCATGCATGGTTTAGCACAAATTCGCGACGTTTGCACTCAATTCACGTATTTTGTCGAGATAGACGTCTACACGGACTTGTGCGTTGCTTTGTAGGTATTTCGGGGGTCTTTTGGACATTAACCGATACATTTGAGGACCAAGCCTCATGATGGTACACATCCAAGGCTAAGGAGGAGCATAATTGGAGCAACAAAGGACACAAAGACCACTATTGGTGCGAGCAATGGATCAACTCATGGCTAAACGAGCATAACACCTTTCTGCTGAAGAAAATCGGACCAGCAAGCAGATAAATCGTCCGATTTTTGTCCACTGGGTCGATTTTTGAGGCTTTGACAGCTTAAGCCACGTGTCCCACGATCTCTTGTCCGTCCTTGCTCTTGGTGGAGAATATAAGTGGTCCCTCAGGTGGTTGCTGAGCATCTCTCCTCTCCCACACTCTCATTCACAGCTCATCAATTTGGTAGGAAGATTGGAGGAGAAGAAAAGCTCTCAAAGATTGAAGGAAGAAGAAGAACACCATTCTAAGAGTTTAGAGTGATTTTGAGTGATTTTGTAGTCTTGGATTGGAGAACTAATTGCAAGGATTGTTAAGAACGTTTTGAATCTTCATTCTAGAGTTGTAAGTCTTGCTACAACTAGTCTTTGGCTGAGATTTATTGATTTTGCTTACTCATCTTTCATTACTCATCTATGAACACCATGTTTGCTTGTTTGATGATTTCGGATCTTGATATGCATATTATTGGCTAGTTTCTTGTGATTTTAGAGTGATGGATTGATGGTTATGGCTAGGGTGATGATAGGATGGGCTTAAATGTCAGTTTAGGATGATTTATATGCACGAAACTCACAACAGAAGGAAAAATCGACCTGTTCATCAGATAAATCGGCCGATTTATCTGTAGAACAGACCAATTTATTCTTCTGTTGCTCTCTAAATGATAAATCTGCATGCTAGGGTGTTTGGTTGTTTAAATCCTAGTGTTTATTAAGCCTAATTTAGCTTAGGATCACCTAATGCTACTAATCTAAGTGAGGGAAGAGATCTACCCGATGATTTTCGACCTTAGATACCTAAGATGATGAATGCTAGGTAGTAGTGAGCCTCATAAGCCGCTATTGGATCGAGTGTGCTAGGATTATTGCTTGAGATTGCCCTATTCGGAGACTTACCCGGTAAGGAGAGGGTTACCCTTAAGTAGCATCTAGTTTGTGCGGAATTCCTTACTCTAACCCCTTGAGACCTACCCGGTAATAGGAGTTTGATGCGGGATTAGTGAAGTGAGAGACTTACCCGGTAATCGCTTCCATTAGAGAACATTCTTTCCCAAACACCGCAGCTTGTCCTTAGGATCCTTAGAACCTTGAGTCCAATGCCATAACCGGAAATCTTGACCTCTAGAATCTACTTTTCTCTCTTGATCTTATACTTGTGTTCTGTGTTACTTACTAGTTTGCTAGCCTAATTTGTTAGTTGTTTTATTTCCTTGCTTGACTTGTGATCTTTGCTTGATCACCATAAAAACCAACAAAAACATTGAGTTTTCCATTTTCTTTGTTCCTCATCTTTTCTTAGTCTAGATTCACACTATCTTTGATCATAGCTTGACTCTATTTCACCTTAGTCTTTGCGTTCGACCTCGGAATACTTACCTTTCTACATAACGATCCGTACACTGCGGGTTCGCTAGGAGTTAGGATAAATATAACGAGTATAAATTTAAGACTTATTGCGTGCACATCACACCTATTCCTAGACGTAACAAGTTTTTGGCGCCGTTGCCGGGGACTAGGTCTAGATTGAGTCTATTTGTGATTGTTTATAGTGTAGATCTTTCTTGTTGCTTTTGATCTCTCTTTGGTGTGTGTCTTTGCTTTTCAGGACATCTCTTACTCTTTAGGTGTATGCGAAGATCTCGTGGTAAGGATTTAGCTCCATTCGATCCCGAACCGGAGAAAACCCTTAGATCTAGATCCAAGAGCATTCGAAAAGAGAAAGAGATGGCCGGTAGGAACCTCCAAGCTGAGTTGGATGAAGCCTTAGAGCAAATTAGGCTAAGAGATGAGCTCTTGGAGGAAGAAAGGAGACTTGCCAATGAGAGGCAAGAGGCAACTAGGAGGGAGATTGAGGAGATTAGGCAAGCACTTGTGCAAAGGGAGCTTAACCGTCAACAACCTCCTCCACCTCCACCACAACCGCAGCCGGCGGTGAACGTTAGGGTTGTGCCCATTGCTATGGATGAGCCACAAACGTTGGGGCAACGTATGGATCCGGCACAAAGAGCACACCGCCCGGGTGTGAACTTAGGAGATCCCGCAGCCCATGATTACGAGCTCCGCCCTCAAGTTCTACAAATGATCCGGCATAACCAATTTGGAGGGATGGAAGGAGAGTCTCCTCACCAACATTTGATGAACTACGAGATCTTGATGGAGACTCTTAGACCGCCGAGATTGGAAAGCAACAACCATAAGCTAAGGGCTTTCTCCTTCTCTCTTAAGGACAAGGCCTTAGCTTGGTATCAATCTATTCCGCAAGGGCGAGTTGGTACTTGGGAGGAGATGACAACCGAGTTTTTGACTAAGTTCTTCCCACCTTCCAAGACTACCGAATTAAGAGGGAAGATCAATGCCTTCGTGATGAAGGATAGAGAGAGTTTGTTCAAGTCTTGGGAGAGATTCAAAGACCTTCTCCTAGATTGTCCACACCATGGCATACCGAAAATTGAGCTATTGGAGATCTACTTCAAAGGACTTGATGAAGATAGCCAATTCAAGCTTCAATCCCTTTCCGGTGGGACTTTCATGGAGAAGCATGTAGATGATGCTTGGGAGTTTGTGGAGAAGCAAGCTCTAGTGATTGAGAAGTACTCCCATAGGAAGAGTGAAGGGAGAAAGGCGGGAGCATATGAGGTGAGTGAGGTCACCATGAGCAACTTCAAGCTCGACGCCATCAACAATGAGTTGAAATCCTTGAGGGAGTTGTGTGCTACAACCTTGAAGAATCAAGCAACTCATCAAGTGCCTCCACAAGCCAACCTATCTTCCAAAGAGGAGGATGTGAACTATATGGGAAGGGGCAACTACAACAACTACCAAGGCCCAAGGAACTTCAACAACAACCGGCAATTCAACAATTACCGGCCCAACCATAACCATCCCGGGTTTTCTTACTCTAACCCGGATGGAGCCTTGAACCCTCCCGCTTCTACAAGCACAACTCCACCACCAAGAGCTTCACAAGAACCTCCACCCGGATTCACTCAACCTCCAAGGGATAGAACCGAAATGATGTTTGAGCAATTGCTAGGAAGGTTGAGTGGTCTTGAGAGCACCGTGACTTCTATTTCCAAGGCTCAAAAGGTTTTGGAAGCACAAGTGTTCCAAAAGGCGGGTGAAACCCATAGAGATCCGGGAAAGCTTCCCGGAAGGACCGAAGAAAACCCAAAGGGCCAAGTGTTGGCCATTACAACAAGAAGTGGGTTAAGCATGAAGGATCCTTTGCCTAAGGAGAATGCTAAAGGGAAGCAAGTGGTGAATGAAGAAGAGACTTCGCAAGGAGATGGAGGCAAGAGCAAGGATGTAGAGCCAAGATGTGTCGCACCGCCTCCATACAAGCCACCACTACCGTTCCCTCAATCACGAGCAAGAGCTCGCTTGGACAATCACTTTGGTAAATTCCTTGAACTTATGTCTAAATTGCATATTAACATTCCGTTCATGGATGCTATCTTAGGTATGCCGGCATATGGCAAGTTCTTAAAGGAAATACTCTCCAACAAGAGGAAGTTGGAGGAGTATGGGGAGATAAGAATGACGAAGAGATCCTCGGAGTTGATTCAAACGATGAAGGAGGAGATGCCTCCCAAGCTAAGGGATCCGGGATCCTTTTGTGTGCCAATCGGAGTAGGAGAAGTGAAGTATGATGCCCTATGTGATCTTGGGGCAAGTGTAAGCATCATCCCGCTTGCACTTTGCAACAAGGTTGGGCTAGGAGAGCCAAAGCCGGTCAAGATGACTCTTTACATGGCGGACCGCTCAATCACTCATCCGGTTGGGATCTTGGAAGACATCCCGGTGCAATTAGGGAAGTTCTATGTGCCCATAGACTTCGTTGTTTTAGACATCCCGGCGGACTATCCGGTTCCTATCATCTTGGGGAGACCTTTCCTAGCTACTTCCGGATGTCTAGTGGATTGCAAGAATGGGACTCTCTCCTTCAATATTGGAGAAGAGAACATCAAGTTCAATCTGTCCACAATGATGAAAGGGCCAACCCTTGATGAGGATATATTCAACATAGTTGAAGAAGAGGAGTCTAGAGAGGTTGTGAGCTCAATCTTGCTCAAGGATCCACTTGAGAGAGTTCTTAGCTCAAGCTTGATGGAAGAAGGAATTGAGGAGAGTAGCAATGAAGTAATCAATGCCTTGAATGCATTGGACGAGCTACCAAGTGTTGGGTTTGAAGTGCTAGAAGAAGAGGAAAACTGCCAGAAAAATCGGACTGAAGGGCAAAAATCGGCCGATTTTTGTACTTATGCTGAAATTTCAGCCAGTTTTGCCAAAACAGAAACTCAGATCGATCCCCCTTCAGAAAAATCGACCGATCTTTCTTCCTGGGTCGATTTTCCTGAGTCTTTTCAGCATCAACCACTTGAGTGTGAGCAATCATCAAGGGACTTCAAGGAGGTTTCCATGGCTTTGCAATCATCTCAACCTACATTGTATGGATCGTCTCCAACCGAAAAAGGTCCTCCTCAACTTGATCTTAAACCTCTTCCTTCTCATTTAAAGTATGCTTTCCTTGGTTCAAATTCTACTTATCCGGTGATTGTGAATGCATCTTTGAATGATGATGAACTTAATAGATTGTTGAATGAATTGAAACTGCATATAAAGGCAATAGGATACACCATTGATGATCTTGTTGGCATCAAGCCATCTTTGTGCATGCATAGGATAATGATGGAAGATAATCATAAACCCTCTATTGAACATCAAAGAAGGTTAAATCCTATAATGAAAGAGGTAGTTAAGAAGGAAATCATTAAGTTGCTAGATGCGGGAATTATCTACCCTATCTCGGATAGTAAGTGGGTTAGTCCCGTTCATGTAGTACCTAAGAAGGGTGGGATGACCGTAGTAACCAATGAGAACAATGAACTAATCCCCACTAGAACGGTTACGGGATGGAGGATGTGCATTGATTATAGGAAGCTTAACATGGCCTCTAGGAAAGATCACTTCCCTCTTCCTTTCATTGACCAAATGCTAGAGAGGTTAGCTCAACACTCTCATTTTTGCTACTTAGATGGCTATAGTGGATTCTTCCAAATCCCTATCCACCCCGATGACCAAGAGAAAACAACCTTTACATGTCCATGGGGTACTTTTGCATATAGGAGAATGCCATTTGGGTTGTGTAATGCACCCGCCACCTTCCAAAGGTGTATGATGGCTATCTTTTCGGAATACATTGAAAATATAATGGAAGTGTTCATGGATGATTTCTCTGTTTATGGTTCTTCCTTTGATAATTGCTTGGCTAACTTGTCATTAGTATTGCAAAGATGTGAGGAGACAAATCTTGTCTTGAATTGGGAAAAATGCCACTTCATGGTAAGTGAAGGTATAGTGTTAGGACACTTGGTGTCTAACCGTGGCATTGAGGTTGATAGGGCAAAAATTGAAACAATAGAGAAGTTGCCACCACCTACCTCGGTGAAAGGGGTAAGGAGCTTTTTGGGGCATGCCGGTTTTTACCGGAGGTTCATTCAAGATTTCTCTAAAATTTCTAAGCCTCTCACTAACCTACTAATGAAGGATGTTGAATTTGTTTTCTCCAAAGATTGCCTTGAAGCTTTTTGTAGGTTGAAGAACGCTTTGATCTCCGCACCTATCATGCAACCTCCGGATTGGAGCTTACCGTTTGAGATCATGTGTGATGCAAGTGATGTAGCCATTGGGGCTGTTTTGGGGCAAAGGAAAGATGGGAAAACTCATGCTATTTATTATGCTAGCAAGACGCTAGATGATGCCCAACTCAACTATGCCACTACCGAGAAGGAGTTGCTAGCGGTGGTGTATGCCTTTGAGAAGTTTCGGTCATACCTTGTTGGAGCGAAGGTCATAGTGTATACGGATCATGCTGCGATCCGTTACCTACTTACCAAGAAGGATGCCAAGCCTAGGTTGATTCGGTAGATCCTTCTTCTTCAAGAGTTTGACTTGGAAATCCGGGACAAGAAGGGATCCGAGAACTCCGTGGCGGATCACCTTAGTAGACTCCCACCATTGGAGCTTGAAAGAGAGGACATCCCGATTGATGACTCGTTCCGGGGATGAGCAATTGCAAATGGTGGAGGAATGCTTGTTCCAAGTGTCTAGAGGAAGCGAGCCTTGATTTGCCGACATTGTGAACTACCTAGTGTGTGAGGAAGTGCCTCCCGGTTTGACATATGCCCAAAGGAAGAAGTTCTTCAAAGATGTGAGGCATTACTATTGGAGCGGGCCGCTTTTGTTCAAAAGAGGGCCGGATGGAATGTTTAGGAGATGCATACCGGAGGATGAGGTGGAGAGTGTGATCCGCCATTGTCACTCCTTGCCATGTGGAGGACATGCTAGCGCACACAAGACATGTGCGAAGGTACTACAATCGGGCTTCTTTTGGCCAAGTTTGTTCAAGGACGTGCAAGGCTTTGTGGTAGCTTGTGATGCTTGCCAAAGGACGGGCAACATCTCAAGGAGGAATGAGATGCCCTTGAACAACATCCAAGAGGTGGAAATATTCGATGTGTGGGGTGTGGACTTCATGGGACCGTTTCCCTCTTCTTGTGGCAACCTCTACATCCTATTGGCGGTTGATTATGTGTCAAGATGGGTGGAGGCAATCGCCTCTCCTACAAATGATGCCAAGGTTGTGGTGCGGTTCTTCAACCGAGTGATCTTCCCTAGGTTTGGAACACCAAGGGTGATCATAAGTGATGGAGGAAAGCACTTCACTAATAGGAACTTTGGAGCACTTTTGGCCAAGTATGGGGTGACTCATAAGGTGGCAACACCTTACCATCCCCAAACTAGTGGCCAAGTGGAGATCTCCAACCGGGAGATCAAGGCCATTCTTGAGAAGACGGTATCAAGGACGAGAAAAGATTGGGCTATGAAGCTCGATGATGCCTTGTGGGCATATAGGACCGCCTTCAAAACACCAATTGGCACCACTCCTTACAAGTTGGTCTATGGAAAGTCTTGCCACCTTCCGGTAGAGATGGAGCATCGAGCATATTGGGCTATAAGGTGGCTAAATTTTGATCTCAAAGAGGCCTGAGAAAAGCGGTTGCTAGACATGAACGCCCTTGAGGAGATCCGGTTGGATGCATATGAGAATGCTCGGATCTACAAGGAGAGAACCAAGCGATGGCATGACAAGAGGATCACCCCGAAAGAGTTGAGTGAAGGAGACCTTGTCCTTCTCTTCAACTCAAGGCTGCGGCTTTTTCCCGGAAAGCTCAAATCAAGATGGACCGGGCCCTATGTTGTGAAGAAGGTCTTTCCTCATGGAGCGGTGGAGATAGGAGGAGATCATTGTGGTAACTTCAAGGTGAATGGGCATCGATTGAAGAAGTACATCCCGGAAGCCCCGGTGGAAGTGATTGCCCCGCTTCACCTCGATTGAAACGCTCCTAAATTTGGTCAAGCTAATGACCTTAAAGAAGCGCTTAATGGGAGGCAACCCATTGGTATATATTTTTCCTTGTGTTTTTCTTGCCCTTGTTTAATCTCACTCTTGGTGTGCTTTGTTTTTCTTTTGTGTTTTTGGGTGCTAGATCTTGTTGATTGTCATGAGTTATGGGATGTTGGAGGTCATGTGAAAGCCTCATGGACCAGTTGAAGGAACAAGTTCCAAGCACATGGACGAAGAGGAAAGCACCCAGAAAAATCGGCCTGTTCATCAATAAATCGGCCGATTTTCCTGGGCTATGGGGCGATTTTTCCTCTGTACAAGGGAAAGTGATGATCTCCAATCAAGCATGGGTGGAGCGGACGTGGAACTTGGACAGCTTGCGGTGCCAAGCGCGGGTTCCGACATCATAACGAACATCAAGAGCTCTCTACCATCCTTTATCGATCATCCACCATTATCATTCAATGTGAACCGAAATACCAAAGCATCACCAATTTTACATTGTGAGGACTCTCTTTCACTTCTTTATTTAGCTTCCACATTGGGGACAATGTGTTTCTAAGTATGGGGTGGGGTTTTCATAATCACTTGCATGATTAGCATCTAGGATAGTTTAATTTTGTCACATGTTTCATTATGTCTTGCATTGAACATACATATTTCGAAAAATCCAAAAAATTCAGAAAATTTTAAAAATTTTAGTGCTTCTAAGGCTTGGATATGACCCTAATGATTGAACCTTGTCTTGTGGATTGGCTATGGATGGCCTTATGTGTTAAATTGATGAATGTATATGTGGACTTGAAGTACTTCTCTTGAAACCATGAATGATTTGTGATCATGAATGTTTGCCTTGATTGAATTGAGTATTGAAAGTCGAAATTGCATGCTAGTTCTTTCACATCAATTAGGAGTGATTAAGGCAATTCATTTTCCTCTACTTCTCATCTTGATCACGTTGTTTGAGCACCTCAATTGATATAAATTGACCTCTTTTGACCCATCCGGGAATAGGAGCATGCTAGTGTGTTGATGTGTGTGAAAAGCAAGTGTGGGGTGAAGATGTTGATGAAAGAATGCCATGAATAGAATGCTGAAATTGTTGTGAAAGTGTAGACAAAAACATAGGTTTGGGGGCGTTGGTTTAAATGACAAGTAACTCGGTACACTTCGCATAATCGGGTGTTGGTGCCTTGCCAAAGTCAAATAAACCGATAGTCCTAACGAGCTTTGGTATGTGTTCCCGGTGTGGATGCATCTCGAAAAATAGAAAAAGCCCAAGAATGGCTAATCACCAAGGTTTCGGCTTTTGTACACCAATGCCATTGCCTCAAAAATAAAAGAAAGAAAAGAAAATGAAGAAAAATATACACTTGAGGGAAGTTGATAAGAAAATTTGAAGTTGTGGTTGTTTAGTTCCTTTCCCGGATTAGCATCACAAAGCCTAGAAAATTCCCACCTAATCACAACGTCTCTTGGCCTTCTATTTTACAAGTCCTTATGACCTACTTGCATGTGTCTAAGACTAAGTAATTTAGATTGGATATGCTCATGATCATCTTGACTTCTTCATCTTTACACTTCATTGCATGCTATCAAGTTAAGTGTAATTGTCTTTCCATGCTTTCATCTATTTGATGCATAATTGCTTATCTATTGCCATGAAACATGACTATGAAGGTGATCAAAAATTAGAAGCACAAACCCAAAAAGATTTTGCCATTTTTCTGCATACATAAATCATGTCATCTCTAGTCTATAGTTGGGGAGTTGCTCGGGGACGAGCAAACCTTAAGTATGGGGTATTTTTGATAACAAGATTTATGACTTAGGATTAGGTAATCATTTAGATAGATTCATCACTCATTCATGCATGGTTTAGCACAAATTCGCGACGTTTGCACTCAATTCACGTATTTTGTCGAGATAGACGTCTACACGGACTTGTGCGTTGCTTTGTAGGTATTTCGGGGGTCTTTTGGACATTAACCGATACATTTGAGGACCAAGCCTCATGATGGTACACATCCAAGGCTAAGGAGGAGCATAATTGGAGCAACAAAGGACACAAAGACCACTATTGGTGCGAGCAATGGATCAACTCATGGCTAAACGAGCATAACACCTTTCTGCTGAAGAAAATCGGACCAGCAAGCAGATAAATCGTCCGATTTTTGTCCACTGGGTCGATTTTTGAGGCTTTGACAGCTTAAGCCACGTGTCCCACGATCTCTTGTCCGTCCTTGCTCTTGGTGGAGAATATAAGTGGTCCCTCAGGTGGTTGCTGAGCATCTCTCCTCTCCCACACTCTCATTCACAGCTCATCAATTTGGTAGGAAGATTGGAGGAGAAGAAAAGCTCTCAAAGATTGAAGGAAGAAGAAGAACACCATTCTAAGAGTTTAGAGTGATTTTGAGTGATTTTGTAGTCTTGGACTGGAGAACTAATTGCAAGGATTGTTAAGAACGTTTTGAATCTTCATTCTAGAGTTGTAAGTCTTGCTACAACTAGTCTTTGGCTGAGATTTATTGATTTTGCTTACTCATCTTTCATTACTCATCTATGAACACCATGTTTGCTTGTTTGATGATTTCGGATCTTGATATGCATATTATTGGCTAGTTTCTTGTGATTTTAGAGTGATGGATTGATGGTTATGGCTAGGGTGATGATAGGATGGGCTTAAATGTCAGTTTAGGATGATTTATATGCACGAAACTCACAACAGAAGGAAAAATCGACCTGTTCATCAGATAAATCGGCCGATTTATCTGTAGAACAGACCGATTTATTCTTCTGTTGCTCTCTAAATGATAAATCTGCATGCTAGGGTGTTTGGTTGTTTAAATCCTAGTGTTTATTAAGCCTAATTTAGCTTAGGATCACCTAATGCTACTAATCTAAGTGAGAGAAGAGATCTACCCGATGATTTCCGACCTTAGATACCTAAGATGATGAATTCTAGGTAGTAGTGAGCCTCATAAGCCGCTATTGGATCGAGTGTGCTAGGATTATTGCTTGAGATTGCCCTATTCCGAGACTTACCCGGTAAGGAGAGGGTTACCCTTAAGTAGCATCTAGTTTGTGCGGAATTCCTTACTCTAACCCCTTGAGACCTACCCGGTAATAGGAGTTTGATGCGGGATTAGTGAAGTGAGAGACTTACCCGGTAATCGCTTCCATTAGAGAACATTCTTTCCCAAACACCGCAGCTTGTCCTTAGGATCCTTAGAACCTTGAGTCCAATGCCATAACCGACCTCTAGAATCTACTTTTCTCTCTTGATCTTATACTTGTGTTCTGTGTTACTTACTAGTTTGCTAGCCTAATTTGTTAGTTGTTTTATTTCCTTACTTGACTTGTGATCTTTGCTTGATCACCATAAAAACCAACAAAAACATTGAGTTTTCCATTTTCTTTGTTCCTCATCTTTTCTTAGTCTAGATTCACACTATCTTTGATCATAGCTTGACTCTATTTCACCTTAGTCTTTGCGTTCGACCTCGGAATACTTACCTTTCTACATAACGATCCGTACACTGCGGGTTCGCTAGGAGTTAGGATAAATATAACGAGTATAAATTTAAGACTTATTGCGTGCACATCACACCTATTCCTAGACGTAACACATCCTCTTAGTAACTTGTTGAAAATTAGAACATTTCTAAATTAAGATCTTATATAAAATAAGCAGTTTTCCATAAAAGTTTGGTATCTTATATTTTAAGATAGAATTTAATTAATTTAAGATATCATATATCCTAATATAATTAAATTATAATTTTCAAATAGGATAAATCATATTTATCCTAATATAAAATAATTTTTTTAAAAAAATCATATTTATTTATATAGAATATCTCATATAATATCTTTTAGGAAACAAATCGTATGTTTTAGGTAACTAAGATATAATTTAATTAAGTCAAGATATCATATATATCCTAATATAATTAAATTAATATTTTCAATAAGATAAATCATATTAATCTAGATAAAATATCTCATATAATATCTTTTAGAAAACAATGTTATATTTTAGGTAACTAAGATATAATTTAATTAAGTCAATATATCCTAATATAATTAAATTATATTTTCAAATAAGATAAATCATATTTATCTAGATAGAATATCTCGTATAATATCTTTTTATTTTTAGGATATAATTTAGCTAAGTTGTTATATTTCGTATATGAACAAAATTAAATTTATTTATTCCCCCAACTTGATAAATCATATTTATCTAGATATAGGGCAATTTTGGTAAGTAGGCCTTTTTGAAAAACTAGAGTAGTAACTAGGGGTACATTTACTAAACACAAAACTAGAAAAAGCATAGTAAACCAAATTATTTTGAATGAATTATAATATTTAATATCATATATATTATCTTTTGGAAACAAATATTATTATTTAGATAACTAACTAATTAAATTAGGTAATTAACAAATTAATAATCTAAAACCCTAAAATTACCCTAACCCTCGCCGTAACCCTACCTAAACCCTAGAAGGGTTCGGCCCTGGCGGCTCAGGCTATAGCTGCAGCGGTTTTTTCGCCAGTGTTCGCCGAAAACTTGTTTTCCGGTGGTATTTTTACCCGATTCAAATTCAATTAAATTCTCGCTTTTCTCCTACTCAAAAATTGCAACTTTGACAACTTTAATGAGAAAAAAAAAATCAGAAATTTTAACACCTTTAATTCATCAATTAAGCATGAACTAATCAATGAATTAAGCCTATAACATATATTATAGGTGAAATTTCAAAAATTCCTACAGATGTATCTTATGTTATATGGCTTAAACAAAACAATCTCTTTCATAATTGAAACAAAACAATCAATGCATATGCATTAAAACATGGCCTTTTTAATTTGATCTAATAAATTTATGCAACCTGACTCTGTACCGCTGTTGGAATTTTAAATGTGTAAAAGCGGAATTTTAGGAAACAATTTTTTAAACATCTAAACAAGGATCACATGCATAATAGATTAGATTAATGAGAAAAGGAATACCTTTTAAAGCGTGTTTAAAACTCTTTCAAGGATATATAGAGTTCCAAATGTTACTCCTCTAGTTGGTCCATCCGAGATTGAACAAAAATCGCTTTAACCTCGATTGCTAAAACAAAGGATTTTGAGAGAGTGATCGAGAGGGAAGAAGACGGCTGAATTGAACCCTATACTTTGATTGATCATTGGATATATATCTTAATTGAGTTGGGCTTTTTAACTATTAAAAACCTCCTTAACTATAAGATATATATTTTAGTAATTAATATATAAATAACCACTTATCTATTTATTAATTACCAATTCCATAATATATTTTGTACTCCCACGTAATATATCATTTTCCACCATATACTCTTTTATGGTAATTATCTCGTTAATTGATTCTGTTCACATATTCGTTATGGTGTGACCTCGTAGGACCCGATAACACTAGCAATACATTTTATCATATAAATGTACCGATCATGGTTAGCTTCTAGCAAAATGCCATGACCCCTAATGTTATCGGATTGTATATAATTATATATCCCTATATTTAATGTCTATCTCATCATCATAATTGCACCTTGGATAAAGGAAACAATTCCTTCAGCTCGAACATGAGGTTTTGATGGCCTGCATATGGGAGAGGAAAGAGCAACACTCTTTTCCCCAACTTGTGTTCCATAATGTGAGGTTTGATGTCAAGCTGAAGTTAACATATATTGAAAGCATGAAGCTGGTGAGAATTTACAGTAAGATATAGAGGAGAGAATAAGGAAGAGAAATTGTTATTATTATGGATTCATACCTTCAAGTTTGGTGTCTAAGCCTCTCACAGTTGCATCTGGATGTTCAGAAAATGAGATGCAGTATAAAAGGTGGAACTATTGGGATAGACTAAGGATGGCGATGGGTACCATCTATCCAAAATCATCTACCCTGCCTAATTTACCATCTGTCAATACTCTCACCTACCCGAGTGTATATGTATCTAGTAGGGTTGGACGGATACAGAACCAATAATTTTATAATAGTTCTCCGAGGGTATTCAGATATCCGATATTTTTATCTGGATCGGATATTCAAACAGAGGGTATCTGGACCGGATCATTTTATAATAGTCGAATCCGAGAATGGACCGATTTTGTATTAATTTGTAATGTAGAAACGCAACCAGCAAGAGAGAAAGAAGAGGCAGCCGTCAGGACTCATGACCAGTGGCGGCCGCAGGATTTCTAAAGGGGGGGCAAAACAATTATGCAATCTATAGAAAGTGCAAAGGACTAAAACTAAACAGAGAAAAACCTGAAATCACATAACTGCTGGAATGAAAGTCTAATCTGCAATCCTCTTTTCAATATCACTAATGACCTTATCTCGTCCCCGAGGAAGAAGTGCAACTGAACTAGTACGCACCCTACAAGTAAAGCCATATAAAGGTTCTTGAGACAATGTGAAGGAACATAGAAGATAGGTAGTTTGGACGAGGGGAAAATTAAGGTACCTACTATCCAAGCTCTTGCCACTCTCATTGTCAACAACCTCAGACTTCTACATATGGGGCTTAGCAAGCTCAATAAGGTACTTACACTCATCCTTTGACTGTCAACATCAGACGAAACAATTCACAAATACTATCACAAAAGTAACAAGAGAATCTCCCCATAGAAACGTGCATTAATAAGCTCATATCACGATCAGTGACTGGTAATGATAACTCGAGCTATGAATCTAAAACATGAATGTAGCAGGTAAGGCTACCAAAGGCAATGACATTAATAATGCTTTTGCTGCCGATTTCCATTAATATAGATCACCAATTTTACAGAAAGATATGATTATACGAACACCTAATAAATGAAAGACTCAGTTCCTAGTCTTTCATTGGATTTTCCTGATTCCTAACTTGTTTTGATGATTGTATTGTACATTTTAATTCCACTTTCCACCTCATTCAGAAACTTATAAAACCAAACACATTTTCAACATAGTTCCTTTCTGACCCCATTTTCAAGTACTTTAATCTTTTAGAAACAAAAATGCCATCATATTTTACAACAACAAGAAGCAAAACATTAAACATTTATTCTTTGACAAGGTGGCTGAATTTCAGCGTGTACCTTGACCGAATTGGAAGCCAAGGCAAAAGAAGAAAAGTTGTAAAATGGATCAAAATTAAACAAAATTGGGTCAAAGAGAACCCCCAACGCAATGAACTCACCAGGAAATTAGTAAACGAAGGCTCTAGGCTCCCAAGACAACAATTCAACCCATTGATTACAAATTGATACTAAAATGAAAAAAAAAATCAGTGAAGAATAAAACCAGATCTAGTACCTATGGATAGAGGTATGAACAATTGAGCTAAGATCATGGCCGGAGTAGGAGTTGTCTGGAGAGGTGGTGTTAGGGAGAGAGACGATTCCAAGTCCGAGGAGTATGAGGACGATGAAGGAGAAGACGAGAAGAAGAGTGAATGCGAGGGTGGAAGGGGACGGATTTCGGGAGCGGGAGGATAGACGCGAAGCGCGAGATTGACTTCAAAGGCCAAACCCTAACCCTTTTCTGAAATTTTTTTGAAATAATTAGAGATAGAGGACCCCAAAAATTTGCATTTTGTGAAATGAGCCTCTATTAAGCTAAATAGATAAAATAGGTCTGTAAAATATAAAGTAGGGCACTGTGTGAAAGAATTGAAATAATGGTGCTGCAGGTTTTTTTCAGATGATTTGATGTTCACTTTTTGAGATTACCCAAAAATAGAAACAAACATGGCTTACCCACAAATGCTGCTTACCCACAAATAGAACAGGAAATGTAAACAAACACATTACCCAGGAATACAATACCCAGAAATACATTACCCAGGAAGTTTGAGATTACCCAGAAATAGAAACAAACACTGCTTACCCACAAATAGAATAGGAAAATGTAAACAAACACTGCTTACCCACAAATAGAACAAGAAGTTTGAGTGTTTTAGATTCACAAAAACAAGAGATGAGAAGTTCCAGATTACCCAGAAATACATTACCCAGGAAGTTTGAGATTACCCATGGATAGAAACAAACACTGCTTACCCACAAATAGAACAGGGAAATAGAAACACAACTCTTACCGTTGCTTACCTAGAAATAAATTACCCAGGAAGTTTGACATTACCCAGAAATACATTACCCACAAATAGAACAGGGAAGTTTGAGAAGTTTGAGATTATCCATGGATGGAAACAAACACTGCTTACCCACAAATAGAACAAGAAGTTTCAGTATTTTAGATTCACAAAAACAAGAGATGAGAAGTTTCAGATTACCCACAAATACATTACCCAGGAAGTTTGAGATTACCCAGAAATATGACCAAACACTACTTACCCAGAAATAGAACAGGGATATGTAAGCAGTCCAGATTCCGGTGAAGAAGAAGCTCAACAAGAGTGGACCTGCGTTTGAAGGGAAGAAGAAGGTACCTGCATATGGATACCCAGAAATACATTTACGTTTGAAGGGAGGGAAGAAGAAGGGACAAGGGAGGGAAGAAGATGGGCTGAATTGATTGGGTAGTTTATTCTATTCAACATGTCACCCATCAAATCAGATGGATACCAATGTCCCTTACTTCTGATTTTTTCTACAATAGGAGCCCAATTTCTAAATGAATAAATTGAAGACCCAAAATCCAAACTCTACATTGTAAAAGGCCTACATTGCAAATTCAGCCAATTTTTTTTCATTCTCCCTATTACTCAAAACGACGTCGTTTCGTAAAAATAAAAATTCTTGTTTTTTTTTTCCTTCTGGAGGGTGGGGCAGCTGCCCCACCCTGCCCTCTCCTAAAGCCGCCACTGCTCATGACCAAAAAACAAGCTCAGGAAGACGAAAAAGCCATCATTGAAGACTAAGAACCAGTTTTCTCGTGAAAGAAAGGAGTCAGTAGAATAAGCTCGGTTGCGATTGAATCTTTTATACTTGCAGATCTGGTCCATATTAGATAATCTAACCCTATTCATTTGCATGTGTATGATGATGTTTGTTTTTGATATAATTTGTATAGTGCATTCCTTAATTTATAGTGGCTGATGGGCATGCTATTTTGATACGCTGCTCCTGAATAACTGTTAAACTTGCACTCAGGGGTATGATGTACTACAAGGAAAGCTTTGGAGCTTCAAGCGTTTCTGGATATGGCCAAGGATGACGGTACATGCTCCTTGATCTTCGGCCTCTTTTCTTATTCATACCAAGAAGAAAAAGGCTTCACAAAAAGGCCTGAAAGAACCCATTTTCCATTGAATTTGATTTGGATTTGTAGCCATGTGCAGTGCTCTCTATGATCTATTTCTTTCTGTGTTAGACATTGGAGTATACAACTCTTTTAATAAAGAACTCCGTTATACACTTATAACTAAATTACTTTAATATATTTAATTATCTAAATAGAACCCGAAATATAATTTTGTAAAAAAAAAAGAATTTGAAACGAAATATGTGATAAATAATAAAATTAAATTAAATTTTTTTTTTAAATAAATACACAAAAGTTTGAAATAAAGTTTAAAAACACAAACAGAAGCAAAAACAAATTATTGGATGAACGAAATTTAAAATGTGAAATTTTATTCTTATAACGACCAACGTAATATAAAAAGAATACCCGTATTTTATGATTAAAAAACATAATAGGACAACACAATACTTAGATAAAAAAGAATACCCGTAGAGTAATATTTTTATTTAAAAAACATACATTTCCAATAAATCATTTATATTTAAAAAAATTCAGAATCTGAAAATTTCTAAATTAAAAAATAATTATAGATGACGATAAAAAATTCTGTAATATAAAATTAAACAAAATCACATACAATAACAGATAAATTAGTATTAATTTAGACAATTATAAACGCTTTTCAAGTTCTCAAAGTATTAGTCTTACTTGACAATCGACGTGGGATAGCAAACAGTACGTCAACGACCCATAAAACATATATTAATCTGTTATGAATAAAAATTATAGCTAAACTTAGCTAAAAGAACAAAAAATGTATCATTTGTTTAATCTTCAATATCCGTTATTAACCTCTATTTATACAAGTTCTCAAACCATCACTTTTAGTACATCAACGACCTATATAATAGATATTAATTTATGAATAAAAGTTATACTTAAAATTAGCAAAAAATCGCTGAAAATACTTAGCGACCCACAAAACAGTGATTTAACGACCAACAAAATAGTAGACCAACGACCCACAAAACAGTAGGCCGCAACGACTCACAAAACAGATATTAATCCGTTATAAATAAAAATTATACTTAACTTAGCCAAAAGGCCAAAAAATGTGTGATTTGTTTAATCTTCAAACCCTCTATTTATACAAGTTATCAAACCTTTATGACTTACTTATAATCGATGTGGGATAGGGAATTCTGTGAAATTTTTTAACGTAAATAGATTGAGCTTATAATACTTTAAAAATAAATTAAAAAAAATAAAAATCTTCCCAATAAATAAATTACTTAAATTTCGACGGCTTAAAAATAAAAGAAATCCGTAAACCAAATTATTTTTAAAATATTTAGGAGATCTTGTTAGTTAATTTTACAAAATTTTGTTTTATTTTTGGATTAATAAAAAAGATTATATGGTTTAATAAGTTAATCAAAAAAAAGGTTTAAGCCTACAAAATTTGTGAGAATGATACGTCAGCATTAGTGTAGTCTAGTTAAATAGTATATATATATATATATATATATATATATATATATATATATATATATATATATATATATATATATATATATATATATATATATATAGAATTTGGCTCACATGTAAACAGCCCTTATAGTGTTCAATGAGAACACACGTTAACCATAGGATTGCTTTGATCTAATGGTCTTAATTAAACCAAATTTTAGGGAATATTTTACTCCACTCTCCAATTAAAGAGGGTGCATTACACTCTCCATAATAATTATAATCAAATATGATAGTTAGAGATTCTCTCCCTAATTGTTATTATCCTAATCTCCACATTTAAATCCAAATCTAGTTTTTAACGTGAATTCATATTGCACTTTTTTCATTTCTCAATTCATCATTCACCATAGTTGATATCAACAACATTTCTAAATCAATTCAATTATCATCTCCATTCTTCTAGTTAATATTGTACAAAAGTATTCGTCTGTGTTCATGAAAATATTCGTCAATATACTATTAAGAATTCATTCATACCAATATTAATCGTTCATGTCCAACAAATTTTAATCGATTATTGATAATTGAAATTAATAGTTAGTGGTACATAAATTATTTATTTATATAGTGAAAAATATACGCTCATAATTTGAAGAGACCAATGTTTCAATCTTCGGACAATTCGTGAACATATACGTATACGAAGATATTCGACCATATTACTGAAAATATTCGTTAGTGTACTATTAAATATTCGTTAGTGTTACTAAATATATTCGTACATATGATATAATATATTCGTTGCAAAATTTAGTTATTCAATTGTTTCCAATAAGTTGTCGCACATACACGGACAAACCACCACAAATCGCCGGATAAAAGACATATAACCACCGAATATTTACAACATTTAGTGTCGAATAAAAACTAAAGTACAATAATTCATGTATATGACAATGAAATAACAAATTTTGTTCATCAGATCAAAGAAGGTTTCAAGCACCACAAAAACATATTGAATCTTAATCTAAGCAAAATCAACGTACTTCTCATTTTGCTAAATACATTAACATACATCAACGAATAAAATCTCAATAAACAATGAATACAAATTCAATAGCACATGCTTCTCTTGTACTGTTGAGGATGAGAGCAACCATGGATTCCGGTTGGTCTGCAATGATGACAAATTTGGAGTCGTACAAGAAAATTGTTGATGGTAACGATGTAATATCGACACGAGACTACAAGGATGAAGGAAAACGTGGCTTTTGAATAGCCTCGAGCGAAATTGATGGTGAGCGAGACGAAATTGGTCTCATAGACGGTTGAGTCGCGATGCACGAGACTGAAGGAATGTTGGAAGGGTACCTGAGGCATTCGAGGGAGAGCCATGGCGAGTTCAAGTCCGGATCTGCGAAGAAAATCGGCCGGCCAAATCTGGTATGGAGACGACGGTGGTGCCTTCATTGGACGAACGACAGCAACCCTAATCATCGTTGAATCGCCCTTGCTCGCCATTGGAGTCGTTTCACAAATAATCGGTTATTGAACGATGATGGAAGATGGAAGATTTGAATGAGAGATTCTAGGGCAATATAAGTTAACAAATCTTTTTATATATAATAATGGAGCAAATTAAGTGAAAATTGATTTTCACGTGCAGCCAATTCCCCACTCTCATTCTAAATTGTTTTATTTTTATTTTTTTCCCCTATTTAATCTTGACCATCTAATTGTTTTATTTTTATTTTTTTCCCCTATTTAATCTTGACCATTCTAAATTGTTTTATTTTTATTTTTTTCCCCTATTTAATCTTGACCATCTAATTGTTTTATTTTTATTTTTTTCCCCTATTTAATCTTGACCATCTATTACTTTAATCTTAATCTTACGGATACGGATATAAGGGTTGTTTACATGGGATTATGATTATATATATATATATATATATATATATATATATATATATATATATATATATATATATATATATATATATATATATATATATATATATATATATATATATATATATATATATATATATGGCGGTGGCCAGAGGAAGAAGGGGATCACCCTGGGGTGTTTTTCCCCCGCTCTACATTTCTTACATTGGATAGGCTACTAAGGCTAGAGTATTTATAGGTATACATAATGCGTTTTGGGCTTTACTAAGTATTATGGGCTGTATGTTCTATGACCTGGGCCGAGAAATCTACGAGTCTGGTTTTTCTAGCATTTTCTTCAACACCCATCACCGGCGTCGCTCTTCCGGCGAGCGTTTCGCCGATCTCCTTCGGTAAAGCTATTTTCCGTGTTTCTCCATCTTTCTTTCTGCTTGTGCGCTGTGTACTTGTTAATGTTGATGAGTGAAAATTTGGAAAACTTAGGAATTGTAAGCCGGATCGATTTTTCTCTCTATTGGTGGTGCTTTTTAGTTTCTGCAATTTTGAATACTAGGTTTTAATCTTTTCGGCCTATCCTCGAAAGGATTAATGCAAATTCTTATATTCTTTCTCTATATTTCTTATGCGTAATCATTGCTGATATGCATCAAATTGAGATGGTCGCCCGTGATTGCTTGCTCTCAATCTGGATATATGGAAGAAAAAATCCTCAAGGTTTTTGTCATTCGTCTTGAATATGTCTTTCCTCTGGATAGTTGATGTTTCAAAGTAGATGATCTAGGCTACTGATATCCTCTTTATTTCGATGAATGATTGGTACCGGGAGGAAACATAAATCAGCGTGAAGAATTTATGGAGTGTGGCTTGGAACCAGTCCTTGTTGGGGCCATTGCTAATAGACAATCTTGTGAAATTTTCTTCTCTAGGCCTGCTTTGTGAAGCTGTTTAGCAAATCATGTTTCTACTGAATATTAACACTAGGGCATCAGAAAATTGATCTACTTATTAAACATAGGTGTTTCTGTACGTGTAGCATTCTGCCTTGGATTCCTTTTCACTGTTCTTTCGATTACTTACCTTGCCAAATTCTGAAGTAGCCTCACCCGGGTATCTAGCATCATCATGTTTATGTTACACCTTAATATGTTTTAAAACAGTAAAATCCTTTCGAACTTCTGTCATATATCTACCATCCTTTCACTTCAGGTCACATTGTTGGTCAGTTACAAGCTCTGCTATTGACCTGGCTTGGTGGATGGAGGACTCTCAGCTGGAAATTACAACCACAACAACCGCTGATGACACCACAGGTATATTATATTACCAATTGGCAATAAGGTTTGTTTGTATCTCTTCTTTTCTCATATTATACTTTGTGTTTACTGAAAGTGTATACATGCTGCAGCCTGTTTGGTGATTTAAGGTAGGTAAAAGCAGAAGCTGTCACTAGCAACCTAAAATCTGCTTCATTTGAGATTCGTGCATTTTGGGGAATTTATGGATTGATGATAGTATCTAAATTTTAATAATGTCTGACAAGCAGTTAGGAAATTTGGTTTATTTCTGTTGTAAAGGAAAAAATAATTTCTTATAGTGCATGCATAGGTGTTTTGAAACTGATTCATAGTTTTCTGTTCTTAGAATCTCAACTGGATGATGAAGTGAAAGCAAGGTGTTGGGATCAAAGAGAAGCTCTTCCAGGGGAGCCTAGATGTGTTATATGTGGTCGCTATGGAGAGTATATATGTGATGAGACAGATGATGATGTTTGTAGCTTGGAATGTAAATCCACCCTTTTGGAAAGGCTTGCTAAATCTCGGCTGCCTGCAACTCTTCCTTCCAAACCACGACTACCTGCTATAGATGAGTGTATCTATTTGAGGGATGGTGCAGAGGACTCAAAATCTCAATTTTTGACGGATGAAAAGGCCGACCTTCTTAGGAAAAGGCTTGATATTGTTGTTAAGGGAGATGTAGTTCCATCCCCCATATTGTCGTTTTCTTCTGGAGATTTTCCATCCAAACTACTTCAAAATATAGAATCTTCTGGCTACGAGCTCCCAACACCTGTTCAAATGCAAGCAATCCCTGCAGCTTCTGTTGGCAAAAGCCTTCTGGTTTCAGCAAACACTGGCTCAGGGAAAACTGCTTCTTATTTGATTCCTATCATCTCATTCTGCGCTCGCCATTCTGATAAGCTCACTGGAGAGGATAAGAGACCACTGGCAATAGTTCTCGCACCTACTAGAGAGCTCTGCATTCAAGTTGAAGAGGTAGCTAAGTTACTCGGAAAGGGTTTATCTTTCAAGACTGCTCTAGTGATTGGTGGGGATGCCATGGCGGGACAGTTGTATCGCATTAAGCAAGGAGTGGAGCTCATTATAGCAACTCCTGGCAGGCTTGTTGATCTCTTAGCCAAAAACGACGTTGACTTGGATATGGTTGCAATGTTTGTCATTGATGAAGTTGACCGAATGCTCGAGACGGGCTTCTGTGAGCAAGTAATGCAGATTTTCAGAGCTTTATCACAGCCACAAGTCTTAATGTACTCTGCAACAGTTACACCACAAGTTGAGAAAATGGCAAACTCGGTTGCAAAAGCTCTTGTTTCAATCTTTGTTGGAAAACCGAATAAGCCAAGTAGTTCTGTCAAGCAAATACCCATTTGGGTAGAGACAAAACAAAAGAAGCAGAAACTTTTTGATGTTTTAACAAGTAAGCAACATTTTAAGCCCCCAGCCATTGTTTTTGTTGCATCTAGGATGGGTGCAGACCTCCTATGTGATGCAATTACTGTTACAACCGGGATAAAATCTTTATCGATACATGGAGAGAAATCTATGAAGGAAAGGAGGCAAGTTATGAGTTCCTTTTTGGTTGGTGAGGTCTCACTGCTTGTGGCAACCGGTCTATTGGGGCGAGGTATGGATCTCTTGAATGTCAAGCAAGTAATAGTCTTTGACTTGCCAGATTCCATTAAAGAGTATGTCCATTTGATCGGTAGGACTTCAAGATTAGGAGAGGAGGGAAATGCAATTATGTTTGTTAATGAAGATAACAAGAAACTGTTTCCTGAATTGGTTGAGATGCTGAAGTCATCTGGAGCTCCTATACCCAAGGAGCTTGCTAATTCGAGATACACGACGTATTTTGCTTCCAACAGCCGCGGACCGAGGAAGAAAAGGAAGCATGATGGCTAACCTCTAAACCATTGACATATTTATGTACATTTTTAGGTGTATTCTTAAGGAGTATGTAGTTCGAATATTCACAAGGCTCGTCTATATACTCTTCCTGTTCATTTATCTTTTAACTGGAAGTAATACAGATCTTCATTTGCTGATGTTTTGACTGATCTTCGTTTGCTTCAGGTGTACTATCTTTGGGTCCTTGTGGCATACAATTCATACTTTTGTGCCAATCACTCCATATAATATTTGTTTATAAAATTCGAAATCAAGAAGGCATTAGTTCATAAATTCGAATCAATCAGAAAATTTCTCTAATAAACGAGCACCTTTACACGTCCTACGCTCCCATGAAGTCAACTGTACCACCCACGTCATCTATTTCTCAAGATACACTTTTTTAAAATGATTTTTGTAACTTC
The DNA here is from genome assembly GCA_033239125.1 of Fagopyrum homotropicum. NCBI lineage: Eukaryota > Viridiplantae > Streptophyta > Magnoliopsida > Caryophyllales > Polygonaceae > Fagopyrum > Fagopyrum homotropicum. The sequence goes on from BSWB01000002.1 coordinate 14,033,184, forward strand.
AGTTAAAATAATTCTAATCGAACAAAATCGGTTATATTGTGATTGACAGTTTTTTTTAATATCATTATAAGCTCAAAATTTGTGCTTAATGGATAAGGTTTAGGACAGATTTGCACAAATTCAAATATCAAAATTCTGACCCAATTTTATCTAAAATTTACCTCAAATGTCCTATCAAATACCTGTTATCTTATTAACTCGAAAGTAATCTTAAACATTAAGATTTGAGATTTTATTACGGCTTGATTAGTAAAAAAGTCCTTAAATTTCTTTCAAGCGCATTTTCCCTTAATAGTCAATAGTCAATACCGTCCTCTGTACCATTTGCGAACCTTCCTGATTTCTTCCCCATCCAGATACGTAGTTACGTACTCTTTCCCCCCTCCATCATCGGCGAATAACTTAGGTGATAAGTAATTGTTCTCATTTTCACGATTGCTATTCTTCTTCCTGAACCAGATCACAATTTGTCAAAACCCCATTTCATAGCTTTTAATTTGAGTTCCTTAATTTCAAAAAAAAGTAACTCACAGCTTGACCAATGAGCTTAGAGAGCGCGGAAATCGGAACATCAAAGGAACCCCAATTCCCCAAATTCCGTCGACATGAACTGGGTTCACTGGATTTCACAGCCCATCTACAGGAATTCCAGTTCCGATCCATGTCAGCTCTTGAGATTTTAATAGAAACATTCAAGATTTTGAGATATAACTCCATTGGATTCATAGGAATCACTTCTCTTCTTATCTGTCCCGTTTCTTCAATCTCGTTATCAAATGTATGGGTTGATCATTCTTTAGTTAAGCAACTAACTATCAGGCTTCTATTGACTGCTAAAGCTACTGGATTGCCTCTCAATCCTCTTCTCAATCAATCTTGCCACAAATTCTCGGACATGGTGATTTCCACAATTATGTGCTTCCCTTTATACATTACCCTCTTGTTACTCTCAAAAGCTGCTGTTGTATATTCCGTAGATTGTAGCTACTCAAAGAAGCAATTCGATACATGGAAGTTTTATTTGATTGTTAGAAAGCTTTGGAAAAGGGTGATATCCACTTACATTTGGTCTTGTATACTTATAGTTGGATTGCTTGCTTTTTTTCTTGTAAATCTTGTGGTAATCTGCAATATGTTTCTGATCTTAGGGGTTTCACCTAAGATGATCTTCTATCCAGGGATCTTATGTGGCCTTGTGTTTTCGATTGTCTTTGCCAATGCTATCATAATCTACAATGTGGCTATTGTGATCTCGGTTTTGGAAGATGCTTCAGGGCCTCAAGCTTTGTTGAGGTCTAGTATGCTGATTAGAGGTCAAACCCAGGTGGGACTTTTGATGTATCTCGGTTCGACTATTGGGATGGCTTTTGTTCAGGCTTTGTTTGAGCATAGGGTGAAGACATTGAGCAATGGAGATGGGTCGAATTCGAGGTTGTGGGAAGGGCCGATTTTGGTGGTTTTGTACTCTTTGGTGATTCTTGTAGATTCTATGATGAGTGCAGTTTTTTACTTCAGCTGCAGGTCATTGAGCATGGAATGGTCTTGTGATGAAGAAACTCGGCCAATTTTGGAGATGGTAACCTTGTGACGACCTATAATGACACAACAAGTGAGGATTATTGTTCTAAGATGTTACTCATTACTTTATAAGCTAATTTTCCTGGGTATTTGTGATTGTTGATGAGAACCCCGAGTTCGGAGAATCGATGGACGATGATATAGGTCTTATGTTGTTTGGTATATATAGAGAAAGAGAAACGACTTGTGATTGAGCTTTGGTTTATGAGGAAACAGAATTTAAGGATAGTGTCTATTCACTCGCTGATTAATAGCATATGATTCATGAAAACCCTTCGGTAAGACAAAGCTTTTCAGGTTTAATCGTTGTTTTACCATGATGTAATGGTGTCTTTTCACTTGTTGATTATTGGGATTATTTTGGGATTATAATTTTTGAATAATCTCTTCAAATTTCCCCGAACGGGCACTTGTATAGGAGTCTCCGATTTTAATGCTAATTACTTACATTAGAGTCCGTTTGGTGGTTTGAATAGTTGTCAACCAACCAACTAAGTCCTTGTGGATACGACACTTGATAGCGATCATGTAATACTGATACGAAAATAATGCACTTGCGGTTTAGGTCGTCTCTCGTTGAGACACCACACATCAAATACCTACACCGGTGTTTCCACATGAAATATTTATGGCCTCTTTTCTTTCTCGGTATTGAGATTGACCGCACTACTGAGGCAAATTGGCTTAATCCAGGGAGCATGACTGCAGTCTCTGGTGTTGAGGGCAGATTGGCGTGCTGCTGCGTTGATTTGAAGGATTATATCCGAGCTACATTTGGTCATATCGGCCACGAGCTGAGGAAGATTGGGCGAGCTCTTCATGACATCCATACACGGGGAGCTCTTCATGACATCCATACACGGTATTGAGATGTGTGATTTATGTTTCCTTCTCAGTGCTTATGGACGGGTCGCCGACTAAGTCTTTCTTCCGGAGAGAGGTCTACGTCAAGGGATCCTTTGTCTCCTTTTCTTTTCCTTATATGTGTGGAAGGGTTAACAAATATGACTAGAGTTAGTGAATAAAGAGGTAGTCTTGAGGGTATTAGAATTTCCTCGGCTCCCAAAATTTCATCCAAATTCATCCAACAATTAATAACAAAATTTATCATTTCTCAAATCAACAAATTTATAATTCACATATTTAAACCACAAATCACGTACATTTTGACGTTTTCCATTGTTGGTGTTCTTAGAGATGCTTGCCGTTGACTTGAACCCAATTTGAGGCTAGACCAAATGTGGACTCGAACCGAATCTGGACTCGCTTGATTCTGGCTCAAATATGGAAACATCAAACTTAGTTTGGGCTCGGGGAAGATAATTGTCGGCGAAGAAGCTTCGGCACTCTCATTGGTCGGGAAAGAAGCTTGTCGTCGTCTTTGGTCGGGAAAGAAGGGTGTTGGGCCTATTGGCATTGTTGATCAAGTTCTACGGTCTATAACTGCTTTTGTGAAGAATACATAATTCCAATGTTGGAATCTATACTCGATTTAAAAAAAAATCTTAGGGCATGTTTGGTTACCATATCCTGATATCAGATATGGGTATGGATATCACATATATAATATATGGGCTTGGTAATTGGGTATATGGGTATCATATTAATATGTACCCATATATCAATACTTTACTCTCTTTTTTATTCCGATATCCCTATAAATTGACCAATACCACTTCTTCTCCCTCCCAACCCTTTGTCTCCCTCCCACGTCTCCCTCTTCGGATCTCCTCATTAACTCTCGCTCATATCTCCAAGGTACGATTTCTTTAGTCTCCCTCTTCGGATCGTTCTCGTAATATAATATTGGATGTGTGTGTTCTTTCTCGACTGAGTTTTTTTTTACGTAGTCCCCCTTCTCTGCTGATTTTTTATGAGTCTCCCTCCTCAGCGAAATTTTGTTGATATGAGTTTATTCTCTACTAAGTTTTGTTGATATCAGTCTCTTTCTGCTAAATTTTGTTGATAAAGTTAAAGTTGTATAGCCTCCATAACACCATTTAGGAATGATTAAATGGGATGGATCGAGCAAATGGGGGCTTTCCTGAGGATGTGAATGACATGGTTTATAGGATGAATACCGAGTATGTTGATCTAGACAAAGAACTCGACGAATTGAATGACTCATCGCACGATGGAGGCTCAAGGCAACCACTATCAAAGAGGCAAAGGTAGGTAAAAGTCCTCTTGGCGTCACTCAAAATAACGATTTCATTAATAAGTTTTATTTTGACATAGATGAAACAAGTTTTACTTGAGGAGCATAGCAAGTACCATATTGAAGTCTCAAAACCGAGATAAAGAAGTGGTGCAACAAAAGAAATTGTTACTTTCAAAAATATCTATGTTAGGATTTTCTGATAGAGATGTTGTTATTACCCGAATCCTCTCAACATCCTTAAATGAGTTCATTGCTTTCTACAGATGCTTCAATGATGGGTGGAAGAAGTTGTATGTGGAGACTGTTTATAGAACAAGTTCAAGGTTCTTCGAGTGCAAGTCAAGACTAGCTAAGAATGTTCTTTGTTTGTGTTATTTTTAAATGGTTTAGAAAAGTGAGTATAAGACCTTTATGATGGTTTCATTTTAATGGTTTTATTTTTAACATTTACCATTCAAACATTTGTGGTTTTTACAAAATATAGATTTTTGTTTACATGTTTAATGAAATGGTTTTAATCAGTTATTATAATATTTTTGATTGATTTTTATAATTTTAGCTTAATTAAACAATTTTATTTTAACTTGCAAACAAATTATTATAAAAAAAATCAGTCAATTTTGAAATCTATATACCTCGTATCAAACACAAGTATCAAGTAACAATCTCAAACACAAGTATCAAGTATCAATCTCATACATATCTCTGATATCGATATCTGATAAAAAAAAAATACAAGTATCACATATTTGAGATGTCAAGATACGGGAATCTTTATACAATTCCGATAATTCAGTTCTGGTTTTGCAGTCCATGTGCAAAATTGTATCCCATCGTACACCATTTCAAGGCCAATTGTGGGATTAAATGTTTCTATTTCAAGGACGATTGTTGGATTAAAGGTTTCGGTTTCAAGGCCAATTCCGGCTTGTTATTGCTTTAAACCAACTTCCATTATGGAGAAATTGAATGTACAAATGAGAAGGTAGAAGATGAATGCACTGATATATGTATATTACGTGTGTCATTACTTTTGGTTACAGGATATATATACATAGAGATTAGTGATAATTAAGCTAATAAGATATAACTTAAGTAAGGAAATGAAATATGTATGAATATTCTAATGATAGTGGAAGGAAACTATGGATTCTTCTTGTTGTCAATAGCTATGGACATTCAACGACTATTTTAGAGGGGGTGTGTCCTTGATACTCCCCCTCAAGTTGGAGTGGATGTTGATGACACTTAACTTGGAGAGAAGATTATAAAATTGATGATGAGCAACAAGTTTGATGAACAAGTCGGCAGGTTAATTGGTGTTGCGAACGTGAAGCATCCGAATTTGACCTCGTTGAACCTTTTTACGAATAGCATGACAATCAATCTCGATATGCTTCGTTCGCTCATGAAATACGGGGTTGGAGGCAATGTGGATGGCAGCTTTATCGTCGCAATATAGTGTCGCTGGTTGGGGATGAGATACTTGGATCTATATTCTGCCTCGAGACTAGAGCGAGAGACCGTACCTTACTTTTTAGATTTCCAAGAGATAGGTGCTCCTCCAAGAAAGACATGATAACCGGTAATGGAGTGATGAGTGTCACGACATCGTGCCCAATTAGCATCGCAATATGCCATGGGATGGGTTTGGCCTGTAGATGGTAAAAAAATCCCTTGTGTAAGAGTTCCTTTGATGTAGCGTACAACTTGATGAGCGGCTTCAAGATGGGGTTGTCGAGATTGACCCATGAATTAACTTAGTATATGTACCGCGTAAACGAGATCGGGTCGAGTGATGGTTAGGTAAAATTGAGGCGTCCAACTAGCCAGCGATATTGAGGGGCGTCGATCAAAAGTTCACCCTCTGTGGTGGATAGGGTGGTATTAGGATCCAGTGGATAGCGTGCGGGTTTTGCTCCAAAGAAACTAACATCATCGAGAATGTCTAGAGAGTACTTCCGTTGGCAAAGAGTGATGCCACGTTGGGAGTGAGTGACTTTGATACCGAGGAAGAAACGAAGAGACCCCATGTCCTTGAGTTTGAAATGACTCCCAAGGGAGTGTTTTGTGTCTTGGATATCCTGCAAATCACTACCCGCAAGTATAACATCATCAACGTAAATTAATAAAACCGTAAAAGTACCTTTCCTTTGGCGAAAGAACAAATAATAGTCGGCTACGGACTGATGAAAACCAGCAGATGTAAGGGATGTTGAAAGCTTAATGAACCATTACGCGAGGCTTGTTTTAGACCGTAAAAATACTTGTGTAGTTTGCATACACGAGTCTCCCCCTTTCAATTGTACCCTTGTGGTAGTTTCATGTAAACATCCTCTAGTAAATCACCATGAAGGAAAGCATTGTTAACGTCAACCGGTGCAAATGCCATCCGTTGATTGATGTCAAGCCGAGGAGAAGACGAACGGTAGTGAGCTTGGAAACGGGGGCGAATGTTTCCCGATAATCGATCCCTTCTACTTGACTATATCACTTGGCAACAATGCGAGCTTTGTATCTATCAACCGTTCCATCGGGATTGTGTTTGATTTTATAGACCCGCTTGCAACCAATGGACCTCTTTTAGGAAGAAGAGGGACCAAGCTCCATGTATTGTTGGCTTCGATAGCTTTGATCTCGTTGGTCATGGCTTCTTGCATCGAGGGTCAAAAGATGCCCGCGTATAAGAACTAGGCTCCCTCTCAAGGAAAATGTTAGCAACAAAAGTGTCATAAGGGGAAGATAAACAATCATAAGATAAAACGGACGAAAAAGGATAATTAACATGAGTACTAACGTGATGTGAGGAGGAAGATGGGTCGGAACAAGATGACAACCTTGTCTATATGTGAAAGTCGTGTAATGTGTTTGACGTTCGGGTAGGTCTTAAGGAACGACGTGTCACTAAAGGCAAAGCGGGAAGGTCCGTGTCAAGGGTGGAGTGGTCGGTGGGCGCTAGCTTAGGTTACGGCACAGTTGTGCGTTCAGTTTCCATTGAGTTGAGAGAGCGTGCTTGTGCGTCTGTTGGGCTGCACGAACATGCAGGTGGACTGCATATGGTTGCGTTTTCAGTGGTGTCAAGGCGAGGTGGAATGGGGTTGTGTGATTTGGTAGAAGGTGAAGTCAATGGTGTTGTTGGGAGTACATGATCAATAGGCGAGATTTGTTGGACGGAAGCGTGGGATGTTATATTGTCATCATCTTCAAGGTAAATGAGTTGGAATGATAGGAATTGTGGTAGGTTGGTGTTGGACAAGGTAGATGCATGCAAGGTAGAGTATGAGAAAACATTTTCATGAAAAATGACATCTCGAGAAATCAAACTTTCTATTCTTTAATGTCGTAAAGTTTATAGCCTTTTGCGTCAGTTGGGTATCCAATGAAGATACATTCAATGACTCTTGATCAAATTTACTAGGACGTAAAGGGTGGGTAGGAGCAAAACAACGACATCCAAAAACACCAAGATGCGAGTATTTTGGTTGTTTCATAAACGGGATTTCAAAAGGAGTTTTATTTGTCAAAAGAGGTGTAGGTGTCCTATTTATTAAATACGTCGAAGTTAGGATGACATCTCCCCAAAATTCTTTTGGTAAATTAGATTGAAAAAGGAGCGCACGGGCAACATTTAATAAATGATGTTGTTTTCGTTCAACGACACCGTTTTGTTATGGTGTGTTTACAGAACTAGTTTGATGTAAAATACATTTAGAGGAAAAGAAATCAATGCATTTGAACTCAGGACGATTATCACTATGAATAATTTTTATCCGTTTGCTAAAATGATTTTTAATAAGATTAACAAGATGAATGACAAGGTTGTATGTGTCAGATTTACGATGCATGAGAAAAGTCCAAGTAAAACGGAAAAAATCATCTACTATTGTAAGAAAATAGCGTGCACCGGATAAGGATGGTATGTGATAACCACCCCATATGTCCATGTGTACTAAATCAAAACAATTATGAATGTGCGGAGTATGTAAGGGGAAAAAATACGAGTTTGTTTTGCAAGGGGACAAATAGAGCATGTACTTGCATCATAAGTTTTATTCTTCAAAAACGGAAATAGAGATGATACTTTAGAAGACGGATATCCGAGCCTAAGATGCCATGGAGGAGTATTGGTCGTAGTTGTCACATTACACATGCTTTCCTTTGGTACATCAAGATAGAATAGACCTCCCTTTTCAGTTCCCGTCCCAATCATCCTCCCCGAATGAAGGTCCTGAATGAAGCAAACAAGTTTTAGAAAAATCATCATATAAAAGATATCAAACACAAGTTTGCTAATGGAAATAAGATTGATGGAAAATTCAGGAACACAAAGAACATTAAACAATTTAACTCGGAAGAGATATGTGTTATGCCTATGTGTGAAACAAGAGCAGTACTTCCATCGGGTAAGCGAACATATCTATTGTAAGCCGTTTTATAATGTGTAAGATGGTTAACATCACAAACAATATGATCACTTGCACCATCATCCATAATCCATACCGCACATTTATCATGCAAAAAGGATAAATTCTTACCGGAGAAGTCCTCATAGTTAGATATGTTACCAACTAAATTTATGGATGGTTGCTCCCCTACGGTAGAGGTCCCTTCGGGTTTGTATTTAGTAAGCAATTCCATCATCTTTTTTGTATTCAGCTTGGCTAATGCCTTTGCCTTCTAAGTTATTTGCAGCATAATTGATATTTGCATTTGCTTGGCCATCTTCAATGGCCTTCTTTGGTTTGCGGCAATAGTCAAATGTGTGCCCCTTTCCGTTGCAATAAGTGCACGTGTAATGTGCCCTACAATTCTTGCTATTATGATTAGTAAGATTGCACTTTTCATAAATATTAGATGTACCTCCGGGATTCCCTTTTCGAGAACCTTGTTTGATTGCAAATGCCACAGCCTCCATGTTGGCTAGACCTTTGGAGCTTGACGCCGCAACTTGCTTTTCATGGTGATGCACCATTGCAAAATCTGAATTCGGTCCGGGAAGAGGGTCTATGGATATCACGTTTCCTCGAATCTTATCATAACCTTCATTGAGTCCCATTAAGAACTTCATTGTCTTTAGGATCTCGATGAAGATTTTCATCTCGCCTGCAGCCTTACACTCACGAGGGGGTAGAGCGTTTAATGCGTCCTTCTCGTCCCAAAGACCTTTGAGTTTGCTGAAGTATTCCGTCACCGAATCGATCCCTTGTTGACACTTATGTATTTCGTTTTCTATATTGGACAAAGCAACATGATTAATATGGGAGAAATGGTCTTTGAGTTCAAGCCATATACATCTTGCTTCTTTGATGTGAATCACACTTCTCGAGATCGCTTTGGTCATAGATCCGAGAAGCCATCTTTAGGAGCATGTTGCATCTTTTCCATTGCAATTCCTCCGTCGGTTTGTTGCTAGGTTTGAGAATGCTTCCATCGATGAGCTTGTTACGCTTGAAATGTACCACGCAAAAGTCTTACAATTTATAACTAGATATATTTTCCTAACTCCTAGCGAACCCACAGTGTATGGGTCGTTTTGTAGCAAGGATAGTATTCCGAGGTCGAACACAAAGACTAAGGTGAAATCAAATCAAACAAGTGATCAAGTATAGTGCAAATCTAATGAAGAAGAGATGAAAGAAATAAAGAAATGAAAATCATGATATTTTTGGTTGGGTTTTTGGGTGATCAATCAATGAACACAAATATTTCAACACAAACAAACAAACAAGCAACACAAACACAAGATATGAGATCAAAGAGAGAAAAGCGGATTCTAGGGATTTGAACTTCCGGTTATGGCATTGGACTCACGCTTCTAATCGACTTTGGACAAGCTGCGGTATGTTGGGGAAAGGGTGTTTCTCAAATGGGGTCAATCACCGGGTAGGTCTCATGGTCCACTAATCCCACACCTAAGGTCCTATCACCGGGTAAGTCTCTAGGCACTTAAGAACGAGAAGTCTACACAAACCGGATCACTATCTAGGGGTCAAACCTCTCCTTACCGGGTAGGTCTTGGGAAGGTAAGTCCTAAACAACAATCCTAGCACACTCAGTCCAATAACGGCTTATGAGGCTCACTACTACCTAGGGTTCATCATCATTGGTATCTAAAGTCGGGAATTACCGGGTAAGTCTCTTCCCTTACTTAGCTTGCTAGCATTAGGTCACCCTAGGCTAGATTTTGCTTAACAAACACTAGGATTTCAACAATCTAACATCCTAACACTCAGAATCACAACTATTTAGCCAACAACTTGCATTTTAAGATTCAAACTCATCAAACAAGCACTCATGGCTTCCATAGCAAGAAAATGAAATGAGAGTGAAAAGAAACAAACAATCTTAGCTGAATATAAAATTTAAACAAGACTTACAACCCTTCAAGTAAGGCTCCAAAACGTTCCTCAACTAAAATCACTCAAAAACTCCTCAAAAGTTCAACCTAAATCTAAGTTTTGATGTGTAGTTCTTCCTTCCTCCTTGAGAGTGTTCTTCTTCTCCAAGCCAATCCAAATGTGTCTAATGATGAGGTGTATGAGTGTTGGTCCCTCAGCAACAACCTGAGGACCACTTATATTCTCCACCAAGAGCAAGAGTCGGTCATAGAGATCGTGGGACATGTGTCAAGGCTATCTGGAGAAAACCACGGCCAATTCCACGCCCGTACTTCTGGACCGTGGAATTCCCTGTTCAACTTTCTTTGGATAATTAAGCCATGAGTTGGTACAAGGCATGCACCAACAAGGTCCTATGTGTTCTCCTTTGCTCCTAGCTTGCTCCTTAATGAGTCTATTAAGTCCAAAAGCTCCCCAATATACCTACAAAACCGACAAAAGCCCGTGTAGACGTCTATCTTGACAATATGCATGAATTAAGCGTAAACGTCACGAACTAATGCCAAACCATGCATGAAAAATGGGAAAAAATATCTAAATGAATGCCTAAACTAACGTCATAAATCGTGCCATCAAAATACCCCATACTTGTCGCTTTCTCGTCCCCGAGTAAGGTCCAACTATAGGCTACGAGATGACATGATTTATGAATGCGTAAAAACGGGAAAATCTTTTTGGAATTGTGCTTCTAGAGGTGGATCACCTTCATAGTGATGTTTCATGGCAATGGACAAGCAAATGTGTATCAAGAGAACAAATGAACGAAAAGACAATTACACTTAACTTGAAATCATATATGCAAAGTAAATCGAGAATGTCTAGATGATCATGAAGATATCAAATCTAAATCACTTAAGTCAAAACACACGTGCATAGAGGTCTTAAGGGCTTGCAAAAGAAGTGGCCAAAAAACGTTGTTAAAGGCGGAAAATTTTGGGTCATGTGATGCTAATCCGGGAAAGGAACTAACTCCACAACTTCATTTTTGTTTAACTCCACCACAAGTGTATATTTTTTCTCCATCTTTTTTTTTCTTTTCTTTTTCTTCTTTCATTTATTTTTGAGACAATGGCATTGGTATACAAAAGCTGAAACCTTGGTGATTAGCGGGCCTCGGGCTTTTTTATTTTTCGAGGTGCTTCACATCGGGCACACATACCAAGGCTCGTTAGGACTATTGGTTTATCTGACTTTGGCAAGACACAAACACCCGATTATGTGAATGGTGCCGAGTTACTCGTCATCAAAACCAACGTCCCCAAACCTATATTTTTTCTACACTTTCACAACAATTTCAGCACTTCATTCACAACATTTATTCATCAACAACTTCACCCCACACTTGCTTTTCACACAACTCAATACACTAGCATGCTCCTAGTCCCGGATGGGTCAAAAGAGGTCAAATTTCATATCAATTGAGGTGCTTCAAACAACATGATCAAGATGAGAAGAAGAGAGGTGAATTGCCTTAATCATTCCTATATGATGTGTAAGAACTAGCATGTGATTTAGATAATCAATTATCAATCCAATCTAGACAATAATCTTCATTACAATTCATATATGAAATCCAAGAGAAGTATTCAAGTCCACATATGCATAAATTCTTTCAACACACAAGGCCATCCATAGCCAATCCACAAAACAAGATTCATCATTAGGGTCATATCCAAACTAGAAAGCACAAAACATTTTTGATTTTTTGAATTTTTGATATAAATATGTACAATGCAAAACATAATGAAACATGTGACAATATATGAAACTATCCTAGATCAATCATGCAAATGATCATGAAAATCCTACCCCATACTTAAAACCATATTGTCCCCAATGTGCAAATTAAATAAGGAAGTAAAAGAGAGTCCTCACAATGTAAAAATGGCGTGCTTTCGGTATTTTGGTTCACTCATGTAGAGTGATGGTGGATGATCTATCAAAGATGGTAGAGAGCTCTTGATGTTCATTATGGCGTCGGGACCCGCGCTAAGCACCGCAAGCCGTCCAAGTCCCACGTCCGCTCCACCCACATTTGATGCGGAATCATCATCATCACCTCCATGCCTTGCAAGACTCCTTTGTTCCCTAGACTCTAGCACACAAACACAAGGCACGCAAACACACCAAAACAAAGACAAAAGCAAAAACGAAAACGAAAACAAAAAACGAAAAGGGAAAGATATGTACCAATGGGTTGCCTCCCATTAAGCGCTTCATTAAGGTCATTAGCTTGACCAAATTTGGGAGCGTTTCACTCAAAGTGAAGTGGGGCAATCATATCCACCGGAGCTTCCGGGATGTACCTCTTCAAACGGTGCCCATTCACCTTAAAATCTCCACAATGCTCCCCTCCTATTTCAACCGCTCCATGGGGGAAAACCTCCTCACCACATAAGGACCCGTCCATCTTGACTTTAGCTTTCCAGGGAAGAGCCGCAACCTCGAGTTGAAGAGAAGGACTAAATCACCTTTACTCAACTCCTTCGGGATAAGACGTTTGTCATGCCAACGCTTGGTCATTTCCTTGTAAATCCGGGCATTTTCATAGGCATCCAACTGGATCTTTTCAAGAGCGCTCATGTCTAGAAACCTCTTCTCATCCTTGAGATCAAAATTCAGCCACCTTATGGCCCAATATGCCCTATTCTCCATCTCCACCGGAAGGTGGCAAGACTTGCCATAAACTAGCTTGTAAGGAGTGGTGCCAATTGGTGTCTTGAAAGCGGTTCTATATGCCCACAAAACATCATCAAGCTTCATATCCCAATCTTTTCTTGTCCTAGAAACCGTCTTCTCAAGTATTCCTTTTATCTCCCGGTTGGAGATCTCCACTTGGCCACTAGTTTGGGGATGGTAAGGTGTTGCCACCTTATGAGTCGGCCCATACTTAGCCAAAAGTGTCCCAAAGTTCCTATTGGTGAAATGCTTCCCTCCATCACTTATGATCACTCTTGGTGTTCCAAACCTAGGGAAGATGACTCGGTTGAAGAACCGCACCACTACTTTGGCATCGTTTGTGGGAGAGGCGATTGCTTCCACCCATCTTGACACATAATCCACCGCCAATAGAATGTAGAGGTTTCCACATGAAGAGGGGAATGACCCCATGAAGTCCACACCCCAAACATCAAAGATCTCAACCTCTTAGATATTGTTCAAGGGCATCTCATTCCTTCTTGAGATGTTTTCCGTCCTTTGGCAAGCATCACAAGCTACTACAAAATTCTGCACATCTTTAAACAAGTTAGGCCAATAAAAACCGGATTGCAATACCTTTGCATATGTCTTGTGTGAGCTAGCATGGCCTCCACATGGCAAGGAATGGCAATGACGGATCACACTCTCCACCTCATCCTCCGGAATGCATCTCCTAAAGACTCCATCCGGTCCTCTCTTGAACAAGAGAGGTTCACTCCAATAATAATGCCTCACATCCTTGAAAAACCTTTTCCTTTGGGCATATGACAAACCGGGAGGCACCTCTTTGCACACAAGATAATTCACTATATCTGCATACCATGACTCACCCCCTCTAGACACTTGAAGCAAGCACTCCTCCATCATTTGCAATTGTTCATCCCGGAATGAGTCATCAATCGGGATGTCATCTCTTTCTCCAAAGGTGGTAGCCTACTAAGATGGTCCGCTACTGAATTTTCGGAACCTTTCTTGTCCCGAATCTCCAAGTCAAATTCTTGGAGGAGGAGGATCCAACGAATCAAGCGAGGTTTGGAATTCTTCTTTGTGAGGAGATAACGGATCGCAGCATGATCCGTGTACACAATGACCTTTGCTCTAACAAGATATGAGCGGAACTTCTCAAAAGCATACACTACCGCTAGCAACTCCTTCTCGGTAGTGGCATAGTTGAGTTGGGCATCATCTAGCGTCTTGCTAGCGTAGTAGATGGCATGTGTAAGCCCATATTTCTTTTGTCCTAAAACAGCCCCAACCGCCACATCACTTGCATCACACATTATCTCAAATGGTAAGCTCCAATCCGGAGATTGCATGATAGGGGCGGAGATCAAAGCATCCTTCAACCTACAAAATGCTTCAAGACAATCTTTGGAGAAAACAAACTCAACATCTTTCATTAGTAGGTTAGTGAGAGGCTTAGAAATTTTAGACAAATCTTTTATAAACCTCCGGTAAAAACCGGCATGCCCTAAAAAAGTCCTTACCCCTTCACCGAGGTAGGTGGTGGCAACTTCTCTATCGTCTCTATCTTTGCTCTATCGACCTCAATGCCTCGGTTGGACACCAAATGTCCCAACACTATGCCTTGACTAACCATGAAGTAGCATTTCTCCCAATTCAACACAAGGTTAGTTTCCTCACATCTCTTCAACACCAAAGACAAGTTAGCCAAGCAATCATCAAATGAAGAGCCATATACCGAGAAATCATCCATAAACACTTTCATAATGTTCTCGATATATTCAGAAAAAATAGCCATCATACACCTTTGAAAGGTGGCGGGTGCATTACACAACCCAAATGACATCCTTCTATATGCAAATGTTCCCCAAGGACAAGTAAATGTTGTTTTCTCTTGGTCATCCGGGTGAATGGGGATTTGGAAAAACCCACTATAGCGATCTAGGTAACAAAAATGTGAATGTTGAGCTAACCTTTCTAGTATTTGGTCAATAAAGGGAAGAGGGAAACGATCTTTCCTAGAGGCCACATTAAGTTTCTTATAGTCAATGCACATTCTCCACCCCGTAACCGTCCTAGTTGGAATTAGTTCATTGTTCTCATTAGTTACTACGATCATACCACCCTTCTTAGGAACAACATGAACGGGACTTACCCAATTACTATCCGAAATCGGGAAAATGATTCCCGCATCTAGCAATTTTAGGATCTCTTTCTTGACTACCTCTTTCATAATAGGGTTCAATCTTTTTTGAGGTTCAATTGAAGGTTTATGGTTATCTTCCATCAAGATTTTATGCATGCACAAAGATGGTTTAATGCCAACTAAGTCATCAATGGTGTAACCAATAGCTTTCCTATGCAATTTCAATTCATTCAACAATCTATCAAGCTCGTCATCAATCAAAGATGCATTCACAATCACGGGATAAGTGGAATTTGAACCAAGGAAAGCATACTTTAAATGAGAAGGAAGAGGTTTGAGATCAAGTTTAGGAGGACCTTTATCGGTTGGAGGTGATCCAAACAATGTAGCTTGATCAACATCCACGGGCAAAACCAAAGGACTTTCTGGAGGAACCACGGGAAAAACCACGACCTCTGGCACAACTACGAGCGTGGAATAGGAGAAGCTAGCACAATTCGTCATTACAGGGTTTTCCACGACCAAAAGTACGGGCGTGGAAATTGCTCCCTGGCCGTGATTTTTTCTGTTCTTCAGCAATACTTTGTGCACTTCAAATTCAGCACTTGTTTCCTTTTCTAATGCATCCAATGCTAGGATTTCTTCATTGCAATCATCCTCAACTCCTTCCTCCATGATTCTCATGCTAAGAACCTTCTCCAATGGATCCTTGATCAAGATCGAGCTCACAACTTCTCTAGACAAGCCTTCCTCGACAATGTTGAAGATGTCTTCACCAAGGGTTGGCCCCTTCATCATTGTGGAAAGCTTGAACTTGATATTCTCCTCTCCAATGTTGAAGGAGAGGATTCCATTTTTGCAATCCACTAAACATCCGGATGTGGTTAAGAATGGTCTTCCTAGAATGATAGGAACCGGGTAGTCCGCCGGGATGTCTAAGATAACGAAATCAATGGGCACATAGAACTTCCCAAGCTGAACCGGTATGTCCTCTAGAATCCCCACGGGGTGAGTGATTGATCGGTCCGCCATGTAGAGGGTCATCTTGACCGGCTTTGGCTCTCCTAGCCCAACCTTATTGCAAAGTGCAAGCAGGATAATGCTTACACTTGCTCGAAGGTCACATAAGGCTTCATATTGCACTTCTCCCACTCCTATTGGCACACAAAAAGAGCCCGGATCTCGTAGCTTAGGAGGCATTTCCTCCCTCATGGTTTGAATCAACTTGGAATATCTCTTTGTCATCCTCACTTCCCCAAACTCCTCCAACTTCCTCTTGTTGGAGAGTATCTCCTTCAAAAACTTTTCATATGCCGGCATACCTAGAATAACATCCATGAACGGAATGTTAATATGCAATTTAGACATGAGTTCAAGGAATTTACCGAAATATTTATCCAAACGAGCTCTTGCTCGTGATTGTGGAAATGGTAGTGGTGGCTTGTATGGAGGAGGTGCCACATATGTTGGCTCATCATCTTTACTCTTGCCTCCTTCTTGCAATGGTTCTTCTTCTATCACCACTTACTTCCCTTTTGCATTCTCCTTTGGTGAAGGGTCTTTCATGCTCAGCCCACTCCTTGTGGTAATGACCAACACTTGGCCTCTTGGGTTGTCCTCGGTTCTTCCCAGAAGCTTTCCCGGATCCCTTTGTGCTTCACCCGCCTTTTGGAACACTTGTGCTTCTAGTACCTTTTGAGCTTTCAAAATGGATGTCACCGTGCTCTCAAGACCACTCAACCTTCCTTAGCAATTGTTCAAACATCATCTCGGTTCTATCCTTTGGAGGTTGAGCAAAACCGGGTGGAGGCTCTTGTGAAGCCTTAGGTGATGGTGTTGTGCTTGTGGAAGCGGGAGGGTTCAAGGCACTATCCGGGTTAGAATAGGAGAACCCGGGATGGTTGTGACTAGGCCGGTAATTGTTGTATTGCCGGTTGTTGTTGTTGAAGTTCCTAGGGCCTTGATAATTGTTGAAGTTACCCCTTCCCATGTAGTTAACGTCTTCCTCCTTGGAAGACAAGTTTGCTTGCACTTGCACTTGCACTTGAGGACTTGCTTGATTCTTCAAGGTTGTGACACACAATTCCCTCAAGGACTTAAGCTCATTGTTGATTGCACCAAGTTTGTAGTTGCTCATGGTGACTTCACTCACTTCATATACTCCCGGTTTCCTCCCATCACTCTTTCTATGGGAGTACTTCTCTATCACCAAAGCTTGCTTCTCTACAAACTCTCAAGCCTCATCCACATTCTTTTCCATGAATGTTCCTCCGGAAAGTGATTGGAGCTTGAATTGACTATCCTCATCAAGCCCCTTGAAATAAATCTCCAATAACTCTATCTTCAGTATCCCATGGTGTGGACAATCTAGGAGGAGGTCCTTGAACCTCTCCCAAGATTTGAATAGGCTCTCTCTATCCTTCATCACGAAGGCATTGATCTTCCCTCTTAGCTCGGTTGTCTTGGAAGGCGGGAAGAACTTTGTCAAGAACTCGGTTGTCATCTCCTCCCAAGTACTCACACGTCCTAGGGGAATGGATTGATACCAAGCCAAGGCCTTATCCTTAAGTGAGAAGGAAAAAGCCCTAAGCTTATGGTTGTTGTTCTCCAATCTAGGTGGCCTTAGAGTCTCCATCAAGATCTCATAATTCATCAAGTGTTGATGAGGGGACTCTCCTTCCATCCCTCCAAATTGATTGTGCCGGATCATTTGTAGCACTTGAGGGCGGAGCTCGTAATCATGGGCTGCGGGATCTCCTAAGTTTACACCTGGACGGTGCACTCTTTGAGCCGGATCCATACGTTGCCCCAGCGTTTGTGGTTCCTCAATAACAATGGGCACAACGCGAACATTGACCGCCGGCTGCGGTGGTGGTGGAGGTGGAGGTTGTTGACGATTAAGCTCCCTTTGCACAAGAGCTTGCCTAATCTCTTCAATTTCCCTCCTAGTTGCTTCTTGCCTCTCATTTGCAAGTCTCCTCTCATTCTCCAAGGCTTCATCCCTTAGCCTAATTTGTTCTAAGGCTTCATCTAACTCAGCTTGAAGATCTCTTCCAGCCATCTCCTTCTTCTTCTTAATGCTCTTGGATCTAGCCTTAAGGGTTTTCTCCGGTTCAGGATCGAATGGAGCTAAATCCTTGCCACGAGATCTTCGCATGCACCTAAAGAGTGAGAGATGTCCTGAAAATCAAAGACACAAACCAAACAAGATCAAAAGCAACAAGAAAGACCTACACTATAAACAATCACACAAAATGATTCAATCTAGACCTAGTCCCCGGCAACGGCGCCAAAACCTTGTTACGCTAGAAATGTACCACGCAAAAGTCTTACAATTTATAACTCAATATATTTTCCTAACTCCTAGCGAACCCACAGTGTATGAGTCGTTTTGTATCAAGGATAGTATTTCGAGGTCGAACACAAAGACTAAGGTGAAATCAAATCAAACAAGTGATCAAGTATAGTGCTAATCTAGTGAAGAAGAGATGAAAGAAATAAAGAAATGAAAATCATGATATTTTTGGTTGGGTTTTTGGGTGATCAATCAATGACCACAAATATGTCAACACAAACAAACAAGCAACACAAATACAAGATATGAGATCAAAGAGAGGAAAGCGGATTCTAGGGATTTGAACTTCCCGTTATGGCATTGGACTCAAGCTTCTAATCGACTTTGGACAAGTTGCGGTATGTTGGGGAAAGGGTGTTTCTCAAATGGGATCAATCACCGGGTAGGTCTCATGGTCCACTAATCCCGCACCTAAGGTCCTATCACCGGGTAAGTCTCTAGGCACTTAAGAACGAGAATTCTACACAAACCGGATCACTATCTAGGGGTCAAACCTCTCCTTACCGGGTAGGTCTTGGGAAGGCAAGTCCTAAACAACAATCCTAGCACACTCAGTCCAATAGCGGCTTATGAGGCTCACTACTACCTAAGGTTCATCATCATTGGTATCTAAAATCGTTAATTATCGGGTAAGTCTCTTCCCTTACTTAGCTTGCTAGCATTAGGTCACCCTAGGCTAGATTTTGCTTAACAAACATTAGGATTTCAACAATGTAACATCCTAATACTCAGATTCATCAATACAAGCACAACAGAGAAAACCACGGGCTGTTCATACTAAACCACGGCCGTGGTCCTTGATGAACTGACCGTGATTCCTATCGGGAGTGAGGTTTCGAGCAAGCAAGTCATCCAAATGTATATTCAAGTCTATTCTATCATAGTCCTAGCCATAACCATCATTCCATCACCCAAGAATCACAACTATTTAGTCAACAACTTGCATTTTAAGATTCAAACTCATCAAACAAGCACTCATGGCTTCCATACAAGAAAATGAAATGAGAGTGAAAAGAAACAAACAATCTTAGCTGAATATAAGATTTAAACAAGACTTACAACCCTTCAAGTAAGGCTCCAAAACGTTCCTCAACTAAAATCACTTAAAAACTCCTCAAAAGTTCAACCTAAATCTAAGTTTTGATGTGTAGTTCTTCCTTCCTCCTTGAGAGTGTTCTTCTTCTCCAAGCCAATCCAAATGTGTCTAATGATGTGGTGTATGAGTGTTGGTCCCTCAGCAACAACCTGCAGGACCACTTATATTCTCCACCAAGAGCAAGTGTCGGTCATAGAGATCGTGGGACACGTGTCAAGGCCGTCTGGAGAAAACCACGGCCAATTCCACGCCCGTACTTCTAGACCGTGGAATTCCCTGTTCAACTTTCTTTGGATAATTAAGTCATGAGTTGGTGCAAGGCATGCACCAACAAGGTCCTATGTGTTCTCCTTTGCTCCTAGCTTGCTCCTTAATGACTCTATTAAGTCCAAAAGCTTCCCAATTTACCTACAAAACCGACAAAAGCCCGTGTAGACGTCTATCTCGACAATATGCATGAATTAAGCGTAAACGTCACGAACTAATGCCAAACCATGCATGAAAAACGGGAAAAACTATCTAAATGAATGCCTAAATTAACGTCATAAATCGTGCCATTAGAGCTCTTGCTTGTTCTTGATGGTTAAAGTCATGCTCATGGATATTGCCCATGTAGTGTAGTTATCTTCTTCCAACACTTGTGGCACCAATATAGTACTTGGTTGATCTGAGTGGTGAAGATAGAGGGGATGATTGTTCTTCTCCCATGATTCTGCAACATTTGGAGCGGTCAACCCATCGTCCTTGTTGGATCCGTTTTTGGTTCCATCGAATTTGGGAACCGTCTATGGCCATGAAGAGAAGATGAATACCAGTTTTGGATCGGTTTCAGAGAAACGTCACCGTCTATGGTCATGAAGAGAAGATGAATACCAGTTTTGGATCGGTTTCAGAGACTTGACTCTGATACCATATGGAGAAATTAAATGTCTAGATGAGAAGGTAGAAGATGAATGCACTGATATATGTATATTACTTGTGTCATTACTTCTGTTTGCAAGGTATATATACATAGAGATTGGTGATAATTAAGCTAATGATAGTGGAAGGAAACTATGGATTCTTCTTGTTGTCAATAGCTATAGACATTCAACACTCTTTTGAAGTGGGTGTGTCCTTGATATCCATTATGAGATCAAGTGCGGAATTGTTCAAACCGTCAATTCCACACTTCATTGCGTAGTTATGGAGTCGTATAAAATTTTTATGAGTTCCGTCTAATATCTCCTCCGTATAAAAACGGCCACATTGCTTATCTATACATCCTTTCAGCAAATATGTGCTGTTCTCACCATTACTGTGAAACTAGATGAAAACTTAATTTCTTCCCCAAACACTCTAAAGGGCAAACAATTCTACTTCTGTGTCCAAGAATGTTGCCCGAATATAAGAGGGCCAGAGTTCTCAGAAGAGATGTATATGTACACAGTATACAGAAAAACCATAGCCCAGATCAAACCGTTCGGACAGAGAACTGTATCAAGATATTCTGTTAGAGAGCAGCGGAGCAGTTCGACTATCGGGATTGTCTGACAAACTGAGAGGAGCGAGTGCAGGATCCACGTAAGCCGTTACGAGGTTGTTGAAGTACGCACCCATTGCAGGATCGTTGCTGTCTTCTCTGTCCTTCTTTATAAGACTCTGGATAACATGAAAAAAAAACGCAGTGGAAATGCCAGTGCTAGGTGTTTAAACTGAATACGACAGGAAATATGCTATGTTTCAACTGCATGACTAGTCTCTTCTTTTTTTTATGAAAACTGAAGTATATGCAAATGCATGGGGAGTGTAGAAGTGACACAGGATTTGGAAAAATGGGTAAAACATACCTCAGCAGAATAACCTGTGAAATTGGGAAGGAAACGTTTACGGCAGTACTCATTGAAGAGCAATGTGAGAACCGGAAGAGGAAAAATCAACGTGGGTGCAAAAGCAAGCTTCTTGATGGTGAAGATACCGACAGCGATAGCGTGCATGAGTACCAATGAGAATATCGTCGAGTTATGCACAATTGGCCAGAACCTCCCTGCTGATTCATACTTGGGCATGTACACATTCATGAACTGCATTTACAGAAGGCATCTTTAGAGTTTCGCTTTTTAAGAACACTATCATTTACATCTTATAGATATATGAAATCTTGATTTCAGTGCTGATTAATAAAGGTAATCATATGCCCATCCAGTTCCGATAAGAATTCATTCAACCCGAAGGCAAAGATGAAATATCACCGAGAAGAATGAAGGTTGGAAACTCAACTAACCTGATTCTTGAAGATGATGTAAGCGAGATAGAAGTAGACCAACAGGAAGGGCAGTATAACTGGAGCCAAGAAGAAGTAAGTTATTCCAAGAAGCCCAAAGAATAGAAGCCGAGGGATGTCCGCATGATACGGGATACCGGGCGCTACAAATTCATCACTGGAATCTTCACTTTTTTTGCAACAGCGGCAACAACATTTTTGCAGTAACCAGCCAAAGTAAGGGATCATTCGAAATAGTTCCGATGAGGTACTAGTCCATCCTGATGTGACAACATACGCAATGAAGAATGAAGCCTGCATGCCAAAAGCCTCTTAGAGTTCAAAAGAAAATAAGAACATTTATATAAAATTTCATTTGGTTATACTGCAAAACTGTATTTATAAACGAAATAAGCTGTTCATAAATTATCTGCAGAACATTTCCTCAACAGCTCTCCATAATTTTACGGCCCATCCCTCACCTGTGCAGGGACAGCAACAGCTAACTTTGCAGGTATGTTCTTGAGATCAAGCAAGACAGAAAGCTGATTTAGAACAGATCCAGAGAGTACATTTGCAAAAAAGATGTTCCATATCGTGAACCAGAGGAACTTGTTACTCGCACTTTTTTGTATCTCGCTGAACGAAATGTACCCTTGAATGGAGGAGAGGAATAACATAACAGGTGGTATCATTTTCAAGAATAACTGAAGTATAAGACTGGGAAGGTACCCAGTAACAATTTGACTCACAAAGGATCTGCAAATTTGAAATATAGAAAAGGATCAGAGTACATCTCAAGTTATAAGAATTAGAGATGTCAAGTACATCTTAGATTGGCTAGAACTAATTCAAGTCGGATCATCTATGTAAGAACAAAAAGATCAAGCATATCAGAATTTCATTTGATATAGATGATATGCAGTCAATAGAGAGAGATTGCACAGGAAAGCATGGAAAGATCTTTAGAAAAATCCTCTTACATTGACAAGATGCTTACGAGAAATGGGAAAAGAGCCTCTAACTGATCTAGGTTGGTCAGACCTTGAACGATTACGACAGGTATTAGAAACAGAACTGTAAGGAGAACGCAAACCACAAAGACAATCACTTTAGACATCCAGCTTCTCAAGAAAGATGTCTGGAAAAAGGGCCAGTAAACATCACGAGGTTCAGGAGCTCGTTCAGTGATCCATTGTGTGGGATTTGTTGACTGCTGCAAATTTAAGGCAACTGCAGCTCCATATCGAGATTTGAAGGATACAAAGGCCGCACGAACCTCCTAAGAATTTAATGATGTATAAGTGAAAACACGAGAAAATCAAGGGTTTGTTTGGATGTCATGTTTCACAAGACAATTATGCAATACTAGGCTTTAAAGTTAGCTACTACGCGGTTTTGATGTAAAATTTAGTATAGATACTATTGTACTGTTCACATGTTTTTGTGAATTCTACCATGGTGAAATATATTATTTACCATTACACTTGTCACTTGTTTATATGCATCCAAACAAATTGACCGATATTAAGTTGGATTTTCAGCCAGAACTATAAATGAATCAATAACTTACTGCTGCAACAAGGGAAGCTCCTCGCTGTGATCTCATATTCTCCTCGATGCCTTCAAGCTTCTTTTCGTACTGATCTACAAGATCAACTTGCCGTCCAAAGATTCCCCGGGAATCAGAGCTTCTGTCTTTTGGTTGACTAGTCTCAGAACGCAAGTGCCTCAATCTTCTGTATACTGTATTGGCATCGTTCTAGAAATACAGACACATTAGAATTGCAAAAAGCAACTTAGTGCTCCCTAAGTTTATTGATAGAATGAGAAAAAACTAAGCAATGAGAAATCTTACAATTAGACACCGTAATTTACTTGTCCGATGGATCACCGTATGAGATAAATACGTAAATGGATGGTACTCACTAAAGAATTCATCAACACTGGCACCGACACTGCCCTCAGGAGGCACAGGGACGCCTCGAACTAGAATTGTAAACTGATGTGGTTGAGGTTTTGATGAATAGAAATATTCGATCCTTTTATTAGACACATAATCATATTCCTGCGGTACCAGTTCAGCGTACAATTGGAGTGTCAAATGGGTTCTCTTACCCGAAGAGATAAACCAATTATTCGAATGCATGACTGTCAGAAGAGAGAACTTACGTAATAAAGAAGATAGCAAACAAAGATAGTGACAACATACACAGCACAGAAGTGAACCCATAACCTGTGCCAACAGCCATGTTCATTCAGCAATAGCTAATATCAGCAAGAACAAACAATCTTGAAGTCGGGAAGGAAAGAGAGTGATCTCACCTGCCTGAGCCACTATCTACATTAGAAATTGTAAATATATCCAAGGAATCACTTGAGATATTCGCAATATTGAATTCTGCAAGCTGATTGCCTGACAAATTTACTGGAAGAAGAACAAACACTCCTATAATCCCAGCAAAAGAGAATACTCTTAAACTGCACAGACAGCAAATAAAAAATCAGCCACTGGAAATCTAATGCATTCAATCTGATGTGCTTATTCATGAAATTTCAATGTTATCACTTAGAAAATCCATCTTAAAGGCAACGAAACACAAGTTATACCTGAAAATGATAATCCTGATAAAAACTACAGCATCCAAGCCAGAAAGTGATAGCAATTCATCCTCAGAAAGTTGCCACGCTCTTTTTACCCAACCTGGGGAAGGAAGTAGCCACTCAATGTGGAAGTAACTAGTTCTTTGGACTCCTTTTTCAGCCAATAAGCGCGGCTCATACACTTCAAAATTTGCAGGTTGTCTTCGAAGGGTGGAATACAGTGTGAAGAACAATATACACAGGCCAGAGTTTATTCCAACCGACGTTAGAAGAGCGGAAACAATCATTTCTGCAATATATTCTCAATCTCTCCACAGATTAAACATAAAAACGCCACAACGAAGAAGTTGACTAGTAAGAACAACAACCAAACATTCAGACAACACCTGCAAGATTGAAAAAATCGTGTCCTGTTAAGAATCCAAAGTGCAGATAGTATCCAATCAAGTTACAAGCATGTTTATTAAGGAATTATTAGTTATTAAACCTCTAATTTATCTCACTATTCTTGACAAGATTTTCCATTAACCATTAGCATACAATTGCTAATATGAAGAACTAACAGCCAGGTTTCAGCTTGTGAACCCTAACTAAATAGAATATGCCCAGTTCAAAGCCTATTTGTCCGCAAATCAAAACTATTAACCATATTTATATCAAAACTAAGATTGAGCACTTGGATGCAGCTGCGAACTACTGGTCAATCAACACCTAAGGCATCTTGAAGATGAATAGTAGTTGAACTGGAGAACGAGAGATAACTGTTTGCTAACCTTTTTATAATTGGGATTGAATGATACCGCATAAACGTGGATGTGTATATGGGGGATTCTTCGTTTCGATTTCGAATTCTAGGCATTTCAGGAAACTGAAGCAGGGTCAAATAGGGGTGGGCATCGGATCGATCCGATCCGATCCGAATACCCGGATATTCGATTAGAAATTTTCATAAAACCCCCTCCGGATCCGATCCGTTTGATCCGAATTTCAAAATATAGTCTCCGAAAATGATTTTATCCGGATCGGATCGGATTATAATCCGCTGATATCCGGATGATCCGTTTGATCCGAATGACTTTTGTATGACCCGGTTGATCCATTTGATCCGAAAATGACTTTATCCGGATCCGGATGTCCGATTAATCCGAATATCCGTTTGATCCGGTATGTATTTGCAACCTTGTTTATCACAAAGTATAATAAAAAACAATTTAAAGACATAAAATAAAATCATATAAAAATGATAATCTTATAAATGATAAAAACAATTTAAGGATCAACGATGGAAGGTATTTATGGAGAAATCCAGCAAAATCTTAGAAACGATAAGCAGGAGAACAACGAGAACAGAATACTGGCGCGTAAATTTGACTTCAGGGCTACTGCGACCCAATATTCTATAATGAGGGCTTCGAAGCCCAAAACACTAGCCCAATAGGCCCATCACAGCTATTTATTCTTTTTATCTAACTAGTATAATACCCGTAGAAAAAAATAAGAAAGAATATTGTAAAATACGTTTTTTTATGGGTTTTTGTTTTGTATACTTCTCTAATTTTTACCACTCTAATTCACTTACCACTATTACTTTAATAAGGATAAATTTACTGAATGAGATTATACTATGGACCTACTTAATAGAATAATATTACTATATATAACAACAATTTTGTTTTTTTCTCCGATTATGTACTGAGTTTAGGGATTTTTTTTGGTTAATGGCTAACAACTTTTATGATTTTACAATTTATTGTTTTTGACAACATACGTGTGTTTATTTTAATTTTTTTTTGTATTTAACAACTTTTTTTGTTTTCTTTTTCGGAGTATAATACTTATTAGTGTATTAGAAATTTTATTTTAATTAATTATTTTTGGACTATAAATCTATTAGTTAGAGTAGTTAATTTTATTTTTAATTATTAAAATTACAAAAGATTTACGTGATCTACAAACTAATAAAAATAACATAATTAAACAAAAAAATTTAATTAATATAACTCAGTTAAATTCACGTGGTCTATATCTACAAGCTAAAAAAATTAATAAAAATTTAATTTAATTCAAAATTAACTTAAAGTCCGATAACAATTATCTAAAAATAACTAATTTACTAATGGGTGAAAGAAATCAATAAATAAATAAAATTAACATAAAAAAAGGTGTACACCTAAAAAATAAAATTATTAAGTGCACGAGCGTATTTGCATCAATTGCATGTGTATACATGAGTAGTACAAACTGTACAAAAGCTAAGTATTTATGTTTTCAATGATTGCAAGGGCTTGTTTGCATTTGGATTTCATTTAGTTTCTAAATTCGAGTTTAATTTTTGTAGATGCTTAGTGTACGGTCTGATTATTTGTTGATTGATTTATTTTCGGGTCTATACACTAAATAAGTTTATATTAGTTTATTCAACGGGTTTATATAAATAAACTAGATAAAGTTGTTTACATGGAGTTTATTTTATTTCAAATGACAGTTATGCCCCTCAAAAATAGAACACGTTGAATATCAGTAATGTACAAAGAATATCGGGATGAAAAAACATCAGGCCAAAATCGGGTTTTAAACAAAAATAAACTCCGAGTAAAAATAACCTTGGTTTGATAAGTTTATTTTTGAGTGGTTTATAAATTCAAATAAACTCATAGAAAAATAAATCAATCCTCGATTAGTTGAAATCCATGAGTATGATTTGGATCAGATCATAATCAACGTATAATAATGAATATAGACTCTGCATTTTATTCAGTCTTGTTTTTTCTGCATAAAAGTAGGGTTGTGCACACGGTTCGGACCGGTGGACCATAAATTGATAACACCTTGAACCGTAGATCGGACTGGGACAGGACCGAGGCAGGACCGGTTTGTATCTAAATTGTGTAGTTTTGAATATTTCGGATCGGTTTGTACCTAAATTGTTCCGGTCCAAAACCGGACCCGGACCGTAACTCGGGTTCTAAAAAAAAGGGACCGTAGACCGAACCGTTATCGGTTCGATTTTGCAGTCCTACATAAAAGATCTATTATGTAGTAGGGGTACTGCTGAAATTTAAGGGTATTTGGGAGAGGGTTCTGAATATATTTTTTTGTCATTCTTCTTACAGTAAGAGCAAGAGACAACCTTAATCAGTACAATTATTCAGGAAAGGACTTCAGTCAATCCAAGAAGGTAGCAAGACTCAAGAAATAGAAAATGCAATAACAAAATTATATAAGCCAACAATAGATATGTGAAATTTGGAATGAAAGTTTTGATTCAAATGGTTTCTGTACAATGTAGAATAAGAGATTATAAAGAAAATTCCAACTAAGATTTCAAACCTACAGATTCTTGCAGAAACCAGAGTTTGCTTCATGGTTGAGACCTGCTAGATCTAGTCTGGTGTCAAAAATCGACTCACTCTACGAGATCGAGAATCAGAATCATCATCGGTTACAACGGGTATTTCATTAAGATTGAAATCAGGTTCAAACATGCTACCTGACCGATTCTCTAACAAGAGTTTCATGTGCATTGACCAATTTGTCCTATCTGCATACGAAGATCCATTAAAACCCGCATTTATATCATTGTCTTCATCCTCAATTACGAAATCCCCAATGATCACAACACCAGGAACTGCAGACTGAATTGCACTGTTAATGTCATTGGCCTCATTCTGTTCTTCAAACTGTTTCCATGCTTTCTCTCTTGAAGAGTTGACCTCTGTAGGCCGAACATAAGGGCGAACACTCCTCGCATGATATCTCAACTCTCGGTAGTTACCTGCAAACGGACATGTTTCCACTGAGCAACTTCGGGTTTTCATGTTTAGGTAATCCCGAGTTTCTCCTATAACCTTCTAACTTTGCACATCTCCCCTACACAATAGGCATTGCAAGTTCAATTCGATTTTGAGTTTCTGGTATCGGTCTAGACAATTAGAATGTCTGTTACTGGTGTCACAAATGAAAGGTGTACAACCCTTGCTGTGTGAGCTACACAGAAGAAGAACTGCATTATCTGGATGCTCCATACAAATAGGGCACAATGCCTCATCTCACTCCTTGTGACACGCAGAAACATATGAATCAGTCCTAATGCTTCGTTTCTTATGAGGAAGCATCCTGGACATACTGAAGCTACTTGAACAAAATCTTAGAAACAACTTAACTCATACTGAATATAGGAGAATCAAACAAATTATGTGTTAAAAAAATTCCTAAGTTTCATCTGATAAAAAACAAGGAACAATTTTGACTTGTCAAGCATATCAGCCATTAATATATACAATGTATCACATAAATTGTCTGGATCCAATTTTTTAAAGTAGTGATTAAACCATTAAACATTCACTTCCCTTCCTAGTATGAAAGGGACACAGTTGTGTCCCTCTCTTTCGGAAGAGAGAAAGACCGAAATTGATGGTTAAGTTTAAGAGGCAATAAAAAGAAACTATCGCAAATTTAATGTTTGTGATGACATGTTTCTAGACAATTTTTCGATCATTAATTAAATGTTAAGAGCGGAAAGTCATAAATTCTAAACTCACCACAAACAACTTTTGTGTCGTTGTTTCTTACACGAAGTACTACAAGATTTGACTATTTCAACGAAGTACTGCAAAAGAAAAGCATAGGTCAATTAAGATGAACAAGAAAACTTTAAAGTATCAAAACAAACACAGAATTTGGCATTCACGACTAATATTCCAACATTTACTTCATACATCCTTGTAAGCACAAAGTTGCCAATTTTGTTGCTACTCGTCGATTCACCAAAACATAGGCTAGTAAGTAGGTTCAGTTAAGTTAGAAGGGGATTCATTTAGATTATTTTTCTCTTTGCAAAAATTTCACTGTATTGTATTCAATCCCGTAAAAAGAAGCTTGACCTTGACCCATTACGACGGTTTCCCCAAGAACAACATAGTTGGAATCAAATTCACAGGTCTACTTTGGGCAATTGTATACCTGCGACTTGCTGGAAGGAGAGAGATGAAGCAACTGCATACCTACGAATTTGGGTGCTAGGGTTATTAGGACATTATCAAGACATTATCGTAATCTTTCCGTAATCAATTTCTATCATCAATCTAGTACCAAACATGTAAAAAAAGAATCTCAAGAATCCCCATCACCAAGAATCCTCGAATAGTTGAAATCCATGAGTATGATATGGATCAAATCATAATAAACGTATAATAATGAATACAGACTCTGCATTTTATTCAGTCTTGTTTTTTCTGCATAAAAGTAGGGTTGTGCATACGGTCCGGACCGGTGGACCATATATTGATAACACCTTGAACCGTAGATCGAACTGGGACAGGACCGGTTTGTGCCTAAATTGTGTAGTTTTGAATATTTCGGACCGGTTTGTACCTAAATTGTGCAATTTTGGTGAGGTTTTCCGGTCCAAAACCGGACCCGGACCGTAACTCGGGTTCTAAAAAAAACAGGGACCGTAGACCAGACCGTTACCGGTTCAATTTTACAGTCCTAAATAAAAGATCTGTTATGGAGTAGGGGTACTGCTGAAATTTAAGGGTATTTGGGAGAGGGTTCTGAATATTTTTTTTCTCATTCATCTTACCGTAAGAGCAAGAGACAACCTTAATCAGTACAATTATTCAGGAAAGGACTTCAGTTAATCCAAGAAGGTAGCAAGACTCAAGAAATAGAAAATGCAATAACAAAATTATATAAGCCAACAATAGATATGTGAAATTTGGAATGAAAGTTTTGATTCAAATGGTTTCTATACAATGTAGAATAAGAGATTATAAAGAAAATTCCAACTAAGATTTCAAACCTAAAGATTCTTGCAGAAACCAGAGTTTGCTTCATGGCCGAGACCTGCTAGATCTAGTCTGGTGTCAAAAATCAACTCACTCTACGAGATCGAGAATCAGAATCATCATCGGTTACAATGGGTACTTCATTAAGATTGAAATTAGGTTCAAACATGCTACCTGACCGATTCTCTAACAAGATATTCATGTGCATTGACCAATTTTCATATCTGCATACGAAGATCCATTAAAACCCGCATTTATATCATTGTCTTCATCCTCAATTACGAAATCCCCAATGATCACAGCACCAGGAACTGTAGACCGAATTGCACTATTAATGTCATTGACCCCATTCTGTTCTTCAAACTGTTTCCATGCTTTCTCTCTTGACGAGTTGACCTATATAGACCGAACATAAGGGTGAACACTTTATGTGTTAAAAAAATTCCTAAGTTTCATGTGATAAAAAACAAGGAACAATTTTAACTTGTTACATATCCAAGCATATCGGGCATTAATATATACAATGTATCACATAAATTGTCTGGATCCAATTTTTTATAGCATTGATTAAACCAGTAAATATTTACTTCCCTTCCCAGTTTGAAAGGGACACAGTTGTGTCCCTCTCTTTTGGAAGAGAGAAAGGCCGAAATTGATGGTTAAGTTTAAGAGGCAATAAAAGAAATTATGGCAAATTTAATGTTTGTGATGACATGTTTCTAGACAGTTTTTAGATCATTAATTAGATGTGAAGAGCGGAAAGTCATAAATTCTAAACTCACCACAAACAACTTTTGTGTCGTTGTTTCTTACACGAAGTATTGCAAGTCTTGACTATTTCAACGAAGTACTGCAAAAGAAAAGCTTAAGTCAATTAAGATGTACAAGAAAACTTTAAAGTATCAAAACAAACACAAAATTTGGCATTCACGACTAATATTCCAACATTTACTTCATAAATCCTTGTAAGCAAATTGCCAATTTTGTTGCTACTCGTCGATTCACCAAAACATAGGCTAGTAAGTTGGTTCAGTTAAGTTAGAAGGGGATTCATTTAGATTTTTTTCTCTTTGCACAAACTTCACTGTATTGTATTCAATCCCGTAAAAAGAAGCTTGACCCATTATGACGTTTGCCCCAAGGACAACATAGTTGGAATCAAATTCGCAGGTCTACTTTGGGCAATTGCATACCTGCGACTTGCTGGAAGGAGAGAGATGAAGCAATTACATACCTACGAATTTGGGTGCTAGGGTTATTAGGACATTATCGTAATCTTTCCGTAATCAATTTGTATCATCAATCTAGTACCAAACACGTAAAACAAGAATCTCAAGAATCCCCATCCCCAAGAATCCTCGATTAGTTGAAATCCATGAGTATGATATGGATCACATCATGATCAACGTATAATAATGAATACACTCTGCATTTAATCCAGTCTTGTTTTTTCTGCATAAAAGTAGGGTTGTGCATACGGTCCGGACCGGTGGACCATAAATTGATAACACCTTGAACCGTAGATCGGACTGGGACAGGACCGAGGCGGGACCGGTTTGTACCTAAATTGTGTAGTTTTGAATATTTCGGACCGGTTTGTACCTAAATTGTGCAATTTTGGTGAGGTTTTTCGGTCCAAAACCGGACCCGGACCGTAACTCGGGTTCTAAAAAAAACAGGGACCGTAGACCAAACCGTTACCGGTTTGATTTTGCAATCCTACATAAAAGATCTGTTATGTAGTAGGGGTACTGCTGAAATTTAAGGATATTTGGGAGAGGGTTCTAAATATTTTTTTCTGTCATTCTTCTTACAGTAAGAGTAAGAGACAACCTTAATCAGTACAATTATTCAGGAAAGGACTTCAGTCAATCCAAGAAGGTAGCAAGACTCAAGAAATAGAAAATGCAATACCAAAATTATATAAGCCAACAATAGATATGTGAAATGTGGAATGAAAGTTTTGATTCAAATGGTTTCTATACAATGTAGAATAAGAGATTATAAAGAAAATTCCAGCTAAGATTTCATACCTACAGATTCTTGCAGAAACCAGAGTTTGCTTCATGGTTGAGACCTGCTGGATCTAGTTTGGTGTCAAAAATCGACTCACTCTACGAGATCGAGAATCAGAATCATCATCATCGGTTACAATGGGTACTTCATTAAGATTGAAATTAGGTTCAAACATGCAACCTGACCGATTCTCTAACAAGAGATTCATGTGCATTGACCAATTTGTCCTATCTACATACGAAGATCCATTAAAACCCGCATTTATATCAGTGTCTTCATCCTCAATTACGAAATCCCCAATGATCACAGCACCAGGAACAGCAGACCGAATTGCATTGTTAATGTCATTGACCTCATTCTGTTCTTCAAACTGTTTCCATGCTTTCTCACTTGAGGAGTTGACCACTATAGACCGAACATAAGGGTGAACATTCCTCGCATGATATCTCAACTCTCGGTAGTTACCTGCAAACCGACATGTTTCCACTGAGCAACTTCGAGTTTTCATGTTTAGGTAATCCCGAGTTTCTCCTATAACCTTACAACTTCGCACATCTCCCCTACACAATGGGCATTGCAAGTTCAATTCGATTTTGAGTTTCTGGTATCGGTCTAGATAATTAGAATGCGTGTTACTGGTGTCACAAATGAAAGGTCTACAACCCTTGTTGTGTGAGCTACACAGAAGAAGAACTGCATTTTGTGGATGCTCCATGCAAATAGGGCACAATGCCTCATCCCACTCCTTGTGACGCGCAAAAACATATGAATCAGTCCTAATGCTTCGTTTCTTATGAGGAAGCATCCTGTACATACTGAAGCTACTTGAACAAAATCTTAGAAACAACTTCACTCATACTGAAAATAGGAGAATCAAACAAATTATGTGTTAAAAAAATTCCTAAGTTTCATTTGATAAAAAACAAGGAACAATTTTAACTTGTTACATATCCAAGCATATCGGGCATTAATATATACAATGTATCACACAAATTATCTAGAACCAATTTTTTAAAGTATTGATTAAACCAGTAAACATTCACTTCCCTTCCCAGTATGAAAGGGACACACTTGTGTCCCTCTCTTTTGGAAGAGAGAAAAGCCGAAATTGATGGTTAAGTTTAAGAGGCAATAAAAAGAAATTATGGCAAATTTAATGTTTGTGATGACATGTTTCTAGACAGTTTTTAGATCATTAATTAAATGTGAAGAGCGGAAACTCATAAATTCTAAACTCACCACAAACAACTTTTGTGTCGTTGTTTCTTACACGAAGTACTGCAAGTCTTGACTATTTCAACGAAGTACTGTAAAAGAAAAGCTTAGGTCAATTAAGATGTACAAGAAAACTTTAAAGTATCAAAACAAACACAAAATTTGGCATTCATGACTAATATTCCAGCATTTACTTCATAAATCCTTGTAAGCACAAAGTTGCCAATTTTGTTGCTACTCGTCGATTCACCAAAACATAGGCTAGTAAGTTGGTTCAATTAAGTTAAAAGGGGATTCATTTAGATTCTTTTTCACTTCGCAAAAACTTCACTGTATTGTATTCAATCTCGTAAAAAGAAGCTTGACCCATTACGACGTTTGCCCCAAGGACAACATAGTTGGAATCAAATTCGCAGGTCTACTTTGGGCAATCGTATACCTGCGACTTGCTGGAAGGAGAGAGGTGAAGCAATTGCATACCTACAAATTTGGGTGCTTGGGTTATTAGGACATTATCAAGACATTATCATAATCTTTCCGTAATTAATTTCTATCATCAATCTATTACCAAACACGTAAAACAAGAATCTCAAGAATCCCCAAGAATCCTCGATTAGTTAAAATCCATGAGTATGATATGGATCAGATCATAATCAATGTATAATAATGAATACAGACTCTGCATTTTATTCAGTCTTGTTTTTTCTGCATAAAAGTAGGATTGTGCATACGGTCCGGACCGGTGGACCATAAATTGATAACACGTTGAACCGTAGATCGGACTGGGACAGGACCGAGGCGGGACCGGTTTGTACCCAAATTGTGTAGTTTTGAATATTTTGGACCGGTTTGTACCTAAATTGTGCAATTTTGGTGAGGTTTTCCGGTTCAAAACCGGTCCCGGACCGTAACTCGGGTTCTAAAAAAAACAGGGACTGTGGACCAGACCGTTACCTGTTCGATTTTGCAGTACTACATAAAAGATTTGTTATGTAGTAGGGGTACTGCTGAAATTTAAGGGTATTTGGGAGAGGGTTCTGAATATTTATTTTTTCATTCTTCTTACAGTAAGAGCAAAAGACAACCTTAATTAGTACAGTTATTCACGAAAGGACTTCAGTCAATCCAAGAAGGTAGCAAGACTCAAGAAATAGAAAATGCAATAACAAAATTATATAAGCCAACAATAGATATGTGAAATTTGGAATGAAAGTTTTGATTCAAATGGTTTCTATACAATGTAGAATAAGAGATTATAAAGAAAATTCCAACTAAGATTTCAAACCTAAAGATTCTTGCAGAAACCAGAGTTTGCTTCATGGCCGAGACCTGCTAGATCTAGTCTGGTGTCAAAAATCAACTCACTCTACGAGATCAAGAATCAGAATCATCATCGGTTACAATGGGTACTTCATTAAGATGGAAATCAGATTCAAACATGCTACTTGACCGATTCTCTAACAAGAGATTCATGTGCGTTGACCAATTTGTCCTATCTGCATACGAAGATCCATTAAAACCCGCAATTATATCATTTTCTGCATCCTCAATTACGAAATCCCCAATGATCACAGCACCAGGAACTGCAGACCGAATTGCACTGTTAATGTCATTGACCTTATTATGTTCTTCAAACTGTTTCCATGCTTTCTCTCTTGAGGAGTTGACCTCTGTAGGCCGAACATAAGGGTGAACACTCCTCGCATGATATCTCAACTCTCGGTAGTTACTTGCAAACCGACATGTTTCCACTGAGCAACTTCGAGTTTTCATGTTTAGGTAATCCCGAGTTTCTCCTATAACCTTCTAACTTCGCACATCTCCCCTACACAATGGGCATTGCAAGTTCAATTCGATTTTGAGTTTCTGGTATCGGTCTAGACAATTAGAATGCCTGTTACTGGTGTCACAAATGAAAGGTGTACAACCCTTACTGTGTGAGCTACACAGAAGAAGAATTGCATTATGTGGATGCTCCATGCAAATAGGGCACAATGCCTCATCCCACTCCTTGTGACGCGCAAAAACATATGAATCAGTCCTAATGCTTCGTTTCTGATGAGGAAGCATCCTGGACATACTGAAGCTACTTGAACAAAATCTTTGAAACAACTTAACTCATACTGAAAAAAGGAGAATCAAACAAATTATGTGTTAAAAAAATTCCTAAGTTTCATGTGATAAAAAACAAGGAACAATTTTAACTTGTTACATATCCAAGCATATCGGGAATTAATATATACAATGTATCACATAAATTGTCTGGATCCAATTTTTTAAAGTATTGATTAAACTAGTAAACATTCACTTCCCTTCCCAGTATGAAAGGGACCAGTTGTGTCCCTCTCTTTTGGAAGAGAGAAAGGCCGAAATTGATGGTTAAGTTTAAGAGGCAATAAAAAGAAATTATGGCAAATTTAATGTTTGTGATGACATGTATCTAGACAGTTTTTAGATCATTAATTAAATGTGAAGAGCGGAAAGTCATAAATTCTAAACTCACCACAAACAACTTTTGTGTCGTTGTTTCTGACACGAAGTACTGCAAGTCTTGACTATTTCAACGAAGTACTGCAAAAGAAAAGCTTAAGTCAATTAAGATGTACAAGAAAACTTTAAAGTATCAAAATAAACACAGAAATTAGCATTCACGACTAATATTCCTGCATTTACTTCATAAATCCTTGTAAGCACAAAGTTGCACATTTTGTTGCTACTCGTCGATTCACCAAAACATAGGCTAGTATGTTGGTTCAGTTAAGTTAAAAGGGGATTCATTTAGATTCTTTTTCACTTTGCAAAAACTTCACTGTATTGTATTCAATCTCGTAAAAAGAATCTTGACCCATTACGACGTTTGCCCCAAGGACAACATAGTTGGAATCAAATTTGCAGGTCTACTTTGGGCAATCGCATACCTGCGACTTGCTAGAAGGAGAGAGATGAAGCAATTGCATACCTACGAATTTGGGTGCTAGGGTTATTAGGACATTATCACGATATTATCATAATCTATCCGTAATCAATTTCTATCATCAATCTATTACCAAACACGTAAAACAAGAATCTCAAGAATCCCCAAGAATCCTTGATTAGTTAAAATCCATGAGTATGATATGGATCAGATCATAATCAACGTATAATAATGAATTCAGACTCTGCATTTTATTCAGTCTTGTTTTTTCTGCATAAAAGTATGGTTGTGCATATGGTCCGGACTGGTGGACCATAAATTGATAACACCTTGAACCGTAGATCGGACTGGGACAGGACCGAGGCGGGACCGGTTTGTACCTAAATTGTGTAGTTTTGAATATTTCGGACCGGTTTGTACCTAAATTATGCAATTTTGGTGAGGTTTTCCGGTCCAAAACCGGACCCGGACCGTAACTCGGGTTCTAAAAAAAACAAGGACCGTAGACCAGACCGTTACCGGTTCGATTTTGCAGTCCTACATAAAAGATTTGTTATGTAGTAGGGGTACTGCTGAAATTTAAGGGTATTTGGGAGAGGGTTCTGAATATTTTTTTTTCATTCTTCTTACAGTAAGAGAAAAAGACAACCTTAATCAGTACAGTTATTCAGGAAAGGACTTCAGTCAATCCAAGAAGGTAGCAAGACTCAAGAAATAGAAAATGCAATAACAAAATTATATAAGCCAACAATAGATATGTGAAATTTGGAATGAAAGTTTTGATTCAAATGGTTTCTGTACAATGTAGAATTAGAGATTATAAAGAAAATTCCAACTAAGATTTCAAACCTACAGATTCTTGCAGAAACTAGAGTTTGCTTCATGGTTGAGACCTGCTAGATCTAGTTTGGTGTCAAAAATCGACTCACTCTACGAGATCGAGAATCAGAATCATCATCGGTTACAATGGGTACTTCATTAAGAGAGAAATCAGGTTCAAACATGCTACCTGACCGATTCATTAACAAGAGATTCATGTGTATTGACCAATTTGTCCTATCTGCATACGAAGATCCATTAAAACCCGCATTTATATCATTGTCTTCATCCTCAATTACGAAATCCCCAATGATCACAGCACCAGGAACTGCAGACTGAATTGCATTGTTAATGTCATTGACCTTATTCTGTTCTTCAAACTGTTTCCATGCTTTCTCTCTTGAGGGGTTGACCTCTGTAGGCCGAACATAAGGGTGAACACTCCTCGCATGATATCTCAACTCTCGGTAGTTACCTGCAAACTGACATATTTCCACTGAGCAACTTCGGGTTTTCATGTTTAGGTAATCCCGAGTTTCTCCTATAACTTTCCAACTTCGCACATCTTCCCTACACAATGGGCATTGCAAGTTCAATTCGATTTTGAGATTCAGGTATCGGTCTAGACAATTAGAATGCCTATTACCGGTGTCACAAATGAAAGGTCTACAACCCTTGCTGTGTGAGCTACACAGAAGAAGAACTGCATTATGTGGATGCTCCATGCAAATAGGGCACAATGCCTCATCCCACTCCTTGTGACGCGCATAAACATATGTATCAGTCATAATGCTTCGTTTCTTATGAGGAAGCATCTTGGACATACTGAAGCTACTTGAATAAAATTATAGAAACAACTTAACTCATACTGAAAAAAGGAGAATCAAACAAATTATGTGTTAAAAAAATTCCTAAGTTTCATCTGATAAAAAATAAGTAACAATTTTGACTTGTTACATATCCAAACGTATCAGGCACTAATACATACAATGTATCATATAAATTGTCTGGATCCAATTTTTTAAAGTATTGATTAAACTAGTAAACAGTCACTTCCCTTCCCAGTATGAAAGTATGAAAGGGACACAGTTGTGTCCCTCTCTTTTGGAAGAGAGAAAGGCCAAAATTGATGGTTAAGTTTAAGAGGCAATAAAAAGAAACTATGGCAAATTTAATGTTTATGATGACATGTTTCTAGGCAGTTTTTAGATCATGAATTAAATGTGAAGAGCGGAAAGTCATAAAGTCTAAACTAACCCCAAACAACTTTTGTATCGTTGTTTCTAACACAAAGTACTACAAGTCTTGACTATTTCAACGAAGTACTGCAAACGAAAAGCTTAGGTCAATTAAGATGAACAAGAAAACTTTAAAGTATCAAAACAAACACAGAATTTGACATTCACGACTAATATTCCAACATTTACTTCATAAATCCTTGTAATCACAAAGTTGCCAATTTTGTTGCTACTCGTCGATTCACAAAAACATAGGCTAGTAAGTTGGTTTAGTTAAGTTAGAAGGGGATTCATTTAGATTCTTTTTCTCTTCGAAAAAACTTCACTGTATTGTATTCAATCCCGTAAAAAGAAGCTTGACCCATTACGACGTTTGCCCCAAGGACAACACAGTTGGAATCAAATTCGCAGGTCTACTTTGGGCAATTGCATACCTGCGACTTGCTGGAAGGAGAGAGATGAAGCAATTGCATACCTACGAATTTGGGTGCTAGTGTAATTAGGACATTATCAGGACATTATCATAATCTTTCGGTAATCAATTTCTATCATCAATCTAGTACCAAACACGTAAAACAAGAATATCAAGAATCCTCATCCCCAAGAATCCTCGATTAGTTAAAATCCATGAGTATGATATGGATCAGATCATAATCAACGTATAATAATGAATACAGACTCTGCATTTTATTCAGTCTTGTTTTTTCTGCATAAAAGTAGGGTTGTGCATACGGTCCGGACCGGTGGACCATAAATTGATAACACCTTGAACCGTAGATCGGACTGGGACAGGACCGAGGCGGGACCGGCTTGTACCTAAATTGTGTAGTTTTGAATATTTCGGACCGGTTTGTACCTAAATTGTGCAATTTTGGTGAGGTTTTTCGGTCCAAAACCGGACCCGGACCGTAACTTGGGTTCTAAAAAAAAAGGGACCGTAGAGCAGACCGTTACCGGTTCGATTTTGCAGTCCTACATAAAAGAGTTGTTATGTAGTAGGGGTACTGCTGAAATTTAAGGGTATTTGGGAGAGGGTTCTGAATATTTTTTTTTGTCATTCTTCTTACAGTAAGAGCAAAAGACAACCTTAATCAATACAGTTATTCAGGAAAGGACTTCAGTCAATCCAAGAAGGTAGCAAGACTCAAGCAATAAAAAATGCAATAACAAAATTATATAAGTCAACAATAGATATGTGAAATTTGGAATGAAAGTTTTGATTCAAATGGTTTCTGTACAATGTAGAATAAGAGTTATAAAGAAAATTCCAACTAAGATTTCAAACCTACAGATTCTTGCAGAAACCAGAGTTTGCTTCATGGTTGAGACTTGCTATATCTAGTTTGGTGTCGAAAATCGACTCACTCTAGGAGATCGAGAATCAGAATCATCATCGGTTACAATGAGTACTTCATTAAGATTGAAATCAGGTTACCTGACCGATTCTCTAACAAGATATTCATGTGCATTGACCAATTTGTCCTATCTGCATACGAAGATCCATTAAAACCCGCATTTATATCATTGTCTTCATCCTCAATTACGAAATCCCCAATGATCACAGCACCAGGAGTTGCAAACTGAATTGCACTGTTAATGTTATTGACCTCATTCTGTTCATCACACTATTTACATGCTTTATCTCTTGAGGAGTTGACCTTTGTAGGCCGAACATAAGGGTGAACACTCCTCACATGATATCTCAACTCTCGGTAGTTACCTGCAAACCGACATGTTTCCACTGAGCAACTTCGAATTTTCATGTTTAGGTAATCCCGAGTTTCTCCTATAACATTCCAACTTCGCACATCTCCCCTACACAATGGACATTGCAAGTTCAATTCGATTTTGAGTTTTTGGATCGGTCTAAACAATTAGAATGCCTGTTATGGTGTCACAAATGAAAGGTGTACAACCCTTGCTGTGTGAGCTACATAGAAGAAGAACTGCATTATGTGGATGCTCCATGCAAATAGGGCACAATGCCTCATCCCACTCCTCGTGACGCGCAGAAACATATGAATCAGTCATAATGCTTCGTTTCTTATGAGGAAGCATCCTGGACATACTGAAGCTACTTCAACAAAATCTTAGAAACAACTTAACTCATACTGAAAAAAGGAGAATCAAACAAATTATGTGTTAAAAAAATTCCTAAGTTTCATTTGATAAAAAACAAGGAACAATTTTGACTTGTTACATATCCAAACATATAAGGCATTACTATATACAATGTATCACGTAAATTGTCTGGATCCAAATTTGTAAAGTATTGATTAAACCAGTAAACAGTCACTTCCCTTCCTAGTATGAAAGGGATACAATTGTGTCCCTTTCTTTTGGAAGAGAGAAAGGCCGAAATTGATGGTTAAGTGTAAGAGGCAATAAAAAGAAACTATGGCAAATTTAATGTTTGTGATGACATGTTTCTAGACAATTTTTAGATCATTAATTAAATGTGAAGAGCGGAAACTCATAAATTCTAAACTCACCACAAACAACTTTTGTGCCGTTGTTTCTTACACGAAGTACTGCAAGTCTTGACTATTTCAACGAAGTACTGCAAAAGAAAAGCTTAGGTCAATTAAGATGAACTAGAAAACTTTAAAGTATCAAAACAAACACAGAATTTGGCATTCACGACTAATATTCCAACATTTACTTCATAAATCCTTGTAAGCACAAAGTTGCCAATTTTGTTGCTACTCGTCGATTCACCAAAACATAGGCTAGTAAGTTGGTTCAGTTAAGTTAGAAGGGGATTCATTTAGATTCTTTTTCTCTTTGTAAAAACTTCACTGTATTGTATTCAATCCCGTAAAAAGAAGCTTGACCCATTACGACGTTTGTCCCAAGGACAACATAGTTGGAATCAAATTCGCAGGTCTACTTTGGGCAATTGCATACCTGCGACTTGCTGGAAGGAGAGAGATGAAGCAATTGCATACCTACGAATTTGGATACTAGGGTTATTAGGACATTATCAGGACATTATCGTAATCTTTTCGTAATCAATTTCTATCATCAATCTAGTACCAAACACGTAAAACAAGAATCTCAAGAATCCCCTTCCCCAAGAATCCTCGATTAGTTGAAATCCATGAGTATGATATGGATCAGATCATAATCAACGTATAATAATGAATACAGACTCTGCATTTTATTCAGTTTTGTTTTTTCTGCATAAAAGTAGGGTTGTGCATACTGTCCGGACCGGAGGACCACAAATTGATAACACCTTGAACCGTAGATCGGACTGGGACAGGACCGAGGCAGGACCGGTTTGTACCTAAATTGTGGAGTTTTGAATATTTCGGACCGGTTTGTACCTAAATTGTGCAATTTTTGTGAGATTTTCCTGTCCAAAACCAGACCCGGACCGTAACTCGGGTTCTAAAAAAAACAAAGACCGTAGACCAGACCGTTACCGGTTCGATTTTGCAGTCCTACATAAAAGATTTGTTATGTAGTAGGGGTACTACTGAAATTTAAGGGTATTTGGGAAAGGGTTCTGAATAATTTTTTTTTGTCATTCTTCTTACAGTAAGAGCAAAAGACAACCTTAATCAGTACAGTTATTCAGGAAAATGCAATAACAAAATTATATAAGCCAACAATAGATATGTGAAATTTGGGATGAAAGTTTTGATTCAAATGGTTTCTGTACAATGTAGAATAAGAGATTATAAAGAAAATTCCAACTAAGATTTCAAACCTACAGATTCTTGCAGAAACCAGAGTTGCTTCATGGCTGAGACCTGCTAGATCTAGTCTAGTGTCAAAAATCAACTCACTCTACGAGATCGAGAATCAGAATCATCATCGGTTACAATGGGTACTTCATTAAGATGGAAATCAGGTTCAAACATGCTACTTGACCGATTCTCTAACAAGAGATTCATGTGCGTTGACCAATTTGTCCTATCTGCATACGAAGATCCATTAAAACCCGCAATTATATCATTTTCTGCATCCTCAATTACGAAATCCCCAATGATCACAGCACCAGGAACTGCAGACTGAATTGCACTGTTAATGTCATTGACCTCATTTTGTTCTTCAAACTGTTTCCATGCTTTCTCTCTTGAGGAGTTGACCTCTGTAGGCCGAACATAAGGGTGAACAC
This sequence comes from Fagopyrum homotropicum, assembly GCA_033239125.1. Classification (NCBI taxonomy): domain Eukaryota; kingdom Viridiplantae; phylum Streptophyta; class Magnoliopsida; order Caryophyllales; family Polygonaceae; genus Fagopyrum; species Fagopyrum homotropicum. Next base: position 14,075,545 of record BSWB01000002.1, read on the forward strand.
CCCTCGCATGATATCTCAATTTTCGGTAGTTACCTGCAAACTGACATGTTTCCACTGAGCAACTTCGGGTTTTCATGTTTAGGTAATCCCGAGTTTCTCCTATAACCTTCCAACTTTGCACATCTCCCCTACACAATGGGCATTGCAAGTTTAATTCGATTTTGAGTGTTTGGTATCGGTCTAGACAATTAGAATGCCTCTTACTGGTGTCACAAATGAAAGGTCTACAACCCTTGCTGTGTGAGCTACACAGAAGAAGAACTGCATTATGTGGATGCTCCATGCAAATAGGGCACAATGCCTCATCCCACTCCTTGTGACGCGCAGAAACATATGAATCAGTCATAATGTTTCGTTTCTTATGAGGAAGCATCCTGGACATACTGAAGCTACTTGAACAAAATCTTAACTCATACTGAAAAAAGGAGAATGAAACAAATTATGTGTTAAAAAAATTCCTAAGTTTCATCTGATAAATAACAAGGAACAATTTTGACTTGTTATATATCCAAGCATATCAGGCATTAATATATACAATGCTATATATGTATGAGAACATGAAGGTTCAGTGAATGAGCATAGTTCCAACATTGGTAGTTAGTCAATTTTCAATAGAATTAAGCGTGTGTATTCCTCTTGAAAGTTAATTGTTTGTGAGTTGGTACTGTCATCCTTATACAGATACCAGCAGCAAGAGTACCAGTTAAGCATCATTCTATCCCACATTCCTACATGCAATAAATTGCATGGATCCAATTTTTTAAGTATTGTTTAAAACAATAAACAGTCACTTCCCTTCCCAGTAGGAAAGGGAAGGCCTCTCTTTTGGAAAAGAGAAAGGCCAAAATTTATGGTTAAGTTTAAGAGGCAATAAAAAGAAACTATGGCAAATTTAATGTTTGTGATGACATGTTTCTAGACAGTTTATTGATCATTAATTAAATTCGAAGAGCGGAAAGTCATAAATTCTAAACTCACCACAAACAACTTTTGTGTCGTTGTTTCTTACACGAAGTACTGCAAGTCTTGACTATTTCAACGAAGTACTGCAAAATAAAAGCTTAGGTCAATTAAGATGAACAAAAAAACTTTAAAGTATTAAAACAAACACAGAATTTGGCATTCACGACTAATATTCCAACATTTACTTCATAAATCCTTGTAAGCACAAAGTTGCCAATTTTGTTGCTACTCGTCGATTCACCAAAACATAGGCCGGTAAGTTGGTTCAATTAAGTTAGAAGGGGATTCATTTAGATTCTTTTTCTCTTAGCAAAAAACTTCACTGTTTGGTATCGGATGCAAATTATGTATTGTATTCAATGTAAAAAGAAGCTTGACCCACGTTTGCCCCAATGACAACATTCTTGGAATCATCAAATTCCAGGTCTACTTTGGGCAATTGCATACCTGCAACTTGCTGGAAGGAGAGATGAAGCAATTGCATACCTACGAATTTGAGTGCTAGGGTTATCAGTTGGGCTTCGGGGGTTTGAAATTCAAGGACATTATCGTAATCTTTCCGTAATCAATTTCTATCAGAGCATGTGCAACAGATACTCTATTTTAGAGAATGTTAAGCTTTTGAGGAATTTTGAACTTTTTTTTTGTCCAACAAATTCCCTATACCAAACTCTAAAATAGGGGATTTGGGAAAAATATGTCTTCCTTTCCCTATATTTGCAGCAAGGAAGAAGGTTCTCCAAATTCATCCCATGAACAAATTTGACAGTTTCTATAAATAAATAAATTAATAAATACATTATTCCCTATTATGGAGAAGCTATTGGGTTTTACACAAAAATAATTTAGAGAAAATTTAAAAAATTTCTCCATTTTAGAGTTTTTATGAAGAATCTGTTGCACATGCCCTCATTAATCTAGTACCAAACACGTAAAACAAGAATCAAGAATCTCCATCCCAAGAATTAAAAAAAACGATACCAAACAGGCAGATAAAACATTATCAACATATAAGAATCAATTCAACAAGAAGCAGCTTCCAAGTTCAAACGCAAAATTTTAAGTCAAAAATAGAAGTGGGAAGAGCGGAATTGAGACAATTCAAGACTGACGATATTAACAGGCACACTAAACCCGGAAACAAAAACCCTAACCTAACTCGCATCAGGTACGGTACCAACACGAAGAGTATATTTATCACAAAAACAAGCAATCTGTTTGAAGCAAACTCGATTCTTCTATGAACCGAAATCATAATCGACAAAAAAAACAGTGATTAAACAGCAATCGATCAACAAACTAGAAAGCCGTGAGCCTTCGAATGAAAATCATGAAGTAAAGGGAGTAAAGGATAGTAATTTACGAATATTTAGGATTTGTGGTGTCGAAGTAGGGTTTACTTCACGTTATGGGGATTCTCCGAAGGATTTTCTTTAGCTTGGGATAATAAGGATCAACGATGGAAGGTATTTATGGAGAAATCCAACAAAATCTTAGAAACGATAAGCAGGAGAATAACGAGAACAGAATAGTGGCGCGTAAATTTGACTCCAGGGCTACTGCGACCCAATATTCCATAATGAGGGCTTCAAAGCCCAAAACACTAGCCCAATAGGCCCATCACAGCTATTTATTCTTTTTTTTATCTAATTTAATGTAACTTAGGGTACATAACGAGGGTTGACTGTGGTCGAATACCTGAAATAAGTAGCTGAATGGACAAACTAATTTATTTTGACAATTTTAATAGATTTTTAGGAACGAAGTTTATAGAAGCTGATCTAAACGTAAAATTACCAAAAAAGATATCAATCAATTTTTTTTATTGAGTTTAATAAGATTCAAAATATTAAATATATTTCTATACAATTGTGCTTTTATGTTCCATGAATTTCATTAATAATATTTTTTTTTGTAAAAGTCATCATCCCATTTTTTAGTGAAAAAAAATATTCTTAAATTTGGGATAAATTTTATTTAGCTATCATATGTTTTTTTACTTGATTTTCCTCATAATAATACGTAAATTATCGATTGATGATTTTATTCATTATAATTTTGAAATATAAACATAAGCAAATTGGTCAATGAAGATTGTGAGTCTTTGTGACCCAATAAGCCTTTTTCATAATTATAGTAATTTGATTTTTTTTTTCATTATTGTTGAAGTCGGGATAAAAACAATTAAGATTCAAAGCTTTAAATCAATTGGGAAGAGGGTTGGGATTCTTGGGAATGAATTTTGTTCTCCATCAACTTGTTTCATCTCTTGAGCTTCTTTGGAGCAATTGAAATTTTTCTCAAAATGTCAGATCCTATCATCTTTCATAATCTCCCATCATCTTCCATATCTATGCTCACAAACACTCACTTTTTTAACTTTCGAAAATTTCATCAGCTTCAAGTCTTTAACATCTCCATAAGCTTGGATAAGCTCCCAAATAAGGGTTCACAAAGCACACATTTAACCATATGATTAGACAATATATTTCATCTATTAATTGTATATAAAACCCATTTTTCAATTCAATGTTTACCTCATTTAAGATACAAAATTTAGTTTTTTTGTCGTACTAGATGAATAGGTATGTGATATGTACGAGTTTAGAATTATGCTACACTGCTTTTATACACACTGCTTTTATGTATGAAAGTGTTAGTTTTTGTTTGGTTAAAGTTTTCATTGTTTTGTATGTTTTTATTAATTATTCGTCGAATCGAATTATCCGCTGATTTGGACCTTGAAACTTATGTGTGTTTTGTCCATAAAACTCGTTTATAAATTAGGGTATTTTTAAAAATATCATCTAAATTAATAGTGTTTGATATAAGAATATAAACTAGTTTAGTGTTTGTATAAAGCACTCGAAAGGGTAAGAGTATGTTTAATTAAACTAGCGTTAAATATGATAAAAATGTCAATATATTCATTCATTTTTTTCATTAATTACAAACTGACCAAGATATTTAAGAAAAATAGTTAATATAAATTATTATGTGAATATTTAAACTAATGTTTTATAACAAAAATCACTTATGATAATCTTTAAACTACAACTCAAATTTTACCAGCTTTTCTTTTTAAACTCCGATTTAAACATGCACTAGTTTATAATGATATGCAAACAAACACACCCTTACTACAATTATATAACTATTAACTATATCATATCGGGTAATTATCCGTGATATTCGGATTATTGGTTTAATTCGGATCCTAAAACTTAAAGATACAATATGATCCCCCTCTTTGTTTAATTGAAAATTTTATCAAAAAGAGCAATCCAAAGTCTAATAACATAATTCTCAAAAAGGGTACGACTATTTTCAGTTAATATTTTTTTATAGACGTATGGGTATCCGTTTTATAAACGTGGTTTCTAAATGTGTCGGCGAAAATCTCTAAGAGTCACCACAACTACACATTTTGCTTGCGTAGTTGTTATGTCCTCAACTACGCATATAGGAACGTAGTAATAGTCCCACAAAAAAAAAATTGAACTACTAATACGCTCCCACATTAGTTAAATTATTTTTTTTCATGAACCTCAACTACACACCCCATATCCATAGTTGAAGACTATCAATTACGTACGCGAAGTGCGTAGTTGTGATGCCTATTAAAGATTTTTGTTGGTACGTACATCGACCCTCTTTATAAAACATATTCTCCATACTGAATCCAATATTCGGAAGATTTTTGGACAATATCAGACGAAAATGAATCTCAATATTTACAAATTTCATAGGTTTTCATATTGTGTTTATATATATAATTAGACTAAGTAAGGCAATAAACAAAATAAATTTGTTTTATATATTTAAGGAAGGATTGTAATTATAATCAACTCAATGATATAAATTTGAGATTTTTATTAGGACAGACAGGAGGAGGCAACACGCTTGTATTGCGATGCATCGAGAGCCTCCATCCGTCGAAATGAGGGGCGGATGACCGATGTGGCACGTGTTCAAGGATATAAAAGTCCGGGCACACTCGTAATGCGTGTGCGCGTCCGGGATGCGACCAATTTTTTTTATTTTCCCCGAAAAAATATTTGGTCGCAACACCAATGCCAGACCGACTTCGTAATAATCCGTCTAACTGAATAAAATCGCTCTATAAATATTTGGACTTTAGGAGTTACTCGAGTGGATAAACATAGAATCACTTTTGTTGGGACGTCTTATATACATAGCGTTCAAATTCACAAGGGCCAACAAAATTCGCAAGGCACCGACACCTAGCTTGAGACAAAGGCTTCACTCAAAGGTATCAGTAAGGAATCCCCTTAATATGTACATGTATCATTGTCAACAGGCTAACGTGTTGGCTTATCTTGCGGTGCCGCTGACATACTATTAATAGGATTTTTTTGGGGGACATTAAAAGAAAAAAATTATTTATGAAAACAGCTACCCTTAAAACATAGAGAAAATTGGTGATTTAAGGCACTTTTTGTAAGTTGTAGATTAATTAGGTCCCTCTATTTTTGACATAAAATTTTAAATATAAAATAAATTAATTAAAGGGACATAATGGGAAATCGTAAAAATATAAATCCTATAATATCATCCTCAATCCCACGTCTGAAAACAATTAGGGTTTCCGCTGTAATAGCCGAAAATTTTAAAGCTCCGGTAAACTGCAATTAATCAAATTCCGATGCGACAATCTTAAATAATAAATAAAATAAAACGAGTTTAAATGTTATCAATTTATATGACTTTAAGTCACATAAAATGATGAAACCTTGTAACCGGAATTAAATACGCGCCTTAAATTAAAAATAATAATAAATTAGATAATACGGAATTTAATTCCGTATTATATAATTTTCCGCACATAATTAACGAGTTACGAGTTCCGCTTTGATTTCATGAGATAACCGCTCCATTGGGCCAACACTAGGCCCAAGCCATCAGCCCAATTTCCTAAGCCCATCATTAACCCTAAACTAATTAAAATTAACCTAATCCTAATCTAAACCTACCGCTTACCTCCTACCCGTAACTCTGGAACTGCAACGTGCGGCTTCCTTCTCCCTCTCGCAACACAGACCGCCGCAACCACCAGCGCCGCTACCGCCTTCGACCGGAGACGCCACCGCCGAGCCTGCGCCACCTTCAGCCGAGTCCAGTAAGCACTCCTCTCTTCCCCCTTCTTCCACGCGTTTCCACACCGTTTGACACGCTGTTCACTTCGGCCGGCAGGAACCGTGACGCTGCTTCTCCTCCGCCTACAGCAGCACCGCCCCGCCGCCTCCTGCCGTGTCCTTCCCCTCTGCCGTCGGTGACAAGGTGAGCCGTCCGCCTATCCCTTCCCTCGTTCTGTTCCGGTACACAGTGCTAAACCCTCCCCTGCGGATGCTGTGTCGAACTAGCCCAGATCTTCCGTCAATGAGCCGCCGCCTCTGTTGCTTCCGTATCCTGTGCCGACGCCGCACCCCGTTGCACCCTCTTGGACCAACGTCGGTTTAGGTGAGTCCTTGTACTGATTGAGTTGCTAGTGTACTGTAAGATGTATATACATATACATATTGGAATGGTATGAGTTGCAAGTACACTGCGAGATGTATGTATATATACATTTGGAATTGTATGAATGTAGTACAATGTATACATGTATATATGATAAGAAGTAGAAGCGGGAAGTTATAAAAATAAAAAAATAAAAATAAAAATAAATAAGTATCAGTTAGTATAGTGAATATAGGAGTTGTGTTTGCCGGGTATATATAAATATACGTAAATATATATTATATGAAAATAAAAGTATACCTAAGTGAAGTAAAGTTATACACGTGGATCGATATATATATATAAATCTACTCATACGAACGGGAGTTGCGGAAATGTCATGTATATAGCTACTTATATATATATATATATAAATACCGAATGGTTACGGTTTTAATATGAAATGGAAGTAAAGGTTAAAGTATGTACCTAGGTATACATACGTTTGGAAGAGTAAGGTAATAATAGAGAAGTAAGGAGGGATTTTGGTTCTTGGAAGAGTTTAAAGTGTAACTTATAACCGGTGTAACTATCAAAGGGAGTTGATAGTTTTCTAAATTAAACTTGGAGAAATTACGATACCAAGGGTAAAATGGTCTTTTACCATAAGAGAGCTTTTTCCGTAATTCCTTCGCATGAGGTTGGACGTCGAAATGTGATTTTGATACACATGCCTTATTTGACAGGCGTTTGAGTTACCACGAGTACGGACTATTTGAGACGTGTTAGAGTGTTTTTTACTCAGGTAAGTCCTTGCGACTTACTTAGCCAGTTTCTGGATATTAGTTGAGTGATAGTGGTTGTGTGTGCTTTTTGCGTGCTTAATAATAATAACTTGCTAGGACGACTGTTATTATTACGTTTAAGGCCTAAGTGTATGTATAACGGGCCGTGACATCACTGCCCAGCTCTGACAGGAGACTGGGAGGTTCTCTATACCCAGACCAGGCAGGTACAAGGTGAGATGCATCGGATCCATTTCTGATGGTTACACGGGGGCGGAGGCGAGGTTTGGGAATCCCTCGTGTCACAACATAAGTATCATTAGCGTGAAAAAATAACTTAATTGAAGATAATAAAACGGACTTGTTTGAAAGCATGATGAGTGTTTATATTTTTCTGTGTGTGTTTGTGTTGCTATTATTCTGCTAATATTTAGATAACTAGCTAATGGTTCCTCTTGTTGTGTTTTAGATTTACCGCAGGTTAGACCAGCAACTGAGTGATCCGGAAGTAGTGGTCAGCCAGGTCTCCGTACTCCTTAGAGTGGGGGTTGGGAGTTGTGTTTGTCTTTTCTTCCTTTTGGTTAAGGCAGTTGTTCGTTTCTTTTGTTTAAGTACTTTAGGTTGCTAGACAGTGTTGCATTCATTACCCTAAAAATACTATTTTTATGAATTTCGGTTTCTTTATTTGTGTCTTGTTGCAAGATCCTAGTAATGTTGTTGTCAAACTGAGGTCGGGACCCATTGTGAGGTCCTAACTAGTAATGTCCCGAGTTTTGAGAATTCGGGGTGTTACAACATGGTATCAGAGCTCTAGGTTGGCAACAATGGCACTTGAAATCTTCTAAAAGACCGAATAAGTTTTAAGCAGAACCCGAAAAGGGGTTTGAGTTTTAAAAAGAAAATTTTTGGTTTTAAATGCATGCATAGTCTGGTTGGGAATAGAAAAGTACGGCTGACCACCACTACTACCGCGGATCTCAGTATGCTTAGTATGGACTTTAGGTTTTACTATAGATAGACTTTTTGGACTTTTAACTAGTAGTAATTATAGTTGTTATTCCTCGCGCAGATGACACGTACTAGAGCTACGCTAGCTACTGGTCGAAGTAAAGGTCGTCCACCTCTCCCTCCAGCTGGACCAGGTAGGGGAGATAGGACCCCTACAGTTAGAGGACGCGGCCGTGGAGGTAGACCTCCACTAGCCCGAGGCCGAGGTCGAGCTCCTTGAGGTGATCCACCAGCAGTGATCATGCCAGAGGCTGGAATGGAGGAGGTAGCTGAGAGTGTAGGTCCTGAGGTCAGGAATGAGACCGTTGCTAGGTCTGGAGCACAAAGAGCACGTTTGACGGAGTCAGGACGTGTTTCCATTGGAGCGACTGAGTACAGAGAGTACCGAGCATACGTTGAGCGTATGGAGGAGGCTGCTAGGGCAGAGAGACTTACCCAGGTACCACCAGTACCGGCTAGATCTGTCCAGGTGACACAGGGAGCGCCTCAGGTGCCAGCTATACCTGAGAGGAGAGTTGTGATTGATAGAGCTCCTACTGGGTCTAGAGCACCGAGGCCGGATGAGTGGTTGAAGGCTTTCAACTCTCAGAAGATTCCCTCATATAGTGGAGAGATAGGACTGGAGGTGGAGCACTGGATTGGACAGGTAGAGACTGCGTTAGAGGCAATACGTTGCCCCGAGGATCGGCAGGTGGATTTGGTGCAGACATGCTTTACTGGGGATGCTCATTCCTGGTGGCGGACCATGCGGAGTCGAGTCACCAGTTGGGAGCAGATGAGGAGCATTGTTAGAGACAGATACTGCCCTGTCTCGTTGAGGAGAGAGAGATTCCAGGACTTCATTGAGGCAGGATTTGAGGACATTCCGATTGCTGCTGCCATCAAGAAGTTCCAGAAGGAACTGACACTACTTGGGCCAGCTGCACCTCCTGAGGAGCAGCATGTCTATCTCTTTTCACGAAGATTGAGAGAGAGTACCCGTTCCTATCTAGCAGGATTTCGCTGTGAGACTCTGTCAGACTATCAGGATAGAGCATCTGCATATGAGAGAGACAGACCAGTGTCGAGGAGATCTGCTCAGTCAGACAGGCCGGATAAGCGGCAGAGGACAGGTTATGCTAGTGGTAGTTCAGGAGTAGCTGTTTTTGGACGAGGACAGACTCAGGGGCGACATAGCCATATAGCTACTGGTCAGACTTCAGCTGGTGGTTTATAGTGCCACAATTGTAGTGGCTATGGACACATCCGATCGAACTGCATGAAGCCAGCAGTGACTTGCTTCCAGTGCGGCAAGGTTGGACATAGAGCTACATTCTGCCATCAGGGCAAGGCTCCATCTCAGCAGGGTTCTTCTCCTGCAGGCTTATCAGGGAGTGTACAGAGACCGCCACAGTACCGGACTCCGAGTCAGCAGCAGCAGTACAGAGCTCCTAGTCAGCAGCAGTCTTACAAGGCTCCAGGACACACACCACCACAGAGTTCTATGCAGGGATCAGGTCGGGGCAGAGGACGTGGTAGTGTAGCTGATACTAGAGGAGCTCAGGCACGAGTGTTTGAGTTGAGAGATGCTGATCAGCCAGATGCACCGACTGCCACAGGTACGATCCAGATTCATGACTTACCTGTACGAGTTTTATTTGATACGGGGGCTACACACTCCTTCATATCTGATGCATGCGTAGATAGGTTGTCCTTAGCTACTGTAGAGGGGATACCTTATATGATAGGCTTACCTGATGGGAGTAAGGTAAGAGGGACTAGAGAGATTTATGGATGTCCTGTTCGCATGGGAGATCGAGACTGGCTAGTTGATTTTCTAGTCATGCCCTTAGCTCATGAGGATGTGATTCTAGGGATAGATTGGATGAGGAGACACGGAGCAGTCTTAGACATTGGTAAGAGGACAGTGACCGTTGCCACTGAGGAGGGTCATAGGGTGATATTCCGAGGTTGGGACCTCGGAAAGTCAGACACAGTTATCAGTGCAGTGAGGGCAGCGAGACTGATATCACAGGGTTGCGAAGCCTTCTGGTGTTATGCCATGAAGGAAAGCAAGAGCCTGACTATAGAGGAGATACCTGTTGCATGCGAGTTTGCAGAGGTATTCAGTGACGACCTGCCAGGACTACCCCCACAGAGGAGCGTTGATTTCAGCATTGACTTGGAGCCGGGCACGAGACCTATCTCGAAGGCTCCGTACCGTATGGCACCTATAGAGCTGCTTGAGCTGAAGAAGCAGTTAGAGGAGCTAGCAGAGAAGGGTTTCATACGCCCTAGTGTGTCTCCTTGGGGTGCGCCAGTGTTGTTTGTGAAGAAGAAGGACGGATCGATGAGGCTGTGCATAGACTACAGAGAGCTGAACAAGGTAACCATCAAGAACAAGTACCCACTACCACGCATAGATGACCTGTTGGACCAGTTGCATGGAGCGTCTGTGTTCTCGAGGATAGACTTGAGGTCAGGTTACCACCAGTTGAGGGTGGGAGATCAGGACATACCTAAGACGGCATTCCGGACTAGGTATGGTCATTATGAGTTCGTAGTGATGCCATTTGGGCTCACTAATGCACCAGCGGTGTTCATGGAGTTGATGAATGGGATATTCATTGACTTCTTAGACCAGTTTGTAGTGGTCTTCATTGACGACGTCCTAGTCTACTCTAGGAGTCGAGAGGAGCATGCCGGACACTTGAGGACAGTACTGCAGATTCTACAGGATAACCAGCTGTATGCTAAGCTATCCAAGTGTGAGTTTTGGATGTCAGAGGTGGCTTTCTTAGGTCACGTGGTGACTGCTGAGGGTATTAAGGTCGATCCGGCGAAGATCGATTCAGTATCTTCTTGGCAACCTCCTAAGAATGTTAAGGAGGTTCGCAGCTTTCTAGGTTTAGCAGGTTACTACCGCCGGTTTGTGGAAGGGTTCTCTTTGATTGCCCGACCACTTACTTGTCTTCTGAGGAAGACCACTCGGTTCGTCTGGTCTGAGCCGTATCAGCAGAGTTTTGAGGAGCTGAAGAGGAGATTGACGTCCGCTCCGATTTTAGCACAGCCTGAGGGTACTGAGGACTTTGTGGTATACAATGACGCATCCAAGCTGGGCTTGGGGTGTGTTTTGATGCAGAGGGGTAAGGTCATAGCCTATGCGTCTAGACAGTTGAAGTCGTATGAGGAGAACTACCCCACACATGATCTCGAGTTGGCTGCAGTAGTCCATGCTCTTAAGATCTGGCGTCACTATCTCTATGGGGCGACATGTCAGATCTTTACAGACCATAAGAGTCTGAAGTACATATTCACTCAGAGAGAGTTGAATAACCGCTAGAGGCGGTGGTTAGAGTTGATCAAGGACTTCGACCTTGAGATCTTTTACCACACCGGAAAGGCGAATGTGGTAGCTGATGCTTTGAGCCGGAAGACGCCTAGGGAGAGAGCGATAGCCCGGTTGACAGTACAGCCACAGTTGCAGAGGGACTTGGCTTGGTTGGAGATAGAGATTCAGTTTCCCGATACTAATGGTCAGTTGGCTACCATGGAGTTACTTCCTGATCTGTTGGATGAGATCTGACAGAAGCAGGAGACTTGCCCTACTTTGATCAGGATCCGAGACAGGATGTCTCGAGATGAGGCCCCACAGTTTACTATTGGTGCAGATGGAGTGATGAGACGTCAGGACCGCGTTTGTGTGCCGTCAGACAGTGAGTTGAGACAGAGGATACTAGGTGAGGCTCATGCTACCCCATACTCAGTACATCCTGGGGCGAGTAAGATGTACAAGGATGTGAGACGGTCCTTCTGGTGGGGTGGTTTGAAGCCCGATGTGACCCGGTATGTAGCTCAGTGCGCGACCTGCCAGTAGATCAAGATTGAGCACCGTAGGTCTGGAGGAGAGCTCCACCCACTTCCAGTACCACAGTGGAAGTGGGAGGATATATCTATGGATTTTGTCACAGGTTTGAGACTCAGCAGAGGATTTGACGCTATTTGGGTAGTGGTAGACCGCCTGACGAAGACCGCACGTTTCATTCCGATTAAGGAAACGTGGCCGGTGAGTCGTCTGACTGAGGAGTTCACCAGACACATTGTGAGACTCCATGGAGTACCGAGGACTATCGCCTCTGACAGAGATGGACGTTTTACCTCGAGATTTTGGCAGCAGGTACATACTACTTTGGGGACGAGTCTCCACTTCACTACCGCCTACCATCCACAGACAGACGGACAGTCTGAGAGGACCATTCAGACCTTATAGGACATGCTTCGGGCGTGTGTACTAGATTGGGGACAGGTATGGCCAGATCATCTTCCACTAGTAGAGTTTTCGTATAATAATAGCTGGCACGCGTCTATTGGGATGGCCCCTTATGAGGCTTTGTACGGGCGGAGATGTCGTACACCATTATGTTGGGATGAGCCCAGCAGAGTTGATGGAGTAGCTCCAGATCAGATACATGAGGACATCGCTCGGATTGCCCTAGTCCGAGAGCGGATGTTAGCAGCTCAGAGTCGTCAGAAGTCCTACGCCGACAAAAGGCGTCGACCTTTGGAGTTTAGAGTGGGTGCTCAGGTGTGGCTGAGAGTGTCACCTACGAGAGGAGTCAGGCGTTTCGGCATTAAGGGGAAGCTGAGTCCCCGATATGTCAGACCCTTTGAGATCTTAGAGAGAGTTGGGGAGGTGGCCTACAGACTAGCACTACCGCCGAGACTAGAGAGTGTCCATCCGGGCTTTCATGTATCTCAGTTGAGAGAGTACATTCCGGATCCGAGACACGTCATCAGCCATGAGGATCTGACAGTTGAGCCTGACCATACATTTGTAGAGTACCCAGTAGCTGTCTTGGAGCGCAGTACCAGACGTCTGCGATCCAAGGAGATACCTATGTTGAGGATCCAGTGGTCTAGGAGAGGAGCTGATGAGGCCACTTGGGAGACTGAGGAGAGTATTAGACGTAACTATCCCGAGTTCTTTGCGGGGTTAGAGGTTACTCCTGTTTGACGAGTTAGTACTCGGATGTTGTGTTGTTTGACCTTTCAGATTTTCATATTGATTTGAGTGATTCTGTTTTTGTGCTACTTGTTTGTTTGATGCTTGAGTAGCTGCATGGTAGAAAATGAAAAGGTCGGGAAACTAAAATATACCGAAGAAATGTGTGAGTAAGAGGAACATTCTAAGTTTCGGGACGAAACTTCTTTTAAGAGGGCACTGATGTAATAACCGAAAATTTTAAAGCTCCGGTAAACTACAATTAATCAAATTCCGATACGACAATCTTAAATAATAAATAAAATAAAACGAGTTTAAATGTTATCATTTTATATGACTTTAAGTCACATAAAATGATGAAACCTTGTAACCGAAATTAAATACGCGCCTTAAATTAAAAATAATAATAAATTAGATAATACGGAATTTAATTCCGTATTATATAATTTTCCGCACATAATTAACGAGTTACGAGTTCCGCTTTGATTTCATGAGATAACCGCTCCATTGGGCCAATACTAGGCCCAAGCCATCAACCCAATTTCCTAAGCCCATCATTAACCCTAAACTAATTAAAATTAACCTAATCCTAATCTAAACCTACCGCTTACCTCCTACCCGTAACTCTGGAACTGCAACGTGCGGCTTCCTTCTCCCTCTCGCAACACAGACCGCCGCAACCACCAGCGCCGCTACCGCCTTCGACCGGAGACGCCACCGCCGAGCCTGCGCCGCCTTCAGCCGAGTCCGGTAAGCACTCCTCTCTTCCCCCTTCTTCCACGCGTTTCCACACCGTTTGACACGCTGTTCACTTCGGCCGGCAGGAACCGTGACGCTGCTTCTCCTCCGCCTACAGCAGCACCGCCCCGCCGCCTCCTACCGTGTCCTTCCCTTGTGTCGTCGGTGACAAGGTGAGCCGTCCGCCTATCCCTTCCCTCGTTCTGTTCCGGTACGCAGTGCTAACCCCTCCCCTGCGGCTGCTGTGTCGAACTAGCCCAGATCTTCCGCCAGTGAGCCGCCGCCTCTGCTGCTTCCGTATCCTGTGCCGACGCCGCACCCCGTTGCACCCTCCTGGACCAGCGTCGGTTTAGGTGAGTCCTTGTACTGATTGAGTTGCTAGTGTACCGTAAGATGTATATACATATACATATTGGAATGGTATGAGTTGCAAGTACACTGCGAGATGTATGTATATATACATTTGGAATTGTATGAATGTAGTACAATGTATACATGTATATATGATAAGAAGTAGAAGCGGGAAGTTATAAAAAAAAAAAAATAAAAAAAAAAAAAATAAGTATCAGTTAGTATAGTGAATATAGGAGTTGTGTTTGCCGGGTATATATAAATATACGTAAATATATATTATATGAAAATAAAAGTATACCTAAGTGAAGTAAAGTTATACATGTGGATCGATATATATATAAATCTACTTATACGAACGGGAGTTGCGGAAATGTCATGTATATAGCTATTTATATATATATATATATATATATATATATATATATATATATATATATATATATATATATGTATATATATATATATAAATACCGAATGGTTACGGTTTTAATATAAAATGGAAGTAAAGGTTAAAGTATGTACCTAGGTATACATACGTTTGGAAGAGTAAGGTAATAATAGAGAACTAAGGAGGGATTTTGGTTCTTGGAAGAGTTTAAAGTGTAACTTATAACCGGTGTAACTATCAAAGGGAGTTGATAGTTTTCTAAATTAAACTTGGAGAAATTACGATACCAAGGGTAAAATGGTCTTTTACCATAAGAGAGCTTTTTCCGTAATTCCTTCGCATGAGGTTGAACGTCGAAATGTGATTTTGATACACATGCCTTATTTGACAGGCGTTTGAGTTACCACGAGTACGGACTGTTTGAGACGTGTTAGAGTGTTTTTGACTCAGGTAAGTCCTTGCGACTTACTTAGCCAGTTTCTGGATATTAGTTGAGTGATAGTGGTTGTGTGTGCTTTTTGCGTGCTTAATAATAATAACTTGCTAGGACGACTGTTATTATTACGTTTAAGGCCCAAGTGTATGTATAACGGGCCGTGACATCACTGCCCAGCTCTGACAAGAGACTGGGAGGTTCTCTATACCCAGACCAGGCAGGTACAAGGTGAGATGCATCGGATCCATTCCTGATGGTTACACGGGGGCGGAGGCGAGGTTTGGGAATCCCTCGTGTCACAACATAAGTATCATTAGCGTGAAAGAATAACTTAATTCAAGATAATAAAACGGACTTGTTTGAAAGCATGATGAGTGTTTATATTTTTCTGTGTGTGTTTGTGCTGCTATTATTTTACTAATATTTAGATAACTAGCTAATGGTTCCTCTTGTTGTGTTTTAGATTTACCGCAGGTTAGACCAGCAGTTGAGTGATTCGGAAGTAGTGGTCAGCCGGGTCTCCGTACTCCTTAGAGTGGGGGTTGGGAGTTGTGTTTGTCTTTTCTTCCTTTTGGTTAAGGCAGTTGTTCGTTTCTTTTGTTTAAGTACTTTAGGCTGCTAGACAGTGTTGCATTCATTACCCTAAAAATACTATTTTTATGAATTTCGGTTTCTTTATTTGTGTCTTGTTGCAAGATCCTAGTAATGTTGTTGTCAAACTGAGGTCGGGACCCATTGTGAGGTCCTAGCCAGTAATGTCCCGAGTTCTGAGAATTCGGGGTGTTACATCCGCAGTCCAGATCTGAACTTCTTCTTTAACCTCCTCCGTCCCGACGGTTTGCTTTTGGCTGAGGCAAATCCTACTTCCCGATCACATACAACATCGATGCGGCAAGCAATGACGGAGGCTTTTTGGTACGTTATTCTTCCTTGTATGTTAAAAAAAACCTCAAACTGTAAAAATTAGGGTTGTTCGGAGTCTCAGCGGACGACGTTGGGACAAGTTTCTCGCCGGAAACCATAGCCGCCTTCGATCCTCCCAGGCAACCTACCCGCCGCCGGATCTACCCTTTCCGTCAACATTGCAGATTGAAACGCCGCTTCGAGCAGATTGCTTTTGATCTGCTCGAGTCCGCCATAGCCACGCTCCAAAAACCATAGATGCGCGCCGTAGATGCGCTTCGAGCAACCGCAACTTCCCGCAATTGCCGTTTCCATTTACACCTCTTTCTTATGCTTGAACGTTGGAGATTTCTTTCTTATTTAGTTGATTTGCATTTAACACTCTCCAAATTTCTTTCTCATTTTAAATGATTTGCATTTAACAGTGGAGAATATTTAGATTGCTCTCCTAATTTCTTTCTCATTTTAAATGATTTGCATTTAATAGTGGAGAATATTTAGATTGCTTTCTTTTCACAAGGAATTAATTCATTCTAAGTGTATCAATCAAATGTCCTAAACTGGATAATTGCGTATAATTTTTTTAATTGTATTTATGACCCATATTCTTAGAATTTGCAAAAGTGCCCTAAACTGGATAATTGCGTATAATTTTTTTAATTACATAAAATGTCTAGAGTTTTGAAAGTTCACAAATTGCCCCCTTTATTTAATAAATACGGGATATTTTATAAATACGCGACATTGACTACATATTTTATATATACGCGATATTGACTACATATTTTATATATACGGGATATTGACTACATATTTTATAAATACGGGATATTGACTATATATTTTATAAATACGGGATATTGACTACATATTTTATAAATACGGGATATTCACTACATATTTTATATATATAATTGGGCTTGTGTAACTCGAATGGGCTTGAAACAAAGACGGGCTTGTGTAAACGACAAGCTTGTGTAAACGACGGACTTGTGTAAATAAAAATTATGTATTAACATTGTGTAATTGAACTTGTGTATTAAAATTGTGTATTAAGCATTATGTACTAATACCGTGTATGAACAAGAGAATACACGAAGTTTAATTAGTCCAGCTAGTATAAGGGTGGGGGGGGCTGTCGTCCAGAGTTCGATACTCACTAGCTACAACATTTATATTTTGTAATGGGCTTATGTAACTCGAATGGGCCGGCTTATGTAACTTGGATTGGGCCTATTGATCTTCAATTGAAATTGGGCTTGGACTCAGTTAAATTAAAATTACTAAATAACCCTTTCAATTAATCTTTATTAATAAATGAGAGGGATCTAGTTTGTCTACAAGATACAAAAAGGACCTACTTTATACTACAACAGACAAAAAGTGCCTACTTAGCCAACTCATCCTAAAACTTACGATCCTGTGCAGGTACGGAGCGAAATTTTCGGTACAGCGTTACGGAGTTTTGTGCATCATTGACCTTTGATCCAACGTTTTAAATTAGTCTAAAATGATTTATGGGCAGCGTAGTGACATTTTTGTAATTATATGAAGTTCGTACGACAATTTCGTCATTTTGAAAATTTGTTACGCGGTGACAATTTTATAATTTTTAAAAGGTTAAGTGAGAATTGTTTTTTTAGATACCTCAACATGTTTGTTCAAATGGTTCATATTTTTGTTTAATTAGTTCAAAATGTTTGTTCTAATAGTTTTCATTTTTTAACATTTTTTCAACTTTTATACGTTTTCGTCCAAACATTTTTGAATTAATAATATAAATTTTTGAAATTTTTTGTTCCATTTTCCCCCCTTTTTTCTTCTTTTTCTAATCGACACTTTTTTCGTTCAAATTATTTGTTATGTTAGTTTATATTATATTGTACTAATAATTCATACATTTTTTTTAATTTGTTCATAAGTTCAAAATAATGCATGAACTAATATAAAATATTTAAACTAATTGAACACTCGATTCTAATAACCATAACTATAAAAATTATGAAATTCTAAAAAATTAGTTCAAAATTTGGGTATCATTAATTTGAATATTGTGTATTGTTAGCTCATACATTGTGTTTTATAAGTTCAAACATGTAAAAATAACAAAGTGCATAAAAACATAAGTACTAAATTAACAAAATAATATGTGAACTAACTATAGAAAATATAAGAACTAATAAATTATATTTTTGAATGAATCTATATATACTACTAAAATACAACCCTCTTGGTCAACATGTCAACACATTAGTTATGCCACCTAGGACTTTTTGGCAAATAATTACGGATTTGCCACATTTTAATTACATATTCGCCATATTTTAATTACAATTTTAATTCAAAATTAAAATATTTTTCATCTCATCATGTCAATTCATTAAAAAAAATTTCATCTCATTATGTTTAGTATCTTACGGTTATAACAATGTGATTTTGTGTGTTACCAAATCTACAATCATCTATAACAACTCATTTGTAGTGCCTAAATTTTTGGCAACAAAATTAATATACATGAGTATAATTATGGTAATTTATTCATAAGCTTAACAAAGAGTATTTTGTATAAGAATCAAATTAAAGTCCAAATAATGAGACACTTCTTTACTCGCAAATATTTTAACATCGTGAGAACAATTGAATGACTATTATAATGTTTTGTTAATATATCATTAGTTTATACATATACGAACTCATGATATATTATAAACTAGTTGAACTAAAATTATGAACTTTTATAA
This sequence comes from Fagopyrum homotropicum, assembly GCA_033239125.1. Taxonomy (NCBI): domain Eukaryota; kingdom Viridiplantae; phylum Streptophyta; class Magnoliopsida; order Caryophyllales; family Polygonaceae; genus Fagopyrum; species Fagopyrum homotropicum. The sequence goes on from BSWB01000002.1 coordinate 14,094,302, forward strand.
TATTAGTTCAAAATTTGGGTATCATTAATTTGAATATTGTGTATTGTTAATTCAAAAATTGTGTTTTATTAGTTCAAACATGTACAAATAACAAAACTCATAAAAACATAACTTCCACATTAACAAAATAATACATGAACTAACACATAAAATATCAAAACTTGATGGTATATACTTTTGAACGAATTGAACTAAGATAATAACTATTATAGTTTTATTAAGAAAATTACAAAAATGTCAACCTCATCCCCTTTTAAAAATCAATTTTTCAAAAGGACAAAATTACCGTCGTACCTTTTAAAAAAAAACAAAATTGTCATCACACATCTTTTAAGTCATTAAATAATGTGGATGAATGTAACTCGTTGTATCAAGTGAATCAACGGCCCAAATTACTTTGTAAGGTCACACCACAACTCACCTCCACACCATAACCACTCCCTAAAACTTAACTATGAATATAGCAATTTGTACGAAAAAGTTATCTACAAAATTGTCGTTTTACTAACGTAAAAAAAAAAGTGTAATCCGACGGAGCTTAGTTGTACATGATTGTGTATTAGTAGTATACGTTTATTTTAGTAATACAATAATCATTTTAGTGTAGGAAATACGTGAATTGTTGATAATGAATTTATTTTCAAATAGATTTAAATAACCTATTAAAATTGATTGTACATTAAATTTTCATAGCATTAATCATACTCTATATATATTTATATATGCTGCTGAAACTTTTTCATAATTCTCAACTATCCTCTTCAGCCCCATAAATTCTCTCTTCTGAATGGGCCCTTAAGTCGCTTTCATTATTTTTTACGAGAAAAAGAGATATCTATAAAGTGGGGATTCACTTGAGTGTTTTTCGTGTCTTTACAAAAAATTTGCAACGGGCACCAAGAGTCGGCGCCCACATTTTTATCCCCTAATAAAATAAAATAGGGCGTCGGCTATTGGCGTCCACACTTAAAATCCAGGCGTCGACGCTCAGTTTAGGCGCTAACGTCTTGCGATGAAAATCGGCAACAAATAAATTGAGCGTTGTGTATATAACACGCCCGATTTTTATGAAAGTTAACTGATTAATTTAAGGAACACGCCCGATTAATTTAAGGAACGCGGATTTGGTCGCGATTTTAAGAACATTATTATAAGATTTTTAGTCAAAAAGAAAAAAATTATTATAAAAGAAACGCCGGTTTGGACTTTGGACCGCATTTTTATGAAGAAGGCACCTTCAAAAACTGAATTAGGTCGGCAAGTAATTTAGACAAGCTTGCAATCATCGTGTCAAGTTGGGTCCGTGAATGAAGTCGGGTATGTGAGTGAAATTTCGTATGTGATTTTTGGACTTTTTTTCCTCTCCAAAATAATCAAGAAAACAAAAGTATTTTCTCATATTAGACATGAAGCAAAACTAATTTTCATTAAGGGAAGGCTTTGCGGTTCGGAGCAGTACTGTAATTCGAAACTATAGATTTTGTGAAAAATCCGTAGTTTTAAACCACAATTTACCCACAATATTTTTTTAGAATTTTTTTATTTTTTTAAGTGAATAAACCGGAGTTTGGTACTACTGTTTGTTGGAGATTTGGCCTAAGTCTTCATTGTAACCGTTGAGCTTGTCTTGAGATAAGGTGCAATGAGTTGTTCACATGTGTGCCACTATGGTCCGGGTTGCGGGAGACAAGACAAGTGACCGGCACTAAGAACAACTAGTATTATAAGGGGAGTCGAATCAAAGCAAGGTGATATACGACAAGGTCAACTTGTGCTAGCTTTTAGAAGGCCGACGTTTGGGGCTTTTTAGCCACATTTTATCGGCACACATTTGGTTCTTAGGCCTTATATTGGCTAAAGAATATGTGGTTAAAAATTGGGAGCAATCCAAACTCAAATGCTTAGTGAATGTCAATGAAGCAGCTAGTGAGCTTCTTAAGGAGCTACACAGCCTACACTAGCTTGTGCTAAGATATTGAGTGTTTGAGGATCTTGAAGCTTACCCTAGCTATATTAAAGTGAATGAAGCTCATTGGAAGTGTTTGGACCAATAAAAATAAGCTAGCTCTAAGCTAGCTCCGGGGAGCGGTTTTGGGCTCCCTATGTGGGCCTCGGGCCTCGGGCTTTCTAGGGCTTCAAGGCCCATCTTCCAAGTAACTTCCACGTAACTTCCATAACCGATTTAACTTCCCAAAATCGTGGCCCCCTATGCCTATAAAAGGGAGAGCCATTTGCACTTGATGAACATTCGTTTTTGCAACAATAAAGCTTTTAGTTCCATTGTATTGACATTGGATAGACCTTCTTATAAGCTTGTTTGCAAAACTCGAAAGACCAGTATAGTTCCTTTGTATTGACAAAGGATAGGTATCCATCTTAGTTTGGTTTTGTATTGACAAAACCTAGGTATACCCTTTCTACAAAGTAAGACAAGTAAGTCTCTTACTTAGTCTTTGTAACGTGTAACGTTTTATCCCACTAAGGTATTTGGATATTCCCGGTATAGGGGAGAATACACTTAGAAGGAAAATTCATTTATCAATGACTCATTACATTATCCAAGTCAATGATTTTAACACATAACAACCGGTTTATAAGATGTGCAATTGAACTTAACTTCTATTAGAGTTTTGTCTACTCCTTTTCGGAGATTACTAACTCTTGGTTGAGTTTTGTCTACTCCTTTGGAGACTACAAACTCTTTTTGGTTGAATTTTGTCTACTCCTTTGGAGACTACAAACTCTTGGTTGAGTTTTGTCTACTCCTTTGGAGACTACAAACTCTTGATTGGGTTTTGTCTACTCCTTTGTGGAGATTACAAACCCTTGGTTAATAATTTGTTTTTAGTTCAAGATAATTATATTAAATTGATTGGCAATTGGGAGAACCGTCTACTCACATAAGTGAGACTACGGCCCTTTGGTCTAAAACCGGACACCGAAATTCCAACAATCTTCTAAGTGTATTTATTGTTAATTGTTTTGTAGGATTGGATTGATCAATAATGAGTAAGACGTTAATGAAAAAAATGACTTCTCGTTTTGGGAATTTGGATAAGTTTGAGGGTGTAGAGTTTAGGAGGTGGCAAAAGAAAATGCACTTCCTCTTGACTACTCTAAAAGTCGCTTATGTACTCACTACACCTAGACCGGCCGAGCCAGTTATGATATGGTGGAGGAGATAGAGGCTGTCCAACGAAGGAGCAAATGGGATAATGATGACTACATATGTCGTGGTCATATTCTCAATGGCATGAGTGATGCATTGTTTGATGTCTACCAAAGTGTAGAGTCATTAACATCAATGTGGGATCAACTAGAGTCTAAGTACATGGCGGAGGATGCTTCATCTCGCAAATTCTTAGTCTCGGATTTTAACTCATATAAAATGGTGGACTCAAGGCCGGTAATGAAACAATACAATGATCAGCTCCGGATTCTTGGGAGGTTCACTCAACATGCCATGCATATGGATGAGACCATTGCGGTTTCGTCTATAATGGATAAGCTTCCCCCTTCTTGGAAGGACTTCCGCCATGTGTTAAAGCACAAGAAGGAAGAACTCACGTTGGTGGAACTTGGCTCTCACCTTTAAATTGAACAAGGTCTTAGGGCACAAGAAGGGGGACTCAAGAAGGAGGATAAAACTTCTACTTCCTACGAGGCCAACATGATGGATGGCAAGGGCAAAAGGAAGAGGTTCAAAGGAAAGGACAAGGGTAATAAGTCCAAGAAGTCCAAGAAGGATAATATTGACAAGAAACCAAAAGGTTCTTGTTGGAAGTGTGGCAAGTCTGGCCACTTCAAACGGGATTGCAAGGTTAAGGACAATGGATCCAAGGGTGGAGGCCAAAGTGGCCAAAACCCCTCAAACCAAGGTGACTCACTTATGAGTCTTGATTCTAACTTTGATATAAATTCTGATTTGAATTATGTGTCATTGACTTCTGAATGTTTGTCCATGCGGGATGATGACCTTGGATGGTGGGTGGACTCGGGTGCAACAACTCATGTTTGCAAAGATCGGCGTTGGTTCAAGACATACGCTATTGCTAACGATGGAGCACTCATACATATGGGGAACGAGTCTACCACCCCCGTTCTAGGAAGAGGACGGGTTGATCTATACTTCACAAGTGGCAAGACTCTAGTCTTGTCAAATGTACTACATGCACCGGCCATTAGAAAAAATGTGGTTTCTGGTGGTGTACTCAATAGGCTTGGCTTCAAACAAGTCATAGAAGCCGACCGCTATGTATTATCTAGGAGAGGAACATTTGTAGGCTTTGGCCATTGGAACAATAATATGTTTCTTCTCTCTTTATGTAATAAACTTTCTAATATTAATATAAACAAGAATAGTTTGTTTACATTGTCTTCTTCTTCTTCCAATTGTGATTTTGTCAAATGGCATGCACGGCTTGGACATGTTCATTTTAAGCGTATGAATGACATGACTAAGGATGGTATTTTACCTAAATTTGACTTGCCAAAAGACAAGTGTAAAACGTGCATGTTGACCAAGATAACAAGACTTCTATTTCCTAGAGTTGAAAGAGAACAATCAATGCTCGGCTTAGTCCACTCGGATCTAGGCGACTTTCACTCTACTCCTTCATTAGGAAAGAAGAAGTATTACGTAACATTCATAGATGATTACTCTAGGTATTGTTACGTATATCTACTCTTTGCAAAGAGTGATGTCTTAGACAAATTTTATGCATTCAAGAATGAATCTGAGTTGCAACAAGGTACCTTAATAAAAAGACTACGCACGGATCGTGGTGGTGAATTTATGGATAAGGAATACTTTGAGAGTGTCGAGATCATGCATGAGACCATGACACCTTACACACCACAATCAAATGGTGTGGCCGAACGAAAGAACCGAGTACTTAAAGAGATGGTCAATGCCATGTTGTCTTACTCGGGTCTTAAGAATTCGTTTTGGGGTGAAGCTATGCTCACGGAAAACTACTTGCTTAATCGTGCTCCAAACAAAAGAAGCAAGAAGACTCATTACGAACTATGGTTCAAAAGTAAACCAAACCTACATTACTTAAGAGTTTGGGGATGTGGAGCCATAGTAAGGCTAAATGACAACAAACGTAAGACTTTAGGTGAAAGAGGTGTTGAGTGTGTGTTCATTGGCTATGCCGAACACTCCAAAGCTTATAGGTTCTATGTGATAGAACCAAATGACTTCATCTCGGTTAATATCGTAATAGAGTCTAGGGATGCCATCTTTGATGAAGATCGCTTCACCTCGGCTCCTAGGCCCAGGGAAGTGATCAACATGACCTTAGATGAGGAATACCCAAACAAGCATCATAGGATTCAAGATGAATCCCGGCAAGCGTCCCACGGGCTTGACTTGCTAGAGATTGCTCCTATGAGCACTAATTTGTCCCAAAAATCGATTTTCGAAGTGTTCTTGGTTGAAGGGTCAAGGAATAATGAAATGGATCATCACTCTTACTTTCATATAGATGAGGATCTAAAGACATTTGACGAGGCCATGAAGTCTCAAGATGTTGACTTTTGAAAGGAAGCAATCCAAGAGGAGATGGACTCCATTATGGGTAACCATACATGGGAGTTAGCCAACCTTCCTTCCGGTTGCAAACCTTTGGGATGCAAATGGATTTTCAAGAGGAAGATGAAAGTTGACGGTTCCATTGACAAGTTTAAAGCACGCTTGGTCATCCAAGGCTTTAGACAAAGGGAAGGTGTCGATTACTTTGACACATATGCTCCGGTGGCTAGGATTACAACCATTAGGTTATTAATAGCTATGGCGGCTATACATAATCTAGTGATTCATCAAATGGATGTCAAGACAACATTCCTTAATGGTGATCTAGATGAGGAAGTGTATATGAGACAACCTGAAGGGTTTGTTTTAAAAGGACAAGAGCACAAAGTGTGTCGCTTGGTCAAATCCTTGTATGGACTAAAGCAAGCTCCAAAACAATGGCATCAAAAGTTTGATGATGTCGTATTGTCAAATGGATTTAAGATAAATCAAGCTGACAAGTGTGTCTATTGTAAATTTGATCATACCGGTCAAGGTGTGATCATATGCTTATATGTTGATGACATGTTGATCTTTGGAACAAACCAAAGACAAGTAGATCTCACTAAGGATTTCTTGTCCACTAAGTTTTCTATGAAAGACTTAGGTGAGGTGGATGTGATTCTAGGCATAAGAATCAAACGTGATGCTAAAGGCTTAAGCCTCACACAATCACATTACATTGAAAAGATTGTCAAACGCTTCCAATGTGATAAAAGTTCAACTGTTAGTACTCATATGGACTCAAGTGAAAAACTGATGCCCAAACAAGGATCAGTTGTCTCTCAACTTGAGTATGCACAAGTAATAGGATGTTGCATGTATGCAATGACTAGCACTAGGCCAAATATTGCTTTTGCTATTGGTAAATTGATTAGGTACACAAGTTGTCCTAGCTCACAACATTGGAAGGCACTAAGGCGTGTGCTTAGGTACCTCAAGGGGGCCATGGGTTTTGACATCTTGTACAGTAAGTATCCTTCAGTGATAGAAGGCTACTCGGATGCGTCATGAATCACTAATCTAGATGATCACTCATCCACCACAGGATGGGTTTTCTTGTTAGGTGGTGGTGCCATTTCGTGGGCTTCAAAGAAGCAAACATGCATCACAACCTCGACCATGGAGTCCGAGTTTGTGGCACTTGCCGCTGCCGGTAAGGAAGCTGAATGGCTAAGAAATTTGGTTCTAGAAATTCCTCTATGGCCAAAACCGGTTTCTCCTATCTCAATTCATTGTGATAGTGCAGCTACGTTGGCTAAAGCTTATAGCCAAACGTACAATGGAAAATCAAGACATCTTGGTGTGAGACATAGCTCGGTTAGAGAGCTCATAACTCATGGTATAATATCGGTCGATTTTGTGAGAACACACAATAATCTAGCCGATCACTTAACCAAGAGCTTGGCTAGGGACTTAATTCAAAAGTCAGCCAAGGGGATGGGGTTAACGACCTAAATTGAAAACGACTTGTCATAGGACACCCAATTCTCCTATGGCTTGATGCCTTAGCCGAATTCAATGAGGAAAGCCCATTTCAAGAAGTTGTGAGCATAAAATGTCCATCCAAGGTAATGCTCTATGCCTATATAATATGTATAGTTTAAAATATGTAATTTCTTAACAACTCTTTTGAAAAATTGCAATTATAGGTGCAAGATCAAAAGAGAGTTGGCTACGTGAATGTGAAGTGTCAAGGCTTCTTCAAGGGAGTAGATGGTCGACTCGCCTATATGTTTATTAAAGGATTAGGACACAATAGCCTTTAAATGTGTCATTTATTTGTAAAGGAAATGTAAATTTCGTGTATGTTGCTTTCATGTACTTAAACAAGTTAAGTGGTTCAATCCATTAGGACACCACAATTCTTTAGTGCAGAATGTGTAATTATACTAATTCAATAAATTCAATCGAAAGATATTTATGATTATGCGAATATTTTGTTTGGATGTATGTCTATTAAAAGTTTCTTGACTTTGCTCAAATGGGGGAGGAATGTTGGAGATTTGGGTTAAGTCTTCATTGTAACCGTTGAGCTTGTCTTGAGACAAGGTGCAATGAGTTGTTCACATGTGTGTCACTATGGCCCGGGTTGCGGGAGGCAAGACAAGTGACCGGCACTAAGAACAACTAGTATTATAAGGGGAGTCGAATCAAAGCAAGGTGATTCACAACAAGGTCAACTTGTGCTAGCTTTTAGAAGACCGACGTTTGGGGCTTTTTAGCCACATTTTATCGCCACACCTTTGGTTCTTAGGCCTTATATTGACTAAAGAATATGTGGTTAAAAATTGGGAGCAATCCAACCTCAAATGCTTAGTGAATGTCAATGAAGCAGCTAGTGAGCTTCTTAAAGAGCTACACTAGCTATATTAAAGTGAATGAAGCTTATTGGAAGTGTTTGGACCAATAAAAAGGGGGAGCGGTTTTGGGCTCCCCATGTGGGCCTCGGGCCTCGGGCTTTCTAGGGCTTCAAGGTCCATCTTCTAAGTAACTTCCACGTAACTTCCATAACCGATTTTAACCTCTTTTAACTCCCCAAAACCGTGGCGCCCTATTCCTATAAAAGGGAGAGCCATTTGCACTTGATGAACATTCGTTTTTGCAACAATAAAGCTTTTAGTTCCATTGTATTGACATTGGATAGGCCTTCTTATAAGCTTGTTTACAAAACTCGAAAGACCAGTATAGTTCCTTTTTATTGACAAAGGATATGCATCCATCTTAGTTTGGTTTTGTATTGACAAAACCTAGGAATACCCTTTCTACAAAGTAAGACAAGTATGTCTCTTACTTAGTCTTTGTAACGTGTAACGTTTTATCCCACTAAGGTATTTGGATATTCCCGGTGTAGGGGGGAATACACTTAGAAGGAAAATTCATTTATGAATGACTCATTACATTATCCAAGTCAATGGTTTTAACATATAACAACCGGTTTATAAGACGTGCAATTGAACTTAACTTCTATTAGAGTTTTGTCTACTCCTTTTCGGAGATTACTAACTCTTGGTTGAGTTTTGTCTACTCCTTTGGAGATTACAAACTCTTTTTGGTTGAATTTTTTCTACTCCTTTGGAGACTACAAACTCTTGGTTGAGTTTTGTATACTCCTTTGGAGACTACAAACTCTTGATTGGGTTTTGTCTACTCCTTTGTGGAGATTACAAACCCTTGGTTAATAATTTGTTTTTAGTTCAAGATAATTATATTAAATTGATTGGAAATTGGGAGAACCGTCTACTCACATAAGTGAGACTACGACCCTTTGATCTAAAACCGGACACCGAAATTCCAACACTGTTTACTTCTACTAATTAACAGTTAAACATAGATCTCATATTCTTTTTTATTTATATACACATCTCCATTGTCAAACTTAGCTTGAAGATGATTGCTTCTACTCTTCCTTTTTTTCTTCCATGGAAGCTTAGAAACCTTAGAAAAAGAGTCATTTATGAGGAAGATAAATATCAAAAAAGATATCCAAAGCTTGGATCATTAACGATGATATCTTAAATAGGAAACCAAATGAAGAGTTCTTGAGTAAGACCCATGACCGGTGGTATTTCTATGGTCGTCTATACCCAATCAAAAGTAAATCCCGACTTAGCACTAAGAACAAGTATAGTGAGTAAGTAAGGGTCGAACCCAAGAGAGTTGAGGTGTTTTAGATGCAATTATTGATTATAATGACAAGTGACACAAAGGGGGGGGTTTGGTTGAATTGATGCACAAAAACTTACGAAAACGATGAATATGACAAGTAAGACAATAATGGGTGAATCTACACTAGGTTGATTCTAAGCATGCAATCGCTACTTTGGTGTATTCCTTTTTCAAGTTTTTAAGTAATCTCCCGTCTCGATCATACATATGTGTTGAGCCAACCGACATCAACACAACTTAACCTATTAAAGTTCCGTAAACCTAAAAGAACAAATAATAAGTTAGCATTCAAACAAAGACAAAGGGATATAAAGAGAAGATTAAAACCGTTAAACTTATCTTTATATTTGTGTTCCTTTTCTTTAAGTAGTCACAACCCGTTATTACTTAAAGTTGCTACTAGATTATAGACCCGAACCCGGAACCTATTAATCCTAGTTGTTTACATGCACTTTAGAACCTAAGGTGATCAATATGAAGTAATAGTTAACATGCAATTAAACAATGGAGATCAAGGAAACACAAAGCATTACTGAATAAAAACTTATATTAAAAGGACTTACAACCAAAGTAACAAAGCAGCTTCAAACTAACCCAATGTAGCAAGGGAGTTAGCAACTCATTACAATGGAAAACTCAAGTCTAAAAGTGGATTTTGTGGGGAAAAGCATGGATGATTCTAGCAATCAGCCATGAACTATTTATACTACAAAAGACACTTAATTAGGAGTAAATAACCGGCCTAAAACAACCACCTTTAATGCCATAAAGGTGGTGTAAACAGCCGGAGTAAAGCTTCTGGCGTTACACCGCAGGGGCGGCCTTCAGGACCCGCAGGGGTGGTTTAGGCAAAATCGATTGATCTTCTTCATAACCGCTGGGGCGGCTACACAGCTCCGCTGGGGCGGATTGATAGCATGAATTATAGTCTATATTTTGGGGTTTGTTTTGACATTTTATCTTTCATAACCTGCATATTTGTATGTATATTATGTGATTATATTACCATTTCATCTACCTTTGCGAGAATCGAGGTCTACACCTAGTTTTGTTGTAATTGTAGGTAAAATGGCACGTTTTGCATCAAAAAGGAGCTATGGAGTCATTGGAGCTACATTGAGGAGCATAAGGAACCATCCAGGAAGCATGGCCATGGATTAAAGATTCACTTTGGACCAGTTTTGAGAGATTTCACATTCAGTTGTGATTCACCTCGGTTAACCAGAGATTCATCTCGACCGAGGTGATCCAGAGAAGCCGACTCGACCGAGGCGAATACCTAGGACGCGGTGAGAATATTTTATTCTTGGCTGATATCTTTTATCTTTGGAAAGAGATCTTATATTTTTGGGCTTGGCTCCTGGAAGGAAGAAGATATATTAGATCTTATATTTTACCTATTTTATGGGAAGAGATCTTTCTAAGATATCTTATCTTTGGAGGGTTATTTTCCTATAAAAAGGGTTGGATTTCCACAAATCCGAGAGGACGCTATACCATCGATCAGGGTTTATACGCAGCAGCAGCCATACTCCAATTTGGAGATTTGAAGAACCTTTTTGAAGGTTGAAGGAAGATTGAAGATCATAGCTTTTATAGCTTTTTGAAGGGTTTTGTAAGATTGTCTTTGATTCCCTTCCTTGTTGTCTTCTCTTGATTGCTATCCAAGGAACGCTTTTGTTGCGATATTTGATTCAGTTATTGAAGTCTTTTCATTAAATTCTTCTTGTTCAAATATTCACCTTCTTCCCATATATTTGATTAATACTTTCATAATGATGATGAGTGGCTAATTTCCTTGTGTGATTCTAGGGTGATTGGCTGAAGGTTGTGGGAAAAACAATGATAGAATAATCTTAGATTCCAGTAGGACCCTGAAAGTTCGAGTCTTTACCTTAACCCTAAGCATCTCGCTCAGTCGATGAACATCTCGGCCGGGGTGGAATTTGGTTGACCGAGGTGACTTATCTGATCCTAAAACTGAGAGTTAAGTGTTAGAGTTTGCCAAATCCTATCCTTATTACACCTTTCTTGGTTCAATGCAAGCTTAGGATGAGACTTACCCGGTAATTCCATAGTTTGTGTACCTAAGATCATAAGTATAGGTAATAAAGGTTATCCTTTATTGGGGTTTAAGTGTGCTTTCATCCCATCTTTGTGAGTTAGCTTGAGACTTACCCGGTAAAGGTTGATTCTATTCCCTTAGATGGTGTGTTAGTTCGAGGTTATAGTTCTTTATCTTGATTCCTTGAGACTTACCCGGTAATAGGAGTTACGGTTTGGGATTAGTGAGTAGTGAGACTTACCCGGTGATCTATTCCACTTTAGTAACACCTTCCCCTTGCAAAAACCTCAGCTTTGTCCGTTTATCTTTAGATCTTGAGTTGGAACCACAACTAGATGCTTTAATCCCTAGAATTGCATGTTTGCTTTATTGACTTCTTATTCATATTTGATTGTGTTAATTGCTCTTGTGGTTAGTATTCACGAAGCTTACCGTTATTGACTTTGTTTCACCGAGTCCCTGTGATCGACCCCTGGAATTCCTTGCTTTTACTACGATTGACCCGTACACTGCGGGTTTGCATCCTTGTTTTAAGCTTAAGTCTAGGGTTATAAATTTAAAGCTTGCACACACACCGTTTGGAGCGAACAAGTTTTTGGCGCCGTTGCCGGGGAACTGGTCTAGACCAAGCCGGTTGCGGTTTGCTTTCGAGGCACTTTCCCCTATTGCTACTAACTACTCTTTCTATGAGTTTTGTAGTTTTCAAGATTTCCGATGACTACACTTGATCCAGCCTGGATAGCAAGACAAAGTGCTAGGGCGGACCATTATGAATACTTGGAGGAGAAGTACTCCTTCTATTGGTTCAGCAATGAATGGGAAAGAGAAGAGGCCATTCAGCGTGAACTTGCGAAGTGGGATGAACTGAATGTCCCTAAGAAGATTTGTGAGCAACCTCCGGAATATTCTCTTGAATCAAGATGGGAGAAGTTGATGAAGAAGATGGAGGAGCTCAAGGAAAGCACCCTATCCTATGCTAAGCCGCAAGAGGAGCATAAGGAAGTGTTGCACGTTCCAAGCATCCCCCCAGTCAAACCCAAAATTTCTCCTGAAACTTCTGAGGAAGAGGAGGATATGGAAGGTCTCGATCAGACTGTTGAGACCTCGGTCGAAGTGGAAGAGATCTCGGCCGAGATGGAAGAATCTGCAAAACTGGAAGCAGAAGATGCAGAGAACCTTGGTCAAATTACTGAGATTGTGACCAAGATGGAAGAAAGATCAACTGAGTTGAGAGAGATTTCATGTGGGTGTTATCAACCTAACATGAAACCTGATCCGAGCTTTGGAAAACTTTACAAGGTAAGTTCTCTTACTCCATTCGAAATCCCTATTAAAATTTCTAAATTTTTCAGGAAAGCACCGGAGAGTTGGAGGTCTCTTCCGAAAGAACCTCCAAAGATCAAGATGAAGTCTTCCTTGAAATTGTTGGAAGAAGAAGCTCCTCGGATCATGAGGAGTGGAGTTGGCAAGCAATACACCGCTAAGGCGATGAAGAGTCTCTTGTTCAAGTATGGGGTCCCTCGCATGCTCAGGACCCTGTACCATCCCCAAGCTATAGATGGGGAAGCTGCTATAATTCTCGAGAAACTGTTTTCTCGATCAAGGAAAGGATGGGACACGAGGAATGTCCCATTGAAGTGCAGGAAGTCTAGACGAATTCCGGTGAGAATCAAACTGTACAAGCTTGTACGTGAGAGATCTTACCATTTGCCGGTGAAGTTAGGAACCGGAACCTTCTTGGAAGATTTTTACGGATGTGATGAGCACTCCACGACATTCGAAGTGCATTGAGTAATCCCATGCCGTATGGTCCAGCTAGCGACCTTAAACCAAGCGCTTCTTGGGAGGCAACCCAAGGTATTGCTTTCTTCTCCCTTTTTTAGTTTAGTTTAGATAGTCGCTTTGTTTTTGTTTTCCTCTGGACAACAACCAACTATTCCAAATGGAAGGATCACAGTTCAGGAGCTACACTGGAAGAACAAAATTTTGAGAAGTTGAGGAAACGAGCTTTACTGAGATACATCTCGGGTACTGTCAGAACACCTCGACCGAGATGTGCTTCGCCAACCGAGATGGTCTTATCTGGGAGCTGTTTCTTACTTCTTCATGCAGTTTAGCTATGTTCGGTGAGTATCCTGTCCTTAGACTTATATTGACCCATTGGGACAATGTGTCCCAAGTATTGGGGTATGTGGATTATTTGTATGACTCTTTCGGATATTATTATGCTCTACGTGCTTATGTGAGACTACATACATGCATACAGGTTATTTGATTGAGAAAAACGTCGAAAAACAGGTTAAAGAAAAATTTTTGACCTCGACCGGGATGATTCTGGCCAAACGAGGTGTTTCACCTCGGTTGACCTAAGAACACCTCGACCGAGGTGGGTTAACTGAGAGTTTTCGAAAACGATTTTTGTGCTTCTTATCTGGATATGATCTTAGTGAAGATCTTGCTTACTGACTGGTTTTGAAATCTTTATATGTTTGAAAGGTTTTATAATATGTTTAAGTTGCTAAATGCTTTGTTTGAAATTATTGGCATGTTTGATACTTTGTTTTTATCTAAATTATGTTGAATTAGAAGGTTGACACCACATTATGAGTTCTCTCACTTTCTTCCTGGAAAGACCAAGGCAATTCATTCTTCTCTCTTCTTCTTCTTAATCATGCTTAGCCCCTCATATACATTTTGCCTCCCTTTACCTATCCGGGAATTTGGAAGCAAGCGAAGTGGTGAAAGCAAGTGAAGTTAAAGTCGAGAAATGGATGGAAGTGAAAGTGTTAGAAAGCAATAATAGGTTTGGGGAAGTCAATCATGAAGATGAGTAACTCGGCACCATTCACATAGCCGGGTGTTTGTGTCTTGCCAAAGTCGGATTGAGCGATATTCCTAACGGGTCATGGTATGTGCATCAAGGGTTTGATGCATCTTAAGAAATTGATGATTGCGGATTTTCTAGGCTTCGGTTATTGTGCACCTCTGTCCATGCATCCCAAAAAGTAAAGTAAAAAGAAAAAGTGTGAAATAAGCAAAGCTTATTGGTGAAAGGTGTTGCAAGTCAAAGTGGAAGTAAAGTTCATCCTTTTCCCGGATTCTAGCACCACATTACCTTACATACATCCCTACCCTACACGTTTCTTGACCTTTTCTTTTGGGAAGCCCTTGAGACCTTGAGCTTGTTGATTGACTTAGTGGTTTAAACTGGATTATACATGATTAATTTTGATAATTATGACTTATTATGCATTCTATGATTTTATGCAAAGATGAACAACTTTCATATATTTATAAAATGTTTTGATCATATACTGATTTTAAATTCCATGAAGTATTCTCTTAGAGTGATCTATGATTGTTGCACATCATTAAAATGTTTGAAGGACTTTTCATTGATTTTCATGACTAATAATCCATTCTATCTTGTCTTCTATATGCGGAACTTGCTTGGGAACAAGCAAGGGCTAAGTACGGGGTATTTTGATAGCATGAATTATAGTCTATATTTTGGGGTTTGTTTTGACGTTTTATCTTTCATAACCTGCATATTTGTATGTATATTATGTGATTATATTACCATTTCATCTACCTTTGCGAGAATCGAGGTCTACACCTAGTTTTGTTGTAATTGTAGGTAAAATGGCACGTTTTGCATCAAAAAGGAGCTATGGAGTCATTGGAGCTACATTGAGGAGCATAAGGAACCATCCAGGAAGCATGGCCATGGATTAAAGATTCACTTTGGACCAGTTTTGAGAGATTTCACATTCAGTTGTGATTCACCTCGGTTAACCAGAGATTCATCTCGACCGAGGTGATCCAGAGAAGCCGACTCGACCGAGGCGAATACCTAGGACGCGGCGAGAATATTTTATTCTTGGCTGAGATCTTTTATCTTTGGAAAGAGATCTTATATTTTTGGGCTTGGCTCCTGGAAGGAAGAAGATATATTAGATCTTATATTTTACCTATTTTATAGGAAGAGATCTTTCTAAGATATCTTATCTTTGGAGGGTTATTTTCCTATAAAAAGGGTTGGATTTCCACAAATCCGAGAGGACGCTATACCATCGATCAGGGTTTATACGCAACAGCAGCCATACTCCAATTTGGAGATTTGAAAAACCTTTTTGAAGGTTGAAGGAAGATTGAAGATCATAGCTTTTATAGCTTTTTGAAGGGTTTTGTAAGATTGTCTTTGATTCCCTTCCTTGTTGTCTTCTCTTGTTGGATTGCTATCCAAGGAACGCTTTTGTTGCGATATTTGATTCAGTTATTGAAGTCTTTTCATTAAATTCTTCTTGTTCAAATATTCACCTTCTTCCCATATATTTGATTAATACTTTCATAATGATGATGAGTGGCTAATTTCCTTGTGTGATTCTAGGGTGATTGGCTGAAGGTTGTGGGAAAAACAATGATAGAATAATCTTAGATTCTAGTAGGACCCTGAAAGTTCGAGTCTTTACCTTAACCCTAAGCATCTCGCTCAGTCGATGAACATCTCGGCCGGGGTGGAATTTGGTTGACCGAGGTGACTTATCTGATCCTAAAACTGAGAGTTAAGTGTTAGAGTTTGCCAAATCCTATCCTTATTACACCTTTCCTGGTTCAATGCAAGCTTAGGATGAGACTTACCCGGTAATTCCATAGTTTGTGTACCTAAGATCATAAGTATAGGTAATAAAGGTTATCCTTTATTGGGGTTTGAGTGTGCTTTCATCCCATCTTTGTGAGTTAGCCTGAGACTTACCCGGTAAAGGTTGATTCTATTCCCTTAGATGGTGTGTTAGTTCGAGGTTATAGTTCTTTATCTTGATTCCTTGAGACTTACCCGGTAATAGGAGTTACGGTTTGGGATTAGTGAGTAGTGAGACTTACCCGGTGATCTATTCCACTTTAGTAACACCTTCCCCTTGCAAAAACCTCAGCTTTGTCCGCTTATCTTTAGATCTTGAGTTGGAACCACAACTAGATGCTTTAATCCCTAGAATTGCATGTTTGCTTTATTGACTTCTTATTCATATTTGATTGTGTTAATTGCTCTTGTGGTTAGTATTCACGAAGCTTACCGTTATTGACTTTGTTTCACCGAGTCCCTGTGATCGACCCCTGGAATTCCTTGCTTTTACTACGATTGACCCGTACACTGTGGTTTCGCATCCTTGTTTTAAGCTTAAGTCTAGGGTTATAAATTTAAAGCTTGCACACACACCGTTTGGAGCGAACACGGATCTTTCATGCTCTTCAATGTCTGACATTTTGCCTTCCTGACGTTTCTGATGTCAAGGCGCAGGGGCGCCTCAAGGCCAACGCAGGGGCGGTGACACAGACTCTTCGCCTTCCAGCTCCCAAGGCGAGGCGCAGGCAGGGCGCAGTGGGAGGCGCAAGGGAGCTGGTCTTCGTCTTGTCACCGCAGGGGCGGCTGCAAGGGCCCGCGGGGGCGGTGGAGCAACAGAAACTTTGCTTCTTGATCGATCTTTACTCCTAAGTGCTTATAACTCCTTCCTTAGCTTCTTTTGATCTTCTTCTTTTGGACCAAGGAGTTAGTAGCATAAACCAACACTAATACAATAAAAAGACTCTAAAAACTACCCTAAATGATAGTGATTCCATCACCTATCAACCCACAACACCAATCAATATGTCGTAACTAATATTAGCTCTAACAACACTATCAAAGTAAACTCTATTCTCAAGTTTAGTCAAACAGGGAGTATCGAGAAAGATTTTCAAATGGCCATTATCGTATAAAGTGTAGGATTTCACTTCCTTTGGAACGAGACCTACATATAATTCTTTGCTTCGAAGAAGCTCATGGATTTTGTTGAGAAAAAATTCCTAAGTTATAAGCCCAAATTTTTTATTTAAATGGGATATATTGGAGTGTTGGCATGCTACTCAAATGAAGAGTGAGAAGCCCAGATACGAGGCCCATTTACTGGTACAACTGGGCCGGCTGGCTTAAAATAATATGGACTATGGGTTGAGAAATAGAGTGATGCGTTTTTTTGTGAGGGTTTCCATGAACTAGCTACATATATAACCCTCCTATCTTGCGCAACCACACAACGACAAAAAAACACAAAAATGCTCATATGTTGAGCACCCAAAACAGAAAAACATCTCTCTTATTCTCAAGAAAAAGTTATTTGTCAGTTAAGGCTTGTTCTCTCCGGTGAAGTGCGTCCTTCCTACGAACATACAAGAAGAAGCAAAGATTAGTATCTTCTTCTTCTTCTTCTTCTTCTTCTTCTTCTTCTTCTTCTTCTTCTTCTTATGTCTTTGTTCTTGTTCTTGAGTTGTATGAGTTTGCTTTCTAAAGCTGTAAATCTGAGCTTATATTGTTTCGATCTTGTTGTCTTCTTGTTGTAACATTGAAATGATATTATAGTGGATTGGATCTTAAGGATCACGTGAAGGTAGGTTTTTAAAACCGAACCACGTAAAACTGCTTCGTGTTCTTATGTTCCTCGTTTTCTTTTGTTTTTGAACATAAAAATGAGTAGACATATAAGATATAACGACAACAATTGGTATCAGAGCATGTTAGTTGTTTAAATATGTCAGATTTGTTCTTGTTTTTCTTTTCTTGGTTCGTATCTGCTGTCTAGTGCTAATTTTGGTCGGATCTATCTAGTTTTAGTTTAGATCTGTCATTACATGTTTTTTTTCTTGTTTAGATCTTGAAATTTTGCCGGACCTATTGTTCTTTTGTTGGTTCTTCTGCATTAGATATGAATATATGTGTGTTTCATTCGCACAAGCTGACATTGCATATGATGTTGTGTGTTTAGATCGATTACTGCGTTTTTTTTTTTCCTCTGTCGTGCTGTTTTCCTCGCTGTGCAGTTTTCTGCAGTGTCATTCTGCCAAAAGTCACAGTTTTCAAAAGTGTTGTGTGAAAGCTACATTGTTGTTGTTTTTTCCTTTTCCACAAGTTGCTTTTTTTTTTTGCTTTTTCAAAAGGTGACTTGTTTTGGTTTTTTTTTTTTGTTTTCTTTTCAAAAATCTTGATCTTGCGTTTTGGTTTTTGAATTAGCTTTTTGTTTTGCCTTTTTTTTTCTCTTTTCTTTCAAATTTGAGTTAAAAAAAAAATTTCCGCTGCTTTCTTTTTAAACTGAAATATATTGTTTGGTTTTTTGAACTAATCACAATCTGATTTTTATTTTGTAGAGATTATCTCTCTTCTTTGAATCTGATTTTCGGTGGTGAAGATAAGACGAGACTCCGGCTTGTTACAAGGAACAAAGTTGCAAGCTACCAAGCATTTTGACACCAAGATTTACTGTCATATTAATTCAATAATTCTTGTATTTGTATGTGCTAATCTGGTCCTTGTTTCTAGATTGCAGATACTGGTATATTTTTTCAGAACCAAGGGTTGTAATAAGGACCTCTATTTTTTCTCTCTATCTCTTTTACTTTTCAATTAGGATAGAAGATCTAGAGTTAAAACAAGTTGATTTTATAAATTGTTTTAATTCTAAATCTTAGAACTTGTATATACAACAAGCCGCAAAACCTAGGTAAAGGTGGAAGCACTTGTTAGAAATACTAAGTTCTAAGTGAGTTGAGATTTTCGTTAGGCTCTACGGACAACTCACGAGGGTCAATAAGTACAGTGTTGAGTTGTTTGAACCATAAGCTGGTTCAAAGGACTCTAGATCGACCTACTGAACTTGTTGTGGGGTTTGCTTAGTTTGTGCTAAGCAAGCTCCCTTTATAGCTAAAGTCTCAGGTCCTAGGGTATTGCCTTGAGACTTGACCCTAGTTGGTTCATTCATTTCTCTCTTATAAATGAGTGAAACAGCCAAAATAAAGCTATACGATGGCCGTTCTGACTTTGCCATGTGACAAGTCAAAATAAAAGCTATTTTGATAAAAGAAAAAGTCTGGAGTGTTGTAGCATCTGATTATGAGACGGTGCCACAGATAAAGCTAAGAACCAAACTGGCTTGCTTGCTCACTCAGAAATAATGCAAAGACTTACAAATGAAGTAGGTAGACAAGTCCTTACTAAAACTAATGCTAAAGAATTGTGGGAAGCTTTAGAAAAACTTTACTAGACTAAGTTTATGCCCTCTAGGATAAGTTTGTTGTGTAGATTGTTCATTTTTAAAATGGATGTTAGTCATATATTAGAAGAGAACATGGACAACTTTCTGAAAATGACTTAGGACTTAGAAAGGTGTAAGGATAGTATTTTTTATACCCACCAAGTTGTCATCCTGTTAAATAGTCTTTCTAGTCAGTTTAACAATTTTAAGGATATGATACAATATAGTAATGACACTTTGACAAAAGATAAAATCATAGAGTATGTCATACAAAAGAATGAGGATATGAAGGTTTTCAAAACTAAATATGGGAATAGTGGAAGGATAGTAAAAATCAGGAGGTTATGTTTGTTAAGGGAAAGAATAAAAAACAACAATAACATGCTAAGAATGGGTTCAATAAGGGAAATTCTAGCAATCATCAGGGTACTTATAAAAATAGTAACAACACTAAGCCAGATAAAAAGAATGTGAAGTGTTTTTTTACTGTGGCATTAGAGGTCATATTGTCTCTGAGTGTAAAAAGAAGAAGAAAGATGAGTCTGAAAAATCCGTAAATGGTAATAATAATTTGGTGAAGCCTTCTTCTTTTATGATAATGAATTGTTGTTGTGTGCTCAAACCTCTGATGTGAATGATTGGATTTTAGATTCTGGTTGTATCATGCATGTCACTCCCCATGAACATTGTTTTGATTTTCTGCATAAATCTGATGAGGGGGAGGTTAGTTTAGGAGATCATTATTCTCTACCTATTAAAGGTATATACACTGTGCCCTTTAGGATGTATGATAACCAAGTTAGAGTCTTACAACAATTTAGGTGGGTACCTGACCTTAGACAAAATCTTTTATCTGAATCAGCTTTTGATGATTTGAACTGACATATCCACACTCACAATGGTATAAGAAACGTGTCCAAAGATGGTAAAGTCATTTTGAAAAGTATTAAGAAAAACGGTATTTATCATGTTGTAGGTTCTCCTGAGATAAATGCTTTAGATTCTGTACCTAAAATAAATAAAGATCTTACCACCATCTGGCATTCTAGATTAGGACACATAGTAAATAAAGGTCTGCATTACTTGTTTAGACATGGATATCTGAAACAAAAACCCTCTAACTTGAGTATCTGTGAAAATTGTGTTTTTGGTAAAGTTGTTAGGTCTAGTTCTAATAAATCTACCTACATAGCTAAGAAACCTCTTGAGTATGTTCATTCTAACCTATGGGGCCAGCCAAAGTTGAAACTATTGAAGGTAGAAAATATTTTTTGTCTTTGATAGACCACTACTCTAGAAAGGTTTGGATATACTTATTGAAGTCCAAAAGTGAAACGTTTGACATGTTCAAGCTTTGAAAACCAAGGTAGAGAGTCAGTCTGAGTATAAACTAAAATGTCTTAGGACAGATAATGGGTTAGAGTTTAGTAATGAAGCCTTTAATACCTTTTGTGATGAAAATGGATAAAACATCATCTGACTATGCCTAACACGCCTCAACAGAATTGCACTGCTGAGCGTATGAATAGAACTCTTCTAGAAAAGGCTATGTGCATGCTTATTCATTCTTGTATGAAACAAAGTATGTGGGGAGAGACTGTTATTATAGCTTCTTATCTCATAAAGAGGTTCCCCTCTTCTGCCATTGGGTTTTGAACACCACAAGAAATGTGGATTAGTTCAAAGCCTAACATGTCACACTCAAGGCTATTTGGTTGTGTTGCTTATGCAAAACATTCAAGTGGTAAACTAAATGTTAGAGCTCTTAAGTGTGTTATGATAGGCTACCCGGAGGGTGTGAAAGGTTATAAGTTGTTACTCATCCAGCCTGGAGGATATAGAGTTATAACAAGTAGAGATGTTACTTTTGTAGAAACTGAATTTTATTTTAAAAATCGGAACAATTTGTCTTCCTAAAATAATACTAAAAATGAAGATGAAACTCAGTTCTACAACCCTAATGACTCTTCTGAGCCTGTTGAGGAATAGTTTGACATTGGTACAACACTAGTGTTGAGCTCTCCTGGCTCTTCTACTCCTAACAACAGTTCCCTACCTCAACAATCAGGTGGGGATGCTAATAGTCCACATGCTTTAGATGATCAAATTGAGTCTAATTCCTCTAGGACAGAAGTTGAGGATAGTAATCCTATTGAATCTGATCATTTGTCTACATTGCATAATTCTGGTGTGCATAATCTACCATTATTGCATGATTCTCGTGTGCATAATAATCTTCCTGCTTTTCCTACTTTGAATAAATATCATTTAACTAGGGATAGACCAACTCGTAATGTCATTCCAAATCCTAAATATCCTGATTTTAGGATTCTTGGCATTCATTTAGCTGAATCCAAATATGTCTTTTATAACCCTGATATTCAGAACTTAGATCATATATTGGACTATGTTTTTCTAATTGCTGAAGTTGTGAACACATATACTCCTGATTTTTATGACCAAATTGTTAGTTGTAAACATGCTGAAAATTGGAAAACTGCTATGAAAGAGGAGATTGAATCCATGCATGCTAATAAAACCTGGATTTTGGTTCCTAAACCTAAAACTGCTAAGATTATTAGATACAAAGCTAGGTTAGTTGCTAAAGGGTTCACCCAAAGAGAAGGTGAAGACTATATTGAAATCTTTGCACTTGTTGTTAAGTATAAAACTCTACGTCTTCTTATTGCTATGGTTGTTGTATATGATTATGAAATTGAACAAATGGATGTTAAAACAACTTTTCTGCATGGTGATTTAGATGAGACTATTCACACGAGTCAGCCACAAGGCTTTATAGATAAAACCAAACCGGATCATGTCTGCTTGTTGAAAAAGTCTATATATGGGTTGAAACAGTCCCCTAGACAATGGAATGTCAAATTTGATAGCTGCATGAAAATAATAGGTTTACTAGAAGTGAATATGATGCATGTTTGTAGTTAAAATTTGTTGATACTGATTGTCCCTTGTATGTGGTTTTATATGTTGATGATATTCTATTGATATGCAAATCAAAGATTAAAATCACTGATATTAAAAGGGCTTTAAAATCTAGTTTTGACATGAAAAAGCTAGGACCAACTCAAAAGGTTCTAGGCATCCGGATAACTAAAGATAGATCAAAACGTAAAATCTGACTTTCACAAGGTGATTACATGTAGAAAGTACTTGATAGGTTTGACCTTACCAAAACTAATCCTAATAGTATACCCTTAGGATGGCACCTTGACTTGACTAAAACCTACAATATGTCGTATGCTGAAAAATCTCGTATGAAATTTATCCCGTATGATGTTGCAGTAGGTTTTGTCATGTATGCCATGATTTGTACGCGTCCAGATATAGCTTTTGCTATTAGTGTTTTGAATGTTCTCAATAGGTTCATGTTTGATCCTTTTGAAAAACATTGTACTGCAATGAAATTCTTGCTGAAATATATTACAGGGTCTTCTGATTTAGCTCTTGAATATGAGTCTCATGATTCTGAAAATAATCTATTTGGGTATGTTGATTCCGATTACGCTAGTAACAAAGACAATAGAAAATCTACTACTGCTTTTACTTACACGTGGTGTGCCAATTGTATATCCTAGAAATTGCAGCAGCGGTTCATTGTTGTTCTTTCCTCAACTGAAGTTGAATACGTTGCTGCCACGGAGGCTTGTAAAGAATCCATCTGGCTGCAACGTATTCTAGCTGAAGTTGAAAATAGGAAGTATATTGCTATCCTTCACATGGACAACCAAAATGCTCTATATTTGTGTAAGGATCCGGTATACCATGAGAGAACCAAACATATCGATGTGAGACTCCACTATATTCGAAAACAGGTTGAAGAAAATAGCTTAATTGTGAAGAAGATAAAAGGTGAAGTTAATCCTGCAGCTTTTGGTACAAAAATTGTTATTACTAACAAATTTATTTTCTGCATAAATTTTCTTCATTTGCAGGTACCTCCGTAGGAGAACCATTTGGATCTGATGACGGATATTCCAATCCACGATCTTTAAAGTTTGATTCCTTAGAATTAGGAGGGCAACTTGTTGAGAAATAATTCCTAAGCTATGATGGTTATAAACCCAGATTTTGATTTAAATGGGATATATTGGACTGTTGGCATGCTACTCAATGAAGAGTGAGAAGCCCGAATACGAGGCCCATTTACTGTTACAACTAGGCCGGCTGACTTAAAATAATATGAACTATGTGCTGAGAAATAGAGTGCTGCGTTTTTTGTGAGGGTTTCCATGACCTAGCTATATATATTACCCTCCTCTTTTGCGCAGCCACACAACAACATAAATACGCTCATGTGCTGAGCACCCAGAACAGAAAAACGTCTCTCTTATTCTCAAGGAAAAGATGTTTGTCAGCTAAGACTTGTTTTCTCCGGTGAAGTGTGTCCTTCCTACGAACATACAAGAAGAAGCAAAGATAGTATCATCTTCTTCTTCTTCTTATGTCTTTGTTCTTGTTCTTGAGTTGTATGAGTTTGCTTTCTAAAGGTGTAAATCTGAGCTTATATTGTTTCGATCTTGTTACCTTCTTGATGTAACCTTGAAACGATATTATAGTGGATTGGATCTTGAGGATCCCGTGGAGATAGGTTTTTAAAACCGAACCACGTAAAACTGCTTCGTGTTCTTCTGTTCTTCGTTTTCTTTTGTTTTTCAACATAAAAACGAGTAGATCTATAGAATATAACGACAACAGATTGAAAGAGATGAACATAGAACAACGATTGTTGTTAGTATGGAAACAAAGACTTGAATTTGAAGAATTGAAAAGATCAGATGATTTTACTTCCTCTGTGCTTGAAAGGAGAAAAAAAAAAGCAACTGAAGATTGAAATTTCACGTTAGTCGTGGTTGTGGTTTCAAACCACATTTTCGTAAAATTTTTGAAAAAAAATAAAATAATAACACACAGTTTAGAAATATGAGTAAAAAATGTATAGACCAGCAGTTCAAAATCAAGGGTTAGGCTCACGAGATTTAATAGTAGCATAAACCATGAATTGAAATAATAGGCTTTTTATATTTTTAATTTCGAAGCAAAATCGTGGCATCGAAGTATTAAACTACGACTTCTTCACAAAACTTGTAAATTCAAATTAAGGGTTTTTTATAGGTAAAATTAGTCTAACTCCGTGTCTTATGTGAGAAATATTTTTGTTTTTTTGATTATTTTAAGAGTAAAAATTATAATTTTTATTTATTTTTTAAATTATTAAAAAAAATCACTTAACCTAACTACTTTTTTTAATTAATTATTAAAATAAGTGTATATTTTATACTGTATTACAAAAAATTATATACTTATCGAAATCAACTTTTTTTAACGCCTATACTTTATAAAATAAAATGATGTTTTAATAGTTAGCAATTTTAAGCATAAAAAGAGGGACATTGTTTTGGTGACCCTAAGGGTGGATCACCCTCTACCCACTATTTAAAATAAATTATTATTTTAATGGTTGTTGGAAAAGTAGGAGGCAAGGCCATTAAGTAGGGAGTTTATTTATTTTTTTTATAAAATTATAATTAGATAGGGATCCCCACTAAGTAAAATAAATTAATATTCACTTGTATTTTTAAAATTAATATTCATGATTAAAATTTTCAGTGTTTTTATTCATTAAGAAGTTCAAGCTTATTACGAAATATTTTTTATTCATTAAGAAAAATATTTTATCATACCAAGATGTACCCATAGTAGAAAAAATATTTTAAATGTTTTTATTACCTCCTCGCGCATAGATCCCTTTACTAGTCTTAAATTCATGATAGTTATTTCAAAACATTATAAAATTATATAAAAGTGATTTTATTTTTAAATGGGTAAGAGTTTGAAATGAATACGATTTATTCCGATGCCGATTTTTAGTTGCATAAAAATTTAGTGTTTGTTTTTGTAAGATTACTCATAGAAAATTAAGTCGTGTTGGTTTTTAACGGACAAGAATTGGGGATACCGAAAAAACCTAAAAGTTCAAGAGGATGTAAACGAAAAAATCTCAAGATGTTTAAACATATAAAGAAAATCAAGTAAATATATTGCTTTAATCATAGAAGATAAATAAAATGCGTAGTCTTAGTGTTTTGAACCCTACTTAGTTATCAATGAACTACAAAAAAAACTCGATAAAAGTTACATGAAGTAACATACAAATATAGTTGAGAGATTAAATCACGTCTAGAAAAATTCAAAAAAAAAAAAAACAATTAACGTAAAGAAACAATAATGTTACTTCTGAATGATTTAAGGTTTGTCAACAAATTTGAGTCCTAAACAATAATTTAAATATTAACATGTTAACTTATACTTCATATTTAAAGTTTTTGATAATGTACAATAATATTTCATGTATAAATTAAATGAGAGTCGTAAACGCACGGCGATGGAATTCACAAACGCACGGTGGTTACGAAACTCGTAACCGTGACACCGTGATGATTTTATTTGTGAATTCTAACCAAAAAAATTTAAAAAAAAAAAAGAAAAGTGAAGAAAATCATCACGGTTACGGTACACGTAATCGTCACGGATTCCTTAACCGTCGTGCGTTTACAAAATCCATCGCCATGCCCGTAATACCCCAAATTCAATCATGTGACACTATGCTGACGTGGCGCCTGAAATTTTTTTCCGGATTAAATCTTTTACTAAATTATAAATTAAGCCAATGATTTTTTTTTCTAAAACAATATCTAAAAAAATTAAAACTAACCAATCACGATATTTAACGTAAAACAAATCAGTTGAAACAAATCAAATCATATTTATTCGATTAAACCAACATGGATCACGGGTTTTTTTAATATTGTCTTTTGATAAATACCGGTTAGTTAACGTAAAATTTAAGATTCGTTCAAAATATTAAATTTAAGACCCGTTGGGTACTATGTTTTCGTTATTGAATTTCAAGTATACAATAAGCATGTCCACGGGTCCGGGAAGGGCGACCCCGACCCTGACCCGCCATATTGGCCAACCCGTTGGGTTGGTGATCGGTCGGGTCACAGGTCAGGCCCGACGGGTCTGGCGGTTGGCGTCTTTTTTCAAACCCAAAGTTAAAAAAAAAAAAAAAAAGTTGATCCCGCGGGTTGACGTTGGGTTTGAAATAACCGTTGGGTTTGATTTTTTTTTTCCCAAAATTGAACTTTGGCGGGTCGACCCGCCGGGTCTGCGGGAAAGGATCACCTCGACCCTTACCGTAACCCGGCGGAACCCGGACCCGCCGGGTCGAAAACCTACCGGGTCATGGGTAACCCGTGACCCGTTGACATGTTTAGTATACAGATTCAGGTATTACGTTTCAGGTATTGAAATTAAAGTATTAAACTTTGGGTATAAGGTTTTGATATATTAATCTAGAGATTCGATTATTCTACCTAGTTATAGATAGACCTGTTCATAGCCGGGTTCGGGCTGGGTAATACAAAATATTAAGCCCGTTTATCCGGACTCGGGCCGGACTCGACCCGGCTACCGGGCCTGTAAAGGTTGTTGTACCCGGCCCGGTCGGGCAAGCCGGCGGGCCTACAGGTACCCGTTTTATATTATTTTAAAAAAAATATATTTTAAATATTTTTAATATGATTTTTTCAAAAAATATATATTGTATTTAAGATATTTATGTAAAATATATTAAATTTATTATAATTGTGCTAAATATTTATATTTTTATACTTAGTATTTATGATAAACCAGTTAAAACAAGCCAAATCATATTTATTAGTTTAAACCAACATGAATCACTTTTTTTTAAATATTGTCTTTTTGATAAAGACCATTTATTTAACATAAATTTAAGATTTGTTCAAAATATCTAATCAGTTTCAAAAAAAAAAAACACTTTCAATTTTTTTTACATATTGCTTTAGTACATTTTTTTTAAATGTAAATCAAATCAGTTGAAACAAATCAAATCATGTTATTCGAGTAAACCAATATGGATCAAGGTTTTTTTTAATATTATTTTTTTGATAAATACTGTTTATTTAACATAAAATTTAAGATTCGTTCAAAATATCAAATCATTTTCAAAATTTGTACATATTTTTGAAACTGATTTTATATTTTCAACAAATTTTAAATTTTACACTAAAAAACGGTATTTTGAGCGAATTTTAAATTTGTACAAATTTTTTAGACGTGATTTAATCTCTCAACTCTATTTGTATGTTACTTCATGTAGTGTCTTTTTTGTAATTCTTTGACAATTGAGTAGGGTTTAAAACACTAAAACTATGCATTTTATTATCTTCTTATGATTAAAGCAAAAAATTTACTTGATTTTCTTTATATATTTAAGCATCTTGAGATTTTTTTCGTTTATTGTTTATTTACATCCTCTTTAACTTCTAGGTTTTTTCGGTATCCCGAGTTCTTGTCCGTTAAAAACCAACACGACTTAATTTTCTATGAGTAATCTTACAAAAACAAACACTAAAAATTGTTATGAAATTAAAATCGGTATCGGGATAAGTCGTATTCATTTCAAGCTCTTGTCCATTTAAAAATAAAATCACCTTTATATAACTTTATAATGTTATTTCATGAAATATTATTGTACATTATCAAAAACTTTAAATATGAAGTATAATTTAACATGTTAATATTTAAATTATTGTTTAGGACTCAAATTTGTTGACAAATCTTAAATCATTCCTAAGTAACATTATTGTTTCTTTACTTTATATCGTTAATTGTTATATTTATTTTTTGAATTTTTTTAGACGTGATTTAATCTCTCAACTATATTTGTATGTTACTTCATGTAACTTTTATCGAGGTTTTTTTGTAGTTCATTGATAACTAAGTAGGGTTCAAAACACTAAGACTACGCATTTTATTTATCTTCTATGATTAAACCAATATATTTACTTGATTTTCTTTATATATTTAAACATCTTGATATTTTTTCGTTTGCTTCCTCATGAACTTTTAGGTTTTTTCGGTATCCCTAATTCTTGTCCGTTAAAAAGCAACACGACTTAATTTTCTATATGTAATCTTACAAAAACAAACACTAAATTTTTATGCAATTAAAAATCGGCATCGGAATAAGTCGTATTCATTTCAAGCTCTTACCCATTTAAAAATAAAATCACTTTTATATAATTTTATAATGTTATGAAATAAGTAGAGGGATTTATACGCGAGGAGGTAATAAAAACACTTAAAAATATTTTTTCTACCATGGGTACATCTTGGTATGATAAAATATTTTTTTTAATGAATAAAAAATATTTCGTAATACGCTTGAACTTCTTAATGAATAAAAACACTGAAAATTTTAATAATGAATATTAATTTTAAAAATACAAGTAAATATTAATTTATTTTACTTAGTAGGGATCCCTATCTAATTATAATTTTATAAAAAAATAAATAAACTTCCTACTTAATGGTCTTGTCTCCTACTTTTCCAACAACTATTAAAATAATAATTTATTTTACTTAATGGGGGTAAAGGGTGATCCACCCTTAGGGTCACCAAAACAATGTCCTAAAAAGTCGTGGGCGAATATAGAAGGATTTGTAATTTTACAGCTTAGTGGATTTCTGAAAAATGTACCAAATTTGAGGGCAGTCTTAAACTGGCCCCCACCGAATTCTAGACAGAGGAAGAGAGAGAAAAAAATCCGGCAGAGGACGAAGAAGGTTCACATTCCCAAACAAAACTGCATCTTCTCTATTTTCAATTGGTCTCCTACCTCCTTGGCTCCTTCCTTACTTGCACAGTCCAAATTCCTAACTACGAGCTTAACAAGAAAAGATTTCAAGCCGTCCAACTTTTACTCAAATGGTTGTTTCTGTCTCTGTTTCCTCGATCGCCTCCATGGATTCCCTTTCTTCGGTACCGACTGCCACTGTTCTGTCTCCATCTAACTCCTTGCACAGACTCCATCAGTACCATCGCCGGAGACGGTGGATATCAACGTGGTCGCGTTCTAGTAGCTCCCTCTTTCCGAATCTGTCCACTGCCTTCTATGTGCCGTTCTCTTTGGAGCGTTCTAGAAGGATGAAATTTCACGGCAAATTGGCTGCTCAAGACGGGGATTTAGGGGATGGCGAAGAGGATAAGGGACGCAGTGACGATGATGTGCTGCAGAGAGCGCTTCAACTGGACGGATCAATCCCAGGGACCTCCAACGAGTTTGTCGATCAGGTTTCGTCGCGAGCCTACGACATGCGTAGGAATCTCCATCAATCTCTCGATTCCAGTAGCTATGACGGTAACTTCAAGTTCTTCGCAATTGTGCTAGTGAACAGTTCTGCAAATTAATTTCGACACTGTTACGGTTTTATTTGTGACTGCAAGTGTGCAACTGTTCAGGTCAAATGTCGAGTCAATTTGAAATTCTTGGATTTTCGAGAGATTCCATTGTGTTTGAAAACTTGTTCTGCCCTTTTTGTTTGCTTTGTAATTGTGCGTGCGTGAGAACCAGTTATGAAGCCTTAGCAAATTTTTAGCTAGCGGTCACCATTATGCAGGATTCGAGTGTCTACAATAATCATGACTCGTATTTTAACTTCTTGTGGTGCAGTTGGTAGTTTAGGGATTAGGATGAGATGTTTTAATTCAATAAAAGAAAGTAATTTGATGGAATTCTCGTTAAAAGTTGATCATACCTGAGGATGCCATTTTCATGCTGTATTTGTTGCCTACTCTTGTTTGATGGTAAACTGGAAAGTGGGAACAAGTTATCACAGTTTGCCAATATTCTTACCCCCTATAAAGACAGGGAAGCCTGCTGAACTAAGTATTTTGATATCATAATATCATATCGCTTAATTAATGCTTCTTAGTTTATGATGTCGACAACAACGGATTTGCTTGGTATTTACTTCGCAGATCATAAAAGGATTGAGAAGATTGAACTGGTGACTACTAGGAAAAGCATCTGACTAATGAGAAAGTCATTTTATTTCCATCACTGCATATATGTTGATATCACAAATACAGTTCATTCAAAATAGGTATTAACTGATTGTGATGGCCTTAATTGTTAGAAGAGAGAAAATACCAATATAGATTGAGCATGGTGAAATATGCTCATTAAATTCCACCATTTCTCTTACAGGTAAGATGGAATGGAAAACGCTTTTGTATTTTGTGATGTCTGTTTCTGGTGTTCTGCTTCAGGGACTTCATTGGTTCTTTTGGTGAAAGTTAAACGCAATTCTTTTTTTTCTTCTCCATCTTTAATGGACTGTTTGTCTTTATTTGTATAGTGGTCGATGCAAATCCATGGAGAGAATCTTCTAAACCAGTCTATGTACTAACACACAAGGAAAACCAACTTTGCACCATGAAAACTAGAAGAAATCGCAGGTAGCTGGACTGTGTAGTGATTTTCTCTTTTTTTTATCTTGGTCACTGATCATTCTTACTTTACAGTGAAGTGGAGAAGGAGCTTGGGTTATTGTTCTCAAAGGGAAACGAGTGGGCTTCTGATAATCAGGCTGAGCCATCAAGGACCGGGACAGAATTTGAGATGTTTGTTGAGGATGTAACAGAAGGAATCCTCGTAAGTAGTCCACAAACTAAAAAAAAATCAGCCTTTGGATTTAATAAAGCACTGAAACAGTTGATGTTGACCAAGAAACACTGGAGATTTATCTGTGGATGCTCAGGAATCTGTTGCTCTGGAAATATTCTACTCTTTTGTCTACATTCCAATGACAGCATATGATTTGGGCTGATTTCAAATTTGTTTTAAAACCGTTTCATGCTGTATCAGGTATTTGAAGATCAAAATGAAGCTGTGAGATATTGTGATCTATTACAAGGAGGTGGCGGTCAAGGCTGTGAAGCAGTTGCAGAGACTGAAGCATCAACTGTAAGGAACAAAGGCAATAATTATGAGTCATATAATACTCTCATGTCTGATGCTTTCTAATAACCCGGTTCCTCTTTCGCTTGAAGGTGTTTGATCTTTGCCGGCACACAGGAGCTTTAGCTGTATTGTTCCGCAGAGGAATGACGCCACCTCAACCAGAAAGCCTCCAGCTTAGCTTGAGAGCTCGTAAGCATTCCCTCGAAGACTGAGATAAGATTCTCTTGATTATAGTTGTATATAATAGAACAACAATGCAAAGTACACATGAACTGAAAAACATTTAGCACACGGTAATTCTACCTCAAGCAATGATACATATAGCAGACAAATAGCATATACTCCTTTTCATTCTTTATATTTTTCGAATTGCTTACATTATGGTACATTTTGACCCTCCAATATGGGGATGAATAGGATTGCTTCCTGATTGCCAAAAGTGAATATAAAAGTCAGAACATCAGGGTCAGTCCATGTATGCTGCTTTATCAATACCTGATGTTTATCCTTCATTCATTGGAATTGGATAATGGCTTGACTTTGTTTTATAAATTAGTTTTGGGAGGATCCAACATTTAGATGATATGCATTGACTGCAAGAGGTATATTCTTCATACTATGATTTTCATGAATAGTTTACACACAATTGGAAATGGTAGTTTAGGTGATGCAAATCTTTTGAAACATCTCCGATTATCTGTAAATTTAATCTGTTCAGTATTCCATTTTTCTTGAACACACGTAACGGAGTTGATACAAGTTGACATATAAGATCACCAATTTGATATTAGTGCGGTGTTAATGACGTCCAATTCAGTATTCCACACTCTTAACTTTCGGGTATATGATTTTCACCCTTTCTGGCAATAAGCTGATAAATGTGTACTGGGTCTGCATGTTAAATTACGAGGCAATGAAGCATATAGAGGTTACTTGTATCTTTCTTTCTACTTATGTTTTAGGAATTTTTAACATTTATCCACCAACTTTTACAAATTTAGTTCCGGATGTGTTCAACTTATTTGCTAGATTATTGAAAAGGTTTGCAAAATTTAAAATCTAATGGGTGTTTACAAGTTTTAAAATCTATTGGGTAGATTTTGGGAGAGGTTTATAGAAAGCTTTTTATTTAGTTTTTTCATTAGTTTTTAATAATATGGACAAATATACACCCATAATCTCTCTCAAATATCTGTCTTTTTATTTGTTTTTATTTTGTCTTTTTAATAAATTTAACATAAAAATCTATCCACAAATCTATTTCTACCAAACAATTATTAGCTTTTTTATATTACATTTTCATTATTTATAACACTCTTCAAAACACTACCAAAAAAATCCACCAAAAAGTTAAAACTATTGAAAACCTTCAACTACACAAAAACCTAAAAAGCTAAAACTATTAAAAACCTTCAACTATACAAAAACCTTATGTTATCGAACACATCATTAGTGTTTAAGTTTTTTTGAAAGATTGTCTTGTATTATCGACCTCTTACTTGAGTAACTTGAGTTCATGTAGTGCTTCATTTCATATATTTGCCAAAAAAATATTTTACATCAAGTGATCACAATGTTTTCTTTTATTTACCATTAATATTATAAATCTAATAGCTAAAACTCAAGAAAAATTCCAAAAGATTAAGTTCCGAATCCTCAAACAAATTCTTGTGTTTGGTAACGGAAATGTATCACAACGAGCAATTCTATGAAATTAGTAATTCTAGTATTTTTCATTCATTAATTTCTGAATTTTTTTATGTAGGAATGAGTCATTCCAACTTATCTTTCCAAAAGTTAACTTATAATCTTAACCAAACATAGTGTTTAGAAAAGGAATTATGTCATTTTTCATTTTATTGCATATATTTCAACATGCTTTCTACACGCGTATCAATCGTATCCTAATAAACTTTTAGGGTACTCCTAAAATATTTCTAAAAAATCTACGGAAAAAAAATATATAAAAAAATGATGGGATGAGTTTGGAGAGCATATGGTTTAAATAAATTATTAATTTATGTTCTTTTTTTTTTTATAATGGAAAGAGGTTAGGATGACTATCTCCTAGAGGTCATCCATCCTAAAGCATCCTTTCGGATGAGAACGTAAAGTTCGAGATCATCACAGAAACGGGTGTTGGGGGTCGAAAATCTCATATGGGTTAAAACGGTCAGCAACACAGTTTATCTCTCTGAAAATATGTCTGATATGAACTTCGTCGAAAGAGCGAAGATCCAATCTGGAGTCGGAAATAATCATCTCGATCTCTCAAGGACAACTTCACAAACCTTGGAGTGCCTTAATAACACAAAGGTTATCCCCTTCAATTTCAATCTTTTTAATTTGTAGTCTTTTAGCCTCTTGATGGCCTGATTTTAGGGTAAATGCTTCTGCTTTAATAACCGAGCTAAAGTGATTTTTTTTTGCATCGAGGCTCACAACCTTTGCATATTGGTCTTGGATCACGTAACCAATAATAGTTGCTTCCGAATCAAGTTTTGAACCATTAAAATTAAGTTTATAGAAACCTAATTTTGGTTTGTCCCATTTGATGTCATGTTTTTTCCTTTTTATAAATGATTTGTTTTTTTTACGTTGTTGTTTAAAGTTATAGTCGTCCTCATCAATCAATGATATTGATTTTACACTTATTAATTTGTTCTTTGATAAAACTTATAACCTTATTACAGGAATTAATAGGTTCATTTTCAAAGCGAAGAATCATATTAACTTCATAGCTTACATATGAGAAGATATATGGTCGACACTTCATCGATTTTACCTTGAAGGAGTTAGAAAAAGCAGATGCGAGTCATAAAAGACAGTTTATTTCCCTTCAACTAAATTTAAACCGATTTCCTCAACAAACTCCAATTCATACATATCACCTACACATCCTCATTCCCGTTTCCCATGTATGGAATTTGAGAGTCTGGTTATTGAACAGCTTCATTCGCTTTAAGCGAACCATTCACCCTCATTTGATTCTCTGTGTTCCTTTCCCCCTTCCGATCTGCTTCGAATCTGAGATCCATGAGCGACGGCGGAGACAGCTCCTCTAACAGCCCCGTCCTCCACGCCGATGTTGATCATGCGTCGAAGGGCGACAATACGCATAAGGAGAAGGCGAGAGTTAGCAAGACGTCGGCGATCCTCTGGCATGCTCATCAGAATGATGCCAGTGCTGTTAGGAGGCTCCTCGAGGAAGATCACACGCTCGTTACCGCTAGAGATTACGACAATCGGACTCCTCTCCATGTGGCTTCGCTCCATGGCTGGATCGACGTCGCCAACACCTTGATAGAATTCGGCGCTGACGTCAATGCTCAAGATCGTTGGAAGAACACTGTAATTTTATCCTCTGCTCGTCTCGTTCTCGTTGATTGGCTTTCATTTTTACAACTTGCCATTGTGGGATTGGAATTTCATTTCGCTGCCACTGCCTGAGTCCCCCTTTTCTAAGGAAATTAGGGAAATTCGAGTCTGAACGAATGATTGGATCTCCTAGCTCGCAAATTTATGGTTTCGTGAGAAAATAAATAATGGTGAAAATTTTCCGAGTGTTGAGATAGACATTAGACAGGTGTAAGCAACCGAAATCATGTTAAGTTGAATAGAATCAGACGTGAATTATGCGTAGAAGCGTTTTGAGTCAGTGCTGATATCTTTTTGTGTAGCTTTCATTATTACTTGATGTGTTCAAGTGATTGATGTTTTCATATAAAAAAAAAGGTATTTACTTTTTTGCGTCTTTAAATTATAGATTCTGCAATAGATGCTACTCAGAAATTTCCTTATAAAACAAATAATAGATCTGGCTTGGTTGTTTGACTTGGTCAATTGTATTTATACTTTTGCTCTATGTAAGGCCGATTTGGTTACCATTAATTGGATTCAGGTTTCATTTTCAACAGCCTTTAGCTGATGCAGAAGGAGCCAACAAGCAACATATGATTGAGTTGCTAAAATCAAACGGCGGTTTATCTTATGTAAGTGCCTCTTCTGCATCGTTACTTTATTAATTCTTGACCCTTTGAATAAAGATGCTTGTTTGGTTACTGTGAATACTGAATAGTAGTTCCTTGTGTTGTTCTCATACTGTTCCTCTATAGAAGGAACCGTCTCTTTTCTGGGAAAGGAGTCACTATTATTAGTTCCTGAAAAGTTAGCATACAGAGCTTTATTTTTTGTTTATGTCTTTTTTGTGACGAGCGTTGTTGATTGAGTTTTTTCATGTAATGTGTGCTTTTCAAATCATGTCATAAAGTGATCATGGAATGTTCTATTTTAGCTACTTATCTTAAATTTACTACTCGGTCTACAATATATGATTCGCTTCAAGTGTCAAACCATCATATAATATGAAATGAATGTTCATTAAGAAACATAAAGACTTGGATTTCAATTAGTTTATCATTGACTGGACTATCTTTCCGGTTGTTACTTTGTTAATGGAACTGGGTTAGTGCTTGTTTTTGTGGTTTCCTCCGTGTGGGAATTCTAGATATTGTTCACATTTTTTTTACATGTGCAGGGACATAATGGAAGTCATTTTGAACCAAAGGCAATTGCCCCTCCTTTGCCTAACAAGTGTGACTGGGAGATTGAACCTTCTGAACTGAACTTTCATAGTTCGTCTGTAATCGGGAAGGTGAAGTTACTTGTCTATATATGGCTACAATAGTCGCCTTATTACAATTTTATTATTTTCCCTTTGCTATTTTCATTAATTTTAAGCTGCTTTTTAAAAACTCTTGATAGTTCAGGTTACAGATTGTTCAATAAAAAGTGCTCGGAAGAGGAAACATAATATTAAAGCTATTTTCACAAAACAGCCATCGTTGCTAAAGTTTCTATCACCTTTATAATTGATTTCATTTATGACCAGTAGTATCTTATACCGCGCAGTCTTGCAAATCTGGACTTGACATTAACCAGTCTACTTCTATGCTGGTGTCGAATCTTGAAATGTTACATATTGCTTGATGGTGATGTGGTGCAGGGTTCATTTGGTGAAATCATAAAAGCACATTGGCGGGGAACTCCAGTTGCTGTTAAGCGTATTCTTCCATCACTCTCAGATGATAAATTGGTTGTGTAAGATCATGGATATACTTTGACCCTTTGCTCTCTTGAAACTAAATTAACTCTTTTTTTCTCTTCTCTTTCTATACCTATTTGCTGCAGTTCAAGACCTGCACTGGTAGATATGTTTGGTCTACATATGTTATACTGTAACGGGGATAATAATTTAAGACATGTTTGATAAATTATCCGCAAGTTACAGTAGCTCAACAGATATGTATGAGATAGAATGAACTTTTTAAAAATGCAAAAACTACAGAATTAGAGATTACGCAATGCACGCTGCTGGTGTGCTTCCTGCCTGTGAAAGCTGTAAATATACATATGTTCTTGTGTACTGGGCTTGACAAGCAAGCTGAGCTTGAACTTAATTTTGTAGAGAGTCAAAAATCAAAATCTAACTTTATCTCATCAAACTTAGCAAACTTGAAACTGCACAGTATTCAGCTTGGCTTGACTCAGTAAAGTTATTCTGTAGCAATGAAAGGCATTGCCCTTTACCTTGTGATCAACCTTTTTTCCCTACTTCAGTCAGGATTTTAGGCATGAAGTTAATTTACTGGTTAAGCTTCGACATCCCAACATAGTCCAATTCCTTGGAGCTGTTACAGAAAGGAAGCCCATGATGCTAGTTACAGAATATCTACGAGGGGTATCTATC
Organism: Fagopyrum homotropicum; assembly: GCA_033239125.1. NCBI lineage: Eukaryota > Viridiplantae > Streptophyta > Magnoliopsida > Caryophyllales > Polygonaceae > Fagopyrum > Fagopyrum homotropicum. Next base: position 14,131,275 of record BSWB01000002.1, read on the forward strand.
TTGTATACTCATTTCCTATTTCAGACTAAACCATATTTGAAATTCTTTTGGTGATATGTAGCATTAATAGTGTTTCTTTCGATAGGGAGATCTTCATCAGTGTCTCAAGGAAAAGGGAGCTTTGAGCCCAACAGTAGCTGTAAATTTTGCAATGGATATTGCAAGGTATCCGATATTGTGTATCTCTTGACGAGTGTTATTCTGTGTACATTGGGGCAATCGGAAACAGACTCATGCTATTTTTAATTTTATTTTTGCCTTTTGCATGATGCGTCTTAGCATTGATATCGTGAATGGAATTTAGAGAATTTGTATTGAGAAATTGAAACGAAAAACAAGATGTGACAAAATGCTTTTTGCTTACAGATACTGAAAGGGATTTTTCTGACCTGTAAATTGTTTCAAATACCGTCTCTTTTAAAAGCATCAAGTTGGATAATACCTCAAAATACCACCTGCAAATTTTAAATTCTGGGAAGCTTCTCTTTTTTATTTTTTAGTTTGTGAAGTCCGAAAAAGCAGTATTGTGAATCTTGGATGAATATTATGCTAATACTACAGTTGTGAAACTCATTTTGACAGGGGAATTGCTTACCTTCATAATGAACCTAATGTTATCGTTCATCGGGACCTAAAGCCCAGGTTAGCAGTGCATTTCATTCAGACAGCTGTAGTAAGGAGTCATGCAGCTGGATTTATAAAAAAATTAAGAAAAAAATACGATGTTGTTAATTTCTGTATGATGTCTTGTATAATTTATATGAATCAGGAATGTTCTTTTGGTAAACACAAGTGCAGACCATCTCAAAGTTGGAGACTTTGGTTTGAGCAAGCTGATAAAAGCAGAGCATGCTCATGATGTTTACAAAATGACTGGGGAGACAGGAAGTTGTGAGTAGATATATATGCAATCATTTTTTAATCTCTTTTTCAATTAACGCTTCCCACAACAATGTACCAGATAGGTATATGGCTCCTGAGGTATTCAAGCATAGGAAATATGATAAGAAGGTTGATGTTTACTCCTTCGCCATGATACTTTATGAGGTAGCCTCTTTAGTCTCGTCCATTTTGATCTTGAGTTACATTTTTTTTTGAATTTTTTATTCATACTTGATTAGTTATCTATAAAATGCATCAGATGCTTGAGGGTGAACCACCATTAGCAAGTTATTCGCCACATGAAGCTGCAAAATATGCCTCTGAAGGGCACAGACCTCTGTTCAAAGCAAAAACATTCACCCCTGAATTGAAAGAGTGAGGGTTACTCAGTAATGTTCGTTATCTTTCCATTTGCGTAATTTTCCTCTTATGGAAACTATGTCATCCTAGGTTGACCGAGGAATGCTGGGCAGCTGATATGAAAAAGAGGCCTTCATTCTTAGAGATTCTAAAGAGACTTGAGAAAATAAAGGAGCATCTTCCAAGTGAGCATCACTGGAACCCTTTCTCATGAATGTTGATGAGAAAACGATTGCATGGACTTGGTATGGGATGATTCACATCTTTACTTCTCCGTTCTGGTTGAAGTTCAGACCTTATTGTTGTCGTGATGAATTGTTTCTTAATTTGTGCAGGGAGCTGGAACTAATCCCTTGATTGATATACCTATTCTTGCTTTAAAAAATCTTTGTTGACTGCTAGATTGGAAAAGTGGCTTATCAAGGCCTTTGGCCTTTTCATTCTAATTGGAAATTTGTAATACTGTAAGAAACATCATTGAAACGGACCTAACCGGATTGTACCTTTGCACGTAGATTATACATATATATTTTTTTAAATATTATATGTTATTCTTGATAATTATTTTACATATTATTATTATTTTTTAAAATATTATATGTTATTCTTGATAATTATTTTACGGCAAATTTAGATTTGGTTTCTTTTTATTTGCAGCAAATTTGGATTTGAAATATTTATATTTACTTTTAACAACTTGTGTTATTTAGTATTGGATATTTGAATTTAAAATTTAAATTAATAATATATTATATACCATCTGATAAATAAATTCAACACATTATTATCAATATACCAAAAAATATTTTTTTTAAAAAATTTAAATATATATCTTATAAATAGTCGTTCGAAACTAGTTTTTATTATATATCTAGGTTTGTTTGTTTGCTTTGCTTCAAATGATTCCCAGAAATGGAATGCTATCAGATAAATCAATCACAAGTGTTTGTTTAGTCACAAGAATGGTACATTAGAGATCATTTTAATCATAAAGAAAGTATAACCATTTTCATGCCCGCAACCGTTACCTTTCTGATCCTATTCCGGGTTTGTCATTACCTTTCTGATCCTACTTCAGGATACTAAACAAACGCCCTCTCAATCATCAGAACGCCTAACATATTACGTGGGTTTCCAGGAGGAACACCCCGATGCCTGCTGACTCCGTGGCCCTTAAATAATAGGATTTAAGGAAAGTACTCCAAAAAAGAAACCTTGAAGAATCTAAATTCCCAATGTCAAAACACAACATAAGCAACAAGTAACACCACCCTTTCCTTGACTAACCTTCAGAATTCACTAGTTGATTTGGAACTGAAAGAAACAACAGTCAGGACTGCATCAGAATATCTCATCTGTCATGTTCAGTGTCGAAACAACACTTGCTTCTTCATTTCGAGCCACTTTGTTGTCTTCCATCTGGGATAGCAAACAGAACAATGGGCTTTGACGGTCTCAAGTAAGGCACGTCACACCGGAAGTAGCCTTTCCTCTCCAGTTGGATCACTTCTCCAGCTTTCAGATTTCTCATGTTCGAATCCCCGACTGCAACTGTCTCCTTGCGTGTACAAGGGGTCAAGACATCAACAAAGTCTTCATCCTCCTCCACCTGAAAAATATATATAAACATGACAAAATTACTCCACTTACCAAACACATACTTATATTTCTAGGCTTTCGAAAATGGCTCTTACCATACTGATAACTCACTAGGTTTCATTTATTCAAAACTTGAAACTACCAAACAATACTAAACAGGACCTAAACGGTTCTTTATCAGTGTTGAATTCTCTGCCTGAGGCGCGCTCTCTCTTTTTGTTTTGATCTACACTTTGTGGAGTTAAACACCTAGAATATTATACAAAAATTAGCTATACATGACTCGTCACAGCTACAAACACCTACCACCATAATTCAGGAACAATTTGATATGAGAAGCACTTCCAGTAGTAAAGTCTAAGGTATGAAACATCACTAAGCTTAACACTAGCTATGGACTGACTGCAAATAGGAGAAAGAAAGCACACTATAAGACTCAGCTTCAAGCCCTAAGGAATCTAACTATCCAAGTAATTAGTTCAGATTGATAGCATAGCTATAGATCTTAAAGAACAAAAGTTAACTGGTTGGTCCAAGGAAAGTTTACCAGGACTTTGGGGAAGTCCATGTAAACTATATGTCATGAAAAACTCATAATTCATGATCAAGGTTTCCCATTCAGTTAGCAGCCTTTTCTTGTTAAGAAAATTGCTCTGGGGTTAAAAATATATCAGGTAACCATACCTTCTTCTTTGCAATCAGATAGTCAAATTCCACGAGTGAAAGGTTGACCAGTTCATCAATTTCAGGCAGCCAGGTTAGCTTCAGCTTTGTGGTCTTCACTGATCCTTGAAGATTCAAAACCCCAACAAGCCCTGTGATTGTTCCCACCTCATCCTTCTTGATCTCTTTAATGATTGCATTTCCCCAGTCCATCAGTGTCACCTCTTCATCAGCAGATATTGCATCGGCATCCACATATTCGATCCATACCCTCTTCGTGAAAGTTGTAGCCTTCATACCCGCACCTTCATACTTCTTATGTCGGGGTATGATGCGTACAAATGGCTTTTCAGGACCATCAGTGAGAGTTACCAGAACTCGGCGCTCAGCAACAACTGCAGTATGTCGCGCACAGACAGGATCAATAATCTTCTTGTTGATTGTCCAAAGTTTGTCCCACTCCATCAGATTCAGATTTTTTGATGCCCCCTGCAGTAGAAACAAAAAAATTAAAAAACCAAATATTTGCTCATTATGCTACAGGGGTGATAACAGATTAGGAACTTGTTTGTTCGCAAATGCTTGTTTTATAATGCAAGTGTCATGGTCTGAGATGCACAGTATAAGAGATGCTGGATGTAAACCAATATAATGTATTATTGACAATGTTTCTTTCATTTTAGTGAACTACTATATTTATACTACATTTTACTCCCCATACAGCAATACAACATAGTTTAGTGTTATAGCATGATCTGCATAATTGTGCCATAACGGCAACATCTAAACTCAACCTAACTCTTACAAATTCCTAGTAAAAATATCATGAAGATTATTTAGAGAGAGAAAAAGAAGACATCTTGCCTGTTCAAGTATGAACTGAATTAAGGCATCAATCTTTAGCCCACGCCTGACAATTCCTTGCACAGTTGGGAACCTAGGATCATCCCATCCGTCAACCTTCCCATTTTGGACGAACCAGAGAAGCTTACGTTTGCTGAGAAGTGTGTAGACCATGTTCAATCTACTGAACTCATAAATGTGAACCTTCCTCAATCCCATGTCCTGTTGAATTTTGTCATACTGAGCATTACGGTCATGATATTCACTAGAACGAAGTGCATGAGTTACACCTTCAAATGAATCAACAAAGGGGCAGGCAAAGTCATATGTAGGATATAACTTATACTTGGCCCCTATCCTGTGATGAGGCATAGGATGACTTCTGTAATATACTGGGTCTCGCATGGACTTGTTTGGGTCCTGCATATCCAACTTTCCTCTTAGGCAACACACTAAACCTCGGTCAGATCCAGCAATCATCTCTTTCCACAATTCCAGATTCTTCTCTATGGTATGACTGCGGCACTTTGATTCAATCCCATCCATTCGTTCTTTCTGCATTTGCTCACGAGGAGTATCGTCAATGTAAGCTTTACCTTGGCGTATTAAGCTCTCAGCCATCTCCATGAGCTGAGGAAAGTAATCTGATGTGTATGTAATCACATCATACTTTAAGCCCAAAGTATCAGCATCTTTGATGATGTTATCAACGAACTCATTACTTTCCTTTGCAGGGTTTGTATCATCAAAACGCAAAATCAGCCTGCCTTTATACCTCTCAGCAAAATACTTGTTCAATAGTGCTGCTTTTGAATGCCCTATATGGAGATAGCCACTTGGCTCGGGGGCAAACCGTAAGCAAACTTTCCCAATCTCGGCATCAGGTAGATCAACTTCATTGCTTGGCCTGCCCCCTGTTTTCCCTGTTTCTTTTGACTGCCCATTTACACCCTTGGATTGGATTTGCAAGTCATGTTCTTTCTTCGATGCTGGCTTCCCTGAGCCTTTTTTCCCAACAAATGGATCCAACACTTTGCACAAGATCGAATTATATTCAGAATCTATACCGTTGTACCAACGGACAAGATTTTGGTACTTCTTTGATTTTCTCAAGCTTTCCCACCTATGTCCAATCCCTGCGAGGTGCAACACGTGTCAAATGCTTCTGTCAAACATAGTAGGAACAATCACAATTGTTACCTTAGCAAAAGAGCAGATAAAGGTTTAATCAACAGAATATCATAGTATTAGTACATGCATGCAACATAGTACAGCTTTAGGTACAAAACTATAGCCTGATGAGACTATAAGCAGAAAAGATGAAATCATCACCTGCTAGACTTGACCATACAGCTATATCCGCAATTGACAACTCATGACCAACCAAAAACGTATTGCTCAACAGGTAACTGTCAACATAGCTGCAGCCATTTTCAAATTCAGATCCGGATGAAAATATAGGGCAATAATCCAACCACTCATCAATCTGAAAAGAAACAAAAGGTAAATATATCTCAAGAAATTAGCAATGGACGAGAGCATTAGGGAACCAAATCAATTACTCATTGTTTATAAAGAGACATAAGCAGACTACTAAGCAATAAGTTAGAAGTGCGAATATGCACCTGTGCTGTTTCAAATGCATTCTTCCTCTCATATAGGTTCAAACCAGCAATCCGACCAATATGGCGCAACAGGACAAATGTTCCTTGCAATTTTGACCTGTAGATTCAGCAGGTATCACTCATATATATATTTGGTACACACCAGTAATGAGAAATGCATTAGGAAATAAAAACAATTCCTCATTCTTTATATAGAGACATAAGCAGGCTACTAAACAATAAGTTACAAGTGCAACCATGCATCTGTGCTGTTTCAAATGCACTCTTCCTCAGATAAATTGTTACAACACTAGTAATGAAATTCCAAATCGCCATACAACCCAATTTGAATCCGTAAGAATAAAAGGACACGGTCAAACAAGGAACTAGAAGAAGACCGATGCTTAATAGTGAATTATTACCTATCCGGTAACACAAATACCGGGATGGAACCAGACGTCAAAGTTGAATCGGTTGACAGAGATATTCCAGCTACCGCAGCGGCAACAATCACTGGCAATGGAGGATTATCAGCTGCGAATAGCAGCTTGATGTCCATTCCGACCTTGAAATTCCTCACTATGAAAAACACAATACAGCGAGTTTAGAAAACAAGCCCTAGATTGGAATGGATAAATCATTGTCGATGAGGTTTGAGGGGATGGAGAAATGGAGAGCAACTGAACCTAATGGGCAGTGGCAGAGCCAGAATATAATTGAAGGGGGACTGATCGCTTAAGATATTTTTCTGAATTACGAAGTTTATATTTTTAACCTAAGCTTCATTTCCAACGTTCCTATGCGAAATGAAAACAACACAGGTTAAAAATAACCTAACTCCAAATCAAACAGACAGTTAAATTACAGTCAATCATCATAAAAAATAACCCCACTCCAAATCTCCAATCCAATATCCATGATAGTGCAGCAGTCAAGCAAACAGACGGTTAAATTATAGTCAATCAGCATAATCGAACAGGGATTTCGAAGAAGTGAAGAACACAACACAATGGATTAATAATGAAGCTTAGGTTAAATTACAGTCATTCAGCATTCACTCCACAACTGTTGGTCTGTGTCGACTCTTTTTTTTTTTTTTTTTCTTTGTTGGCTTCTAGAATTCTAGAGTTCTAGAATCAAGTAGAGGAATTGAATTTGAAAGAAGAAGATAGATAAGGCACAAACCTGGAAGGATGAGATGGATCTGGCCCCCGAGAAGAAGAAGATCGATTTGGTTGAATCAAATGGAGTTACCGCTGGAGAGGTCGAAGAATAAGCTGGAACAAAGGGCGTCCCGCTAGAAGAAGAATAAAGACTGACAAATTAGGTTTTAACGAATCTTGTATTAATGGAATCCGTGGTTTGAAATCCCGGTTTTCTGAAACATAAAACTCAAGCCCTGTTTAGTTGTGGGGTTTGTGGGGTTTTTTTAGTTTAGGGTTATTAAGGGTTAGAAAATACATGTGTTTGGTTGTGCGTTTATGGTTTCATGTGGTTTTTTTGTGGTGGTTTTTGAGTTGAAAAAACCTCATTTTCAGAACCTTTCTAGACAAGTTTTTTTGAGTTTAACAGGTTTCTGAAATGAATGTATACCCACGATGCCCCTCATCTGTCCTCATTCTTCTCTCCCGATACATCACACACACAAGTGAGAAAGCTGCGCTAGGGTTTGGCGAAAAAATGGCGACTTCGAAAGGGAAGAAGCGTTCTGCTGCGCAATGCCGGACCGGAAAGGCACATGCGACGGCCTCCAAAACGACACCGGAGATCTTGCAATCTCTCAGGTTAGTAAAATTTTTTGACAAGTTTGGCCAAATTCTTTTCTCAAAAGCTGCGCTAGGGTTTGTGAAGGACAGTAATGTCATTGTCTCCCTTCTCTTCTATTCTCTGTTTTGTTATGAATATTATGATGATGATGTTAAAGCTGATTTGTGAAGGGCAATAGTGCATCTGATGTCCAACAATTTTAGCATTGTCATTGCTATTGTCTGATTTGTGATGAACTTGGAGCTGAGTAGAAATACAGCAAAGGGGATTATTTGATATATGCTTATGATTACAGTTGGGGTGACATTGTAGTTGTAATTCACTTAAATTTGGAAATGTGGTTTGGTATTTGTCACTTTCAGCACTAAAAATGTTGGATAAATCTCGATGGGCTTGTTGATAGTGTGACCTTAATGAGTTGTAGCATATAAGCAAAGGGGATTAATCCCAAAACCAAAATGTTAGCTATATATGTCCAGTGGTTGAGAGCAAGGATAAAGAAGCCACCTTTAAAGGCATCATAAGTTCGACATATGGATCCAAACTTGATTTCTTCTTCTCCAGGGCATATTGTTCCAGATCTGCATTTAATATCAAAAGGAAGAAATCACTATAAATATATAGCAACAGAATCTAAGAAATTTAGAATAAGAAACCTATTAATATGGCTCTGAGAGCAAAATAGCACCTATTAGCTTGTAAAATCTTTAAAAGGACTAACTAAACACATGTTTGAAGCTCTACTACTACTCACATGTATGGTTTATGAACAATATACAAAGTTGACTAATAAAACAGGAGGAATGCTAGCAACTACAAACCCAAGTTTGATGAACCAGTGTGGATGTCTGATATGCTACAAATTACACATGTTTGTTCTATTTTTGAGATTGTGAAATTTCACTTTTAAGCTGTCATTACTATTTCGCAAGCATTATTCAATGAATCTTATTATTGTACTTGCTTATATTTCATTTGAAATATTGATATGGAATGTGTTTGATGATAAGAAGGGTACCTAAGCTTCATACAGAGGAGATTGAACCATCTGCAACACATGAATGGGTTTGGGATTCCAGCTCACGTTTTCTAGAAAAACTACCACAGGTATTGTCCAAGAAACGCTCTTGTTCTGTCATTTAATTTTTTTTCTATTTTGTAATGACAGTGCTCTTGTATTATATATGTTAGACTTCCACAGAAAAGGAGGGGACAATTAGGAAGACCGAAGACCAATCATTTGGGTCTGTCATGTCTGTTGGGAACTGTGAACTTGCACAACGGTTGGTAGCTATCAATAAGCGACAAAAGGTTAAAATTGATGCCCTAGAAGTGCAACAACGCCTTGATTGATCAACTTGCAGATGTGGCGACCAAATACTACGTCCTTGGGGTCGAGAACTCAGCCTCAAAGGATCAAAACAAGTTGCTGAAGGTCATCATCATCAGTATGCTCTTGTGTGGCTTCATGTACTTGATGTCGGAGTACATGTGTGGGGGTTAGAATGTACTCGGTAGTTGTGATGCTTGTAATGCTAGCTAATGTAAGGGTGTGTAGTCTTTTGTAAATCCGATTATGTGACTAATGAAGAACCATAACTTCTAGTATGTTGATGTTGACGATCGTACAAGTACTTTTGTAAGTCATGACATGACTTGTAACTCAGGGAGTCTTTTGTAATATTTATGGTATGTTGTGGTTTGTTGTTTATCTTGCATGGTTTCATATGACATTGAAACGCCGTTGTAAATTGACCTTTGTTGCTGAGAGGTGCTAATTGAATTGTTGTTAACTGACCTTTGCTGTCGAAAACTGTTCTTTGCATATTTGTATAAACTGAAGCTGCAGATTGTCAGTGCAGATTCACAGAATGATTGTGTTATGTTGTTTACCTTTGTTGTAGGATACTATTCTGTACAGGTTGTTGTCTGCTGAGAAAATTGTGTATGCTAAGAAAATTGTGCTGTAAATTGACCTTTGTTGTTAAAAATTGTTGCCTCCTTTTACCTAAATTGAACGTGTCTTAGAAAAACCGTAATATGAAGACAATGTAGTGCATGTATGGATAGATGCTGAATTGTGTATTCACCAGCTATATAAAGAAGTCTCTTGTTCTATTGAGCATTTAAATTAAATAACTATAGAGAAGCTGACGAGTAGATTTTTAAATTCTTTATTCTAGGATAAGGCATACGAGGTTGAAGAATTTGACTGTAAGGGATTTTAAAAATTATACCCTGTACATAAATGAGAAACTCTTTTAACCATGAAGACCTTAGACTAATAAGCATACATACTTTTTCAGTGACAGTAGTTGTAGACGAACATACTAATAGTTATGACTAAAAAAGCATAATTGATGCAAAAATTATTTACAAAAAGATGCAGATTATACCTTTAAGTTTAACTATACCTGCAGAATTCATCAAAGAAGACTGAACAGTTCACATTCTGAAGAAAATGAGATTTTTTCGGTGCCCAAATATTCACCATTCATCTTAGGTTGCACGGGACTATGTTCAAAATTCTCACTCCTGGATAAACGAAGTTCTCGCATACCAACCTTGCCCGGTCCAAGTTCATTTGTTTGAGCCTCATCAGCAATGACAGAATCTTTCGAGTTAGCTGCAATGTCGTGGCTCTTCTCAGCACCAACTGCAGTAGAAATTTGAGAATCGACAGATTGCATGGAGACAAGGTTAATATCCGCAAATGCAGCATGTTCTTCATTCACCTTTGCCTGAGGAGGTGTAGTCTCTGGCTTTAGTAGACGAACATCTTTGACATGGTTTAGGATCGCAATATTATCAGTTTCAGAATTTTTCTTGATATGCCCATGCCCATTATTCAGACCATCAATATGCAAACAAGTGGGGCCATTCATAGGGATAATTGATGTTCTACAAAGTACAAGACAAATCCAAAACCAAACACAGTTAACTTCAGAGTCAACACATAAAATAGTTCATCTTTCAGGAATAACCTGCACAGAGAGTTGTGATTTGTAAAGAAGTATTTTTGCTGGAATTTCTAGGAAAGAAAGGTGAATTTCTAGGCATACCTCGACTTTGTCCAAACGAGAGAGAGGACAGGGAAGAAGAAAAGAATGGAGTTCGAGAAGAGAAAAATGTTATGGTTTATAACTTTCTATTGATACCAAGTCTCAACAAGAAAAAAAATGAACATTAGGGAATCACCAAGCTGCCAAAATAACTTTTTATTGTAATAGAACAAGATGATCTATGAAAAGAACAAGAACTAACCATTACTGACAGACAACTCTTCTTCAGTTTTATCAAATCCACGTTTCCCTGAAGAAAAGAGTTCAGCATCATGTTTTTCCCTCATAGGCTGTATAGTATCATCAGAACCTACAGGGCCATTCTGGAAATTGTATAGGAAAAAATCAGGTGATAGAATCGATAATTATCAAGTACGAGAAACTAATGCACGACCACCACTTATTATAGAAACACAGTAAAACAAGGATACTGATGATTCTGTCCTTAAGCGTGACCCCGATTTTATCTGTTCTGCAGTAAGAGTGCTCTTATATCTGAAAGCATCCTTGACAAAAATATAGGTGAGCAGAAAAATATAAGACATAAAATATAGGTGAGCAGAAAAATATAAGACATAAAAAATCTAAGCTATTTTTTGGCTTCCAGAAATGACAGATAGAGAAGAGATCTCGTAATTGATGATGCACCAGCAAAAATCAAAGCTTTGTTGGCTTCCAGCAAAAATCATCTCTGCAAAGATATATCTGTGAGTTCAGTTGCCCAAATTCTGTATTTAGCTGATTGTTACCATGCCACTGAATTGAAGGCCGTCTGCCTAAGATTTGCTGCTGAAAACGTTCCAGGTTTCCTCTCTACTCTCTCTTATATGTATCCATATATTTTATTTCATTTTTAAATCAATGACAAAGGAACTAGTTTCAGAAACATGAGCATCCTGATAGAAATAGAATCTGACCTAAGGCATTATAAATACAAACAGGACTATCACGAGACAAGATTGAGGACCCATCTTGTAGAGAAATGGCTTCTAGAAATGACCAGTTGCGAGTACTGAATATATAACCCGAAATGACAAACAGACAGAGTACAGAAATGGCTTCCAGAAATTTAGGGAGAAGAGATCACGTTAGAAAATTTATGACCTACTCAATTTTGTACAAAATAAAATAGTAAAAATATAAATGGAGTAGTTACAAACAGACAGAGAAGAGAAATCATATTTCCTTCTCCCAAACACTAATGTACAGAAATTTAGGGAGAAATCATATTTCCTTCTCCCAAACACTAATGTCAGATGCTTCAATAAGATTAGTGATACATTGGTGCTAATATTGTCACACACCAGATATTATATTCTTTCAGATCACATCAGATAAGCTTTGGAAAAAGCTGCAAACTTGTTGTACTCATCTTGCACCAGAACCTTTGGACGTCCTAGTTCAAGCTGCATTCCAGTCACATACTTGTTGTTGTTCTAGTGTCTAGTCCTCCTGCTCTTTCTATTTCTTTTAAAACAACCTTAAGGTAAAACAGTTGATCACTTGCTGACTCCAAAATCTGCTCATCTTTACTGATTGCATGTGAAAGCCAAAATCTCCAAACCTGCATTATACCACATAAGTTTGATTAGAACAATAGCCTCAGAATGATGAAGATGTATTATCAACCAACAGAAACGCAAAACAACATAAACAAATAAAACAACAAAAACACATAAAACAACAGACACTCAAAACAACAGAAGAAAATAAGACCCATGTAGCAAGATGATTAGGAAGCTCATAAAACAGAAGATTTCACTCACCAAGGATCCAACTGAAGCTCATAAAACAATTGAGCTGACTATGATGTACTGAAGTCACGGAAGCAACTTTACCTGGCATCCTTGAGTCCAAAGTCTACTCACATGATCTTATCAAAACAAGGAAAAACTTTACCTGGAATCCTCTTGAAAAGAATCTAAATCCATCTTCGTTAACTGAAATCAAGTACTAGAACCCAAATTATACTGCAAAAGAACATGGGATAACTTCTGTACAGTTCCTGCACAGAGGATCTTAACAAAAAATTTCAACTTGTGTACATGTCCTACATAAATACATTAGATAAATTTCAAGTAAAAAGGAAGCCACAATTAAGTTACATCACCATAATAGAGAAGCTTTCCAAAAAAAAATTCCCGTTAGATCCATAGAGGATCTTACCAAAAAATATCCCCATAGATCCATAGAGGATCTTGCCAAAAAATTTCCCCATACATCCATAGAGGATCTTACCAAAAAATTTCCCCATACATCCATAGAGGATCTTGTCAAAAAATTTCCCCGTAACTTTATGAGCAGATACATATGATAGCTGCATCAAATCATATGATAGTGCTCACAAATATATTCAAAAGATCATGAGCACCAAAATATTTCCCCGTAAAATTACTTGCTTATGCTCTTCTTTCCCATATCATCTTGGCTATTTGATCTCGAATGTGTTTTGTTTCACCTCCAAGATTTGTATCCTCCTCTTCGTCATCCTCGTCATCCCCATCACATTCTGAGTTGTTGTCATTGTCATTTATTAGTTGGTCATCTACTTCATCTTCATATTCATCTTCAAAAATCACGTCTTCAGGTCCATCACTTCCTGATGGTTCATTCCTAGCTTTAATTACATAGTTATGTAAAGCGAAGCATGCTAGTATTATGTCAACTTGAGTGTCCACTTTGTAAGAGGGCATCACACGTAGAATCTTCCAACGAGCTTTCAAAACCCCAAATGACCTCTCAATGCAACTACGCAAAGATGAATGTAGCTTGTTGAACGCTTCCTTTGAGTTCCCTGGCTCCACATTCTCAAATTGTGACAAATGGTACCGAGTCCTGGAATATGGAACCATGTAACCTTCTTTGTTCGGATAACCTTTGTCAACCAAATAGTAACGGCCTATCTCAAACAAAGGAGGACAAATATTATTTTAGTTATCATGACGTACACCAATAGTTTCCCTAACGTTGGATGATTTTGGAAACATACCTGCAGGCGGGTGTGGGAATGCCATGGATGGGGTTGTAATCGCATGCTCAAACACCTTCGCATCATGTGCTGATCCCTCCCAACCAGCAGACACGAATGTGAAAAGCATATCAAAATCACATACCGCCATCACATTGAAGGTGCATATCCCTTTCCGCCCACGGTAAGCTATCTGATCAGCTTCAGGAATACATGCGTTTATGTGAGTACCGTCAATGCAACCAATTGCTCCCAAGAAAAAAGGATTATACCGACTATCATTACTAATGTGTGTAGGAACTTGGGTGAAAGAAGGTGTTAACTCAACCTTGAGAAATAAGACATTACTTATGGTTGATGAAAGCCAAAACCTTGGTTTCCAGGTTTTTGTAAGACCTTACAAGTTTTGGTAAAGTCATTACAGTGTCTGGTAAGGCCTTACCATATTACAGAAAACCTTGGTTTCTAGGTTTCAGTAAGGCCTTACATAAACTGGTAAGACCTTACCAAAACTGGACAAAAACTACAAGAGAGTTACGTACGTCCAAATAGCTTTTCCTTCTTGTTGAGTTAATTAAGGGATTTGATTTTAACAAATCTTTGATTTGTTTTAATTAAATCTTCTTGAGATAAAATTGGAAGATTTCCTCAACCTCAACAAACCGTGCTTGACTTTGACTGCTTGACTTCAACAAACAAAATCTCAACAACCCAAGATCAAATCTCAACAACCCAAGATATCCGAGGATCACGAAGGCAAGATCTTTCTCAACGTAAAAGAATGCTGATGCGCTTGCCTATTTAAGAGACAAGGAAGAAGAGACAAAAGACACACGTTCATTGCCTACTTCGGAAACACAAGTGACAATTCGACTTATCTCACAAAGTGTTGTTCTCACATTCGAAGCTTCATCATTCTACTTCCCTGAGAGTGTGAGATCTTTTTCGAGCTGATAGTACAATTCAACTAGGATCATACAAACCGTTATCACTTCTAGACACGTTGGATACGAGTGTTGTATCTGGAGTACTTTAGTTTTCCTTTTCGAGTGTGTGAGTTGCTAGATAGGAAGTGTAAGACTTCTGAGTTTAGAAGAGGGAAGGTCTTCTGAAGATTGTATTTGGAACTCATCAAGAAGAAGGAAAATAAAGCTACTTGGAATCCTAGGGTTGAATCAATCCTAGGTGGGGACTAGGTCGTATTGGTGACCGAACCTCGTTAATATATCGTGTGTCCTTTACTGCTCTTTATATTCCTGGTTTGTCTAAACCTTTACACTTAATTCCAATCTTAGAGAAACGTGTAAGGTCTTATAATTACGAGTAAGACTTTATCTCATTTGATAAGGTCTTATCTCTTTCGATAAGGTCTTACCTATCCTAAGATTGCGAAAAGTTTCCATACTCTATTCATCCCCCCCTTCTAGAGTATTGGATAAACTATTTTATCTGCCTATTCCGCATTTCAATTGGTATCAGAGCCTAACTCATGTCTTCTTAGATATTATTATCTGTGAGGCTAACTAATGGCAGGTGAAGGTCAAGGCGGATTTGGTCAAGGAAGATCAATTTCTAGACCACCTCTCTTTGTAGGAAACAATTTTATGCACTGGAAATCCTTGATGCAGATGTTTATCATCGATCAAGATTTGGAGCTTTGGCATATTATCAAGAACGGACCTCTCACTCCTACCAAGGATGGTCCCGACAATACAACAGTAAACAAGACAGAAGCTGAATTCAATCAGAAAGATCTTGAGAGCGTGGCGAAAAACTACAAGGCTATTAATCTATTATATTGTGGTTTAAGTACTGATGAATTTAATCGTATATCTTCATGCAGATCCACTAAAGAAATATGGGATAAATTAGTGGTCACCTATGAAGGAACCAGCTAGGTCAAAGAAACAAAAATAAGTATCTTTCTGAGGCAATATGAATTGTTTAAAATGATCCCAGATGAATTAGTCAAAGCAATGTTCACCCGTTTTACGGAGATCATTAATAATCTTGACTCACTGGGAAAGACTTTCAACAATGAAGAAAAAGTCAGAATGATACTTAGATGCTTGCCTAAAGCAAAATGGGGTCCCAAGGTAACTGCTATAGAAGAAGCACAAAACCTCAATACACTTGCTCTTGATGATTTGCTAGGCAAATTAATCACCCACGAATTGATCCTCAATGAGGACGATGGGGATGTGCCAACAAACATTAAGAATTTGGCACTCAAGGCAAAGAGAGAGGAACCACTGGAAGATTCTGAAAGTGATGATGAAGATCCTTTTGCTCTTATCACAAGAGGACTATCTAGAATATTAAAAATGAAAAAGCAATTTTCAAACAAAGAAAATGCTGGATCATCTAAATACAGAGATAAGTCTTCTAACCCCTTAAAGAAGAATCGTATTCTAAACTGCTATGAATGTGGTGAAACAGATCATCTTGTTAAAGAATGTCCTCAAAAGAAGAAGAACAAATTCAAGAAAAAGGAATTTGGCAAGAAAGCCATGGTAGCAGCTTGGAGCGATTCAGACTCCTCGAGTGATTCAGATTCTGAAGATGATCATGCAAACTTATGTCTTATGACAAAATCCGACAAAAATCAAGATCAACATTTGGATGGAATGGTAAGAGATCTTATATCTAGTCCTACCGATGTTTTATCAGAAGTACTGAAAAACATGATCTCTAATGAAGAAATTTACAGCAAAGAAATCAACATTCTACAAGAAAAGCTTAATGATCAGGAAACTTGCATAAGAATGCTTTCGCTGAAAGTTCAAGATCTTGACAGCATACAATCAAATCTTGACACTGAGGTTAAGGCCTTACGATTGGAAAATTCCGATCTAAAGGCAAACCTCTCATCTCTTAAGTCATGTAATACTGACTTAGAGAATGAAAAAGTGAAACTTTCTGAAAAATGTCAAGAACAGCAAATAGCTCTTGTGCAATTTACTAAATCTAAAGCTACTCTTGATAAAATGCTTGGAGAACAACAATTATCCTTAAATCGAAGTGGAATAGGATATAACAGGAATTTTCCTGCTAAACCCACTACCACGTTCGTTAAGGCAAAAGAAAATTGGAGATCTCCTACTTGTTTCTTTTGTTGTAAAAAAGGTCATGTAAAGGAAACTTGTCCGTATAGGAGAACGGATCCATACATTATTAGAAATACCTTTCCTGTACGTCTAAATGAACGGGTAAAACATATATGGGTTCCTAAAGGGACTAGGCCACCTAACATGGTCTACCCCCATAATGGATCTAACTTTGTGTATTGGTCAAGCCGGAAAGGATTATTTTCCGTTTTGCAGGATATCACCAAGACTCAAAAATGGATAATGGACAGTGGTTGTTCAAGACATATGAGTGGGAAAGAATCTCTTTTCGACACTCTAAAGAAGAAAATCACTGGCACTATAACTCTTGGTGACAAAGGAAAATGTGATATTCTTGGTATCGGTAACGTTGGTCTTGATTCAAATAATAATATTAAAGATGTTTATTTGGTGGATGGCTTAAAATATAACCTTCTCAGTGTTTCCCAGCTTTGTGATAAAGGAAATTGTGTTAGCTTTGACAAGAGGAAGTGTGAAGTTCGAGATGAGATGACAGGAAATTTAGTGCTAACAGCTCACAGGGATACTAATATATATGCTGTTAACACTAACCAAATTGCAGGGACAAATTTAAAATGTCTCAAGGTCTTATCAGATGACTCAAGACTATGGCACAGACGACTTGGTCACATCAGTTTACATTCTCTTAACAAACTCAAATCAAAAGATCTTGTAAGAGGTCTTCCTGACCTAAAATTCAAGGTAGATGAATTATGCAATGCTTGCTCAAGAGGTAAACATACTCATAGTTCTTTCAAAAAGAAGCAAGTGGTAAGTACTACTAGACCTCTTGAACTTCTCCACATGGATCTTTGTGGACCTATGCGCGTCAAATCTCCCAAAGGCAAGCAATACATTCTTGTTATTGATGATGATTATTCTCGATTTACTTGGGTTTTCTTTCTAAAAATGAAATCTGAAGCACTTTTATACTTCTCAAAACTTTGTAAGGAGTTACAAACTTTGAAAAACCTACCAATCGTTTCTATTAGAAGTGATCATGGTAGAGAATTCGATCAATCAGACTTTGATGCATTTTGTGAGAAATATGGTATTTCTCATAATTTTTCAGCTCCTAGAACACCTCAACAAAATGGGGTTGTGGAACGAAAGAACCGCACCCTAGAGGAAATGTCTAGGACAATGCTATTAGAGAATGATCTGCCTAAGTCATACTGGGTAGAAGCTGTTAATATAGCAAATTACATTCTTAATAGATGTTTGATTCGATCAATGTTAAAGAAAACTCCTTATGAGCTTTTTAAAGGAAGAAAACCAAGCATATCTTACTTTAAACCATTTGGTTGTACGTGTTACGTGCATAATAATGGGAAGGATAATCTTGGAAAATTTGATGCTCGTAGCGACGAAGGTATATTTCTCGGATAATCGACTCAAAGCAAGGCTTATCGAGTATACAATAAACGTACCAAAGTAGTCGAAGAAAGTATCCATGTTTTGTTTGATGAAAACGATAATGGTATCTTGAGTGAGAGCTTTGCAAATCTTGATCTAAATAAACATGAGGAAGAGGAAGAAGAAGTTGATAAGAACGTCAGAAACATGCAAGAGCCATTTCAAGACCTTACAGACGTATCTCAAGAACTTAAAGATGTGTCTCAAGACCTTGAAGCACCTCCTCAAGGTCTTATAAATGAAACCAGTCTTGAAGATACATCACCACCTGAGCAACAAGAGCCGTCTTCCCCACTTCCTATTAATTCTGAACCCGATGCTTATAATCAGAGAAATGTCCGGAGGAAATTCAAACATGCATCATCCCATTCAACTCAGGATATTATTTCTGATCCCTCATCTGGAATACAAACTCGCTCTAAATTAAAAGACCTATGTGCTTTTCATGCTTTTGTTTCTCTTGTAGAACCTAAGAAATATACCGAAGCTCTTCAAGAACCAGACTGGATTATCGCTATGCAAGATGAGCTAAACGAGTTCGAGCGAAACAAAGTATGGGCACTTACTGCAAGACCCAAAGGTAAATCAGTTATCGGGACAAGATGGGTCTTTCGAAACAAGTTGGATGAAAGTGGTAATGTCATTCGGAATAAAGCTCGTCTTGTAGCTCAAGGTTACAATCAGGAGGAAGGTATTGACTACGAGGAGACTTTTGCTCCCGTAGCCAGGCTTGAAGCCATTCGCATACTTCTTGCTTTTGCATCTTACATGAGTATCAAACTTTTTCAAATGGACGTAAAGTGTGCCTTTTTGAATGGTTATCTAGATGAAGAAGTTTATGTTGCTCAACCTCCTGGTTTTGAAAGTAATGAATTTCCAGATCATGTTTTTAAGCTTGACAAAGCTCTTTACGGCTTAAAACAAGCCCCAAGAGCTTGGTACGAGCGACTTTCAAAATATCTTCTGGAAAATAACTTCAAAAGAGGGTTGATTGACAAAACTTTATTCATTAAAACTCATGGAAATAATATCCTTGTTGTTCAAATTTATGTGGAT
This sequence comes from Fagopyrum homotropicum, assembly GCA_033239125.1. Classification (NCBI taxonomy): domain Eukaryota; kingdom Viridiplantae; phylum Streptophyta; class Magnoliopsida; order Caryophyllales; family Polygonaceae; genus Fagopyrum; species Fagopyrum homotropicum. The sequence goes on from BSWB01000002.1 coordinate 14,150,623, forward strand.
GATATCTTGTTTGGAGCAACTAATGAATCTCTTTGCAAGGAATTTTCTGACATCATGTGCAAGGAATTTGAGATGAGTATGATGGGAGAATTAAATTTCTTTCTTGGACTACAAGTACATCAAAGTAAAAAGGGTATATTCCTCAATCAAGGAAAGTACACAAGAGACCTTCTGAAGAAGTTTAAGATGAATGAATCGAAACCAGCTAAAACACCAATGAGCTCTACTCTCTCTTTGGATCAAGACCTTACCGGCAAACAAGTAAATCAAAAAGAATTTCGAGGTATGATCGGATCTTTACTATATCTTACTGCTAGTAGACCTGACATTATGTTTAGTGTTTGCATGTGTGCTAGATTTCAAGCTAACTCAAAGGAATCACATCTCATTACGGTAAAAAGGATATTAAGATATCTTAATGATACAAAAGATATAGGTCTATGGTATCCCACACAAAGTAGTTTCGGTCTTATCGGATATTCCGATGCTGATTTTGCAGGATATAAAGTGGATAGAAAAAGCACCTCAGGGTGTTGTAAATTTCTTGGTACATCTTTAATAAGTTGGCATTCTAAGAAGCAAAATTCAGTGGCTCTCTCAACAGCTGAAGTTGAATATATTGCTGCTGGAGCTTGTTGTTCGCAAATCTTATGGATTGCGTAACAACTCCAAGATCTTGGATTCAACTTTAAGGACATACCAATAAAATGTGACAATACCAGTGCTATTTCTATCTCGAAAAATCCTGTACAACATTCAAGAACGAAACATATAGATGTGAGACACCATTTTATACGTGATCATGTAGAAAAAGGTGATGTGTCTTTGACATTCATTTCTACTGATCTACAACTAGCTGATATCTTTACAAAACCGTTACCCGAAGAGAGATTCAACTTCATAAGGTTAGAACTTGGTATGCTTAACAGGGAGGCACAAATGTAGGGGAAACAATTATTGTTTTACAATATTAATCTTATTCCCTACATTAAGACCTTAACATGCAATTCAAGGTCTTACTAAAATTGTGTTACAAACACTGATCTTATTCTTTATATTAAGATCTTAAAATACTTTTCAAGGCCTTACTAAATAATAGTATGTTCTTGATTTTTATTTTTAAAAGATTAATTTGGATCAAATCTTTTAGTTATTATCTTAATAGATAACTAACTAATAGCTTATTTTTTTTGGAAATCTTTCGATTTTGATTTTGATCTTTTTAAAATTTCTTGAAATTTTACGAAGATTTTTAAAAGATTTTCTCTATCTCCCTTTTAATACCAAATCTTCAAAGATCTCGGTTCATAATGTGTTTCTGCACTTCTTAAATTCTCCAACCCTCTCTTCGACATTCCTCTCCAAACCCTAATCTGCGATGGCTCCCAAACGTTCTTCGACTCAATCCTCTGCTCCAGCATCCAAGAAGCAGCGATCGTCGGCTAGAAAGGGCAAAGCTGTTCTGAAAGAGTATAATCCAGATTCTAATTCTTCGATGTCTACTCCCTCTCCTTCTCGGCAAATTACTCAAGCTGTTTATCCCCCAGCCGCAAAGGACATATCTCAACATCGTCTTCGATCACCACCTTCGAGGTTTGAGGTTAGTAGTGAAGCACCATTTTCTTGGTTTTTAAACTATACCAAAGCTGGGATGTGGAAAGATGGTTTTGCTAATCGTCCCCTGAGCTTTTGTGAAACTGTTGATGAGAATTTTTTGGAGTCTATGAATCTGCCGTGTGTTAATCTGCTGAAATGTTCAAATGTCTGGAGTATGTTTAATCTGGGAAATTTTGCATTTCCACGACTTACCCGGCTCTTCTTTGTCAACCTCACTGCTCACCGAGAAAAGGGGATTTTGACTTTACATTCCCAGATCAAAGGGCGACAAATTACCCTTTCTGCTTCTTCCTTGACAATCATTTTAGGGGTCCCTGAGGAAATTGACACCAAAACTCACCCTTCGAAAAATGTGTGTCTTGCCCATGCCCAGAAAACATTTTTTGAGAAACAAATCCCTTCTGTTGCTACTTCCTCAAAGCCAAAGCAAAAACAAACCCATAATGTCTTAACTTTAGAGGCCAAGATTGTGTTTACTTTGCTTGCTAGGTGTGTTTTACCACGAAAGCACTCAAGAGAGATTGTCACTGACAATCTTTTGGAAATTCTGGATTTGATCCTTACTGGTTATGCTATTGATGTTCCTAACCTCATTTTATCCTACATGATGCATACTGTAAACACTCCTTTGACAGCCCCTCTTCCTTATGCCAACTTATTTCCAAAGATCTTCGAGTTCTTTGAAATTGATACTACAGATGAGGATAAGGTTTATCATAAAGGACAAATTGATGAGGACTGTTGGGGGAGGCTTGGGGTTGAGAAAACGTTGTCTGGGGAATGGATTCTGAAGAAACATCAACCAACTGCTCAGCCTTCATCTGAACAGAGAATTCAGGATTTAGAGGCTGAAGTGGATGCTTTGAGGAAAGATCTGAATACTGCTCGTGCTGATATTGTGGATAGACAGGATGATACACATGAGAATCTGTTAATGGTAAATGAGAAGCTAAACCAGTTGCTATTTTTGACATCTCTATCTCATAGGGCAACTACCACAATCATGCCTTTGGATGAGGATGTTGTGGAACACATTCAAGAAGTATGTCAGAATGTTGTGATTAACTGTGAACGCAAGGTGTTAAAACGTGGCATTCTTCGACCCTTAGTACTTGAGCCATCAATCTTGACTATAGAGGAGTATGGATTGGTAAAGAAATACCGAAATGACCAGGAAAAGCATTTAGCGAAACTGATGGCATGGACCACAACTGGTGAAGCACATGATAGATGGAGGGAAAAGGTGCGCAATCGTTGTCGCAAATCAAGGGTTGGTTCTTCTTCAAATTATGGGCAATGGTTTGATGAAGTGGTTGAAGTCTCGGATGATGAAGATTGATCCTTTCACATTCTCGATTTTTCTTGCTGAAAGACAAAAAGGGGGAGAATATTTCTGTCTTTTGAATGTTTTGAAAACCTTTGGTTTGGTTGTTTTTGGTTTTGAAAAACTTGCATGATTCGATCTTTTTCAAAAATTTGATCCTACATGTGATTATGCTATATTGTTTGTTGTTGTGTTGTTCAAATGCAGGAAATAGATCATAAGCTTTGTCTTTCATCAAGGGGGAGATTGTTAACTCCACCTTGATAAATAAGACATTACTTATGGTTGATGAAAGCCAAAACCTTGGTTTCCAGGTTTTTGTAAGACCTTACAAGTTTTGGTAAAGTCATTACAGTGTTTGGTAAGGCCTTACCATATTACAGAAAACCTTGGTTTCCAGGTTTCAGTAAGGCCTTACATAAACTGGTAAGACCTTACCAAAACTGGACAAAAACTACAAGAGAGTTACGTACGTCCAAATAGCTTTTCCTTCTTATTGAGTTAATTAAGGGATTTGATTTTAACAAATCTTTGATTTGTTTTAATTAAATCTTCTTGAGATAAAATTGGAAGATTTCCTCAACCTCAACAAACCGTGCTTGACTTTGACTGCTTGACTTCAACAAACAAAATCTCAACAACCCAAGATCAAATCTCAACAACCCAAGATATCCGAGGATCACGAAGGCAAGATCTTTCTCAACGTAAAAGAATGCTGATGCGCTTGCCTATTTAAGAGACAAGGAAGAAAAGACAAAAGACACACGTTCATTGCCTACTTCGGAAACACAAGTGACAATTCGACTTATCTCACAAAGTGTTGTTCTCACATTCGAAGCTTCATCATTCTACTTCCCTGAGAGTGTGAGATCTTTTTCGAGCTGATAGTACAATTCAACTAGGATCATACAAACCGTTATCACTTCTAGACACGTTGGATACGAGTGTTGTATCTGGAGTACTTTAGTTTTCCTTTTCGAGTGTGTGAGTTGCTAGATAGGAAGTGTAAGACTTCTGAGTTTAGAAGAGGGAAGGTCTTCTGAAGATTGTATCTGGAACTCATCAAGAAGAAGGAAAATAAAGCTACTTGGAATCCTAGGGTTGAATCAATCCTAGGTGGGGACTAGGTCGTGTTGGTGACCGAACCTCGTTAACATATCGTGTGTCCTTTACTGCTCTTTATATTCCTGGTTTGTCTAAACCTTTACACTTAATTCCAATCTTAGAGAAACGTGTAAGGTCTTATAATTACGAGTAAGACTTTATCTCATTTGATAAGGTCTTATCTCTTTCGATAAGGTCTTACCTATCCTAAGATTGCGAAAAGTTTCCATACTCTATTCATCCCCCCCCCCTTCTAGAGTATTGGATAAACTATTTTATCTGCCTATTCCGCATTTCAGAAGGGTCACTTGGTTTAATGATGTCTTTTGCCATGCCATTGAAACCATCTTCACGACCAACTAAGGCGCTTAAAACATCATGAATGACAGTAGATATTGTTGCAGTCGACCGTTGGAATCTCTCGGCAACAGTTCGATAGGACAATCCTTGAGCTACCATGTACAAGAAGATCCCCACTTTTTCAACCACCTGCATCCTAGGGGACCCTTGTAATCCGTATTTATCTGTTAGATCTTTACATAGTTGCCTGAACACACGCCGCTCCATCCGGAAGGCATTAACACACCTTGTCTCTGTCTTTGAATTTAGAATTGAATCCATCCATCGTGAACCGGTAAAAGTTGAATCAAAGACACATGTTTTGTGGACATGCTTGCAGTAGTGTTCATCTAAAAGGGTTTTTTGCATCCGTAGGCATGCCGCCGCACGTAAGTTCCGTTTCCTCCTCCTACGAGACGCTTCATCAGACATTGAAGAGATACACCTACATACATGAACACGAAAAAATAGTAAATTTCCTACATGCCTATATTCAACCATCAACATATATTATGAGAAATGAAGAGACAAACAAGTATTCAAACAAACTTAAACTTTGCATAATTAGAAAGTATCCATTTTCAAAGTGAAAAGACAGACAAGTGTTGTAAGTGATACAACCATGTTCAAACACTTAATGAAAACATAGAAGTTGACAACATTGTCACCCTTTAGTCTAAGTTTGCAAATAAACAGTAGCATCTCTAATCATGTTTTTTCGGAGGAATAAGGCCCTTCATTCCTTCTTTGTTGAACTCCCACTCAAGCCAAGGCAACCTCGCATCATGGGATGAGAGGCATGTAAAGAGCATACGTTTGTAGTCATTCTCCGTCATAGACAGCGCAAAGCACCATAGTGGTGAACCTAGAACAAGGAAGCCTTCATCAACCATTCCCTCAATGACCTTCAATGCTTCAAGACAAGTACTTTTGGGCTGATTTGAAGCCACGAGTGCAGCTGAACTTGCTTGTGCTGTAGATTCTTTTTCGGCCTCCCACATTTCTGTCATTGTGTCATTAGCTCTTAGTGTAGAATTTAGGGTTTTCTGGTACAAGTTGGCACCGACACTCTTTCGTACATTTCGTTTAGTTCCTCTGGATGATGAGGTGGCAAGTGAAAACCTCTTCTTTGGTTGCCCACGAGAGGGAAGTGGACAACTAAAAGGGAGGTCAACACCGTCCAATGGTACCCCATGAGTGGCATCTTCAATGACAAACCCATCACCAATTAACTCGTCCACTGGTAAGTGGGCAGTATATGGAGAATCGTCTTTATTAGTATATGGAAGTTGAGGCAACACTGTGTTGCACGTCACATTGGTCACATAGGCCTTTGTGACCATAGAAGGGGCAACACAATGAGAACCTGTTGTAAATGTTCCTTGGAAAAGTGACTCCATCATTGACTCGACCTCAGGACAGAACGGATTCTTCCTGAAAACCCGATACTCTTCGTTCTCCTACTCAATTGAGACAAACAAAATAAATGGTTAATTTTCAAATTATTTGACACTTAAAAGGAAGATTATCTTTTGTTCATCATACCTGCAACTTTTGTGCCCACCACTCTGGAGTCGCATCAATACATTGTTTTTGAGGATCCCAACCTAATCCAGTTTCCCCAAGCTTTAAGGATGTCCATAGTTTCCATGATCCTCTCATGTTATTGTACTTATTCTTCAATGTTTCTTTCTTGCACTTCATGTTGGTTTTCTGCTCAAATGTCTCTGTCAACTGAATCCAACTAAATCCATTCTTCCCATTTTGCCTTTGATATTTAGTGAGCATTTCTAGAAGAGTTCTAGTTAGAGCATCCGTCCATACAAACGACTTATCTTTCCCCTTAGCACCCGAGCTACCAATATTCTCACCAATGTTCTCAGTCATGATTAAAAACTGAAACTTGATAGACTAAAATGACAAAATATAGACAAAAAAAACGCTATAAAATCAACAATTATAAGTTCTACACACTACACATCAGTCAAAATCACTAGCAAACTGGCAAACTGCACAACTAAAATCTTTGAAAAGTGACTGAATACACCTATATCATGCTGATAATCAGAACTAAAATCACCCGAAGAACAAAGGAATCAGTACAAGAAATACACATCAGTCAAAATCACTAGCAAACTGGCAAACTGCACAACTAAAATCTTTGAAAAGTGACTGAATACACCTATATCACGCTGATAATTAGAACTAAAATCACTTGAATATACTAATAATCAGAACTAAAATCAAACCAGTAAACCACATCAAACCAGTAAAATCACTTAAAAAATGGAAATTTACATATGTTGATAATCAGAACTAAAATCACTGAAAAGTAAACCAAATTGTAAATGGAAAGTAGAATTCTGTAGGTTTGTAGTTTTACATTTCGAACCTGATGTGCTTGCAATTTTTTAACGCAGGAGTTCACTGAATTTCAATTTTTTAAAGAGAAACAGACAACATGTTATTCAAACCCTAGAAAATCGAACAAGGAGGCTATTATGTTTGTAGTTCTACATTTCTTCAAACCCTAGAAAATAAAGAGAAAGCGGATTGAATGAGATGAGAGAAGAGCGTTCGAACAAGAAGACCTTACCTATGTCTTCTCTTCTTCGTGCGGAATCCTTGCCAGATTGAACGCTTCTCCTTTCTTCGATTGAGCGTTCGGACAAGAAGACCTTTGTGCCTTCTATTTGCAGTCAACGATAGAGAAGTTGTGTTGTCCTCAATATGTGCCTCTCACGTGACTTATTACGGGGCATTCTTGTCATTTTCACATTTCACATCTAATTAAAAAAACTCTAACTAAACACATACAACTAGTTTTTTTAAATAACCTAACCGTCAAATAAACTCGAAATAAACCGCAACCGCAACTGCAACCACAACTACAACCATAACAACAATTGAGGGTATTATAACAAACACTATAACTAAACACACCCTCAATCGTAGGATCCGCAGTTCTAAACCACTAAGAGGGCTCACAAGGTAAATAGTGAATTTAGGTATAGTTAGAGTTTCATTTAGATTCTGTTTAACGGGATTTTTGATTTTTCATATGGCAAAATTTGAGTCATTTGGTAGAAGTTGGAGCTTGAAGATTGTATTATTTTACGAGATTCTTTCTCGTAAAAAGAATAATAAATACAAATAAAATTAAATATATTTATTTAATTTTACGGAACTCGTATTCGCACGGTTCAAGATTTAGGTATTGCACGACTCATTCGCAAAGCGTGAACGTGAGGCCACGGTCGCGCTTTGCGAATGAGTGAAAAGGTCACGCATTTGCAATGCGTGACCGTGACGGTCACGCATTGCGAATGCGTGACCTTTTATGCCCTAAAAGCGCTTACGGAATGGGATCCCGTAAGCGCTCTCATTCAAAAAAAAAAATCGGAAGCAGCGACGAAGCGACGAAGAAGACGATAAGCCGAATCAAGAGTTTGTCCACCATTTCACACACAAAATCAGCAATGGATAAAGACGGTAACGAAGGAAGGCCATTTCAAAAGCGAAAACACGACCCGAGAGAGGTATCGTTTGATTTTTGTTCGGTTTTTGTTCGGTTTTTGCTCGGTTTTCGTTTTTCACTTTTCGGTTCGTAATTGAGCATGAAATGGACATGAATAGGTTAGATTGTTGTTGAATTAGTTAGTTTTAGGTTGATTGAAGAGAGATTATTGAATTTGGGGATATTAAGCTTCGACAGTCCGCCTTCAATGGCGGACTGTCGAAGAAGATGAACAGTGCTCCACGGTCACGCATTGTGAAACCGTGGAGCCACTGTTCATCCTTTAATGCATTCCAATGCATATAATTAATTTAAAAAAAATTAATTTAATTAAAGAATAATAAATACAAATAAAATTAAATAAAAATATATTTATTTAATTTAATTGTAATATATTAAATATATTAAATTAGTTTATCCATTTTAATTTAAAATAAAATGGATTAAAAATATTGTATTAAATATATTAATATTATATAATCTTAATTAATGTATATTAATTCAAAATAAATGGAATAAAAATATATCTAATTAATTTAATTGTAATATATTAAATATATTAAATTAGTTTACCCATTTTAATTTAAAATAAAATGGATTAAAAATATTGTATTAAATACATTAATATTATATAATCTTAATTAATGTATATTAATTCAAAATAAATGGAATAAAAATATATCTAATTAATTTAATTGTAATATATTAAATATATTAAATTAGTTTATCCATTTTAATTTAAAATAAAATGGATTAAAAATATTGTATTAAATATATTAATATAATCTTAATTAATGTATATTAATTCAAAATAAATGGAATAAAAATATATCTAATTAATTTAATTGGAATATATTAAATATATTAAATTAGTTTATCCATTTTAATTTAAAATAAAATGGATTAAAAATATATAAAATAAAATAGATTAAAAATATATTAAATTAAAATCTTACCTTTACTTTTTCCCCCTAATTTTAGTAATGTAATTATAATTTATTTAATCTTTTTTAGTTTCTTTTAAATTCAATTCAAATGAAAGTAAAGGAAACTAAATAAAAGAAAATTAATTAAATTGGCCTGTAATATCAAATATAGATATTACAGGCCATGCAGAGACATAGACGGAGGCGTTCCACGGCCTCGGCTCGTAGAGATGGTCTCGCCACCACCAGCGCTACGATGGGGAGGAGGTCCCAGGTAGCTGGTTCGGCTGCCGACACACCACCACCACAGCAGCCACAGAGACCATGCATCTTAGATGCATCTCCGGCTCTCCCTCGGGAGGTTCTTCCACCACCGACATACGGATCTGACTCGGACCAGGATGTGGCCGGTCCTTCTGTACAGGCAGGGGAGATAGATCTCACAACTGGCGAGCGCGTTGATACTACTGCTGACGAGCAGGTTGAGCCACCTACTGATATTACTGCTGACGAGCACATGGTGACAGCTACAGATATTCCTGCTGAGGAGCAGGTAGAGCCACCGGTTGGCGATCATACCGAGCAGCGAGATTTTGACTTTGATGCTCCAGCTGCAGATCTTGTAGTGCCGCTGCAGGAGCCATTTGTACCGGCTGATCGAGGCCGTGTAGTTGCTGATACAGGGGCACCATTGATCTGTAATAGCTAGGATTTCCGAATTCTAATTAATGTTGATTAACTTAATCGTTGATAGTAATTAACATATAACTCGCGAAGACTTCGCAAGTGATGAGTAAGAGTCCCACCGTTATGTTCCTGGCGTAATTTTGGACGTTTGGGGAAATTTTTAGTTTTTTCCCCGGGTAATTATTTTTACCCTCCGGTGTTATTTGAAGCATTTGAGAGCTCCAATAAATAAAGTTGCAGTTGAGAGAAATGATCGGGATATCGGATATGTCCTAGATGTGAAATAATATAAAAGGACGAGATGGATAAAAGAGTCGCTATCCCGATTTTTAGCGACTAAGAAAAGTGGCTTAAAAATGCTTATTTTACGAGGTAAGTATAGATTAATTATCGTGATAATATTCCCGATTTTATATTCCATTTTGATAAAGTTTGGAGACCGAAAAATATGACCGCGTTTTAATTAAATGTTTTGGATAAACATTATATATATATATATATATATATATATATATATATATATATATATATATATATATATATATATATCCTTACAATACTAAAAGTATGAATCCCTCTTATGAATAGTCCATATGCAATTTTACCCCTACTATTTAGACGCCAAATGACCAAAATAACCTCGTCGGTGGTTTAGTGATGTGTCGCCTCATGCCTTTGCCAACGACGTTCACCTTCACCGCATATCTCCTTCGTTAACCTTTTCCCTTCGCCTGCCGCTTCATCGCTTGTTCTACTCCAACACCTATTCTTCATCAGCTCCAAATTCACCACCGCCTTCACATGATCTCTCTGCGGTCGATGTCACCATCACCCTCAAGCTTTGTTTCAACACCGCCTTCTTCTTCTCTCCTTCGTATTCCCTTGTTTAGTCGATTGATTTCTCATTAATGTAAGATTTGTCCTTCGTAGCTCTTCAAACAGGTTTGTTGAAACCTAGGTTTGTCTGGGCTAACAACCGCGTCGCCCGCTTCCTCGTTGCTCCCACTCCTCTCTTCCACCGCCTCTCTTCCACTGTCCTCTCTCTTCAACAGTCATCTCCTTCCGTTCTTCTTCTTCGATCGGCACGCCAAGGAGAGGATAGTGCAATAGGTTTGTTGTTCGGCTTTCAAGCTTCAATCTTCTCTTCTCCAAGCTTTCGTTTTTACCTCTTCTCCCTCCCTCCCTCTCTTCTTTTTCTTATTCATTAGTCTTGTTTTGTTTTTTTTTTTCATGAATTTGGAATCAGTAATCAGTAAGAACTGGAATGAGGTCAAATTTGGGGATCTACAAATCCGCAAAGGTATTTTCTTCTCACTTTTTGAATTTCTTCTACGGGTTTCCTACTTTATTTCCTCTTCTTCGATTACATGTTCTTTTCTTAAGAGGTTGACCGAGGATCGAAACCCTAAACGTTGAGCATGAGCGAGCATTTAAACCCTAAACATTGTGGACACAGAGCTCATTGTTCTTGAATCTCTCAGGAATTGGTTCCAAGTAAGTTCTTCTTACCCATCTTCAGTTGGGTTTCATTTTCCCTGTTTGGATTGTTTTGTTTCTAATTATGTTTCCTAGAAATCAAAATTTTGTTTTTGTTGTTCTACAAATTCTGGAATTGTGTTCACAGTTTTGTCTTTTTTTGTTCTTGGTGAAACCAATATCGTTTTACTTCAAACGCTCTTCCATCGCTACATTCTAAACCCCAATTTCTTTCTCTTCCGTCGATCCTTAACTTCGCTTTCCTCTTCTCTCCTTTGTGCCTACACCAATTTTGTCATGTCCTTGTGTTGCCATTGTTCATCGATCTCAGACCGCCGTCTACCCTAAGTTGCGCCGCAACAAAGAGATCGGATGCCAGGTACTATTGTCGCCAGCTTCCCACCGCTAAAGGTACTACATGATGCACAACTCATCGTATTGAGTATTTTTGAACCCTCTTGCCTGCTCACTCTCTCATCTATGCTAAAAAAAATATGGGGTCAATTGCTTGTAATTATGGAAAGGAAAAGTAGACTTGATTAATTGTTTCTCCCAATTTTAATTTCTAAAGGGTTTCGATACCCATCAATTACCCACTCACTTGAAACCAGACTGAAAACTGAAGGCTTCCTAAGGACATTAGAGGTAGGACTGCTTATATAGTGTGATTGGGTTATCCATTGCAAAATTCGAACTATGAAGATTCCTTCAGGCTAAGTGGGTGGGGTATTTTTTTTTTTGTTATTCTTGGGATCTTTAGTTTGAATGTTTTCACTTTTTTTTTCCAAATACATACTTTTATGTGATTCGAAAATTTGTTTCCCACTCTACATAAGATGAATTTGGTTTTTGAAGTGAATATCCGAACATCCTGCCCTACCTAAGATAATAGTGTTTTTTTTAAACAGAGTATGATGATTGTTTGATTCTTTTGATTTTCTTTTTGGTTAGAACAGTTTGAAAGTATGTGTGCTTTGATCATGTAAATAATATTTTGTTGCTCATTGATAATGTTGGTTGTTACGCATCAGGTCAATACGGGTAGAATTTAACCAGATTTATATGGCTTAACAGTGTTCAAGTCTTCAACTATAAACATGATGATGTAAATAATACAAGATGAAAAGGAACAAGCCTATCCCTAAGAAATTAGGGTTTAAACAAACCCTTATTTTGATATACGTATCATGATCATAGTTGAGTATGGCAGTCGAAATTCTATCTTGCTCACAGAATTCACTAATTATAAGAAAATGAAATACGGGTATAATAAAATCTAAATGCAGTTTCCTGAATGCTATGATACTTGAAGAGTATCCAACAAAGATGAAAGTAATTCAAGTTGTTGATTACTTTATAAATTATTTTGCATTTTTGCATTTGATTCAGATTTGAAATGAACTTGATTACCCTTGTAGAAAATACTTGGGTTGGATTAGCTGCAATGGGTGAGGCTTGATCTTGGCAACTGAGGCTAAGGTGATTTAAGCTGCACGATTATATCATTTAAAAGGTATTCAAATCTTTGTATTCTCTCACTCGGTTAGATACATCATGGAAACGTTAGGGTTCAATTGTCAAGTGAAATTTATGTTGCTGACTTCCTTTTCTCATATCTATTTGAAGCTGAAATGTTTGCTGCTGATTTTTTGTTGCTGTTTTTTTAACCTTTTGCTGAATTTATTTGAGGCTGAATTTATTTGTTGAATTTATCTAAAGCTGAATTATTTGAAACAATCTGTTCTGCTGCTGAATTTATTTGAAGCTGAAGTTTATGTTGCTGATATTCTATTGCTGAAATTTCAGTTGCTGAATTTAAATGCTGCTGAAATGGCCAAGGAAAGTGAAAGCCCTGATGAAAGCGGTCTTAATCATAAATGTAGAAATGGTGAGGATGATTCCGGTAGGTTTTACAATCTAACCGGGTATGCTTTTGCTTCTTGGAACGATCCTTCTTCTCTAGGTGAAGGCTGATAGCATGAATTATAGTCTATATTTTGGGGTTTGTTTGGACGTTTTATCTTTCATAATCTGCATGTTTGTATATACATTATGTGATTTTACTACCATTTCATCTACCTTTGCGAGAATCGAGGTCTACACCTAGTTTCGTTGTAATTGCAGGTAATATGGTACGTTTTGCATCAAAAAGGAGCAAAAGGAGTCATGAGTCATTTGGAGCTACATCCAGGAAGCACAGCCATGAATTAAAGATTTACTTTGGACCAGTTTTGAGAGATTTCACATCCAGTTGAGATTCACCTCGGTTGACTACAGATTTACCTCGACCGAGGTGATCCAGAGACGCCGACTCGACCGAGGCGAACACCTAGGACGCGGCGAGAATATTTTATTCTTAGCTGAGATCTTTTATCTTTGGAAGGTGATCTTATATTTTTGGGCTTGGCTTCTAGAAGGAAGGAGATATGCAGAATCATATATTTTACCTATATTTATGGGATAATATCTTCTTAAGATTTATTATCTTTGGAGGTTTATTTTCCTATAAAAAGGGTTGGATTTCCACAATTCCAACATCACGCTATACCGTCGATCAGGGTTTACACACGCAGCAGCCGCAACAGCCGCAACCTACTCCAATTTGGTAGTCTTCGAAGAACCTTTTTGAAGGTTGAAGGAAGATAGAAGTCCATAGCTTTTATAGCTTTTTGAAGGGTTTTGTAAGATTGTCTTCAATTCCCTCAATTGTTGTCTTGTCTTTTTGGATTGTTATCCAAGGAACGCTTTGTTGTGATATTTGATTCAGTTATTGAAGTCTTTTCATTAAATTCTTCTTTGTTCAAATATTCACCTTCTTCCCTTACAAATAATACTTTCATAATGATGATGAGTGGCTAATTTCCTTGTGTGATTCTAGGGTGATTGGCTGAAGGTTGTGGGAAAAACAATGATAGAATAATCTTAGATTCCAGTAGGATCCTGAAAGTTCGAGTCTTTAACCTTAACCCTAAGCACCTCGTTCAGTCGATGAACATTTCGGCCGAGGTGGAAACTGGCTAACCGAGGTGACTTATCTGATCCATAACCGAGAGTTAAGTGTTAGAGTTTGCCAAATCCTATTCTTATTATACCTTTCCTGGTTCAAAGCAAGCTTAGGATGAGACTTACCCGGTAATTCCTTAGTTTGTGTACCAACGATCATAAGTGTAGGTAATAAAGGTTTATCCTTTATTGGGGTTTGAGTGTGCTTCCATCCCATCTTTGTGAGTTAGCCTGAGACTTACCCGGTAAAGGTTGATTCTATTCCCTTAGATGGTATGTTAGTTTGAGGTTATAGTTCTTTATCTCAATTCCTTGAGACTTACCCGGTAATAGGAGTTACGGTTTGGGATTAGTGTGTAGTGAGACTTACCCGGTGATCTACTCCACTTTAGAAACACCTTCCCCACGCAAAAATCTCAGCTTTGTCCGCTTATCTACAGATCTTGAGTTGGAACCACAACTAGATGCCTTAATCCCTAGAATTGCATGTTTGCTTTATTTGACATCTTATTCATCTTTGATTGTGTTAAATCGCTCTTGTGGTTAGTATTAACATTAGCACACCGTATTGACTCTGTTTCACCGAGTCCCTGTGATCGACCCCTGGAATTTTCTTGCTTTTACTACGATTGACCCGTACACTGCGGGTTCGCATCCTTGTTTTAAGCTTAAGTCTAGGGTTATAAATTTAAAGCTTGCACACACCGTTTGGAGCGAACAAGTTTTTGGCGCCGTTGCCGGGGACTTGGTCTAGACTGAGCCGGTACGGTTTGCTCTTGGGGCATTTGCCCCGTTTTGTCTAACCACTCTACTTGAGTGACGATCTTTGCAGGTTCTTTCTTAGGTACATGCGAAGAACCCGCACTGGGAAGGAAATCGTTCCTTACGATCCCGAACCAGAAAAGACATACAAGTGACTGACAAGTGACTGACCTTAGGAGGATGATTGCTACAGTGGGGCTAGATCAGTTCACTGAGATCCGAGCCCCATCCTACTTAGAGCCGACACTCGAGTTTGTTAGCTCCTTCTCCTACCTTCCCACAGAGCGGTCTGTGAAGTACCGGTTGATGAGCCGGAACTTCATAGTTCCTTTAGAGATTTGGAGAGAGATCTTTGGCTTTCCTGACCCCACTGCTGTAGACTTCCCCTCCCGATCCGTAGCTAGGGAGTTCTGGGGACAGATAGCCCACATTACTACACACGCAGACAGATGGCGCCCTGGAGATTTCAGGAAGAAGGTCATCTTTCACCCAGCCTTCAGACTTGCCCACAGGATCTTCAGTGAGACACTTCTGGCGCGTACGGAGACGCCCCAGAAGATCAGACAGGGTGAGCTCTTCAGCCTCTATTGCATGGTTACAGGAGGCTTCCCAGACTTTGGCTTGCTCCTAGCAGAGGATCTGCATAGGATCAAGGCCAAGGCGAAGGGAGATATTTGCTGTGGAGGTCTAGTCACCCACATCGCTACTTACCACGGGATGGACCTCAGCGTTTGCACGTTGGCGGCGGCTCCGAAGCCGCTGGGATTGCAGGAGATGATCACACGGAGGATTCTAGTTCCCCGTGGTTTGACCACTCCATACGTCGCCATGCCTTGGGAGCGGACTGCACCTCAGGGCATCCGCTGGTCCGCACAGTTCACAGTCTTTGATCCGCATTTCTGGCAGACTGCTTGGGATACACTGATAGAGGACCACAGAGAGGCAGCAGCTGCCCCTGCTGCAGCTGCGGAGGAGGCTGAGGATGAGGATGACGACGATGATGAGACAGTGGATGAGAGAGGAGGTGGCGTCCCGATGGACACAGGTACAGATACAGCTGGGACGAGCGCACCACCTATTATTGATTTAGATGATGAGGAGGACACTGAGCCGGCGCCAGCCGCGATGTCTCCAGTCAGACCTGCTGGACGCAGGAGGCGTGGAGTGAGGGACAGAGCCGCACACCGACGGATCGATGACCTGACGGATCAGGTTATCGACTCATATGCTGCACTTTCGCTGGATATCCGCGAGATGCAGGAGCGGCAGCATCATCAGCACATGATGGCTCAGCTACAGTTTGAGCGTATCATGGGCCATCCCTATGATCCGACTCAGTTCCCCTACATACCACCACCACCGCCGGATCAGGACTACTGAGGAGCTGCAGGGTTTCTTTATTATATTTTTTATGCAGTTCGGCTCTTATCCGGTGAGTTCTCCTGTTTTAGACTTTTATTATACCCACTGGGACAGTGTGTCTCAAGTATGGGGTGTTTGTTATTTGACTATGTGGCTACCTTTGATGTATTCGACACTTTTGATGTATTTTATTGACCGGATATCTATATTTATGCTTCACTTCTGCATTTATATGTTTATCTGAGATTGCATGCATACTTACAGGTTATTTGATTGAGAAAAACGTCGAAACTGAAAGAAAACTGGTTTTTTTTTTAAAAAAAAAAAAAAAAAAAAAAAAAAATTTTGACCTCGACCGGGGCAGTTCTGGCCGAACGAGGCGTTTCACCTCGGTTGAACCAAGAACACCTCGACCGAGGTGGGTTAACTGAGAGTTTTCGAAAACGATTTTTGTACTACTTATCTGGATATGACCTCAGTGAAGATTTTGTCTACCTACTGGTTTTAAATTCTTTATGTGTTTGAAAGGTTTTATAATATGCTTAAGTTGCTAAATGCTTTGTTTGAAATTATTGGCATGTTTAATACTTTGTTTTTATCCAAATTATGTTGGATTTGAAGGTTGACACTGCAGGATAAGTTCTCTCACTCTCTTCTTGGAAAGATCGAGGCAATTCACTCTTTTCCTCTTCTTCTTCTTGATCATGCTTAACCCCTCATATACATTTTGCCTCCCTTTACCTATCCGGGAAATAGGAAGCAAGCAAGTGGTGAAAGCAAGTTAAAGTTGAGAAGTGAGCTGGAAGTGAAAGTCTTAGAAAGCAATTATAGGTTTGGGGAAGTCAATCATGAAGATGAGTAACTCGACACCATTCACATAGCCGGGTGTTTGTGTCTTGCCAAAGTCGGATTGAGCGATATTCCTAACGGGTCATGGTATGTGCATCAAGGGTTTGATGCATCTCAAGAAATTGATGATTGCAGATTTCCTAGGCTTCGGTTATTGTGCACCTCTATCCATGCATCCCAAAAAGTAAAAAAAAAAAAAGAGAGAAAAAGTGTGAAATAAGCAAAGCTTATTGGTGGAAGATGTTGCAAGTCAAAGTGAAAGTGAAGTTCATCCTATTCCCGGATTCTAGCACCACATTACCTTACATACATCCCTACCCTACACGTTTCTTAACCTTTTCTTTTGGGAAGCCCTTGAGACCTTGAGCTTGTTGATTGACTTAGCGGTTTAAATCGGATTATACATGATTAATTTTGATAATTATGATTTATTATGCATTCTATGATTTTATACAAAGGTGAACGACTTTCCTATATTTATAAAATGTTTTGATCATGTTGAGTTCTTAAAATTCCAGGAAGTACTTTCTTAGAGTGATCTATGATAGTTGCACACCATAAAATGTTTTTGAAAGACTTTTTCATTGATTTTCTTGACTTATAATCCATTCTATCTTGTCTTCTATATAAGGAACTTGCTTGGGGACAAGCAAAGGCTAAGTATGGGGTATTTTGATAGCATGAATTATAGTCTATATTTTGGGGTTTGTTTGGACGTTTTATCTTTCATAATCTGCATGTTTGTATATACATTATGTGATTTTACTACCATTTCATCTACCTTTGCGAGAATCGAGGTCTACACCTAGTTTCGTTGTAATTGCAGGTAATATGGTACGTTTTGCATCAAAAAGGAGCAAAAGGAGTCATGAGTCATTTGGAGCTACATCCAGGAAGCACAGCCATGAATTAAAGATTTACTTTGGACCAGTTTTGAGAGATTTCACATCCAGTTGAGATTCACCTCGGTTGACTACAGATTTACCTCGACCGAGGTGATCCAGAGACGCCGACTCGACCGAGGCGAACACCTAGGACGCGGCGAGAATATTTTATTCTTAGCTGAGATCTTTTATCTTTGGAAGGTGATCTTATATTTTTGGGCTTGGCTTCTAGAAGGAAGGAGATATGCAGAATCATATATTTTACCTATATTTATGGGATAATATCTTCTTAAGATTTATTATCTTTGGAGGTTTATTTTCCTATAAAAAGGGTTGGATTTCCACAATTCCAACATCACGCTATACCGTCGATCAGGGTTTACACACGCAGCAGCCGCAGCAGCCGCAGCCTACTCCAATTTGGGAGTCTTCGAAGAACCTTTTTGAAGGTTGAAGGAAGATAGAAGTCCATAGCTTTTATAGCTTTTTGAAGGGTTTTGTAAGATTGTCTTCAATTCCCTCAATTGTTGTCTTGTCTTTTTGGATTGTTATCCAAGGAACGCTTTGTTGTGATATTTGATTCAGTTATTGAAGTCTTTTCATTAAATTCTTCTTTGTTCAAATATTCACCTTCTTCCCTTACAAATAATACTTTCATAATGATGATGAGTGGCTAATTTCCTTGTGTGATTCTAGGGTGATTGGCTGAAGGTTGTGGGAAAAACAATGATAGAATAATCTTAGATTCCAGTAGGATCCTGAAAGTTCGAGTCTTTAACCTTAACCCTAAGCACCTCGTTCAGTCGATGAACATTTCGGCCGAGGTGGAAACTGGCTGACCGAGGTGACTTATCTGATCCATAACCGAGAGTTAAGTGTTAGAGTTTGCCAAATCCTATTCTTATTATACCTTTCCTGGTTCAAAGCAAGCTTAGGATGAGACTTACCCGGTAATTCCTTAGTTTGTGTACCAACGATCATAAGTGTAGGTAATAAAGGTTTATCCTTTATTGGGGTTTGAGTGTGCTTCCATCCCATCTTTGTGAGTTAGCCTGAGACTTACCCGGTAAAGGTTGATTCTATTCCCTTAGATGGTATGTTAGTTTGAGGTTATAGTTCTTTATCTCAATTCCTTGAGACTTACCCGGTAATAGGAGTTACGGTTTGGGATTAGTGTGTAGTGAGACTTACCCGGTGATCTACTCCACTTTAGAAACACCTTCCCCACGCAAAAATCTCAGCTTTGTCCGCTTATCTACAGATCTTGAGTTGGAACCACAACTAGATGCCTTAATCCCTAGAATTGCATGTTTGCTTTATTTGACATCTTATTCATCTTTGATTGTGTTAAATCGCTCTTGTGGTTAGTATTAACATTAGCACACCGTATTGACTCTGTTTCACCGAGTCCCTGTGATCGACCCCTGGAATTTTCTTGCTTTTACTACGATTGACCCGTACACTGCGGGTTCGCATCCTTGTTTTAAGCTTAAGTCTAGGGTTATAAATTTAAAGCTTGCACACACCGTTTGGAGCGAACAAGTTTTTGGCGCCGTTGCCGGGGACTTGGTCTAGACTGAGCCGGTACGGTTTGCTCTTGGGGCATTTGCCCCGTTTTGTCTAACCACTCTACTTGAGTGACGATCTTTGCAGGTTCTTTCTTAGGTACATGCGAAGAACCCGCACTGGGAAGGAAATAGTTCCTTACGATCCCGAACCAGAAAAGACATACAAGCGACGCTTAAGAGAAGCGAAGATGGCCCAACAAGACGATCGCGATCTTGCGGCCCAATTGAGAGAGACGCAGGAGCTGCTACGTCTCAGTAAAGAAGAGCTAAGGCAAGAGAAAGAAGAGAATCATGCCAGGACTGCAGCAATCGAAGTTGAGATTGCAGCCATTCGGGACCAGATTCTACTTCGACCGAGGGAGGATCCAGTAGTTGATCCTCGACCGAGGCAAATTCCAGTACCTGACGCCCCGGCCGAGGTATTTCCACCTCGGATGCCAGTCCGAGATGTTCTTCTTGCAGGAATCCCACAAACCCTAGGTCAAAGGATGGACCCTAATCAACAGCTGAGGCGTCCAGGAGTGAACCTAGGAGATCCAGCGGATCATGACTACGAACTTCGACCGCAAGTTCTAGCCATGATTCGCCAATGCCAATTCGGAGGACTAGAGAAGGAGTCGCCGCATCAACATCTTCAAAACTACGAGATCTTGATGGAAACCTTGCGACCATCCAGAATTGAGAACAACAACTACAAGCTAAGACCTTTTTACTTTTCTTTAAAAGATAGAGCTCTTACTTGGTATCAATCTCTTCCTCCAGGAAAAATTAGCACATGGGAGGAGATGACTACAGAATTCTTGACCAAATTCTTTCCCCCCTCAAAGACTGCTGAAATGAGAGGGAAGATCAATGCTTTCATCATGAAGGACAAGGAGAGCTTGTCCAAATCTTGGGAGCGGTTCAAGGATATCCTTTTGGATTGCCCACATCATGGGATTCCAAAGATTGAGTTATTGGAGATCTACTTCAAAGGGCTGGATGGAAGCACCCAGTTCAATCTCCAACTACTCTCCGCCGGTACCTTCATGGACATGGCGGTTGACGAGGCTTGGGACTTCATTGAGAAGCAAGCCTTGCACATGGAGAAGTACACCCACCAAGGAGCTGAGGGTGGAGTTAAAAGAGTCAACTTTCAAGAGACTCAACCCAACAACAACCAGCTCACGTCCTTGAAGAACGACGTGAAGCAATTGAAGGAACTCTTGATGGCTCAAACTAAGAAGGAAGAGCAAGGGCAAAGGAACAACAACAACAACAATAACGGGTACCGTAACAACAACAACGGACCCCGAAACAATAACTACAACAACAACAATAGAGGATCCAATAGCAACAATTGGAGGGCGAATAACCAAAATCACGGTAACAATCACTCAAACTCCAACTCTAATGATTCCTCTAACCCTTTCCTCTCTTCTCCTTCTTCTTCTTCTACTCCATTGAAAAGCCAAGGGCAAGGATCAAGTTCGTCTCAGCCGGAAAAGAAGGACGCAGTCCTGGAGGCAATCTTGATCAAGCTTAGTGCTATGGAGAATTCTATGACTTCATTTTCGAGGGCCCAAAAGTCCTTCGAACAACAACTTGCTAATAGGGCGAATGAAGCGCCAAGAGATCCAGGGAAGCTTCCAGCAAAGACGGAAACTAACCCTAAGGGCCAGTGCATGGCCATAACGACGAGGAGTGGACTCAAAACTGCAGATCCAGTACCTCGCTCGATGCAGACCACCTCGGTCCAGACCCAGTCGAAGAACATCTCGACCGAGATGCCAACCGAGGCGGCGCAACAGAAAGCAGGAGGAACGACAGAAACTTATGTTCCACCTCCTGCATATAAACCACCACTTCCATTCCCTCAGTCCAGAGCCAGAGCACATCTAGACAAGCACTTTGGTAAGTTTCTTGACTTGATGAATAAGCTACATATTAATATTCCTTTCCTTGATGCTATTCTAGGTATGCCCGCCTATGGGAAGTTCTTAAAAGAAATCTTATCAAGGAAGAGGAAGCTGGAGGATGTTGGTGAAGTTAGGATGACATCTAAATCTTCGGAACTTATCAAGATCATGAAGGAAAAGATGCCACCTAAGTTGAGAGATCCGGCTCATTTTGCATTCCCATTCAAGTCGGGGATGTCACTTGTGAAGCCCTTTGTGATCTAGGAGCCAGCGTGAGCATCATCCCGCTGGAGCTATGCACTAAGATCGGTCTTGGAGAGCCCAAGCCGGTCAAGATTCGACTTTACATGGCGGATCGCTCCATTACCCATCCCGTGGGCATTTTGGAGGACGTTCCGGTCAAGTTAGGTAACTTCTATCTACCTATAGATTTTGTCGTACTTGACATTCCCGCAGATTATCCAGTTCCTATCATTCTCGGGAGGCCATTTCTAGCAACTTCGGGTTGCAATGTGGATTGCAAGAACGCCAAGTTGAAATTCAACGTTGGTGGCGATGAGGTGGAGTTCGCACTTCTTGTAGCCATGAAAGGGGAGCAACTAACTGATGATATCTTCAACATCTACGATGAAGAAGAATCAAGGGAATTGGTGAGCTCTATCCTTATTAACGATCCACTCGAAAGAGTTATTAGCTTCAGTTTAATGGAGGAAGGTATAGATGCTTCTTGTGATGCAGATATACGGAGCTTGAAGGCACTGGAAGAGGATCCAGGAGCTAAAACTGAGAAGCTAACCCAGGAGACGAAGATCTCCAGTCTCGGTTCCAGTAGAAGTATCTCGACCGAGGCACTTTCTGGACGGAGCGAGGCGTCTGAAGAACACCTCGGTCAACGCCTCTGCGCCTCGACCGAGGTCGACAGCGAGACGATGTCAACTGAGATTGCTGAGAATAACAATTTCTCTACTCCCTTCTCTGACATTCACCCACAGTTGGCGGATCATTCCCTCCACCAACTTTTTGATAATAAAGGTCCTTGGTATGCTGATATTGTGAATTATCTTGTTTGCCAGGAAATACCGCCCGGATTGACGTACTCTCAAAAGAAGAGATTCTTCAAGGAAGTACGACATTACTACTGGGATGAGCCGCTGCTATTCAAGCGCGGACCGGATGGGATGCTTCGAAGGTGCATTCCGGAAGATGAAGTTAATAGCGTCATAAGGCATTGTCATTCACTTCCTTGCGGAGGACATGCTAGCACCGATAAAACATGTGCTAAGGTATTGCGTTCCGGTTTCTTTTGGCCTACATTATTTAAGGATGTGCAATCTTTTGTTGTTTCTTGTGATGCATGCCAAAGAACAGGGAACCTATCAAGAAGGAACGAAATGCCACTTAACAACATCCAAGAAGTGGAAATCTTTGATGTATGGGGGATTGACTTCATGGGACCTTTCCCATCCTCCGGAGGAAACCTCTACATTCTCCTTGCCGTTGATTACGTCTCTAGATGGGTTGAAGCCATTGCTTCCCCCACTAACGACGCCAAGGTGGTTGTGAAGTTCTTGAATAGAACTATCTTTCCACGATTTGGAACTCCACGCATCATCATCAGCGATGGAGGAACGCATTTCATCAACCGGAAGTTTAAGGCACTTCTATCGAAGTATGGGGTAACCCACAAGGTATCAACCGCCTATCACCCTCAAACTAGTGGACAGGTCGAGATCTCGAATAGAGAAATCAAGGCAATTTTGGAGAAGACCGTCTCTAGAACGAGGAAGGATTGGTCCATGAAATTGGACGATGCTCTTTGGGCGTATAGGACAGCATTCAAGACTCCCATAGGTATCACCCCTTATAATTTGGTATATGGGAAGTCCTGCCATTTGCCCGTTGAATTGGAGCACAAGGCGTATTGGGCTATCAAATGGTTGAACTTTGACATCAAGGAGGCTGGCGAGAAACGCCTATTGGAGCTTAACGAGCTGGAGGAGCTGCGTTTGAACGCTTACGAGAATGCCAAAATCTACAAGGAAAGGACGAAGAGATGGCATGACAAGCGTATCGTTCCAAAGGAGCTTAACGAGGGAGATTTAGTTCTACTCTTCAACTCCCGCCTCCGTCTTTTTCCAGGTAAGTTGAAATCTAGATGGACCGGACCTTATGTTGTGAAACATGTTTTCCCTCATGGTGCAGTTGAGATATGGGGCGAAACTAGCGGAAGCTTCAAGGTCAACGGTCATAGACTTAAGAAGTACCAACCGGAAATGCCGGTTGAGGAGGTTGCACCAATCTACCTCCTTTGAGACGCATCATGGTCCAGCTAGCGACCTTAAATCAAGCGCTTCTTGGGAGGCAACCCAAGGTATTGCTCTTCTTTCCCGTTTTCTAGTCTAGTTTAGATAGTTTTTGTTTTTGCTTTGCTTTGCTTTGTTTTTGGCACTCTGGACAGACAACAGGGAGGAGCACATCTGGAAGGACAGAAGTTCGAGATTCTGAGAAGACAGAAGCACCTCGGTCACTGTCAGAGCACCTCGACCGAGTTGATTCTTGAAGCAACCGAGGCGACTAGGGTTTCTGCAGAACCGCCTCGGTCCAGACCACCTCGGGCCAGTCGAGACCATCTCGACCGAGGTGACAGCAGATCCAGGAACGGTATAAATAGGAAAAATTTTACTTTTCACTTTTTATTTACCCTCCTCGACCGCGGCGACAGATCCACCTCGCCTCCTTCGTTTCTCGCTCGTTTTCAAAGATTTCTGCTTCCAAACCGCGATTAAAGAGTAGAGGATCCGATTGCAACTACAGATCTGCAAGGAATTTGAGCGTTTCGACCGAAACGAGGTAAAAACGTTCGAAAACCCTAACTCGCTCGTTTTCTGCAAATTGGGCTTTGGTTGCCCTTGATTCTGTTGAGGAAACCTTTAAGTACCCCTTAGGAAGCATCAGTAGTGATTTTTGGGGGAAAAGAACTGAAAATCAGAGAGTTGAAATCGCACTGCCTTCGCCTCGGTCCAGTCGTTCTGCACCTCGGTCGAGGTGATTCTTGGTATTTGTCAGTCGACCGAGGTAGTCTGACAGTGTGTTTTGAAGATGAGTTCAGATCGCCGTTTAGCTCTTAGAGATAGATCCTCCCCTTCCCCTTCTCCTTCCGCATCCCGTCCCTACCGCCCGGTCATCCACGAGAGATGCCGGGTAGACTATGAGAGGATAGCTGGTCGTCCAGTCATCGCACCACGATTTCTAGATGTGTCAGCTTTTGACTGCCTAGGGTTAGATGCTGACCTTAGGAGGATGATTGCTACAGTGGGGCTAGATCAGTTCACTGAGATCCGAGCCCCAGCCTACTTAGAGCCGACACTCGAGTTTGTTAGCTCCTTCTCCTACCTTCCCACAGAGCGGTCTGTGAAGTACCGGTTGATGAGCCGGAACTTCATAGTTCCTTTAGAGATTTGGAGAGAGATCTTTGGCTTTCCTGACCCCACTGCTGTAGACTTCCCCTCCCGATCCGTAGCTAGGGAGTTCTGGGGACAGATAGCCCACATTACTACACACGCAGACAGATGGCGCCCTGGAGATTCCAGGGAGAAGGTCATCTTTCACCCAGCCTTCAGACTTGCCCACAGGATCTTCAGTGAGACACTTCTGGCGCGTACGGAGACGCCCCAGAAGATCAGACAGGGTGAGCTCTTCAGCCTCTATTGCATGGTTACAGGAGGCTTCCCAGACTTTGGCTTGCTCCTAGCAGAGGATCTGCATAGGATCAAGGCCAAGGCGAAGGGAGATATTTGCTGTGGAGGTCTAGTCACCCACATCGCTACTTACCACGGGATGGACCTCAACGTTTGCACGTTGGCGGCGGCTCCGAAGCCGCTGGGATTGCAGGAGATGATCACACGGAGGATTCTAGTTCCCCGTGGTTTGACCACTCCATACGTCGCCATGCCTTGGGAGCGGACTGCACCTCAGGGCATCCGCTGGTCCGCACAGTTCACAGTCTTTGATCCGCATTTCTGGCAGACTGCTTGGGATACACTGATAGAGGACCACAGAGAGGCAGCAGCTGCCCCTGCTGCAGCTGCGGAGGAGGCTGAGGATGAGGATGACGACGATGATGAGACAATGGATGAGAGAGGAGGTGGCGTCCCGATGGACACAGGTACAGATACAGCTGGGACGAGCGCACCACCTATTATTGATTTAGATGATGAGGAGGACACTGAGCCGGCGCCAGCCGCGATGTCTCCAGTCAGACCTGCTGGACGCAGGAGGCGTGGAGTGAGGGACAGAGCCGCACACCGACGGATCGATGACCTGACGGATCAGGTTATCGACTCATATGCTGCACTTTCGCTGGATATCCGCGAGATGCAGGAGCGGCAGCATCATCAGCACATGATGGCTCAGCTACAGTTTGAGCGTATCATGGGCCATCCCTATGATCCGACTCAGTTCCCCTACATACCACCACCACCGCCGGATCAGGACTACTGAGGAGCTGCAGGGTTTCTTTATTATATTTTTTATGCAGTTCGGCTCTTATCCGGTGAGTTCTCCTGTTTTAGACTTTTATTATACCCACTGGGACAGTGTGTCTCAAGTATGGGGTGTTTGTTATTTGACTATGTGGCTACCTTTGATGTATTCGACACTTTTGATGTATTTTATTGACCGGATATCTATATTTATGCTTCACTTCTGCATTTATATGTTTATCTGAGATTGCATGCATACTTACAGGTTATTTGATTGAGAAAAACGTCGAAACTGAAAGAAAACTGGTTTTTTTTTTAAAAAAAAAAAAAAAAAATTTTTGACCTCGACCGGGGCAGTTCTGGCCGAACGAGGCGTTTCACCTCGGTTGAACCAAGAACACCTCGACCGAGGTGGGTTAACTGAGAGTTTTCGAAAACGATTTTTGTACTACTTATCTGGATATGACCTCAGTGAAGATTTTGTCTACCTACTGGTTTTAAATTCTTTATGTGTTTGAAAGGTTTTATAATATGCTTAAGTTGCTAAATGCTTTGTTTGAAATTATTGGCATGTTTAATACTTTGTTTTTATCCAAATTATGTTGGATTTGAAGGTTGACACCGCAGGATAAGTTCTCTCACTCTCTTCTTGGAAAGATCGAGGCAATTCACTCTTTTCCTCTTCTTCTTCTTGATCATGCTTAACCCCTCATATACATTTTGCCTCCCTTTACCTATCCGGGAAATAGGAAGCAAGCAAGTGGTGAAAGCAAGTTAAAGTTGAGAAGTGAGCTGGAAGTGAAAGTCTTAGAAAGCAATTATAGGTTTGGGGAAGTCAATCATGAAGATGAGTAACTCGACACCATTCACATAGCCGGGTGTTTGTGTCTTGCCAAAGTCGGATTGAGCGATATTCCTAACGGGTCATGGTATGTGCATCAAGGGTTTGATGCATCTTAAGAAATTGATGATTGCAGATTTCCTAGGCTTCGGTTATTGTGCACCTCTATCCATGCATCCCAAAAAGTAAAAAAAAAAAAAAGAGAGAAAAAGTGTGAAATAAGCAAAGCTTATTGGTGGAAGATGTTGCAAGTCAAAGTGAAAGTGAAGTTCATCCTATTCCCGGATTCTAGCACCACATTACCTTACATACATCCCTACCCTACACGTTTCTTAACCTTTTCTTTTGGGAAGCCCTTGAGACCTTGAGCTTGTTGATTGACTTAGCGGTTTAAATCGGATTATACATGATTAATTTTGATAATTATGATTTATTATGCATTCTATGATTTTATACAAAGGTGAACGACTTTCCTATATTTATAAAATGTTTTGATCATGTTGAGTTCTTAAAATTCCAGGAAGTACTTTCTTAGAGTGATCTATGATAGTTGCACACCATAAAATGTTTTTGAAAGACTTTTTCATTGATTTTCTTGACTTATAATCCATTCTATCTTGTCTTCTATATAAGGAACTTGCTTGGGGACAAGCAAAGGCTAAGTATGGGGTATTTTGATAGCATGAATTATAGTCTATATTTTGGGGTTTGTTTGGACGTTTTATCTTTCATAATCTGCATGTTTGTATATACATTATGTGATTTTACTACCATTTCATCTACCTTTGCGAGAATCGAGGTCTACACCTAGTTTCGTTGTAATTGCAGGTAATATGGTACGTTTTGCATCAAAAAGGAGCAAAAGGAGTCATGAGTCATTTGGAGCTACATCCAGGAAGCACAGCCATGAATTAAAGATTTACTTTGGACCAGTTTTGAGAGATTTCACATCCAGTTGAGATTCACCTCGGTTGACTACAGATTTACCTCGACCGAGGTGATCCAGAGACGCCGACTCGACCGAGGCGAACACCTAGGACGCGGCGAGAATATTTTATTCTTAGCTGAGATCTTTTATCTTTGGAAGGTGATCTTATATTTTTGGGCTTGGCTTCTAGAAGGAAGGAGATATGCAGAATCATATATTTTACCTATATTTATGGGATAATATCTTCTTAAGATTTATTATCTTTGGAGGTTTATTTTCCTATAAAAAGGGTTGGATTTCCACAATTCCAACATCACGCTATACCGTCGATCAGGGTTTACACACGCAGCAGCCGCAGCAGCCGCAGCCTACTCCAATTTGGGAGTCTTCGAAGAACCTTTTTGAAGGTTGAAGGAAGATAGAAGTCCATAGCTTTTATAGCTTTTTGAAGGGTTTTGTAAGATTGTCTTCAATTCCCTCAATTGTTGTCTTGTCTTTTTGGATTGTTATCCAAGGAACGCTTTGTTGTGATATTTGATTCAGTTATTGAAGTCTTTTCATTAAATTCTTCTTTGTTCAAATATTCACCTTCTTCCCTTACAAATAATACTTTCATAATGATGATGAGTGGCTAATTTCCTTGTGTGATTCTAGGGTGATTGGCTGAAGGTTGTGGGAAAAACAATGATAGAATAATCTTAGATTCCAGTAGGATCCTGAAAGTTCGAGTCTTTAACCTTAACCCTAAGCACCTCGTTCAGTCGATGAACATTTCGGCCGAGGTGGAAACTGGCTGACCGAGGTGACTTATCTGATCCATAACCGAGAGTTAAGTGTTAGAGTTTGCCAAATCCTATTCTTATTATACCTTTCCTGGTTCAAAGCAAGCTTAGGATGAGACTTACCCGGTAATTCCTTAGTTTGTGTACCAACGATCATAAGTGTAGGTAATAAAGGTTTATCCTTTATTGGGGTTTGAGTGTGCTTCCATCCCATCTTTGTGAGTTAGCCTGAGACTTACCCGGTAAAGGTTGATTCTATTCCCTTAGATGGTATGTTAGTTTGAGGTTATAGTTCTTTATCTCAATTCCTTGAGACTTACCCGGTAATAGGAGTTACGGTTTGGGATTAGTGTGTAGTGAGACTTACCCGGTGATCTACTCCACTTTAGAAACACCTTCCCCACGCAAAAATCTCAGCTTTGTCCGCTTATCTACAGATCTTGAGTTGGAACCACAACTAGATGCCTTAATCCCTAGAATTGCATGTTTGCTTTATTTGACATCTTATTCATCTTTGATTGTGTTAAATCGCTCTTGTGGTTAGTATTAACATTAGCACACCGTATTGACTCTGTTTCACCGAGTCCCTGTGATCGACCCCTGGAATTTTCTTGCTTTTACTACGATTGACCCGTACACTGCGGGTTCGCATCCTTGTTTTAAGCTTAAGTCTAGGGTTATAAATTTAAAGCTTGCACACACCGTTTGGAGCGAACAAGTTTTTGGCGCCGTTGCCGGGGACTTGGTCTAGACTGAGCCGGTACGGTTTGCTCTTGGGGCATTTGCCCCGTTTTGTCTAACCACTCTACTTGAGTGACGATCTTTGCAGGTTCTTTCTTAGGTACATGCGAAGAACCCGCACTGGGAAGGAAATAGTTCCTTACGATCCCGAACCAGAAAAGACATACAAGCGACGCTTAAGAGAAGCGAAGATGGCCCAACAAGACGATCGCGATCTTGCGGCCCAATTGAGAGAGACGCAGGAGCTGCTACGTCTCAGTAAAGAAGAGCTAAGGCAAGAGAAAGAAGAGAATCATGCCAGGACTGCAGCAATCGAAGTTGAGATTGCAGCCATTCGGGACCAGATTCTACTTCGACCGAGGGAGGATCCAGTAGTTGATCCTCGACCGAGGCAAATTCCAGTACCTGACGCCCCGGCCGAGGTATTTCCACCTCGGATGCCAGTCCGAGATGTTCTTCTTGCAGGAATCCCACAAACCCTAGGTCAAAGGATGGACCCTAATCAACAGCTGAGGCGTCCAGGAGTGAACCTAGGAGATCCAGCGGATCATGACTACGAACTTCGACCGCAAGTTCTAGCCATGATTCGCCAATGCCAATTCGGAGGACTAGAGAAGGAGTCGCCGCATCAACATCTTCAAAACTACGAGATCTTGATGGAAACCTTGCGACCATCCAGAATTGAGAACAACAACTACAAGCTAAGACCTTTTTACTTTTCTTTAAAAGATAGAGCTCTTACTTGGTATCAATCTCTTCCTCCAGGAAAAATTAGCACATGGGAGGAGATGACTACAGAATTCTTGACCAAATTCTTTCCCCCCTCAAAGACTGCTGAAATGAGAGGGAAGATCAATGCTTTCATCATGAAGGACAAGGAGAGCTTGTCCAAATCTTGGGAGCGGTTCAAGGATATCCTTTTGGATTGCCCACATCATGGGATTCCAAAGATTGAGTTATTGGAGATCTACTTCAAAGGGCTGGATGGAAGCACCCAGTTCAATCTCCAACTACTCTCCGCCGGTACCTTCATGGACATGGCGGTTGACGAGGCTTGGGACTTCATTGAGAAGCAAGCCTTGCACATGGAGAAGTACACCCACCAAGGAGCTGAGGGTGGAGTTAAAAGAGTCAACTTTCAAGAGACTCAACCCAACAACAACCAGCTCACGTCCTTGAAGAACGACGTGAAGCAATTGAAGGAACTCTTGATGGCTCAAACTAAGAAGGAAGAGCAAGGGCAAAGGAACAACAACAACAACAATAACGGGTACCGTAACAACAACAACGGACCCCGAAACAATAACTACAACAACAACAATAGAGGATCCAATAGCAACAATTGGAGGGCGAATAACCAAAATCACGGTAACAATCACTCAAACTCCAACTCTAATGATTCCTCTAACCCTTTCCTCTCTTCTCCTTCTTCTTCTTCTACTCCATTGAAAAGCCAAGGGCAAGGATCAAGTTCGTCTCAGCCGGAAAAGAAGGACGCAGTCCTGGAGGCAATCTTGATCAAGCTTAGTGCTATGGAGAATTCTATGACTTCATTTTCGAGGGCCCAAAAGTCCTTCGAACAACAACTTGCTAATAGGGCGAATGAAGCGCCAAGAGATCCAGGGAAGCTTCCAGCAAAGACGGAAACTAACCCTAAGGGCCAGTGCATGGCCATAACGACGAGGAGTGGACTCAAAACTGCAGATCCAGTACCTCGCTCGATGCAGACCACCTCGGTCCAGACCCAGTCGAAGAACATCTCGACCGAGATGCCAACCGAGGCGGCGCAACAGAAAGCAGGAGGAACGACAGAAACTTATGTTCCACCTCCTGCATATAAACCACCACTTCCATTCCCTCAGTCCAGAGCCAGAGCACATCTAGACAAGCACTTTGGTAAGTTTCTTGACTTGATGAATAAGCTACATATTAATATTCCTTTCCTTGATGCTATTCTAGGTATGCCCGCCTATGGGAAGTTCTTAAAAGAAATCTTATCAAGGAAGAGGAAGCTGGAGGATGTTGGTGAAGTTAGGATGACATCTAAATCTTCGGAACTTATCAAGATCATGAAGGAAAAGATGCCACCTAAGTTGAGAGATCCGGCTCATTTTGCATTCCCATTCAAGTCGGGGATGTCACTTGTGAAGCCCTTTGTGATCTAGGAGCCAGCGTGAGCATCATCCCGCTGGAGCTATGCACTAAGATCGGTCTTGGAGAGCCCAAGCCGGTCAAGATTCGACTTTACATGGCGGATCGCTCCATTACCCATCCCGTGGGCATTTTGGAGGACGTTCCGGTCAAGTTAGGTAACTTCTATCTACCTATAGATTTTGTCGTACTTGACATTCCCGCAGATTATCCAGTTCCTATCATTCTCGGGAGGCCATTTCTAGCAACTTCGGGTTGCAATGTGGATTGCAAGAACGCCAAGTTGAAATTCAACGTTGGTGGCGATGAGGTGGAGTTCGCACTTCTTGTAGCCATGAAAGGGGAGCAACTAACTGATGATATCTTCAACATCTACGATGAAGAAGAATCAAGGGAATTGGTGAGCTCTATCCTTATTAACGATCCACTCGAAAGAGTTATTAGCTTCAGTTTAATGGAGGAAGGTATAGATGCTTCTTGTGATGCAGATATACGGAGCTTGAAGGCACTGGAAGAGGATCCAGGAGCTAAAACTGAGAAGCTAACCCAGGAGACGAAGATCTCCAGTCTCGGTTCCAGTAGAAGTATCTCGACCGAGGCACTTTCTGGACGGAGCGAGGCGTCTGAAGAACACCTCGGTCAACGCCTCTGCGCCTCGACCGAGGTCGACAGCGAGACGATGTCAACTGAGATTGCTGAGAATAACAATTTCTCTACTCCCTTCTCTGACATTCACCCACAGTTGGCGGATCATTCCCTCCACCAACTTTTTGATAATAAAGGTCCTTGGTATGCTGATATTGTGAATTATCTTGTTTGCCAGGAAATACCGCCCGGATTGACGTACTCTCAAAAGAAGAGATTCTTCAAGGAAGTACGACATTACTACTGGGATGAGCCGCTGCTATTCAAGCGCGGACCGGATGGGATGCTTCGAAGGTGCATTCCGGAAGATGAAGTTAATAGCGTCATAAGGCATTGTCATTCACTTCCTTGCGGAGGACATGCTAGCACCGATAAAACATGTGCTAAGGTATTGCGTTCCGGTTTCTTTTGGCCTACATTATTTAAGGATGTGCAATCTTTTGTTGTTTCTTGTGATGCATGCCAAAGAACAGGGAACCTATCAAGAAGGAACGAAATGCCACTTAACAACATCCAAGAAGTGGAAATCTTTGATGTATGGGGGATTGACTTCATGGGACCTTTCCCATCCTCCGGAGGAAACCTCTACATTCTCCTTGCCGTTGATTACGTCTCTAGATGGGTTGAAGCCATTGCTTCCCCCACTAACGACGCCAAGGTGGTTGTGAAGTTCTTGAATAGAACTATCTTTCCACGATTTGGAACTCCACGCATCATCATCAGCGATGGAGGAACGCATTTCATCAACCGGAAGTTTAAGGCACTTCTATCGAAGTATGGGGTAACCCACAAGGTATCAACCGCCTATCACCCTCAAACTAGTGGACAGGTCGAGATCTCGAATAGAGAAATCAAGGCAATTTTGGAGAAGACCGTCTCTAGAACGAGGAAGGATTGGTCCATGAAATTGGACGATGCTCTTTGGGCGTATAGGACAGCATTCAAGACTCCCATAGGTATCACCCCTTATAATTTGGTATATGGGAAGTCCTGCCATTTGCCCGTTGAATTGGAGCACAAGGCGTATTGGGCTATCAAATGGTTGAACTTTGACATCAAGGAGGCTGGCGAGAAACGCCTATTGGAGCTTAACGAGCTGGAGGAGCTGCGTTTGAACGCTTACGAGAATGCCAAAATCTACAAGGAAAGGACGAAGAGATGGCATGACAAGCGTATCGTTCCAAAGGAGCTTAACGAGGGAGATTTAGTTCTACTCTTCAACTCCCGCCTCCGTCTTTTTCCAGGTAAGTTGAAATCTAGATGGACCGGACCTTATGTTGTGAAACATGTTTTCCCTCATGGTGCAGTTGAGATATGGGGCGAAACTAGCGGAAGCTTCAAGGTCAACGGTCATAGACTTAAGAAGTACCAACCGGAAATGCCGGTTGAGGAGGTTGCACCAATCTACCTCCTTTGAGACGCATCATGGTCCAGCTAGCGACCTTAAATCAAGCGCTTCTTGGGAGGCAACCCAAGGTATTGCTCTTCTTTCCCGTTTTCTAGTCTAGTTTAGATAGTTTTTGTTTTTGCTTTGCTTTGCTTTGTTTTTGGCACTCTGGACAGACAACAGGGAGGAGCACATCTGGAAGGACAGAAGTTCGAGATTCTGAGAAGACAGAAGCACCTCGGTCACTGTCAGAGCACCTCGACCGAGTTGATTCTTGAAGCAACCGAGGCGACTAGGGTTTCTGCAGAACCGCCTCGGTCCAGACCACCTCGGGCCAGTCGAGACCATCTCGACCGAGGTGACAGCAGATCCAGGAACGGTATAAATAGGAAAAATTTTACTTTTCACTTTTTATTTACCCTCCTCGACCGCGGCGACAGATCCACCTCGCCTCCTTCGTTTCTCGCTCGTTTTCGAAGATTTCTGCTTCCAAACCGCGATTAAAGAGTAGAGGATCCGATTGCAACTACAGATCTGCAAGGAATTTGAGCGTTTCGACCGAAACGAGGTAAAAACGTTCGAAAACCCTAACTCGCTCGTTTTCTGCAAATTGGGCTTTGGTTGCCCTTGATTCTGTTGAGGAAACCTTTAAGTACCCCTTAGGAAG
The DNA here is from genome assembly GCA_033239125.1 of Fagopyrum homotropicum. Lineage (NCBI taxonomy): Eukaryota > Viridiplantae > Streptophyta > Magnoliopsida > Caryophyllales > Polygonaceae > Fagopyrum > Fagopyrum homotropicum. The sequence continues at coordinate 14,184,562 of BSWB01000002.1, forward strand.
CATCAGTAGTGATTTTTGGGGGAAAAGAACTGAAAATCAGAGAGTTGAAATCGCACTGCCTTCGCCTCGGTCCAGTCGTTCTGCACCTCGGTCGAGGTGATTCTTGGTATTTGTCAGTCGACCGAGGTAGTCTGACAGTGTGTTTTGAAGATGAGTTCAGATCGCCGTTTAGCTCTTAGAGATAGATCCTCCCCTTCCCCTTCTCCTTCCGCATCCCGTCCCTACCGCCCGGTCATCCACGAGAGATGCCGGGTAGACTATGAGAGGATAGCTGGTCGTCCAGTCATCGCACCACGATTTCTAGATGTGTCAGCTTTTGACTGCCTAGGGTTAGATGCTGACCTTAGGAGGATGATTGCTACAGTGGGGCTAGATCAGTTCACTGAGATCCGAGCCCCAGCCTACTTAGAGCCGACACTCGAGTTTGTTAGCTCCTTCTCCTACCTTCCCACAGAGCGGTCTGTGAAGTACCGGTTGATGAGCCGGAACTTCATAGTTCCTTTAGAGATTTGGAGAGAGATCTTTGGCTTTCCTGACCCCACTGCTGTAGACTTCCCCTCCCGATCCGTAGCTAGGGAGTTCTGGGGACAGATAGCCCACATTACTACACACGCAGACAGATGGCGCCCTGGAGATTCCAGGGAGAAGGTCATCTTTCACCCAGCCTTCAGACTTGCCCACAGGATCTTCAGTGAGACACTTCTGGCGCGTACGGAGACGCCCCAGAAGATCAGACAGGGTGAGCTCTTCAGCCTCTATTGCATGGTTACAGGAGGCTTCCCAGACTTTGGCTTGCTCCTAGCAGAGGATCTGCATAGGATCAAGGCCAAGGCGAAGGGAGATATTTGCTGTGGAGGTCTAGTCACCCACATCGCTACTTACCACGGGATGGACCTCAACGTTTGCACGTTGGCGGCGGCTCCGAAGCCGCTGGGATTGCAGGAGATGATCACACGGAGGATTCTAGTTCCCCGTGGTTTGACCACTCCATACGTCGCCATGCCTTGGGAGCGGACTGCACCTCAGGGCATCCGCTGGTCCGCACAGTTCACAGTCTTTGATCCGCATTTCTGGCAGACTGCTTGGGATACACTGATAGAGGACCACAGAGAGGCAGCAGCTGCCCCTGCTGCAGCTGCGGAGGAGGCTGAGGATGAGGATGACGACGATGATGAGACAGTGGATGAGAGAGGAGGTGGCGTCCCGATGGACACAGGTACAGATACAGCTGGGACGAGCGCACCACCTATTATTGATTTAGATGATGAGGAGGACACTGAGCCGGCGCCAGCCGCGATGTCTCCAGTCAGACCTGCTGGACGCAGGAGGCGTGGAGTGAGGGACAGAGCCGCACACCGACGGATCGATGACCTGACGGATCAGGTTATCGACTCATATGCTGCACTTTCGCTGGATATCCGCGAGATGCAGGAGCGGCAGCATCATCAGCACATGATGGCTCAGTTACAGTTTGAGCGTATCATGGGCCATCCCTATGATCCGACTCAGTTCCCCTACATACCACCACCACCGCCGGATCAGGACTACTGAGGAGCTGCAGGGTTTCTTTATTATATTTTTTATGCAGTTCGGCTCTTATCCGGTGAGTTCTCCTGTTTTAGACTTTTATTATACCCACTGGGACAGTGTGTCTCAAGTATGGGGTGTTTGTTATTTGACTATGTGGCTACCTTTGATGTATTCGACACTTTTGATGTATTTTATTGACCGGATATCTATATTTATGCTTCACTTCTGCATTTATATGTTTATCTGAGATTGCATGCATACTTACAGGTTATTTGATTGAGAAAAACGTCGAAACTGAAAGAAAACTGGTTTTTTTTTAAAAAAAAAAAAAAAAAAATTTTTGACCTCGACCGGGGCAGTTCTGGCCGAACGAGGCGTTTCACCTCGGTTGAACCAAGAACACCTCGACCGAGGTGGGTTAACTGAGAGTTTTCGAAAACGATTTTTGTACTACTTATCTGGATATGACCTCAGTGAAGATTTTGTCTACCTACTGGTTTTAAATTCTTTATGTGTTTGAAAGGTTTTATAATATGCTTAAGTTGCTAAATGCTTTGTTTGAAATTATTGGCATGTTTAATACTTTGTTTTTATCCAAATTATGTTGGATTTGAAGGTTGACACCGCAGGATAAGTTCTCTCACTCTCTTCTTGGAAAGATCGAGGCAATTCACTCTTTTCCTCTTCTTCTTCTTGATCATGCTTAACCCCTCATATACATTTTGCCTCCCTTTACCTATCCGGGAAATAGGAAGCAAGCAAGTGGTGAAAGCAAGTTAAAGTTGAGAAGTGAGCTGGAAGTGAAAGTCTTAGAAAGCAATTATAGGTTTGGGGAAGTCAATCATGAAGATGAGTAACTCGACACCATTCACATAGCCGGGTGTTTGTGTCTTGCCAAAGTCGGATTGAGCGATATTCCTAACGGGTCATGGTATGTGCATCAAGGGTTTGATGCATCTCAAGAAATTGATGATTGCAGATTTCCTAGGCTTCGGTTATTGTGCACCTCTATCCATGCATCCCAAAAAGTAAAAAAAAAAAAAAGAGAGAAAAAGTGTGAAATAAGCAAAGCTTATTGGTGGAAGATGTTGCAAGTCAAAGTGAAAGTGAAGTTCATCCTATTCCCGGATTCTAGCACCACATTACCTTACATACATCCCTACCCTACACGTTTCTTAACCTTTTCTTTTGGGAAGCCCTTGAGACCTTGAGCTTGTTGATTGACTTAGCGGTTTAAATCGGATTATACATGATTAATTTTGATAATTATGATTTATTATGCATTCTATGATTTTATACAAAGGTGAACGACTTTCCTATATTTATAAAATGTTTTGATCATGTTGAGTTCTTAAAATTCCAGGAAGTACTTTCTTAGAGTGATCTATGATAGTTGCACACCATAAAATGTTTTTGAAAGACTTTTTCATTGATTTTCTTGACTTATAATCCATTCTATCTTGTCTTCTATATAAGGAACTTGCTTGGGGACAAGCAAAGGCTAAGTATGGGGTATTTTGATAGCATGAATTATAGTCTATATTTTGGGGTTTGTTTGGACGTTTTATCTTTCATAATCTGCATGTTTGTATATACATTATGTGATTTTACTACCATTTCATCTACCTTTGCGAGAATCGAGGTCTACACCTAGTTTCGTTGTAATTGCAGGTAATATGGTACGTTTTGCATCAAAAAGGAGCAAAAGGAGTCATGAGTCATTTGGAGCTACATCCAGGAAGCACAGCCATGAATTAAAGATTTACTTTGGACCAGTTTTGAGAGATTTCACATCCAGTTGAGATTCACCTCGGTTGACTACAGATTTACCTCGACCGAGGTGATCCAGAGACGCCGACTCGACCGAGGCGAACACCTAGGACGCGGCGAGAATATTTTATTCTTAGCTGAGATCTTTTATCTTTGGAAGGTGATCTTATATTTTTGGGCTTGGCTTCTAGAAGGAAGGAGATATGCAGAATCATATATTTTACCTATATTTATGGGATAATATCTTCTTAAGATTTATTATCTTTGGAGGTTTATTTTCCTATAAAAAGGGTTGGATTTCCACAATTCCAACATCACGCTATACCGTCGATCAGGGTTTACACACGCAGCAGCCGCAGCAGCCGCAGCCTACTCCAATTTGGGAGTCTTCGAAGAACCTTTTTGAAGGTTGAAGGAAGATAGAAGTCCATAGCTTTTATAGCTTTTTGAAGGGTTTTGTAAGATTGTCTTCAATTCCCTCAATTGTTGTCTTGTCTTTTTGGATTGTTATCCAAGGAACGCTTTGTTGTGATATTTGATTCAGTTATTGAAGTCTTTTCATTAAATTCTTCTTTGTTCAAATATTCACCTTCTTCCCTTACAAATAATACTTTCATAATGATGATGAGTGGCTAATTTCCTTGTGTGATTCTAGGGTGATTGGCTGAAGGTTGTGGGAAAAACAATGATAGAATAATCTTAGATTCCAGTAGGATCCTGAAAGTTCGAGTCTTTAACCTTAACCCTAAGCACCTCGTTCAGTCGATGAACATTTCGGCCGAGGTGGAAACTGGCTGACCGAGGTGACTTATCTGATCCATAACCGAGAGTTAAGTGTTAGAGTTTGCCAAATCCTATTCTTATTATACCTTTCCTGGTTCAAAGCAAGCTTAGGATGAGACTTACCCGGTAATTCCTTAGTTTGTGTACCAACGATCATAAGTGTAGGTAATAAAGGTTTATCCTTTATTGGGGTTTGAGTGTGCTTCCATCCCATCTTTGTGAGTTAGCCTGAGACTTACCCGGTAAAGGTTGATTCTATTCCCTTAGATGGTATGTTAGTTTGAGGTTATAGTTCTTTATCTCAATTCCTTGAGACTTACCCGGTAATAGGAGTTACGGTTTGGGATTAGTGTGTAGTGAGACTTACCCGGTGATCTACTCCACTTTAGAAACACCTTCCCCACGCAAAAATCTCAGCTTTGTCCGCTTATCTACAGATCTTGAGTTGGAACCACAACTAGATGCCTTAATCCCTAGAATTGCATGTTTGCTTTATTTGACATCTTATTCATCTTTGATTGTGTTAAATCGCTCTTGTGGTTAGTATTAACATTAGCACACCGTATTGACTCTGTTTCACCGAGTCCCTGTGATCGACCCTTGGAATTTTCTTGCTTTTACTACGATTGACCCGTACACTGCGGGTTCGCATCCTTGTTTTAAGCTTAAGTCTAGGGTTATAAATTTAAAGCTTGCACACACCGTTTGGAGCGAACAAGTTTTTGGCGCCGTTGCCGGGGACTTGGTCTAGACTGAGCCGGTACGGTTTGCTCTTGGGGCATTTGCCCCGTTTTGTCTAACCACTCTACTTGAGTGACGATCTTTGCAGGTTCTTTCTTAGGTACATGCGAAGAACCCGCACTGGGAAGGAAATCGTTCCTTACGATCCCGAACCAGAAAAGACATACAAGTGACGATTTTTGTTGCTGTTTTTTTAACCTTTTGCTGAATTTATTTGAGGCTGAATTTATTTGTTGAATTTATCTAAAGCTGAATTATTTGAAACAATTTGTTCTGCTGCTGAATTTATTTGAAGCTGAAGTTTATGTTGCTGATATTCTATTGCTGAAATTTCAGTTGCTGAATTTAAATGCTGCTGAAATGGCCAAGGAGAGTGAAAGCCCTGATGAAAGCGGTCTTAATCATAAATGGAGAAATGGTGAGGATGATTCCGGTAGGTTTTACAATCTAACCGGGTATGCTTTTGCTTCTTGGAACGATCCTTCTTCTCTAGGTGAAGGCCCTTCTGGATTCAAAGGGCATCAGCAAAATGATAAAGTGTTATATTCGGGTTTAGATGCATTTTCCGCTTCTCTGCAGGTCATGTATCAATACAAGTTTGGTCTTTCTTTTTATAACTTGTAATGAGTGTTGTCTGATCTGTCTTCTTGCTTGTGATTAGAATGGCAGTCTCCCACACGTACGCATATGTTGTCTCACCATTTGAGTTTTCTCAAGACTTCAGCTGAGATGGAAGCTGTAAAGAAGCTGCTGAATTTACAAGATAGTGTTCCTAGCATGATTAGAGCGAAAAGGGCATGTGCTACTCATCCTAGAAGCATTGCTGAGCAGGAAAGTTCTCCGATCTTACTGATTCTACTCGATCCAGTATTGTTTAGATGTGCAAGGTCGGTAAACTACTCTTCCCAATCTTTTAGCGCATGTGCGCTCCTATGCTTCATGGTGTCACCCTTATATCTGAAATGTACTCATGTACATGAAACACTTTCTCCTGTTGAGTGAAAACTTTATTTCTTGAGTTCTTTTGTATATGTGTTGTTCTATGCTTGTTATATATTCATGACATGTAAATTTAGTGTTGAAGACCCATAAGTATTTGAAGGCAAAACATGGGAATCTTGAGGAAGAAGATCTCAATGATGCAGAGGAGGACACGAAAGAGAAAATGATTGTGATTATCTATGATCTCGATGATACTCCTCAAGGTTTGTCCAAGAACCAACAGTTCTTTTCTTCGATAACAAATTATAATGTTGTTTGTGCCCACCTGGTATAAGTCCCCACAAACCTTGTCTTAAAAAAACAGTCCGGTAATCTTATTCCAGATGAGAATGCTCATAATTATGTGAAAAATATAGTGTCTTTTGAAAATCTGGAAAAATCAAACATCCACCCAACAACCATATAACTCACACCTTTACATTGTTTTCAGGTATTTAGGTGGCAAAATAATGTACAATGTGTGTCTATATACTTTTCTGCTTCTATCATATGTAACTTCAGTTTATCGCTTCTATACAACTATTTATTTACTACATTTCTTCTACACAACATTTATTCTATTGTGCTATAACTTCTGCTCACTACACATACAACGAAAATAAATCACGACGCGGATTGTACTACGACTTCTGCTCACCACACATACAACGAAAATAAATCACAGCCACAACGAAAATAAATCACGACGCGGATTGTACTATGACTTCTGCTCACCACACATATACAACGAAAATAAATCACGACGCGCGCGCAAGGCGCGCGCGGCTGCAACTAGTATATATATATATATATATATATATATATATATATATATATATATATATATATAAATCTTACACTGCAGGTTTGGAAAGGTGGCGGACAGCTTCTACTCACTTACATATATATATATAATATATTAAATTATATTTATTATATATTATATACATATGAAAGTGAAAGCTGAAAGCGGTTGTGCTCATCTTCAATATCATATGCAATTCAATTGCAAATTTCAAAGTATCGATTGAGCGAACCTTCGACCCCTCTTCGATCTCTTATACATCCTCCATCTTTGATCCATTTTCAAATCCGTTTGTACCATCGAGTCCCTTATCTTGTTCTCTTCAACGTGGTACGAAGCTATTTCCCGTTTATTAGCTTTTTGGTAAAGCTTCCGTTTACCGCTATCGGAGCACCGACGACCACCGCAAGTCATCAAATGTAAGGTTGCATACCGCGCTCTTACTCCCCGTATCGCTAGGAGTCTGGATCTTCTTCCGGTTCGTATATCGGGTTAGTAACGAATAAGTTATGAATTTATTCGTTTTCCGTATTGCGGGTTAGTATAAATTGACCTTAAGTTGGTTAAAATGGATAATTGGAATTTCCATTATGCTCGTTACATTATTCTGGTAATTATGGGATTTTAGTTGGTGATGATATCATGAGTTGGATTTATGCCCTGATGTGGCTTTTAGGTTTAGCATGTTATTCGAGGTTATAGGATGTATATGATCCCTATGGATCCCTTCGGGTCTAGGTGTGACCCTTTGTTTGATAAGAGATGTGACATCTCTTTATGCCTTGTCTATAGGCTGTGTTGTTCCTCCAGTGTTGAGGTGATCCAGTTGTGGTTGAGCTTTATACAAGGTTGAGGTAAGTCCGTAGGACTTACTTAGCTACCATCCTTATATGGGGTGTTTGTATGAGTGGTGTGTGCCTTATATGTTTGCTATGATAGCATATGATGTCGTATTTACCGACCTATGTTTTATTAATTGCCCCACTGCGTGGTTGTGATAATCTTTCCCTTTCATCCCGCCGTGGAGTCTGGGAGGTTCTCTGATGTCAGGCCAGACCGGTTTACAGGAAGGGCGCAATCCACTCCCATAGGGTACACGGATTGTGTGACCGATACTAGTACGGCTGGCTAGCAGGCTCAGAGGCGAGGATGTATCGGTCCTCGTGTCACCTAGTTTCATATATATTATATCTATACGATTTGAGTGAATGACCATTATATTGAGATGAATAAATGGGTAAATGAGTGAAAGCATGCTGATATGTTTATCTTTCCCTATGTGTGATTGTGCTTATGCATTACTCTATATATGTGTATGGATAGCTAATGGTTATTACCATGTTGTAGATGCCCTACAAGTTAGGCACTGCTGAGTGATCTGACAGGGTGACAAGCCGAGGACTCTCGTACATTAGGTGGTTGGTTTGGGGTTGTTGTGTTTTCCCTCCTGCGTGAGGATGATCTTTTGTACCTCCTATGTGAGGATGTCGTTTTATATACTCGGCTATGTTGTTGTTTACTTTGGGTCGTATAGTTTATACTGTTTTATGTATTTGTTTTATATTTGTCAGTGCCATGTTGTAAGGTCCAGTGAACTTGTTGTCAGGCTAGGGTCAGGATCCATTGTGAGATCCTAGCCCAATGTGACATCCCGAGTCCCGCGGATTCGGGGTGTTACAGAGTTGGTATCAGAGCCCAGGTTGACAACAATGGCACTTGCTACCTGCAATGAGGTTTGATAGGTAAAATAAACAGAGCCCACATGGGATCTGACGTTTTCAAATGTTTTGGTTTTAAGTGTGGTTTTGGGATAGAATGTACGAGAAGTCGTCACCTCTGCCATGGATCTCTGCAGCGTAGATATGTATATATATCTGTGTGTACTATGGATTATGTGGATTTATTATATACATATCGATACCTATGACATATATATAGCCTTATAAGATTAGGTGCGTATATCCTACAGATGACTCAGACTAGAGCAGTATCTGTAGTGGGATGAGGTAGGGGTACACCCCCTCTTCCTCTAGTGGTGATAAGTCAGGGACCAGTTTCCGCTGTTGTTTTGCCTATGGCAGAGAACGAGTTTGAAGAGGCTGATCGTGTCTCCATGAGTAGATCCAAGTTTCAAGAATATATGTAACAAGTATATGAAGCAGTGATAGCGGGTAGATCCACACCGGATTTACCAACAATTGTGAGATCAACTGAAGCTTCTGGATCCGGAATGAAGCAATGGACTGAATCAGTTACTAGAGAAGCAAAGATGATGAATGGGGAACCAAGTCCAATATCAGGACAATCTAGTGATCCTTTGGCCATGAAGATGACTAGCAAGGAACTACAGTGTTTTAATTGCGTGGAAGTTGGGACACTGGCGAGCTGTGTGCCCAAAAGCGCCCATCATATGCTTTACGTGTGGTAAAGCAGGGCATAGAGCGAAGTTTTGTCGACAGGGCAAGGCATTGCCTTTACAAGTTCCCTTCAAGAGTGAGATCATTCCAGGTGGACGACGAAGGTCGAGTTACCCTTCAGTTGCACAGGTTGCAAGGATGGGATGATTATGTTTCAGTCGTGGCTATCCAGATCATTTGCGTTCTGAGTGCCCTTTGGCACCGATAGCTTGTTTCATCTGTGGTGAACTAGGCCATCTGCCCCTTTCTGTCAACAAGGTAGTGTTTCTTCTCAGCAAGACCTTCCTCTTTCCGGTGCAGAAAGAGTGGAAGTGGAGGCTATGACGATGACCTCAGTGATACCTGAGGAGCATAGACCCGAAATTTAGTGATGATATGCAGTGGAGCTTCTGGTGTTAGCTGTACAGGTACCATTCTCGTTAATGGTTTACCTAGTGGAGTTTTGTTTGTTATGAGTGCTATGCACTTCTTGTCTTTTGATGCATGCGTTAATGGTTGATCTTTGATATATAGTAGAGGGTGGACTTTCCTTTACAGGATTACCAGTTAGGGGTTTGAGGTACCCGCGAGATATGTGTCTATTCCCTTATTCCGGGACTTATGTATGGCTTGTAGACTTCTTTGTCGTGCTATAGGTGCATGAGGAAGTCATTATGTGTATGGATTGTATGAATAGATACCATGCGGTGTTAGATATTAATAGTAAGGCTATTATAGTCTTTACTGAGATGGTAATTAGAGGTCTTCTAAGGTTAAGACCTTTGAAGAGACGGGTTTGTCATCAGGACTGTACGAGCAGCGAGCTGATAGCACAGGGATGTGACGCCTTCTAGTGTTATACCATGAAGGAGCGAGATAGTCCAACAATGGAAGGTATTCCAGTTGTTTATGAGTTTATAGACGTGTTACTGAACCGTCTAGTTTCCACCTCAGTGGAGTGTGGACATTGTTATCGAGTTGAAGTATGATACAAGATTGAATGGGAAAGCCACACTATATGGTGCTTGTTGAGATATTGTACTGATAACTTGAAAAGTTGATCGAAACGGGTTTACCCTAGTGGGTTCCACGTTCCGTATTGACGACTTGACGAGTTAACTTCAAGAAGCAATTGTGTTTTCGGGATTCCTTTATGCTCAAGATATCTCTAGTCATGGATGAGAGAGCAGCATGTGTATGAGATAGCATCCCATACCCGTTATGGACACTACGAGTTTGTAGTGATGTCATTTAGGTTGACGAATGTTTTAGTAGTTTTGTGGAGTTGATGAACAATATCTTTATCGACTTCCTTTATTAGTTGGTGGTGGACTTCATGGATGACATGTCGGTATACTCTCATAGCAGAGAATAGTAGACCGATCGTCTGAGGACCGTTCTGCAGATTTCGAGAGATAGAGGGTTGTATGCTACGCTCTCTAAGTCTAAGTTGAGATGCAAGTGGTAACCTTTTTTAGGCCATGTTGTCTCCGCCAGTGGGATCATGGTTGACCAGGCGATAATTTAGTATGTTGTACCATGGGAGATACTGATGAACATTAAGGAATACGTAGTTTTCTCGGCTCATCCGATTGCTACCAATGCTTTGAGGAACGATTTTATATGATTACGTATTCATTTGCGAGTATTTTGAGAAGATCACCATAACTACGTGATGAAAGCAGTGTGTCTAAGTTCTGAAGAGTTGAGGAGACATTTGACCTCTCCTTCCATTCTGTTTTAGTGAGGAGATTTTTGGGATCCCGTGATTTACGGTGATACATCCCAGCTAAGTTTGAGATGTGTTTTACTACAAAGGAGTAGGGTTCTTGATATGTGTGTTTACAGCTGAGAACGTATGATGAGAACTACCCGACTCATGATTTAAAGTTAGTAGTGGTAGTTCAAGCCTTTAAGTTTTGAAGACCTTACCGGTGTGATCTTCATGTCAGATTTCTATAGATCATAGAAATCTGAAGTATATTTTATGCAACAGGGGTTGAATAACCGCCAATGTTAAGAGCTTAAGTTGATCAAGACTTTGACTTGAAGATTCCATATCATTCAAAGAAGTTGAATGTTGTCGCTGATAACTTGAATGGAAAGACGCTCCAAGAGAAGATGATTGTGAGACTGATAGTTCAACCTCAGCTTCAAAGAGATCTAGCTTGGCTAGAGTTGGACAATCAGTTCCTTGATGAGGATACCCAGTTATACCTCAAAGGTTCTACCTGGTCTGTTGGATGAGGTCCAACAGAAGCAGGACACCTGCCCGGCCTTGACAAGGTTTAGAGAAAGGATGTCTCGTACTGAGGCACCATAGTTCTCCATAGGAGTAGATGGACTGATGAAGAGTCATGACCACTTTTGTGTACTTGCTGATGCATATGGAGACATAGAATATTATGGTATACCCACTGTACGCCTTATTCAGTACATTCAGGTACGAGTAAGATGTACCACGAGATGAGACGATTATATTGTATGAAGCCGATATAACCTGATTTGTGATACAGTGTGTGACCTGTCAGTAGGTCCAGATAGAGTATTTCCGATCTAGAGATAAGCCCCACCCACTACCAGTGCAGTAGTAGAATTTGGGAGGACATATCTATGGACTTTTTTTTATGGGATTGTGACCCAGTAGAATATTTATGTTATCTGGATTGTTGGTAACAAATTAATGAAACCGGCACGTTTCATTTCTATCAGAAGGACGTGGCTAGTGAATGAATTGGCTGAGGAGTACACTAGACAGATAGTGAGACTCCATGGTATACCGAGAACGATCATTTCCGATCGAGATGGATGTTTTTACTTTGAAATTTTAGGCAGCAAATTCAGACTGCTTTGGAGACGAGTATGTACCTCATGACTACACTTCACCCCCTGACAGATGGTCAGTTAGAGAGGATCATCTAAATCTTAAAGATCTATTATAAGTTGTAAGTTGAATGGGAAACGTGGATGGTTATATTACCTTCCATTAATGAGTTTATTATATAACAATGAAGGACATGCATCTTTTTGGGATGGCCCTATGAGGCAATATATATAGACATAGATGTTGTATATCCTTATGCTAGAAGTGATCTAGCATTAGTAGTTGAATAACACCTGACCAGATTCAGGATTTTATAGTTCAAGTAACGTTGATTGAAGGAAGAATGCTGGTTGTACAGAGTCGCCAGATATTATATGTAGACAAGAGGCGTTAACCTCTAAAGTTCAAGCGAGAGTACATGTCCGGCTGTAAGTATCTCAGCTGCGAGACGTTAGACATGTTAATATGGAAAGGAACTGAGTTCCAATATGATGGTTTATTTGAGATCGACTAGTACTGAGAAGGTAGCATGATGTTTAGCTTTGCCTATCAGATTAGAGGATATCCACCCAGTGTTTCATATGTCTCAACTGAGGAACTATATACAGACTCGAGACACCTTGTGAGTTACGATGATTTGGTTGTTGAGTCCAACCACACTTTTATTGAGCATTCGATTACATTCTTGGAATGAGATATGAAACGCTTGCATTCGAAAGACATTCCCATATTGAGGATATGATGGTCGAGATGAAGACCTGAAGAGGCTATGTGAGAGACTGAGGATAGTGTCCTGAGGAACTATCCAGAGTATATGTTGGGACAAACCCATTTGTGGGAGCACGAGTAGATCTTAGTGCTATCTTGATGAATGTTGTGCTTATGTGCTTATATGCCTTGATGTGTTATTTCATGCTAGTTATGATGTGATTTATGATCTTAGTAGATCTTGATGTGCTAGCGTGATGTATGCTATAGCTGGAGATGATTACTTCCTCCACGTTATGATTATATTTATAGCTGGAGATGGTTCTTTCCTCCATGCTATTTGAGTGGGATTGGGATTCAGCTGGAGATGGTTCTTTCCTCCATGCTACCTTGATGGACATAGTTCAGTGGAGATGTGATTCCTCCATGCGATATATATGTTTATGGGTTGGCTAGAGACGTATTTCCTCTATGCATGTGATATGTTTTGGCTAGAGATGTGCTTCCTCTATGCCTTGTGATGTGGTATGGCAAGAGACGTGATTCCTCAACGCCTTTGGGTAGCGTTATGGCCCTGTTTCCTGGAGATGATGATTCCTCCATGTTTATACTTGAGGTTATAGATTGTTATAGGTTGTGATCTTTTGAACGGAGATGTGATACCTCCGATAGAAAGAGTGAGAGTTATACCTCGGCGTATGGGTCCGAGAGGATTTGGGAATTGTTCAAGTTTTGGGACGAAACTTTTTTTTAAGGGGTGTGTGATGTAATAGCTAGGATTTCCGAATTCTAATTAATGTTGATTAACTTAATCGTTGATAGTAATTAACATATAACTCGCGAAGACTTCGCAAGTGATGAGTAAGAGTCCCACCATTATGTTCCTGACGTAATTTTGGACGTTTGGGGAAATTTTTAGTTTTTCCCCCGGGTAATTATTTTTACCCTCCGGTGTTATTTGAAGCATTTGAGAGCTCCAATAAATAAAGTTGCAGTTGAGAGAAATGATCGGGATATCGGATATGTCCTAGATGTGAAATAATATAAAAGGACGAGATGGATAAAAGAGTCGCTATCCCGATTTTTAGCGGCTAAGAAAAGTGGCTTAAAAATGCTTATTTTACGAGGTAAGTATGGATTAATTATCCTGATAATATTCCCGATTTTATATTCCATTTTGGTAAAGTTTGGAGACCGAAAAATATGACCGCGTTTTAATTAAATGTTTTGGATAAACATTATATATATATATATATATATATATATATATATATATATATATATATATATATATATAAATCTTACACTGCAAGTTTGGAAAGGTGGCGGACAGCTTCTACTCACTTACATATATATAATATATTAAATTATATTTATTATATATTATATACATATGAAAGTGAAAGCTGAAAGCGGTTGTGCTCATCTTCAATATCATATGCAATTCAATTGCAAATTTCAAAGTATCGATTGAGCGAACCTTCGACCCCTCTTCGATCTCTTATACATCCTCCATCTTTGATCCATTTTCAAATCCGTTTGTACCATCGAGTCCCTTATCTTGTTCTCTTCAACGTGGTACGAAGCTATTTCCCGTTTATTAGCTTTTTGGTAAAGCTTCCGTTTACCGCTATCGGAGCACCGACGACCACCGCAAGTCATCAAATGTAAGGTTGCATACCGCGCTCTTACTCCCCGTATCGCTAGGAGTCTGGATCTTCTTCCGGTTCGTATATCGGGTTAGTAACGAATAAGTTATGAATTTATTCGTTTTCCGTATTGCGGGTTAGTATAAATTGACCTTAAGTTGGTTAAAATGGATAATTGGAATTTCCATTATGCTCGTTACATTATTCTGGTAATTATGGGATTTTAGTTGGTGATGATATCATGAGTTGGATTTATGCCCTGATGTGGCTTTTAGGTTTAGCATGTTATTCGAGGTTATAGGATGTATATGATCCCTATGGATCCCTTCGGGTCTAGGTGTGACCCTTTGTTTGATAAGAGATGTGACATCTCTTTATGCCTTGTCTATAGGCTGTGTTGTTCCTCCAGTGTTGAGGTGATCCAGTTGTGGTTGAGCTTTATACGAGGTTGAGGTAAGTCCGTAGGACTTACTTAGCTACCATCCTTATATGGGGTGTTTGTATGAGTGGTGTGTGCCTTATATGTTTGCTATGATAGCATGTGATGTCGTATTTACCGACCTATGTTTTATTAATTGCCCCACTGCGTGGCTGTGATAACCTTTCCCTTTCATCCCGCCGTGGAGTCTGGGAGGTTCTCTGATGTCAGGCCAGACCGGTTTACAGGAAGGGTGCAATCCACTCCCATAGGGTACACGGATTGTGTGACCGATACTAGTACGGCTGGCTAGCAAGCTCAAAGGCGAGGATGTATCGGTCCTCGTGTCACCTAGTTTCATATATATTATATCTATACGATTTGAGTGAATGACCATTATATTGAGATGAATAAATGGGTAAATGAGTGAAAGCATGCTGATATGTTTATCTTTTCCTATGTGTGATTGTGCTTATACATTACTCTATATATGTGTATGGATAGCTAATGGTTATTACCATGTTGTAGATGCCCTACAGGTTAGGCACTGCTGAGTGATCTGGCAGGGTGACAAGCCGAGGACTCTCGTACATTAGGTGGTTGGTTTGGGGTTGTTGTGTTTTCCCTCCTGCGTGAGGATGATCTTTTGTACCTCCTATGTGAGGATGTCGTTTTATATACTCGGCTATGTTGTTGTTTACTTTGGGTCGTACAGTTTATACTGTTTTATGTATTTGTTTTATATTTGTCAGTGTCATGTTGTAAGGTCGAGTGAACTTGTTGTCATGCTAGGGTCAGGATCCATTGTGAGATCCTAGCCCAATGTGACATCCCGAGTCCCGCGGATTCGGGGTGTTACATGATCAGCGATGTGCTCACTTGCTATGTCAGACACCGTGCTCGAGGTGTTTGGATGGGAGAGGTAGATAACTAATCACAATTACAACACATATGTTACAAAAACTAAATTAATAAAACGTTTAATTGAATATTCGTTGTGTTATGAAGGAGGATTACAGGAGGCCGATGACAGTTTTACGGCGGATAGAGCACATTCAGACGCTCAGTAGATGGATTTCCGACGCTGATAGAGCGGACCCCACTTCCTGGTTTGCTTTAGCATCTCAGAGTGGATTGATGGGTTTGCTAGACATCTCGTTTGCTGGAGTTGACCACGCCCTCATACATGCATTCGTGGAGCGCTGGCATCCAGAGACTAGCAGCTTCCATCTACCTTAGGGTGAGATGACCATCACCCTGCACGATGTAGCCGTCATCCTAGGCATTAGGATTGATGGAACCTATGCTGGCACGAGAGAGGGTTAGGTGGCTGAGTGATACATTTCACATATCAAAGGTGGAGGCTAGGAGTCACCAGACAGCTCTACTAGTTGACTTGCTGAGGACTGCGTATTATGCCATTTGGCGCGACCCAGCTACCCCAGCTGAGGAGGTGGCTTCTGTATTTCTTCTTTTCTTTCTAGGCTCATCCTTGTTCGTCGATAAATCGACGTACAAGATTCGACCTTGGTTGATCGACTTGGTGCGAGACCATGGCTGGACTAGAGACTATGCTTGGGGCACCGGCGTGTTAGCGTACTTGTACTCGTACGTATAACTATCACTCTACTTCAATACCTAATAAATTCTTATTGTTACTGTTATGATAAAATGACAAATCTGGACTTTACCTACAGTATGTTGGGCGATGCCTCACGACTGAAGGTGAAGACGATAGGAGGATGTACATCACTTCTACAGGTAAGAACTTTCATTGTAATTAGTCACTTTAGATAAGAACTTTCATTTGTTATTCTTACTAATAATATCTTTCATTTACTTTAATATTTACAGTTTTGGATCTATGCCCACTTCCCGTCCTTGGGTTGTTCAGCGGCAGAGGATCCAAGACGTCATGGATCGGCCATATGGGCTTCTAGACTGTTTGTCCCGAGGACACCAGCACCCACTCTTGAGAGGCTGAGATCCTTGCTCTCACAGTTAGATCAGATGAGAGCAGAGGACATCAAGTTCATGCCATATAGCGATAGAGTGTTAGATTTTGAGGGCGAGTTTGATGTGTCGACGTACCGAGGGACGATCCAGGTAGAAGATATCATCGAGGCATACATGCCGGATCGAGTCCTCCGACAGTTTGGGTACATTCAAACGATCCCACTTCAGAGGATTGTCCCTTATTTGGAGCAGCGCCCCGCTTCTGGCAGTAGAGGGTATAGGGTGAGATTCCTTGGCGCAGATGATCGTTGGGCTGCTAGACACGAGGAGGCGAGCAGATTTGCGCTTCAGGGTCAGACTAGGGCCCCTTTACCATGGACAGTATCTCAGGACTACATGTCCTAGTTTAGCGAGCGGTGCCATCCATTTCTCCTTCCTGGCTCAGCTATGCAGTCTCCACCGGTAGATCGTCCTCCTCCGGTCCCTGTTTCAGATACTCGGGTATGTGCTGATATATTTACCTTTAAAGTTTTAAAGTATTATGCTTTACCTTTAGCGCTGACAACTTTATTTTCCAATGCAGAGACTACACATTATTCAGGCCCGCCTACGGGATATTATTAGTCGTGACTCAGTGACTATGGAGGACATACATACGATGTACGACGAGTCCGTTGGCTAGGACGTTCAAATAGCACCATCTCAGGTCAGGGCGACACAGCCGAGACGAGATTGATGTACTTTACATTTTGTAGTATGGAGGACATACATGTCATGTATTTTACCTTTTGGTGTATATATTACATTTTATATGTTGCAAGTTATGTGTTTTACCTTTTACATTGCTTCCAAGTGATACTTTTTATTGTTCTAATCAGTTATCCGGAATTGGCTGGTGGATGGCCATTGTGTGTATTTAGCTATTTTTGTCATTTTGCTGGCTTATAGTGAACTTGTTGTTTCTTTGCTTTGTTTCTACAACATTTGTGTTCAAGTTCATGATATTTTGTTCCTTGAATTTGAATCTTTGAGAGGCGAAGGATGAAGCTAATCCATAAGAATTCAATTGTATGGTACTCATTTTGTTGTTCTTTCTCATGCTTTTGGAGTTTTTAGATTGTTCACTTCACATGTGCTCCATTTGTCTTATCTTTTACTATTTGTGACTTGATTCAAATTGACTTTCTTATCTTTTCTATATTTACTTGGTTATGGTGCTTCATTTGTCTCCCTTCCATTTATCATTTAGGTCCATGAATCCATTCCTTAATATAACCAAACAAACAATAAAAAGTAATCATTTCCGTTTCCTTTTCCTTCCTTTTTTTCATTCTGTTTCCGTTTCTACCTCCGTAACCAAAGAGGCCCTTAGTTCAAAGCTTAGACTTCCCATATTCATCAAGTGGAGCGTTATAGTCATAGCTAGTAGCAACGAATCATCCATTAGTATTTCCGAAGAAGAAGAGAAGAATGGTTAGGATCGACGAAGAAGAAAAGATTAAGAGATTGACTATCACTTCATAAGCTTCAATAAGCTAGCTTAAGCTGCTGCCAAACGGGGCCTTACAAGACAAACATCCATCAACCAAATGAAACCCTGAAACACATATAACCTATCACTCTGAATAAGATACGAGATTGACTATCTCTTCTCTAGGACACTCTTTGCCCCGGAGGTCGTCGAACATCTTGAATCTATCACGGAAGTGTGCATCCCATCCATCAACGCTAGAATCATGTCCACGCCTCCATGGAAGGGTCAAAGGTGGTAATGGAGAGTCCGGTTTAAGCCAAACCTAACGAAAGATGATTGCCAAATGAAAAATTGATTACCTTTTTTTGTCATCCTTGAATAAAAGTAACAAAATATATGAGATATAAGAGGTGTAGAAAGAAAGAAAACTTACGGCTACAAAGTGATTGCCATTGACCCACGCTATTGCACGAATCTCTGTTGGGGGTTCTTGGTTCTCAACCGTTGCAACAATTGGTAAACATGTCTCGGGGCTTGAGCCGAGTATAACAACTGCACACCGGTAATATGTCGCTGCTACTGTTGCAACAAGTGGACACTTCATCCAATTCTCCGGCCCACAAGGTATAGGATCAGTCCACCAAGTGGCCTCGATAACTTCATCAACCGTCCATTTTACCGCCGACTATTGACAAAAAAAAACAATTATTAGTGTAAATTATCATTTTATCAACAAAATATAGTAAATCAAAGAAAAGGATGAAGGGTTTATCATCAAAACATACTCACACGTGTGTACAAGTCCTTTCTCATCAACAACTCCGTAGCCATTTCCCTTCTAACAATCAACTTTGGCCTCTTCAGGCTCGGGCTCCTCCACTTTAACTTCCACATGTTGTCTTGCTTTAGTTGGACGACCTCGAGGACGTGGACGTGCCGATCCAGAACCATGTTCAAACCGACTTGGTTCTCTCCTTGTTGAAAGAATGTCGTACTTTGGTGGTCTTCCTTTAGTTCTGACTTTTTGCTCTGGTACTCTCAACGTTGAATTGCCCAAACTTGTAATATCTTCATATGATGAAGCCATCCGCTCAAGCACATCTCTCGGAAGAAAATTCTTGTCCAATCGCTCCCTAAAGTCATTGAGTGACTCCATGTATCGATCAATATGGACAACCTCATCTTCATGCGTCGGATTCAATTTTTCCCATCATACTTGCTTCCAATAAGGGTGAATCTGATCCAAACGTATTGGCTCCCGATGCCTAATAGCAATATAGAACTCGTGCGTACAAGGCAACCCATGATCTTCCCTCTAATATGAATCCTTACATGTTGTCAAGCTCCTAATTTGCTTTGCCTTCTCGTAGATCTCCAACAACTCCAAGAAGCACTCGTTGCTTATTTTGTTTCGGAGCAAATCAAATATAGGCACACGCACAGCCAACAACATCCTCTCACGTGACATCTCTATTGACGCTTGAATCTTATCAATCTGATCATTTACCATCAAGTCAATGTTCTCCATCACCAACTGAAATCCTTGAATGGTAGAACGCAATGTACCCTTCAACAATGAGTGTGCGGACTCACACCTAACAACCAATATCAATTCAATAAATTAATCTACAAGACAAACATTAGAAAACAATTGCAAACAATATAAAAATAAGTTCTTACGCATTCGTTGTCCTCGTGCCAAAGTGTAGATGCAGGTCGCACCAATATCGAACAATTGCTTCCTTGTAGGGGATTAGCCATGTAGTTTCCAAATACTCCATCAAACTCGGATACGCTTGCCAATGCACTTTCATTTCACCCAAACGCCTCTCGTAACTCTCAGGAGATCTAGATTCAATAAGAGCATGGTAGTGTGATGCAAAAACAGCTTGTAATTCCTTTGACCGAGTCACCGCCCAAGATTTATGTTGGATGTTGCACTTTATATGAAAGGTGCAAATCATGTGCTTCACATCCAGAAAAACAACACCGAGGGCACTTATGAGTCCTAGCTCTCTGTCCGTCACAATCACTCCGGGTGTAACATTTCCGCACACATGTCGGAGTCTTTGTAATGCCCACTCGTAATGATTGGCGTTTTCCTTGGCCATAAAAACAAATGCTATTGCAAACGTCAACCTCGTGCTAGTGATATCGATAATCTCTAACAACGACATCTTGTACCTATATAGGATATATTATGAGTTTACATTTATATTAATTTAAAAGTACATGAAAAAATAAAAAATCATAATAACATGTATATTAAAACTTACTCGTTTGTCTTGTACGTCGTGTCCATTATGATGACATAAGCAAATAGGTTGAGGAGATGTCTTGAATCCGGATGCATGATGAAAAAATCTGAAATTTCTTCCGATTCCGAGCATCTTCTCACATTTACGTAATAACGACGCTCCTCTAAAATATGTAGTGCTTGTTGGAGAGGACTCCGTCCTTCGGCTTGTAGCTTCCTAATCTTCATTCCAGCATTGTATATTTGTTCGATTGTGCTGACGTTGTATGGATCATCTAACTTTATTGACTTCGATATATTTTTCGGCTTGAAACCCGACCCAAGCTCATGTCCCACCTTCCGAAATTGTTTCTCCGTCAATCTCCCAGCATATGTGTGTCCCTTCAACTGCTCGGGAAGTGTATGATTGTGCACTCAATTTATAACATGCAACGTCCACTTCTCAACTTCGCTTTGTACGCCCTCAAGCTCAAAACAACATCCGTCCTTCTTCGATTTCTATGCTCGGCTAGAAGATCACTCGGTATCAGGATCCACATCTTTCTTCTTACGAGGGGCTCCGAAACGTTCGCATGTCAAACGAAACGTAACGAACCCCCAAGAATTTCTCCACGACCTACTAGTAACCAACACCATGTTCATGGTTCCTCCCATGAATCGAGCCCAATCCACCATCGTCTCGCGATCATGGAAAAAATCGCGAATTTCAAACATTTGCGAATAATCACTCCCTTCGTCACGAGAATAATTCGGAAGATCCTAGTTCACATACAAAAAAAATTATAAAATTTCTAGTTTTCGGTTTACTAATTTTCAAATAATAAAAACACGAATTATAATAAATGTTTCTAACATTAATTGCAACTATATCTAACTTAAAAATACATTATATACAACAATTCTAGTTTTTCTATATTTTCGGTTATAAAGTACTTACCTCGAAATGCCGAAGAAACTCGTCTGGATCACTAAATTTTGTATCGTCGAACGGAATCATCACTTCATCATCCTCGTGTGTTGACATTCTCGCAGTTGTTCTCCAGAAAATGTTGTGTTGTTTTTTCGAAGATGTTGTGAGCGTTTTTCACCTCTTCTATTACTATCTTTATATAACCAAATGAAATCAATAACGTTTAAATTACAACGGTCACTTTTACAACGTTCGAATTATAACGTTCGGATTACAACGTTCGAATCTCAACGGTCATAAATCCACGTAGACGCGATGCGTGACCTTCACGGTCACGCATCGCGTAACCGTGAAGGTCACGCATCCCGTCTACGTGGTGCGTATACGAAATCGAGCGCCGTGCCCTTAATATCCCCCCAATTTTATTAGGAATTCATTGGGTTAGATTCTTTTGAATTACACATATGCCTTTCAATTCTCTTCTCCCGATACCTCCTCACGACGACACTAATTCTCCTTCCTTCGTTCGTTCGTTCGTTCTTCTCCTCTCAGAAATCGTCTCCACTTTGTAATCCATTCCTCAATGTGGGTCCTAATGACGTCAATCTAGTCGGAAGAAGAAATAAACAACCTAATTCGTCCTTTGAAAATGTTAGAGTTTGTGCTACTTAGAATGTCAAACATGTGGTTATGTAATCAAAATGCAAGGTGTGGCCTCAATGAACCCAATTTTAACTATAGGTGACAACTTGAAATTGATAAGTCAATCCTAGCATGCTAGTGTAAACATGTTTATAAAGAATAACAAATTGGCTTCTATTATGTCTAAATATAATACTAGTACAACGTTTTGGTCAACGATGAATAAGAAATTTGGTTATGCAAGATAACAATCGTTGATAGCCTTCTTTTCCATATCAATGTTTGTGGTTAAGGGACGATTGTAGGTGCCAAAAGCGTAGAAAGGGGAAGAGTTCAATTTGAAAATGATATTTTCGTATTACTTCTTTGTAGATTGGTGAATATGAAGAAATTGTTGGGATATGCTTGATCTTCTCAAAGACCGGTAAGTAGTACTTATACTTAAGAAAACATTGTGAAACATCATGCTTGATCTTTTCAGTTTGATAAGGATATTATCCAGGTCCAAGTATTGAAAATTTGTTTGCTCAACTGCAGAAATTGAAGAGATTCATAAACTAATTTCTATAATGACTAAAAAGATTTTGACAGTATAATGTTCCTTGCTTAGGAGAGCATAAAGCTAAGGTAACAGTAACACGTTTTGGACCATTTGAAGCTCAATGCATTCCTGCTTTTGGAGTCTTAGCAAAAAGAGAGAATAATGGTATTGATCGACATCCACACTTCCCCAAAAAAGTGTTGCTACGGCATAACCACGACCCAGATGACCTGAAAAATCTGGCTGATGGGTTTATGTCGAAAGTCAAAGAGGATGTTAAAAGGATAATGAGGTCAGAAAAGCTTCAAAGAAGGCACGGGCTGGGGAATCTTAGGAGAGCAACTCACAAGCAGCTATTATTGCACAAGTGGCTGCACTCGCCAAGGCAAATGTTGCTGCTTTGATGCAACAACAACAACCTGCTACAACTCATGTGCTTCCAAATATTGCTTTGTCAGGTGTTGTCATTCCGCCTTGGCTGGAAACATTCGGGGGCACAACAGATGTGCAAGAAAGGGCAATGACCGCTAGCATTAACTTGCAACAACATATGATGACGGACTTAAGGTTAGGATAACTTATGTATAAGTAACAAGAAGAAGGAAGTAAACACGTAAAATTTTAGGGTTGCTACTAAATGTCACATGATAAGATATGTTAAAAATCAGGAGCATTATCGTAATCTTTCTCTAAACAATTTGTATCAACAATCTGATACCAAACACGTAAAATTTACGAAAAAAGAATCTCTAACAATATGCATCCCCAACAATCCCCGGGAATCTCAAGAATCCTCATCCCAAATAATCTAAAAAAGAATACTCATACGATACCAAATAGGGCCTTAAACTACGGTTTCTTCACGATAATAGGCGTTCTAAATGGCGGGTATGCTCCGAAGCTGAGATAATTCCTATTTTCGTAAATACTTTTTATCCGTGTCTACTTTATTTATTTTTTTTGTTATTATTAAGGGGGAAATCCCATGTTTTATATTATTTATAAATATATATATATATATATATATATATATTATTCTTTATATGAAATATTTAGATATCTGGTTATATATTAAACATATTCATGTTTCATATGGTTTATATATATATATATATATATATATATATATATATATATATATATGGTCCGGTTCCGGTGAGGAGCACCCTTGCAGATAGGAATGAGGAGAGGCGGGGTGGCGACATGTGGCATGCCATGTCACCTTTTTTTCCCATATTTTCTTTTTGTAAATAAAAATTGGTGTTTAAATTTTTTATAAGTATGTGTTCATTTTTAAAAGAGTCGTTGTTCATATTTTATCAATAAATGTTCATTTTTTTCAACACTAACTATTCATTTTTTAACATTAATTGTTTATTTTTTGTATTTTTTTAAAAATATTTTTTCGGATTTTTTTTTAAAATTATACTATTCTTTCAAATCGTGTTAGTATAATATGATGTTCATATTTTTACAAGTATGTATTCATGTTTTTTTTACAATTATGGTGTTTATAATATGATGTTCATTTTTTTTTGGAAATTATACTTTTCTTTAAAATCGTGTTTATAATATTCAGAGATCGATTACATAAAAAATTGTGAAATCAAAGAGAATACAAGATGATTCTGGTTTTGTTTCTTTGACTGTTTAGAATTCTATTCTTAAGGTTTAGGTTTCATTATGATTGATGTTTGTGTTCGAAATCAAATTTGTTTGAATCATTTTGTGTTTGATAAGTTTGATTGAGAAAATACATGTATATACATATGTTGAGTTGGTCTAATAGCTCCAATTGAATAATCAATATGCTCATTTTAGTGTGCACGTAAATTGTTCGGCAAAATGTCTTATATAAAAATAGTTTATAATATTTACAAGAACAATGACATAAAAAGTATGAGCACTGACGAATAAAAACATGAACAATGACATATAAAAGTATGAACACCATTGACTTATCTATAACTTTGACACATTCATAACATATTATGATCATCTTTTAACGTTTTGTAATCAGTTTTTTTTATTTTTGTGGTTATATACTGTATATGAACATTCATGCATTATAAAATGAACACAAAAGAATAAATGGATATGACACTTTGATGAATAAAAATACTATGAACACCGATGTATAAAAACATGAACAATGACATATAAAAGTATGAACACCAATGACTATTTTGAACGTAAGGGTACTTTTCCATATTTTAAGTCAATTTACAAAAATGCCATTAATGATGAGCGTGTGAGAGCCCTCGATTTAAATCTATCCAATGACTTACAACCCTCCTAATTCCTATCTACAAGCTCTCTCTCCACTTGAACTAAAATATATATACATATACCCTTACGTTCAAAATAGTCATCGGTGTTCATACTTTTATATATTCTATTTCTAATATGTAATTTAGCTTACATTAGTGGTGTTGCATTATAAAATGAAAAATACTAAAAAAACAAAATTTTGACATTGATGCTGCTCTAAAGGGTGCAACAACATTAATAATAGACAAAATAAGAAATGTTTTGGATGATGCCTTGTGATTTGGGATTTTTTTAATTTTGCCCAAAGATTTTTCAGCATGAATGATGCCCATGTGTTCTTAATTCTTATACTTTCCATAAAATGTTTTTCATCTCTCTATTCCGTTAACTCCGTTAATTTAAAATAATTTATTAAAAAAACAATTAAGATAAGAAAATACTTTCACTGAATTTCCCATACCGATAGATAGCGGTTTCATTCTCCATTGGAAGAACGAGATTGTCATACTAGCTTACTCTCCATGTCAACCAAGACATTGAATGGTGTTTTTCCATCTTGTGATGACTTTGTGCGTTTTGCCCAACAATTATAACCCTAATTCTCTAATTTGGTTTGATTTTAGGTTTTGATACAGAGTGGCTTCATTCGGGACTAATTAAGATTTTGATTTTGAGTTGTTCAGTTGAGAACTAATATAGGAACAAAAGCCAATTACGATAAACTTTTGATTGCATATGCCTGATATAATGATATTGGTAATTTGCGTGTAAGCGTGTTCACTTCAAACGTTGGATTTGAGATTTTGATCGTTGTATATGCAAATGGGCAAAACAAAAAGGATTTGAATATTTCAAATGGAAGTTGCGCATATGTTTTTTTTTACTAAATCTCACTTTGATTCTTGAATTATATTTAATGGTATGTTAATGTATGTTGGTTTGAGATTTTTGCTGATGTTTTTGGATCTTATTTGCTAATGAACTATGTTTTAGGATTTGAGATTTTTGTTAGATGTTTTTGAAGGATGAGAACTTTAGGTTAAATAATTTTAAAATAATGTTGATCAGAATAATCTCTCCAATAACCACTAAAAAGAGCTTGCTGAACGCAACCCTTAGTTTCAGGATGGAGAAGGAGAGTAGATCTATTTTCGTTGTTTTAATATTTTCTTTAGTTTCATTTTATTTCGTTTTTCTTTTCTTTCCCAAAAGATGTTAATGGAGGTTAAAATCCAGAAAGTCCCAAACCACAAGGTATTGATGCATTTAGGGTTTGAGAACCCGGTGAACAAGTAGAAAGGGGATTTGAACTCTTGATCATTTACACCTATTAATAAGGTTTAACCATTGTGACAAACACTGTTTTGTTTAATAGAAGAACAAGATTGACATACTAGCTTACTTTCCATGTCAACCAAGACGTTGAATGGAGCTTGTCCATCTTGTGATGACTTTGAGCGTTTTGCCCAACAATTATAACCCTAATTCTCTAATTTGGTTTGATTTTAGGTTTTGATATAGAGTGGCTTCATTTGGGACTAATTAAGATTTTGATTTTGAGTTGTTTAGTTGAGAACTAATATAGGAAACAAAAGCCAATTACGATAAGAAATTTGATTAGCATATGGCTGATATAATGATATTGGTAATTTACGTGTAAGCGTGTTCACTTCAAACATTGGATTTGAGATTTTGATCGTTGTATATGCAAATTGACAAAACAAAAAGGATTTGAATATTTCAAATGAATTTTCTCGTATGTTTTTTTTTTACTTAATCTCACTTTGATTCTTGAATTATATTTGATGGTTTGTTAATGTATGCTTGTTTGAGATTTTTGCTGATGTTTTTGGGTTTTATTTGCTAATTTACTATGTTTTAGGATTTGAGATTTTTGTTAGATGTTTTTGAAGGATAAGAACTTTAGGTCAAATAATTTCAAAATAATCTTGACTAGAATAATCCCTCCAATAACCACTTAAAAAGAGCTTGTCGAACACACCCCTTAGTTTCAAGATGGAGAAGGAGAGTAGATCTTTTTTTTTTGTTTTAATATTTTCTTTAGTTTCTTTTTATTTCGTTTTTCTTTTCTTTCCCAAAAGATGTTAATGGAGGTTAAAATCCAGAAAGCCCCAAACCGCACGGTTTTGATACATTTAGGGTTTGAGAACCCGGTGAACAAGTAGAAAGAGGATTTGAACTCTTGATCATTTACACCTATAATAAAGTTTAACCATTGTGACAAACACTCCTTTGTTTAATAGATTAACTAAAAATAAATATTATGCGGCCCCAAAAAATTGGGAACCTTGTGCTGTTGAGCCGAATGACACCCTTTGTTGGACGGGTTTGACGCACAAATGGTGAGAAAGAACAACACTTTGATTAATCTTAGTGAGCCTAATACATATGCAATATAAAAATACAATATTTAAATTCATATATATATATATTCTACTTAAAACAAGTGTATCGAATAATATATTCTCCAATAAGGAAAATATCATCATAATAATATAAATATCATTATATCTCAATAAATATAACCTTAGGTCTTGTGAGTGAACATTTATGGCTCAAGATCTCATTAAATTAGGCACGGTCCACCAAGAACCTCAAAAGTGAGGATCTTGAAGGATATTCACGTATTATTTTACTCATAGCCATTATTTATAGATTTGTATGTTAAATAAACATTAATGAATTACACTACAATTATTTTTTGACTGAATTTAGCAAGTATACATTTTTTATATTCCTATCTACTAACTAGTCTCATTACGTTTTGTAATTAAGTAAATGTACCCCTCTTTATTTTTAATTGCTCAAACCCTAGCCGTCCCTCATTCCTTGCTTCTCTCTTCTCTCGGCTTCTCCTTGACCTTGCACCTTCCTGAACCTTCTACCAAACAATATTATGTCCACTACCTTTCTTCTTTCTCGATTCCCTTCATCGGCCGCTAATGCTACGCTCGGTGGAGCAAACACGCCGTCAACGGCTCCAGCATCGCCAACGACCACCAGGAAGAGCAGTAATCACGATGATGTTCTTATAAGGAATCCGTTGGTGAAACACGCAGCTTTGACTTATTCACAACTGTTTTCGTCCCCGACAACGGAGATAGATGGTCGGAGTTGGCCGGAAAAGATGAAGGCGAATCTGAATAGTTGTTTCACTGGCGATGCTGAAGAAGGTGGGCTCGGGTGTATGCCTCCCTAGATGGTGTTGTTTTGACTCAGATTAAGAAGATTTTTGGAAGGTTCTTGAGGGTGATTTCGATTATGGAAAGAAGGGAGGATCACGAAGATTGAATCTAGCCTTCAATGGTAGAATTTTCATTTCACTTTTTTCAATTTATTATTTGGATGTTTTAACCGGTGTGAGGTGACAGAAAACGAACTTCAGTTGAAGCTCTAAGCATACTTTTCTCTTCTTCATTTTTCGTAATTTTGGTAGTTGTTATTTGTAAATTTATTAATTTGAAGGTGTTTGGGTGGTGGTGACTATATACCTGCAAGTTGCTAATCGTAGTTCCAACCAATGTTATTCAGTTCTAGTATGTTCATTTGACTTCGGTGCAAACCCTAACTTCACACAAAATTTTGGTATGTTTATTTTCTGGCATGAAAATTCTGATATGAAAATTTTAGTATGAAAATAAAAAAAATTATAAAAAAAGCAAAATACAATAAAAACAAAATTCAGAATTCATTTTACGTAACAAATTTGGCCAGTTTATGTATATTTCTTTTTTTTTAAAAAAAATAGAAGGAATTACTTACTTTAATATACCATTAATGAATATGGTAAAAATTAAAGGGGTACACTTACCAAAGTTAAACAGAAAAGGGTGACCAAATTATTATTTTTTTTAATCTATCTATAGGTATTCATATTAAATATATTTAATCAAAAATTTTAAGCATATATTTTTTTAACTAATTTTATGAAAAAAAAAAGAAAATAAATTTTAGTAAATTTTACTATGATTACACCAAAAATTATTACAAATAATGGAACATTTAAATTGATAAAAGAGTAAACCATTGGATCATCATTTAATAGTTGAGATTTATTCAATTCTAGGTGAAGTTTTAACTAAACCCAAAGTTTAGTATAATTACACCAAAAGTTATTACAAATAATGGAACATTTGAATATGTAATTACACAATTGTTTTCTTTGTACTATTTAATAACGAAAAAGCTAAATACACGACATTCGTTTTACTGACGACAAATTTTTTCGCAATCAGATGGCGCTCAACGAACGCAAGCACTCGGTGCCAACGCTTCCTTTAAAAAAACGTCGGCGCCGAGCGCCAGCGCTTGTTTTTTATTTGAGCGCAAGCGCTCGGCGCCAACAGTCAAACCCTAAAATAGGTTGAATCATCGGAAGACAGTTGCTAGACTCATCTCCCCTTGTCGCTCTCCATCCCCCGGCGACCTGCTCCCCTCCTTCGGTCCCCTTGGTAACGCTACCGCTACGCGATTTGCTGCCATCCTTGGTGACGTTACCGGCGATTTGCTCCCGTCCTTGGTGACGCTAGCCCTCCGGTTACTTTGCTCCCCTTCTTTGCTATTCCTTCAGTCCCTTGATGATTTACAGATTTATTTTTAGTCAATTGATTATCTATTCTGCATATGATAATTATTCTGGTTTAGTCATGGTTCTTTGCTTCTGATTTACAAGCTTATTCTTAGTCAATTAATTACCTCTTATGCATCAAATTTACTGGTTTATTCATGGTTCTTTGCATATAATTTTACAGGTTTGTTCTTATTCATTTGATTGCATTTGATAAGTTATTGGTTTGCTGCAAGTTTTGGTAGCGAGAATTGTGATGCTTGTATTTGTACTAGGGAGAATGTTCGCTGGCGCACAAGCACCATATAAACAGAATTTCTGGGATCAGAGAAAGCAATCTTGAATCCATTAAGGTGAAAACAAAAGGTATTGGTTTGGATTTCGAAAGAGAGAGAGTTTAAAAATACAGCAGCAATAGAAACATTTCACATTATCAGACTTAGAACCATCAAAGAAAGGAAATACATCAGCAGTAGAAACATTCCACATTATCAGACTTAGAACCCTCAAAGAAAGGAGAAGCAATGCCACAGAGAGCCAGAAGATAAGTCGAACCCAGAGCCATCCACCCCGAGCAAGACACAACGCGCAAGTACCATTCAAGGTGGAGAAGAGAAGGTTAGGTGTTTAGCGCTGATCTAATCGATTGTGGAGTTTGGGAGGATAGAATTTGGGGCTTCTTGAGACTATTGATCGGAAATAGGGCCGGATCTTTGTATTTAGTGTGATTTGCGGTGTTTAGCGTTTCGGTGAAAGCCATTAAAGGTGGAGAAGAGAAGGTTAGGGAAGGTGTAACCTTCAGGCTTCAGCGGTGAAGGACTTTACCTCAATTTTTTGTTTCTTGTAAATTTACTTTTTTTTTTCTTAATTATTGGGCTCTAGCGCTTTGCGCCGGCGCCCAAAATAGTTAATTTTTTTTAAAAAAATGCATGCGCTTTGCGTTTGCGGTCAAACTTCGACCCCAACGCCAACTAACGACGATCCCATTGAGCGCCAACGCTTAGCGTTCGAATTTCATACCAATTAAATTTAAAATTGTGTATTTACCACGCCCCTTTAATAATGATTATTGTTATTATTTTACACGGGTAACATGCGTTTAGAATGTATTGACTATTTTTGTCCGAGAAGGTGTAACAAAATTGTCGTTTCATTCATTTGAACATTGGATCCATTTGGTATGATGGCCTACATTTTTTGGTACGAAAAATGGAGGTCCTATTTGTCTCAAAATAAAAAAATTTGAATATACTCAACCGTTATAAAAGAATGAGGAAAAAACAAAGTCATCATCTTTGACAAGGATATGAAAATTGAATTTTATTTATCTGTTTGTGTAGTGTACCTCTCACCACTTCTCGCTCGTGAATTCCCTTCCTTTCCACCCGCACTCTTCCCGTCTTCTTCTCCCTCTCTCTCCAGTCTCCACTGTGTCCCAATTTCCATTGCAGATCAACGGAATTTCCCTACATTATCTCCATCTGTCTCCAATTCTTGATTCCCCACGCACCATCAAGATCCAATTAGGGCTTGCCAATTTTTGATATTTCTTTTGCCCGGCATGCAAATCTGATTTCCAAAATGTTAAAAGCGTGAGATTGCTGGTCATTCATGGATAAAACGACATCTTTCGCATCCAGGTTTGTTAAGGAGTGAAAACCCGAATGACATGGAGAGAAAAGGCTATGGAGGTTAGATCGGAGGGATCGCAGTTCCGGTATGATAAGGCTCCTAGAACGAGGCTTAAAGCGTGGTTTGTTAGGGTTTGCTCTGCCATTTTGCTTTGGACTTGTTTTGTCCAGTTTGTCACTGTCGGTGAGCTATGGCATCCTCGATTCATCACTGCCTTCTCGAATAGGTTCTATCATGTAAGTCACTCGTCTCCGCTGCTTGTCCCAAGCACAGCCCTGTTGCCGCCGATTATACCGCCGGCGCAGGTTCTGCCTCCTCCAAGTGAGTCCGTCCTCATTTCATACGGATGTGCAATTTGGCTTACACTTGTTATCACTGATTATCTAATATGTGTTACTTTTGTTAATTGCTAAGACAGCTTCATTTTCTTTTTTGGGGGAGCTTTTCTAGCTTACCTTTTTTGTTGCCACTAATGGAAATTTGGGGGCACCGAGCGCTAATTGTGAAGTAAAGCCTTTTTTTAGGGCTCATAACTTTAATTGACGGTAAAGTACAGAAACTTTAATTTGCATGTAACATCTATACTAAGAATTGTGAACGATACCACAAAATCTCTAATGAAGTTTCACATGGTCATGGTGCACTATTGCTGTTATCTTCAAATTGATATTCGAGCTGTTTTCCAGTCAGTCCCCTTTTGCTGTTAAGTGTCACTGTGAAGGGACATGGACAACTGTAGGATGAATATCCAGTTCTCTTACGACTGCTATTAACCATTAGCAGCGAGTGCCTCAATGGTTGAACACTCATTTGCAGGAAATTATACTAGTAATGGCTTTCTGATGGTAACTTGTAATGGTGGCTTGAATCAGATGCGTGCTGCGGTAAGTGGGGTTCCATTTCTTGAACTATTTTACATTTTCGGTTATTTGCTGGTGACTTGAACTTCATGGTGTCTTTTTTTAGATCTGTGACATGGTGACTGTGGCCCGGCTCTTAAATCTCACTTTGGTAGTTCCAGAGCTGGATAAAACTTCATTTTGGGCTGACACTAGGTATTTTATTTTCTGTAAAACTATGTGGTCTTGCTTTTTGGTCAATTGACCTGACCTTGTTGCAAGTATTTGACTCATGCATAACTGACTGGCAGCGACTTTGATGACATCTTTGACGTGAGGCATTTCACTGATACGTTAAGAGATGAAGTCAAAGTCATCAAAAGGTTACCAAAGAGATTTAACAGAAAATATGGCTTCCAGCCTTTGGTCATGCAACCAGTCAGTTGGTCTAATGATGTCTACTACCTTCAACAGGTTTGTCACTACTCACTAGTACCTGCATATAAATATGAGGTTTCTCTTACAATGTAGATGGGGTAGCATAGTTTGTGTTCTTTAATGAGTATTGTTTGCACACATACAACACAGGGTTTTAAGAATTTTCATGATATGTTAACTAAATCTCATGATATATTTCCCTGTCTGTACTATTATGTTGTGATGTATTGTAATGTGATAGACTGCTTTTAATATATGCATTCTGATCTTATGGAAATTATACAAACATTCAGGTCCTTCCCCTTTTCAGTAAGCATAAGGTCATACATTTTAACAAAACAGATGCTCGTTTAGCAAACAACGGGCTGCCCCTTGAAATCCAGAGACGCAGGTGCCATGTAAATTTCCAGGCACTCAAATTTAATTCTAAGATTGAAGATTTGGGGTACAAATTGATTCATATTCTTCAAGGAAAAGGGCGCTTCATTGCTCTGCATCTAAGATACGAGATGGACATGTTGGCTTTCTCAGGCTGTACCCATGGCTGTAGTGAAGAAGAGGCAGAGGAATTGAAGAGGATGAGGTTTATAAGCATAACTTTTATACAGCTTTTATGCTACCATTTCTACTTCTAGTAAAGGTTATAATGTCTGAAAATTATCATTTACTGTACACCCTTAGTCCATATCTATTGCTTTTTTCCCCCTTTGGTTTTACTTGAAACAAATCATGGCGCTGTTCACTCTCTATGTTGATAAGCTGTGTTTTAAGTTAAAACGAATGTATTCTTAGTTTCTTACTGCTAATTTTCTCAGGTATGCCTTCCCCTGGTGGAGAGAAAAAGAAATTAATTCTGAGGATAGGAGATCAGAAGGCTTATGTCCTATTACACCTGAAGAGGCAGCATTGGTGCTGCAAGCATTGGGTTTTGATAATAAGACACATATCTATATAGCCTCTGGAGAAATATATGGCAGTGAACGCCGACTCAAAGCTCTGAGAACTTCTTTCCCCAATATCGTGAGTCCTTTAAGCTATTCTTTGCCTTGGATCCGCTTGTCTGTAGCTTTTCTTACATCTGTCTCTCTTAGCTAAAAATTCTATAAAAAGGTATACATGCAAAACACGGGCACTCAATAGTCAATTCTGCAAAGCTTTTGGTGAGAAAATGGTGTTTTTCAGTGATTACTGGAAATGTTAGCGAAATAGCAAATTGATGGCTGCTGCAAACATGGGTGCTCAATAGTCAATTCTGCAATGCTTTTTGTGAGACAATAGAGTACTTTGTCAATTACTAGCAAAGTAGCAAAGTAGCAAAGTAGCAATTCTGCTTGATTGTCAGAAAGATATTCTTGTAATTGCTCCCACAATTGATGGGTTTGCATCTTCATTTGACATTAACTTCCTGTTTGGTTACTCAATTGGAATGAAAACAGAAAGCTAATATCTATGAAGTAGCAAATTAGTCTAAATTATACTTTTCCTAAGATAACCAAACATAAATGGATCTTAAAAATCACCGTTTTCTTTCCCTCTTAACCAGTATCTTTCCATCTCCGTTATTGATAAACAACCAAATGGACCCTGACATAATAAAGCCCATTATTCTAATGATGCCATGCCTTATTTTTTGAATGTGTAATCTCTTCATCCTCACCTGACATATTAAATTCCATTATTTTATGACGATTCTATGTATTCCTTTACTTTTTATGCATCCTATAATGGTACAGACTTGAGATTTCAACTCATAATTGTGATTTCAGATGAAGAAGGAAATGTTGTTGGATCCCGATGATTTGAAGAATTTCCGTAATCATTCATCTCAAATGGCTGCCCTTGATTTTATGGTTTCAGTTGCTAGTGATATATTTATACCTACTTATGACGGAAACATGGCAAAAGTCGTTGAAGGTCATCGGAGGTATGCATCAAAACTGCACACTTTGTAGTCGACATTTGTCTTCTTTTTTTCCTGATGTGTAACATGTAAAAGCTTTTGGAAGAACAATATGCAAAGACAATTAATTTACTGCATGATATTGCTTCAAGCTTTCCCTAATTTTGCATGCGTATTAATGATCCTGCAAAGTGCTGTTCTAGATCCATGTGAGAACTTTGCTAATATATATCACTGTTGTTTGCAGGCATATTGGCTTCAATACAACATTCTTGCTAAACAGGAAGAGGATTGTTGAGTTGATAGATTTGCATCAGAATGGAAGACTTCCATGGGGTGAGTTTGTCGCTGCCGTGAAGGAGGCTCATGCAAATAGAACTGGACAACCCGTTCATCGCAGGGTCATTCCCGACAAACCCAAGGAAGAAGATTACTTCTATGCAAATCCACAGGAATGCCTCTGTGAGAACATCAATTGCAATAGCTTGCCAGTTTCTCATAACTCAAGTGTCAGCCTGCAAGGTTAGGTTCACAATCATCTGAGACTGCAATGTCAGTGTTCTTGGCTCAAGTTGAGATATTGGAACAGGCAAGGGTTGAGAGGCTGCACGATACTGTATAGATGCAGGATTTAGAACAACCAAGTTCCACTTCGCGGTTCTCAACTATGATTCTTTATTTTCCTTGGATTGATTTTGTTGCGGCTGAGCAATGATCATCCAAGCTTGCTGACACAGATAGTTAATCAATCAACTTAACTGAATTCATTTGACACGCTGGTGTACCGAAGCCAAACTGTACATTGAGCAAGAGAAGGATGAAGAATGGAGAGATCAGCAGAATTTTGTTCCACTAGTTTGATTTTACAAATTTCTTTACTAATATGGAACCGTAACCACTGCTGCAAATGTTGATGTTCTTGTAAGAATGCTCTCACACCATGTCAGTTCGAGTTCTATAAATCTGTATCGAATCTCAGGTAAGTTTGTTAACTTATTACAAAACTGCCAACCAAAATTTCAGTTAACGAAAGGCCTGTTCATCTCTCAGCCTTCTCTCTTGTAGTACTCTAGGGTATCCAATTCCGATTCCTTGTCTTTGAAAATCTCGTCGATTTGCTGAAGAACATGCTTTTCCCCCAATCGAATGGCAACTGAAATCTGCAACCTTGAATCCAGATCTTCTTTCTCTAACTTCAAATCCTGCATAAAAAAAGATGCTAGCTTTATTGTCATTGCCACCAATAACCAATTACAAAGTGGTGAACAAATTTGTATCTTTACCTCTTCAATTGTAGTGTGATATCCAGCAAGAGCAGCTTTGCAGGCCTCACGAACTAGTCGACATACACGCTCCTCGTTGGATCGACTAACCGGAAGCTCTAGACGATTCCAAACTTTTGTTCTGAATGAGCGTTTGAGCAGGAAAGCATCAGCTCCTCCAAGTGCAAGCAGTCGAAGGTAAGGCAGCATTTTCTGTGGTAGTGGTTGACCTAAACTGATGTTAAAGTCTGCAGTCTCTCCTAGACCATTCAATTCAGCAATGCCGCGCTTGTCTTTAAAGAAACGATCAGAATTAGGTATCTTCAGTGTTAGGGTGTACATGTCGCACCTTGACCTTGGTTCAACGAAACCGTAATCCAAAGCCATATCGGCATTGCTCTTGTTTAGTGTATACTGGATCAGAACCTATGGAAGGAAGTCAAAGCTGTTAAGACATTAACATTACTCAGCTTAAGCTCAAGACAATAGAAGCTCACCTGCTCACCGGCCTTCACAGGAATAGGCGAACGCAAACCGAACTGTAGTTCTGTTTTGAAGGGTCCTCCTCTGGTGTAACATGCATGATCTTCTGTTGTTATGCTCGAGCTGTGGTTAATCTGATCCAAAATGGACACGAGAATCGGGTTTCAACTCATGCTGTATAATGTCATGGAGTTTAAACAAAGGGAGAAGTTACCAGATCAGCCAGAGGGACCAACATGAAACTCTGGCCGCTTTGACGGCCAAAAGCTCGAGATCGATACATGCTGTATGCCCAGAAGAAGTCATCTAATGTTATAGGAGAAGAGAAAAGCTTCTTGTTGGGGATTAACACTTGCTGTTGTGCTTTCAAGAATTCATTTTGCACTAGCTCCTTCATTTCCAAGGTGGTGCTTAGTAACTGTGATCCTGCAAACATATCATTCCCATCGAGAGTCTTAGGGCTCGTTTGGAAGCGCTAACAATCGTTGTGGTAACATAATGATTTCGAATCAATAAAAAATTATGATTGTTTAGAGGTATTTTAGCAGTAATTTCATTTTCAAATTTTCATGTCACCGCTCCAACCAAACGGGCACTTATATTTTTAGGTCAACGATTCTATAATTGAGCTGAGCTTTCGAGCCTAAATGTGCTCATATTTTACTTGTTTAATCTGATCCCATAGAAAACCCTAATTTGAAAACCAACCTTGAAGTTGAGAGAGCTCCTCTTCTGACCTGTACTAAAAAGCACCAACCAACCAAGTTATGATCATTTCATTATGCAAAAGAATGGAGAAGCTTAATTACTAAATTGAAGCAGTGTAACCCACCAAAATAAGGGTGAATTAGTGGAATGTGGAAGAATGTCAATATAAGGCCTCCAAAGGGAATCTTCCCTGTGTTTTTCTCGGATGAGAAACAGAAGCACAGACACCCAAGGATTCAAACCACTGCAAACGGAGCCGATATCCGAAGCTTCAACTGTATCTGGGCTGATCCAAAACCTCTTGGGTACCTCCAAGACGATGTCGTTTTGAGCTATGTCTTCCTTAGCAAACAGTCCAAGCCCTTCAGGGCCAAGCCCAGGCTTCACCGGGGACTTGTCGGAAATAACACGGTTGTCGGAGAGCCAATGCCAGAAGGTCTCCACTGCCGGCGGAATGGCGGTTTCCGATGGCTGGAAACAGGAAATTGAGAAGGCGGCTCTGGATTTTGGAGATGGTGAAATGGGTTTGGCTTTGAGGAGGAGAGTAGAGGTTTGAGATGAGGAGAAGCATGATAAAATAGCCATCCTTTCAATTTCTTTGAAGAGAGTTTATCCTTGCTTCTTCATGATTGGGGGATGAGGTGCTTCATATCCTGTTTGGGTTAAAAGCTCATAATCAAATCCAAGTCCTTGAGTTTGCTCATGATCGTAAGGATAAGGTGCTTCAAATCATCACATTCAAGTCCATGAGACTATGAGAGTGTATTTCATCTCACGGTATGTTCAATTTTTTTTTTTTTTTTTCGTAAACTGAGATGATTTTTTAAAATTATATTTAAAATAGTACAATTTTAGTAACTAGGTTTTTTACATTTATTCTCAAATTCTACTCACTCTTCTTTTAGGGCGTACATTTACTAAACACAAAATTAAAAAAAAGTCTAGTTTCTTTAATTAAAATATAGATAGCTGATCTTATACATTTATAAGGTTGTTTCAATATTGTTCATCCTGTATCAAAATACTTAGATTTGTAGAATTGATACGTGTCTTTTTTTTAAAAAAAACGCTTATTTTTCAACATTTTAACTATTCATTTGTTAGATCAAGCTTTTGTTCAATTTATTTAAAATTTGTATAAAACCAGTTTTAACATTAATTTTATTGATTCATATTTTTTTTATTAATTATTTTTTTATATATTATTTTACTTGTTATGTTTAAACTAATAAAACACGTATTTTGAATGTTCAAAATATATAATATTATATTTAAAGTTTGTGTTTCATAAACATTATTTAAGACTGATATAAAAAAAAATATGAACAAATAATGTAATATATAATAACTAAATTAACAAAGGCTTTAACATTTATCAAAAAAATAAATTTGAACTAAACTTTAAAACTATAACAAGTATAATTTATTCTTGAAAAAAAAATCCTAAAAACTTATAAGAAAACAATCTTTTATTTGAATACCATCTTACTTCATTTTTATACACTAACGACTCATTTAAAATTTATTTTAAAAAATAAACGTTTAGGTTTTATTCTATTAAATATTGGTTCATATTTTATCAGCATTATATGTTCATAATTTTGTATGAGAATGAACAATTTTACTTTAATCACTTCTTATTATTTATTTCTAAGAAAAAAAAAACTGATAGAAGAAAAATATAGTGAAAGTGGTGGATTATTTGACTTGAAGATGAGATTTTTTAAACAACGTGTTATAATTGGAAATCCTTATAATCCGGATGGGACATGTGGACTTTAAACTTTAAAATAAACTTAGATAGTATCATTATAATTTGATTTGAATTATAACTTGATTTGAATAAATCGAATTTATCTTTTAATAGTATTAGGGGTGTTAACACGACCTCAAATTTACTAACACATAACTGCACGATATTGTGCGTTAGGTAAAAAAAATTATGACACTATGTCTCGTCTTAGTGCGAGTCAGCGTAGTTTTTTTTAATTCCGGAGAAAAAAATCTGAAACTTACAAATAAAATTCAACTCTGACGCGCAATCTTAGTGCAATTCAGTTTTAGACTAATAATTCCAGTGTTGTATATTTAACATTCCAGTAAAATTATGATTGCTTGGTTTCACAAATTTGAAGTTTAGGGTTCGGTTTAATAATTTTATTTTTCTAATTTTTTTTTAAGTCCACAAAAGAGGCAATTTATTTATACGGTGTTACTATTTACATAGAAGTAGAAGGTAAGCGAGTAACAAGTTGCGCCGCTACCCCTTTTTGGATGAAAAAACCTAACCTTTTAAAAACAACATCTACAAATCTAGAGAACATAACATTATTATGCATAACTTTTTGCACCCTCTTGAGAATATCAACAGGATCGGGTGCAAAAAATCCAAACGTGTCAAAAGCAAATTGAAGAAAAACGTGTTGGTTTTCAACACATGCCCTTCCATGCTTGGCCACCTTAGCTGATGCCGCTCTACAAGCTGTCTGACCCACAACAAAAGGTCCGTTCCCTAATCCCACAAGCGGTGAGACCCCGTCAAATCAATACATGCATGCTTCCCTCCATTCCTACCAACACACCAAAACATCCGTCGGCCGCAATGTCGACCTTCCATCCCGCGGAACAGTCAAGAAGTTCACAGGTGCTTCTTTCTTTACAGAAATTCCGGCCCGTCTAAAGGTATCACAAAGAACATCACGAACCAGATCATGCCTATACTTGAAATCAGGAAGTTCCTTACAATGTACATCATGCTCCCCAAAAGCATCCAACACCCTCCGACAATTAGGAATGGGGCAAACCTCACCAGCTGAGAAAAGCGGAATCATAAGTCGGTACTCGAGAATGGAGCGGTACTCCACAGGGGACATGCATTGGCCAAGTCCATCGATGGGAATGATAAGAAGAAAATCTTGGCTATCCGGCGCTTGCAGACATTCGAAAACTGCTTGTTGCCTATTAGTCATATCAAACCACCCAACCATCTCCTGAACAATTTTACCAAAAAGAGCATCTGCCAAAATATGTTGGGGCTTAGGGGGGACGGTGCCCTTACTAGTAAAGTTGGAAAGGTCGAACTCCGGGATAACCACATGCAGGTCATCTAAAGCTTTGTAAAAATCTGAATCCATACCGGATAACCCACTGTCACGCAAGATATGGTCTTGGAGCACCCAAGACTGAGCTCTGGAGGCAAAAAAAAGCGTAAGAAGACGCCTCCATAGCAGAGTACAAACCGAGCCCTCCACGACGAATAGGCAAGGAAGCCAACCGCAATTGAAAATCCCCGAAAAAAGGACCCCCACAAACCACAGTATCCTCAATCGACCCACGAAGTCCCACGTCAAAACAAGATGCCGCATCCTTCACATGCTTTGGTTGACAAGTTCTCAGGCCAAAAAACATCTTCGCTACACCCAAATACGAACGAAGTAAGAGAAGCTCACTCTGCGGGTTCCTAAGCTGAGGGAGAAGACGCATCAACTCCGATGTCTTATCAGCTCTCTTCATAACCAATTCTTTAATAAAACCACTATCTCTACTCACAACCCCTCCCAACAACTTCAAGCCCAAAGATGGTCTCGCAATGTCTCTAGGGAATAACCCGTCTCGAAGGTTCGAACCATCACATGAAGGCCAAAATAACTCAGTTTTTTTAATATTCAACTCAAGTCCAAAATTCGGACCAACCTCCAAAATAATATCAAGTGCCTTAGCCACATCCTCCGATCGACCAATGATTGTCCCATCATCTAAATATCAAGCATGAAGAAGAGGCTTACAGTTGTCACGGGTAGTGTGCACAAGGGGATGCAAGACAAGCGCAAAAAGAAGTGGCCATAAGGGGTCACCTTGCTGAACTACTGTGGATGACCAGATAAATCTATCTCCCAAATACAATCGAGCAGGCTAACCATACAAAAACTCAACCCATAAAGAAATAGATGGGCATCTTCTCCTCATCTCACGAAGCAATGCTGTCCTATCAACAAAATTTAAAAGCATTCGAGAAATCCACTGCAAGCATAACAAGCGAACCATCACCATGCCGCTCGCTCAAAACCCTGTTGACACTATGCAAAATAGCTTTTGCGCCACCAGAGACGCCTACTCCAAACTGAAAATCCACTAGATAGGTTGTCATATCTTTACTTACCCCTTTCATGACAACCTTAGAAACCAACCGCCTCCAAATAGTGTTGTGACCCCACTTTCATTTCTAGTTGATTACCAGTTAATTAACCCTGTTTAAAACAATAAGCGGAAAAGCGGAAAACGTAAATTTTTAAAACTTTATCTTACAACCATATTCACAACGTATATACATACTAACATACATCATAAACTCCGTTTAACCAAAACACAACTGTTTTAAAACCATGCAAAACATCCTAGGCGGTAGCATCCCATAACAGCCCACCTGATATGATCTCAAATCCAAGTGTTGGGTCCAACGTCCTTGCCTTGATCAGGCCGAGTCTGAGCAGCTGAAAAATATGTGGATATAACAACAATGAACCACATGCTCAGTAAGGGTATACAAATCGCACTCTCCCAATATATATAAGTATCTAATATCCCGTCCCCAAAGGACACTCTGTAACACCCCGAATTCTCAAAACTCGGGACATTACTGGTTAGGACCTCACAATGGGTCCCGACCTCAGTTTGACAACAATATTACTAAGATCTTGCAACAAGACACCAATAAGAAAAACCGAAATTCATAAAATTTATTTGTAAAAGGATGAATGCAACAAAGTCTAACAGCCTATCGTACTTAAACAACGGAAAAGACTAACTATCTTAACAAAAGGCAAAGACAACAAAGTAACAACCCAAACCCCCACTCTAAAGAGTACGGAGACCCGGCTGACCACTACTCCCGGATCCCTCAGCTGCTGTTCTAACCTGCAGCAAAACTAAAAACACAACAAAACAACCATTAGCTAGTTATCTAAACATTAGGAGAATAATAATAGCACATACACACATAAAATAATAAACACTCATCATGCTTTCAAACAATCCATTTATTATCTTCATTTAAGTCATTCACTCTAATGATACTTATTTTGTGACACGAGGGATTCCCAAACCTCGCCTCCGCCCCCGTGTACCCATCAGGAGTGGATCCGATGCATCTCACCGTGTACCTGGATGGTCTGGGTATAGAGAACCTCCCAGTCTCCTGGCAGAGCTGGGCAGTGATGTCACGGCCCGTTATACATACACTTGGGCCTTAACACATAATAACAACGGTCGTCCTAACAAGTTGTTATTATAACACACATGGTACACACACCACTATTATCACTCAACTAATATCCAGAAACCAGCTAAGTAAGTCGCAAGGACTTACCTGAGTCAAATCACACTCTAATAAGTCTCAAATCGGTCCGTACTCGTGGTAACTCAAACGCCTGTCAAATAAGGCATGTGGATCAAAATCACATCCAGTTGTCCAACCTCATGCGAAGGGATTACGGAAAAAGCTCTCGTACGGTAAAAGACCATTTTACCCTTAGTGCCGAAAATTCTCAAAGTTTACTCTTAATTTCTACTAATTCATTTAGAACTTGTTTTCCATAAATGGTTTCTCTCTGATAGTTTTTTTTTATAAGTTATAAGTTAAAATTTGAAAACACTCCTCAAATTTCCATATATGGTTTCTCTCTTATAGATACGTAACCCATATATCTATATACACTATACTTATACCTACCAATATATTCCTATATATAAATTACATAAGCCTACCATGCTTATGCTTCTATATAACTTACGCCTACTCCAACTTATACATTTATATATATATATATATATATATATATATATATATATATATATATATATATATATATATATATCCGTATCACTGTACATCTACATGATAGCTCAACCATCCTCGCATTCTCATCATCAAATAAAAAAAAAAACTTATACAACCTCTATTACTTCATCTATGTATATATACATATACACTCTCCATTCATATATATATCATTCGTAATTCTATTTATACACTACATTACTTATACCTATACATTTATAAATCCCATCATATTTCTATAACTTGTATGTGTATATAACAGTGCACAGAGGAAGGAGTAAGGTGAGTACTCACCGCCCCGCACTTCATCTCGTCTATGCAGTAGACGCAACTGGACCAAAGCCGATCGAAACAACGCGGAGGAGGTCTTGTCGAGCCGGGGTTACTGTCCGGCAGGGAGGCGTAGGCGGCACGGTTAGCAGTCGAAGGCGGTGGAGATCTTGGCTGGTTCGGTTCCTCTGGTTGGTTCAACGCAGCAGTGGCTAGAGATCCCGGCTCGGATTCGGTTTCCTCTAGCTGGTTCAACGCAGCAGTGGCTAGAGATCCCGGCTCGGATTCGGTTTCCTGTTGTCCTCCCGATTAGGCCGAGAAAGCGACAGAAACAGCACGGACATGGGAAGGGAGGGATCTGGTTTACCTGGCTTACGAATCACCGAGTCGCACGCTAGGATGGGGTGAGTAACCGCTGCGGTATGCGCACGAGAAGACGACAGAAGCTTGCGTCGGCGCTGGTTCCGGTGGGGTCGCAGACGGGCTGCGGTCTCTCGTTGTCTCCGGCGAAGGCGCGACTTCGTCTCCGGTAGTGAGTCCAAAGTGGCGGTGGTGGCGGCAATTGAGCAACAGGCCAATGGTGCAGCTTCTCCTGGTGCGGCTGTTGGTGGTTGTCGGGTGAGTCGTGATTACAGACTCCGCTGCTGAAGAGAGAAGCGGCAGTACGAGGGGTAAGGTAAGGTTAGAGTGTAATTAGATTAGGGTTAATCTAATTGGGTTAGGGTTAAACTTTGGGCCAGAATTAGGTGTAAGGAAGTGGGCTGGCGGTAGGTGATTGGGCTTAGTGGTGGGCCAGATCCGGCCTGCCCTCCCATTAAAACAAGGGACACGGAAACTTGTTACTCGTCCCGGATCGAAAGAAAAATTTTCGGGAATAATTACGGAATTATTTTCCGTATTATATAAGTTATTATATTATTTTAAAGGTACAAAATTTATTTCCGGTTACATCATTTATCATTTTATGTGAACTAAGGTCACATAAAATGATAGAATTTACATCTAGTTCTTTCTTTATTTTAAGGCTAAAAGTTGGCGGATCGGAATCCGGTCAAATTCAGTATTAAACGGAAATTTAATTTTTCGGGTATTACACACTCTATACCCTTCCTCACATTTCAAAGCACACATACATATCCACATTCACATTACATCCACAACCATCCATAATATAACATATAAACAATCAAGCATATTATCACACCACATATAAACATATAATCTCATATAAATATCACATATCATAC
This sequence comes from Fagopyrum homotropicum, assembly GCA_033239125.1. Taxonomy (NCBI): domain Eukaryota; kingdom Viridiplantae; phylum Streptophyta; class Magnoliopsida; order Caryophyllales; family Polygonaceae; genus Fagopyrum; species Fagopyrum homotropicum. The sequence continues at coordinate 14,228,421 of BSWB01000002.1, forward strand.
CATCACATATAAATAATCATAACATACACATAACATGCTAGACTCGATCGCATCGATGCATAAGTGATAATTAACTAACTAGCCCCAACTGATCGTACGATATATTTTCTCATTGCTTTCGTATTTCTTTTCTTTCTTTCTTTCTTTTTAATTTCTTTTCGGTTGGCCAACCCGATAGCGTCCTAGGCCCCCTGTAGATCAGGTAGCGACCTCGGCCATCTTGTCCTAAGACCCCCTGTAGATCAGGTTGCGATCTTGGACTATTTTTCTTATCTTGAGGCCTCCTGTAGATCAGGTAGCGACCCTTGGCTGTTTTTCTTATCTTGAGGCCCCCTGTAGATCAGGTAGCGACCTTTGAGGCCCCCTGTAGATCAGGTAGCGACCTCGTCCCCCGGAAACCCGTGCGGGACCCAGTTGGGCTAATTAATCAATTACCATCCTATATTATCACTTTCATATCATAACTCAATTTCATGCTTTCATCATATTCTTTCATCACATTCTTTCCACTATCATCTCATGTACCTCATGCATGCTTTCATAAGGAATATCAAGTCATCATCATCGTCGTCTCACTCATATACATATAAGCATGCATACAACCATAACAAACAGATATATACACTCAAGCATGCATAAAATCATGGCATATTAAATACATAACATATATTAAGCAAGTGTAATTCATATACACTTACCTCGCAGGTAAGAACAATAAAACCTCGCAAACCAACTATTGAGTCCGTTTCCCACTCGGACTATCCTCCTTTATCGTGCTTGGATACGCTCACAAAGAACTAAGCTATAGTTAAACAAAACCTTCAACAACACCTGCGGAGAATATCATATTCCTCGTATTAAACTTTTCGCTTCAAACACCAGTTAAATTCATTCCTTTGAATTTAATTAGCTTATAGCATTTTCTAAAATCCCAATTTAATTAATTAACCTTTAATTAATTAATTAAATTTTGCCAGAACAACGTTTTGCCCGCAGGCAATTTCTGAACCCACCTGTCATCAAATCTCATCAAACAAACAGCTTATAATCACCACAATAAAGTAACGAGCATAATGGAATTTCCAATTATCCAATTTGACAAGCCTAAGGTCAATTTAGGCTAAATCACAATACGGAAAACGAATAAATTCATAACTTATTCGTTACTAACCCGATTGACGATCCGAAAGAAGATTCGGAATCACAACGACGCAGGCTACGCTCGGACACCATCAAATTCACCGGAATCTGAGCGACGGAACCTCCCTAGTATCATATATGCTCGACCAAGCCTTCCCTTGCGCGGAAATGTAGAAACTCGGTATCAAAATGAAGAGAATGAAGAGAGGAATCCAAAAACTCAAACGGATTTGAAATCGGATAAGAAACGGAGAGTAGATCTGAGTTTGAAGGTTGAGAGAAATCAGAGCTTTTACGAGAAAACGTGAAAGGAAATGAATTAATAAACGTTATTTCAGCTATTTATAGCGAAGACGATAATTATCCTTTAGCGGAGTCGATGATTATCCTTTCACCGATCCGAAAGCGGTTTAAGACCCCTTCTCCAAACTTCTCGAAATTGGAATAATAAATCTGAAATATTGTTTGGATAATTATTCCGCAGATGTCTCGAAAAACACATATTCCTAAGCCGTCTTTCTTAGCCGCTAAGAAACGAAATAGCGACTCTTTTATCCGTTTTGCCTTTTCATGTTTTTTCATATCTAGGACATGTACGATGTTCTGATCATTTCTCTCAATTGCATTTTTATTAATTGAAGCGCTCCCAAATGCTCCAAATAACACCGGGGTGTAATATCATCTAGGAGCTAGTTACCTCGAGAGGTATCTCGTGTTAAACGGATTTAATTTCCTAAAATACTCGATTAGGTCATCTTCGATTTTTGACTGTTACAAATATCTCCCACTTTAAGAAATTTTGTCCCGAAATTTAAGAAAGGACATAGAACCAAACTCGTAGATATATAAAAAGGATGCACAACTGGATCACAATTTCTCGAGGTTTTTACTCAAAAAAGATAAGGGTATCTAGCTCTCATATCTCGCTCGGTTTTCCATGTAGCCTCTCGAGCTGAATGATGTCCCCATCTGACCTTCACCATCGGAATCTCCTTGTTTCTCAATCTTTGAACTTGCCTGCCTAAAACCTCAACTGGTTCTTCTGGGTAGGACAAGTTCTCAGATACTTCTATCTCAGGTTCGGGAATGATATGACTAGGATCTGACCTATACCTCCGTAGCACCGATACATGAAAGACGTCATGCAATCTTGATAACTCTAGGGGTAACGCCAACCTATACGCAAGTGGTCCGATCTTCTCTAAGATCTCATATGGACCAATGTATCTCGGTGCTAACTTCCCATGCCTACCAAATCTCATAACTCCCCTCCAAGGAGATACCTTCAAAAACACTCTATCGCCTATCTCATATGTCATCTCTCGTCTATGACGATCAAAGTAGCTCTTCTGACGATCTTGTGCTACCTTCAAGCACTGCTTTACTACTTGTACTTTATCTATTGTCTGTTGTACAAGTTCAGGACCCTCTATCTGTCGCATGCCCTCAAAATCCCAACATACAAGTGTGCGACACTTCCTTCCATACAAGGCCTCGTAAGGGGTCATACCAATACTCGAATGGAAATTGTTATTATACGCGAATTTGAGCAATGGCAGGTTAGAATCCTAGTTACCTTTAAGTTCCAAAACACAAGATCTCAACATCTCCTCCAAGGTCTGAATCGTTCTCTCTGACTGTCCGTCTGTCTGAGGATGAAATGCCGTACTGAAATGCAATCTCGTACCTAAGGCATTTTGCAGACTTCCCCAGAAATGCGAGGTAAACCTCGGATCTCTATCGTATACAATCGATACAGGGACTTCGTGCAGTCGAACAATCTCTCTCACATACAACTCTGCCATCTCATCTAAGGAGTTATCTTGTCTCATCGGTAAGAAGTGAGTAGATTTCGTCAATATGTCTACAATCATCCATACCGTGTCATTCTTTCTTAAAGTCCTAGGAAGTCCAACAACAAAATCCATTGTAATCCGCTCCCACTTCCACTCAGGAACTGATAAAGATTGTAATTTTCCTGCTGGTGCTTGGTGTTCAGCCTTCACTTGCTGACACACTAGACATCGAGCTACAAAATCAGCTACCTCTCGTCTCATCCTGGGCCACCAATAGATCTTCCTCAGGTCATTAAACATCTTCGTACTCCCAGGATGCATGGAATACCTCGAGGAATGTGCCTCTTCAAGTAGCTTCTTCTTTAACTCCTCAGTGTTTGGCACGCATATCTGTGCACCTCTGTATAACACTCCCTGATCAGACAACTAGAAGTGTGTAGTGGTAGCATCTCCCACTTTAGCTTTCAACTTCTTCAGTGTATCATCATCATCTTGTCTAATTGAAATCTCATCAAGAATCAACGGTCTTACCTGAATGTTCGCTATCAACTCAGATCCTCTTACATCCATCTCTACTCTCATAACTCTGAGAGCTAATAGATGCTCAACTTTGTAGTTGACCTTACCGCCTTGGTCACTACTCTTTCTGCTGAGAGCGTCAGCTACCACATTCGCCTTTCCTGGATGGTACTCTATAGTGCAATCATAATCCTTGAGTAACTCCATCCATCTTCTCTGCCTCAGATTCAGATCCCTCTGAGTGGGAATATACTTCAGGCTTTTATGGTCGGTAAACACCGGAAATGTATCACCATAAAGATAGTGCCTCCAGGTCTTAAGAGCATGAACTATAGCAGCAAGCTCTAGGTCGTGTGTAGGATAGTTCTGCTCATGAGGTTTCAACTGTCTAGATGAATATGCTATTACCTTCCCTTCTTGCATTAGAACTCCTCCTAAGCCACTCCCAAATGCGTCGGTGTAAACCACAAAGTTACCCTTATTTGAGGGTACAGCCAGAATAGGGAACGTAGTCAATCTTTTCTTAAGTTCTTCAAAGCTCTCTTGACAACTGTTATCCCATATAAGCTGTTGATTCTTCTTTAGCAAGTTAGTCAAAGTGCGCGCGATAATCGAGAAGTTCTTTACAAACCGCCTGTAATAACCCGCAAGTCCTAAGAAGCTGCGAATCTCTGTAATGCTCTTCGGAATTTCCCATTCTGTAATAGCCTTGATCTTGGATGGATCAGGTTGTATACCATCTCGTGATATCACATGCCCTAGAAAGACAATATGATATGTCCAAAACTCGCACTTGCTAACTTTGCGTACAACTGTCTCTCCCTCAGAATCCCCAAGATACGTCTCAAATGCTCTCTATGAGCATCCGCGTCTTGAGAATATCTCAAGATATCATCAATGAAGATCACGACGAACTTATCTAGATAAGGTTGATATATTGAGTTCATCAACGCCATGAATGTTGCATGTGCATTCGTCAACCCAAAAGGCATAACTGTAATCCATACCGAGTACGAAAACTTGTCTTCGGTATAAACTTCTCTGCTCTCCTCAACTGCCAGTATCCCGATCGAAGGTCAATCTTCGAGAATACTGTAGCACCCCTTAACTGATCAAGCAAGTCCTCTATCCTCGGTAAGAGATACTTGTTCTTGATTGTTATTTTGTTTAGGTGACGGTAGTTTATGCACAATCGTAAACTACCGTCCTTTTTCTTCACAAAAAGCAATGGTGCACGCCAAGGAGAAATACTCGGGCGTATAAAACCCTTCTCGAGTAACTCCTCTATCTGTTTCTTTAACTCCTTTAGCTCTAGCGGAGCCATCCTATAAGGAGCAATTGATATCGGTGTTGCACCTGGTAGTTCTCAATCTCGAAGTCTACCTCTCTACTCGGAGGTAAACTAGGTAAATCATCAAGGAAAACGTCAGGAAATTATTTGACAACATCCACCTTAGATACTCCGGGACTAACAATAGCAGAATCTGACACACTAGCCAGATAAGCCCGATACCCTTCCCGAAGTAATCTAAAAGTTGTTACTGTAGATATGAGGCAAGTAGGAATCATAATCCTCTCACATGTCAGAATCACCTCATCACATCAAACTCTCTCAAGAAATCATCCCATGTCTGCACAGGTGGTATACTATGGCCATTAGGGACCGTGTCCCACCAGATCCAATCTTTAGGAATCAATAGAAAAGGCAGATCCCGTCTCCAGTTGCTCCCTCAAGCAAGGATATATCATATTGTACACCTCTCTCATTAGCGTAGATAACTCCATCTAGAATGGACACAGTGTTCCTCAATCACTCATTCATTACTAATGGATTAGTAGTCCCCTCACACGACATTGCCCATTGGCGGCAAATCTTCTCAAAATTCTTGTCCATCTTTACTAGAATAATACCCGCTTGAGACACTGTTGTGTCTATGGTGGTATAACTTCTCTCAAATATATCAATAAATCAGATATACCAGCCATATCCGATAGTGGTAGTGATATTGGTTAAACTGACACCATAGGGTACTACTGATCATTTCTACCCTGAGCATATACACACTCAGTCGACCCTTTGGTTGTGCTCCGCCGTCTAAAAGAAAAAGAAATTTTCAAAAGCTTTTCAAAAAAACTTCTCACAACCCAAGCCAAGAAATCATATCCCTGCTCTGATACAAACCAAATGTGACCCACTTTCATTTCTAGTTATTTACCAGTTAATTAACCCTGTTTAAAACAATAAGCGGAAAAGCGGAAAACGTAAATTTTTAAAACTTTATCTTACAACCATATTCACAATGTATATACATACTAACATACATCATAAACTCCGTTTAACCAAAACACAACTGTTTTAAAACCATGCAAAACATCCTAGGCGGTAGCATCCCATAACAGCCCATCTGATATGATCTCAAATCCAAGTGTTGGATCCAACGTCCTTGCCTTGATCAGGCCGAGTCTGAGCAGCTGAAAAATATGTGGATATAACAACAATGAGCCACACGCTCAGTAAGGGTATACAAATCGCACTCTCCCAATATATATAAGTATCTAATATCTCGTTCCCAAAGGACACTCTATACCCTTCCTCACATTTCAAAGCACACATACATATCCACATTCACATTACATCCACAACCATCCATAATATAGCATATAAACAATCAAGCATATTATCACACCACATATAAACATATAATCTCATATAAATATCTCATATCATACCTTCACATATAAATAATCATAACATACACATAACATGCTAGACTCGATCGCATCGATGCATAGGTGATAATAAACTAACTAGCCCCAACTGATCGTACGATATATTTTCTCATTGCTTTCGTATTTCTTTTCTTTCTTTCTTTCTTTTTTTTTTCTTTTCGGTTGGCCAACCCGATAGCGTCCTAGGCCCCCTGTAGATCAGGCAGCGACCTCGGCCATCTTGTCCTAAGACCCCCTGTAGATCAGGTTGCGATCTTGGACTATTTTTCTTATCTTGAGGCCCCCTGTAGATCAGGTAGCGACCCCTGGCTGTTTTTCTTATCTTGAGGCCCCCTATAGATCAGGTAGCGACCTCTGAGGCCCCTTGTAGATCAGGTAGCGACCTCGTCCCCCGGAAACCCGTGCGGGACCCAGTTGGGCTAATTAATCAATTACCATCCTATATTATCACTTTCATATCATAACCCAATTTCATGCTTTCATCATATTCTTTCATCACATTCTTTCCACTATCATCTCATGTACCTCATGCATGCTTTCATAAGGAATATCAATTCATCGTCGTCGTCGTCTCACTCATATACATATAAGCATGCATAAAACCATAACAAACAGATATATACGCTCAAGCATGCATAAAATCATGGCATATTAAATACATAACATATATTAAGCAAGTGTAATTCATATACACTTATCTCGCAGGTAAGAACAATAAAACCTCGCAAACCAACTATTGAGTCTGTTTCTCACTCGGACTATCCTCCTTTATCGTGCTTGGATACGCTCACAAAGAACTAAGCTATAGTTAAACAAAACCTTCAACAACACCTGCGGAGAATATCATATTCCTCGTATTAAACTTTTCGCTTCAAACACTAGTTAAATTCATTCCTTTGAATTTAATTAGCTTATAGCATTTTCTAGAATCTCAATTTAATTAATTAACCTTTAATTAATTAATTAAATTTCGCCAGAACAACGTTTTGCCCGCAGACAATTTCTGAACCCACCTGTCATCAAATCTCATCAAACAAACAGCTCATAATCACCAGAATAAAGTAACGAGCATAATGGAATTTCCAATTATCCATTTTGACAAGCCTAAGGTCAATTTAGGCTAAATCGCAATACGGAAAACGAATAAATTCATAACTTATTCGTTACTAACCCGATTGACGATCCGAAAGAAGATTCGGAATCACAACGACGCAGGCTACGCTCGGACACCATCAAATTCACCGGAATCTGAGCGACGGAACCTCCCTAGTATCATATATGCTCGACCAAGCCTTCCCTTGCGCAGAAATGTAGAAACTCGGTACCAAAATGAAGAGAATGAAGAGAGGAATCCAAAAACTCAAACGGATTTGAAATCGGATTAGAAACGGAGAGTAGATCTGAGTTTGAAAGTTGAGAGAAATCAGAGCTTTTACGAGGAAACGTGAAAGGAAATGAATTAATAAACGTTATTTCAGCTATTTATAGCGAAGACGATAATTATCCTTTAGCGGAGTCGATGATTATCCTTTCACCGATCCGAAAGCGGTTTAAGACCCCTTCTCCAAACTTCTCGAAATTGGAATAATAAGTCTGAAATATTGTATGGATAATTATTCCGCAATTGTCTCGAAAAACGCATATTCCTAAGCCGTCTTTCTTAGCCGCTAAGAAACGAAATAGCGACTCTTTTAGCCGTTTTGCCTTTTCATGTTTTTTCATATCTAGGACATGTACGATGTCCTGATCATTTCTCTCAACTGCATTTTTATTAATTTAAGCTCTCAAATGCTCCAAATAACACCGGGATGTAATATCATCTAGGAGCTGGTTACCTCGAGAGGTATCTCGTGTTAAAACGGATTTAATTTCCTAAAAATACTCGATTAGGTCATCTTCGATTTTTGACTGTTACAAGTGCCAACTGCAATGGGTCGAATCTCATTGTCAGGCTTCAATAATGGCGTAAGAGGAGCAGAAGCCACAAACTCTGCCAAACTCTCCGGACATCTGCCTCCCAACCACAGATTAATAGTAGATGAGATCACTCGTAGAAGATTAACAACAATAGTGGAACCATCCCCACACATAGCATCTAACACGTGTTGTGCCCTCAAACCATCCCTGCCGCAAGAAGTACCTTTGGGAAAGAACTTAATACACCTAAGAATCAAATCAACATCAGCAACAAAGGGAGATTCCAGAACCTCACATACCCGAGAAGGTGGAGACTTGAAGGGGTGCTTAGCCTCCAAAACCTTCACTGTCTCATCATCAAACGAAGCCACACCAGAAGAGGACAAAACCTTAACAGCCGCCGTGAAATGTCCATCAGAGACCTTGCGAAGACACTGCTTGATATTAGGTCCCACTCTCTGTCTATCACCATCCGTTGAGGCGCCCCTAGTAGTTGCCGAAAACCCATGCTCGGAATGGTCTAACAAACCCCGCACTAGCTTGTCGATACCGCCGTCCTCACCCCACAAAGCCAGAGACTGCATGATCCGCTGTTGTTGAATATACTTTCTACTCCCTGATCTACTATCTCTCCTATTCGAAGGCCTGAACACTTGCAAAGTGCACCGAGGAAGAAGAAGCAACGCAATCCAAGCATCCACAGAACATGGCTCAGCGACCACTCTCTGAAGAGCACCCTTTAGAGCTTGAGAGAAAGCAAGACGACAATTATGCGGGATACTCTTCATAGTAGTGATAGGAATGCGAAAAACTTTATCGAGCAAACCCGCATAAAAAACCAACCCTTCCTCAATAACCGCAACAGACAACTCTCCCACGACCGGCTTCGAGATACCCAAAATGTAGCTTCTTACCATTTCGTCCTCATAAGCAACACGAACAGAACCATCAGAGTGATGACATGCACGACTCAAAGCATGCATACTCATACAACGCCCGCATAACCACAACCCAAGATATGCCAAGGACTCCTCAAAAGCCACAAATACATCAAGGTTATTCTCAATAGTGTCGCGAATCACATTTTTGTTATCTTCGGAACAAAAATGTTGTCTTTTAAGACGAGAAACCAAACAAGAGAAACCTTTGCTTCCCTCTACTCCATCCGTTGTCATATCAAAAACATTTCATCGAACCCTTGGCGGACATAGATCAACCACCATTAACATTCACGCTGTTCAATATCATAACTCCGGAATCCTCGACCCATATTCTCATTTCAAAGTTTACGAAGATTTGTAACCAATCCACAGAGATTTACAGAGACTGGAAAATTTGGCCTTCCGTTCTGATCGTTTACCTAGTATGCTCCCTAAAGATCGTCACTGTAGATTTGTGCTGCTCCTTATCCGGTGATTTGAGTTGCAGTCGGAGAGAGAGTAATATGATGCGCTAAACACGATTTCGCTGTCTACGTTCTTCACTGACGATTTGCTGTAAGTAAGAACTTCATCTCGATCTTCCGCTTCAATTTATTGATCTCCGCAGATGCAGTCTAATCCACGCTTTGATTCTTATCGTCCAGAACGATAGTGAGAGAGAATGTCAAGTTAATTCGACCAAATAGTCTTATATTTTTAAATTGTTGGATGATCTTCCGCTTCAATTTATTGATCTCCGGAGATGCAGTTAATGTACAGTGAAAGTTTTGTTTTGGGTCTTATTTAGCTCCACCTACGTTTATAATCTACAAATATTACGGTCCAGTCTAGTTCACGGTTCAATGTGGTTCACGGTCCGGTTACAATCCTGGATAGGACGTTTATCCGTAAACTCGTGAAAACATGGACAATAGACCTGATCGGACAGTGAATTCTGGTCCGGACCGGTTTTAGGTCCCTTCAATTTTGATTGCAAACCAAGACGAGGCTGCTGCACGTTTGAAGGCAATGCTACAAAGCGGCCGTCACTAGTTCCATTAACTTTGAGTCTGCATTTTTCCTTATGGTTTAAGATGGATTGATTCTGATGTCAAGTCGGCAAGCAGTCAACCGGCACTTCAAGACCATCAAAGATTGCTGGCTCTGATCGTTAATACATCGACTTCAAAGGAGTTGATTTGTGGCATTCTGTACTGAAACCAAACTGTATATTGAGTGCCTTTGATTTTACAAGTTCCTTTACAGATATGGAACCGAATACAATAATGCAAATGTTGATGTTCTTGGCAATGCTCTAATACATTGCCAATTCTAATTCTATAAAGAAAACATGTCTACAGCTATGGCATGTCAAACCTATTTTCTGATTGATTTGGAGCACTCTTCTCCAATTCTTCCATCCCAGCTCTCAAGTTTGTTATGCAGCAACTATATGACAGTTAATGCTCTCGGATCATGCAACTCTAGCTTTATTATAGTTCTTTTCGTCATCTCTCGTGCAATACTCTAGAGTATCCAATTCCGATTCCTTCTCTTTGAAAATCTTGTCGATTTGCTGAAGCACCCGCTTTTCCCCTAGTCGAATAGCAACTGATATCTCTAACTTTGAATCTAGATCTTCCTTCTCTAATTTCTCATCCTGCATAAAAGAATATGGTGATAATATCATTCTCAATATCACCAATCTCGCCTTCAGAGTGTTCATTCCTGTTCTTAGATGCCTAAAATATGGTAAAACTTCTCAAAACCAACTAAACAACTACAAACTTACCTCTTCAACTGTAGTGTGGTAACCTGAAAGAGCAATTTTACAGGCATCACGAACTACTCGACACATTTGCTCCTCGTTATCTCGACTCACTGGAAGTTCCAGCTGACCCCACACTTTTTTTCTAAATTCGGGTTTGAGCAGGAAAGCATCAGCTCTTCCGATTGCCAGGAGCCGAAGAAATGGAAGCATTTTCTCCGGTAGAGGTTGCTCTAAACTGATGTCAAAGTATGCAGTTTGTTCTAAACCATTCCACTGAGCAATTTTCAGCTTGTCTTCAAAGAAAGGATCAGAACTCGGTATCTCCAAGGTGAGGGTATACGCGTGACGGCCTGATGATTCTATGAAACCGTAATCCAAAGCCATACCGGCATGGCTCTTGTTTAAGCTATATCGGATCAGAACCTATGAAATGAAGTCATGATTGTAAGACATTAGCTGATAAACATTACTCAGCTGAAGTTCAAGACAATTGAAGCTGTCACCTGCTCACCAGCCTTGACAGGAACAGGTGACCGCAAACAGAACTGGAGTTCCGCGGTTTTGAAGAGCCCTCCTCTTGAATACAAAACATGATCTATTGTAGTTATGCTTGAACTGTGGTTAATCTGATCCAAAATTTTGCTAAGTAACATAATTTGATCCATAATAAGAAATTTCAATGAGTTTTAAACAATGGAGAAAGTTACCAAATCAGCCAGAGGGACAAGAACAAAACTTTTGCCGCTATGATAGCTAAATGCTCGAGATCTGTACATGCCGTAAGCCCAGAAGAACTCATCCAATGTTATAGGACAAGGGAAAAGCATCTTGTTAGGGTTTAAAACTTGCTCTTGTGCTTTCAGAAATTCATTTTGTACTAGCTCCTTCACTTTCAAGGTATTGCTTAGTAGCTGTGATCCTGCAACACGTTGATCATTTGCTTTGAGTAATTTCATGGCAAACCAGTAATCTAACAACCTAATCCAAATCACAATTCAGTAGAAAACCAACCTTGAAGCTCAGAGAGCTCCTTTTCAGACCTGTACTAAGAAGCAGCAATCATGAATCGACAATCGAATCAACAAAGCAAGATAATGGAAGTTAATGTAACACACCAAAATAGGGTTGAATTGGAGGAATGTGGAAGAATGTCAATATAAGGCTTCCATTGGGAGTTTTCTTGCTTGTGCTTTTCTCTGAGTAGAAATAGAAGAACAGATACCTCAGGCATCAGCTCACTGCAAGCAGATCCTATATCTGAATCTTCAACTGTATCTGGGCTGATCCAATACTTCATTGGTACCTCCAAAATGACGTCGTTTTTAGCTATGTCTCTCTTAGCAAACAGTCCAAGCCCTTCTGGGCCAATTCCAGGCTTCACAGGAGACTTATCTGAAACAACTCCTTTATCAGAGAGCCATCGCCAGAAGGTCTCGACTGCCGGCGGAATGGGGGTTTCCGGTGGCCGGAAACAAGAGACTGAAAATGGGATTCTTGGTTTTAGAGATGAAATGGGTTTGGCCTGGGAGAGGAAAGTAGAGGTTTGATATGGCCTGAAACATGTTAAAGAAGCCATTCTCTCTGATTCCTTCTCCAAGAAATTAGCTTGCCTGTTGTCTGTTGATACTTGATAGAGTCAAAAATATAAGATAAGGTGCTTGTGCGTCATATTCAAAAACATGTTTTCTCAAGAAATGAAAATGAGGAAGTCTCAGCTTGTAAATTTACTTTATAATCAAAACCATATATATAGTGCCTCTTGAAGAAACTATTATCTCGAACCATATCCTTGTTTTTCTTGCGCCTTTGTGTCAAGACAAAGGATTCACAAATGGAATATTTGATTATTTGAATGACTGCATTCATAAACTTATTTTTGTCAGAAAGCAAAGCTTAAAAAAATGCTCACTTAATTATCTGATTAATATCAGAACGGAACATTCAAATTGAAAGGATTGATCGTAACAACGCTCTCAGATCATCTCAACATTCAACTTAAATCTATAAAAAACAAAACAAAAGAATCCCTTTGCCAAGGTGTTGCTTCACTCATCTTTTCATTTGTTTATCCATGACAGTTGCTATTGTAAGCATGAAGCTAAGCATTGTTCCAGGCTGGAGCAAACATGAGCTTATATGGCGATTCTCGGATTATTTCGGTTTTATTCCCAGAATATGATTTCACCCTCATCACCTGACAACCCCAGCCCCCTCAGCCTTCTCTCCTGGTAATACTCTAGAATGTCCGTTTCTGATTCTTTCTCTTTGAAGATGTTGTCGATTTGCTGAAGCACTCGCTTTTCCCCTGATCGAATTACAACTGATATCTCTAGCCTTGGATCTAGATCTTCTTTCTCTAATTTCTCATCCTGCAAAAAAATGCATGCTCTCATGTCAATGTCACTAATCTTTCAGAGTGGTTCAGGTATGCAGCCATTCACTATATTCATACAGGAAACAAATTGGTTCTTACGTCTTCGAGTGTAGTTTGATACCCAGAAAGAGCAGCATTGCAGGCATCACGAACTACTCGACATACGAGTTCCTCGTTGACTCGACTAACTGGGAGTTCCAGATGACCCCAAACTCCATTTCTGAATAAGCCTTCGAGAAGGAAAGCATCAGTTCCTCCGAGTGCTAGGAGACGAAGGTAAGGAAGCATTTTCTCAGGTAGGGGTTGACCTAAAGTGATGTCGAAGTATGCAGTCTCTCCTAGACCATTCATCTCAGCAATGTCTAGCTTGTCTCCAAAGAAAGGATCTGACTCAGGTATCTCTAGGGTTAGGGTGTACACGTCACGCCCTGACCTTGGCTCTACAAAACCGTAATCCAAAGCCAACTCTGCATTGCTCTTGTTTAGATCATATTGGATCAGAACCTATGAAAGAAGTCATATTTTTCAGAGATGAACATTGTACTAAATCAACACAATGTTCACGTGACGAAAGAAGCTCACCTGTTCACCAGCCTTCACAGGAATAGGCGAACGCAAAGAGAATAGGAGTTCTCTTGAGAAGAGGCCAGCTCCTTTGATCTCCCATGCATAATCTTGTGTGGTTATGCTCGGACTGTGGTTCATCTGATCCAATGTTCTTTGTTAGTAAAGTGGTAACGTAGGTTTTATATCAATAGGCATAATGCCAAGATCCGGTAACATTGTAGTAAATGGAAACTCAGAATCAACCGGCTTGGCGGCTTGCCTTCGATCTTTTAGAAAAAGTGTTTGTTAAACACTACAAATTCATGAACTTAAATAAGAGGGAACTTACCAGATCAGCCAGAGGAACAAGAACTAGACTCTGGCCACTAAGACGCGTAAAAGCTCGAGATCTAAGCATGCCAAATGCCCAGATGAAGTCATCCAATGTTATAGGAGAAGGGAAAAGCCTCGTGTTGGGGATTAACACTTCCTCTTCTGCTTTAGAGAATTCATTTTGCACTAGCTCCTTCACACCCAAGGTGGTGCTCAGTAGCTGGGATCCTGCAAACATGACATGATCATTTCAATAGAGAATTTAGTGTGAAATTTATTCCCAACATATAATCTAACACTACCTAAAAACCCAGTCGAAATGATTTTATATAACTAGGAAATCTGTATTTGATCACCAAAATTGATTGACCCAACCTTTCATGTCAAGATCAAACGTCTGACCATAAGTCAAAATTGTTCAATTTGTTTACAACCAAATCTAAACTAACTAATTAAGAGTTATAATCAAATGCATAATTATAATTGATCAGAAAACAATAGCAATGAAGCACTTGACACTACCAAAATACCCAATCCAAATGACCTTATAACTAGGATATATCATATATGAACCTGATCAACCAAAATTGTTCAATTGTTTGCAACTAAATCAAAACTAATCAAACCAAACCTGATCAGCTAAACCCAAGTAAGAGGTATAATCATATGTTCATTGTAGGCATTCAATTGTATAACAAAAATTATCAGTAAATCCAACCTTGAAGTTCGGAGAGCTCTTCTTCTGACCTGTACTGAAAAGCACCAACCAACCAATATTACATTCAGTAATTTCACCATCCTGTAAAAGGGCAAACTAAGCAAGAGCAATAAAATTTCAGAATACCCACCAAAATATGGTTGAATTGGTGGAGTCTGGAAGAATGTCAATGTAAGATCTCCAAAGGGAATCTTCCTTCTGCTTTTCTCTGATCAGAAACAGAGCAACAGACACCCAAGGCTTCAGGCCACTGCAAACAGAACCTATATCTGAATTTGCAACTGTATCTGGGTTAATCCAAAATTTCTTGGGCACCTCCAAAACGACCTCGTTTTTTGCTATGTCTTTCTGCGCAACGAGGCCAAGCCCTTCTGGGCCCAGTCCGGGCCTCACTGGAGTCTTGGCTGAAACAACGCGATTGTCAGAGAGCCAACGCCAGAAGGTCTCCACCGCCGGTGGAATTGCGGCTTCCGGTGGCCGGAAACAGGAAATTGAGAAGGGGGGTCTGGGTTTTGAAGTTGGGAACCGGGTTGAAATGGGTTTAGATGGAGTGAAACAAGATAAAGAAGACATTTTCTCTTTCTTTCTGATGCAGACTGAATCTTACCCTTCCCTCTCGAAGAGCAACAAGGGAATCGCACTTAGCTCGAATGGATAGGACAGGATAAGGTTTTCATATTCATCGGACTGAAGATGGTCTCCAAGCACCAAGGTTCGAACAAAAAACCACCATAAACACGAGGACCGGAACGAAGCGCAATACACACAAAGCAAACGATCGGACCGAAATTTCATATAGTAGTCTTCAGACTCTTCACATGTAACGGGGTCACCTTATAATTTCGGTCAGTTAACATATTTATATTTAACAAAATCTCTTTAGTTATATAATTTTTCGGAAAAAATTAGTTATATACACGTCATTAAATTAACTATTCAAACTTGAAGCATAACTTATATTCGTGTGCGGTTCATAACGCGCACAAAGGTGAAAAATGAAAAGGCATTATGTTTACCATTCCTTCCCCTCCATGAGAAGCATACGACTCCAATATGCAGTAGACCACCTTTCCGAGCCTGATAAAATTTTCTCTCGAATATGGACATCTTTACTATCTTCCCTTCATTCGTCACAAACTGACGGCTTCTTTTTTATGGTAGAAGGTTGCGATTGTTCAACTAAAGACAGTGTCGGGACATAGTTGACAATATTTTCCCCAGTGTCGGGACGAAACAATATTGTCGGTATATATAAAAAGTAGTATATTATTAAATTTATAATAATTATTAATTTGACGATTTAATTTTACCTCTGCTAATAAAATTTATAAATAATTAAATAACTAAATAATTAATATTTATTAATTAATAATAAAAATTTAAACCCTCCTAATATTAAATTTCTAATATATTTCTAAATTTTAACCTTAATATGTTATTACATTTATATTATATTATTAAATTTAGATAGACAACTAGGATATATTCAAATATCAAATAATTAGTTTTTTTCAATTGGTTTAACTTTAATTATGTATAAATTTGGGATATTCAATAAAGTTGATAAAATCCAATTATTAACGAAATTGTAAAGGTAAAAATGATAGCGTTATGATTTTTTACTTTTAATTTTAACGTACTAAAAATTAAATATTAATGTGACACGTATTATAACTAAAAGTTATAAATTTATTTAATTTTAAACTCGTTCACCCTTATAAAATTTTGGACTCCACCCATGTACTTCCTTTTAGGTACTATATAATATATAAGTACATGATACACCACAATGTACATTCATATTTGTTCTTCTCCACTTTTTAGAGCAAGTTTATCGGTTCGGTTTTAACCGATCATCACATAGATAAAGTGATGTGGCGATATTCATTATTGAAAAAACGATGTTCACCCGTTTATTTTAATCGGTTCTCATTTGACATTTGGTAAAAAAAAAGAAAGTTCACTCGTTTGAATTTAACCGGTCTTCACATAGATAAAGTGATATGGCGACATCCATTATTGACCATCGATTTGCTGTAACCGATATTCATTTGACATTTTATGACTTTGAAAATTTCAAAGGCTATAATCTTAACATTTATTGTGACATTTCTTAACTAGTTACCAACAATACTATATTCATATGTGTTTTAAAAATATCGTTTAAAATTGTATTTTATAACAAACAACCTATTTTATAATTTTTTTAGTAAAACCACTTTATATAAGATAACTAGTTTAATACTCTCACCTCGTATATATTTTTTTTTTAAATTTGACGATAAATAATTAATATTAGAATTTTTTTATCATGTTAATATCAAATATATTCGTATATTTTGTAATTAAACTATATTTTTAAAAAAACCATGATATAATGTAAAATATATTTACCTTAGTTAAAACTTCAACATTAAATATGCAAATCTTATTTTTACCCTTTATTGATTATGTAAAATCGATACATTAAAAATAAATAAATAAATAGATAATAAAAAATAGTTTTATGACGATAATTATTTTTTGTTTGTTTATAAAAAAATATTTGTATAAACACCTCGTTTTATTTTTTTTTAAATATTTGTATAAACATTTTATTTCAAAATTTAATTTTTTATAATATACTTATTTTTTATGTTTATAAAAAATTAAAGGTGTTTTTTTTATTGTATAAAAACTTTCAAATTACATCACTAAAAAAAAGAGAAATTGGTGAAATGAGTTGGACCTCCATCTCACCCTTATACAAGTTGGACTTTCAAACTCTGTGTATTCTTTTGATGATATACAACATTAATATACAATTTCAATTACACAATGTTAATACATAATTTCAATTACACAATGTTCATACACAATTTCAATTACACAATTTTAATACATAAAAACTTGTGTAACCAAACATTGTGTAAATGATAAACTTGTGTAACCAAACATTATGTAAATGACAGACTTGTGTAACCAAACATTCTATAAATGACAGACTTGTGTAACCAAACTTTATGTAAATGACATACTTGTGTACATGACATAAACAAACAGAACTTGTGTGATTAAAAAATGACCGAACCTTGTGTAAATAATAGACTTGTGTACATGACATAAACAAACGGAAGTACCTTGTTTGAATTTTTTATTTCCATAAAAAAAATGCTGAGAATATCACAACCCAAGATATCCAAATTAGTTATAGATTACTTCCTTATTTAACGGTTTAGGATATTGATTAGCATCTTTAACTAGATAAAATATTAAAATTAATTAGGAGAGAGAAGTATGACAAATTAGGTAGGATTTTTTAATATTTTCAAATAATTTTTTTTGTGAAAATGGGAAGTGTCTAGTTTGTCTACACATAACAAAAAGTGTCTAGTTTATACTACATGTTACATACACTACCTATTTAGCCAACTCATCAAAAAAAAATCACCATGGATTTACCGGTTATGAAACAAAACGGAGAAAATACATGTTCAGTGAAAATGAATAATATTTGACCCAATGTCATTTAAACTAGTGGCATTTTGACCCAACGAGTGAACTTTCTCTTAGAACTTTCAAATTTTATAATCTTTACATTTTTATTTCTTAACCGTTTACCAACAGTATTATATTCATATGTGTGGTCCCATTTTATTATATTTAAAAAAATGTTTTTTAAAATATCTTTTAAAAACATCACTTCTTAATCAATTTAAAATGAATATTTTTATCCTTATTTTTAAAATACATTATTATGATTTTACTTAAGTAAATAGTTTTTAAAAAAAAATATATGTATAAACACATCATTTTAAGTTTTAATTATTTACATTATAATTATTTTTGTTTCTTTATAATAATAAAGGGTGTTTTTTCTTCAAACAAGTCCTTCAAATTATACAACTAAAAATAATAAATAAATGAAACCATATTGAGTTTAACCGGTTAAGAAACAAAATGGTTGGAAACACATGTCCAGTAACAATGAATAATATTTGATTCAATGACATTGAAACTAGTGACTTTTGACATTTTAAATCGACGGATAAACTTGCTTTAAGAGTAAATATATATTAATGGGTGATCGTTTACCGAAAAGATGTGGTAACATATTTTAGGATATGAAATTTGGCATGTAAATAAGTTTTTTCTCTTCTATTTTTTTGTCAGAAAATAAGTTCTTTATTTTGTTTTCAACATCTCTCAACTAACTTTTATGCCTCTAAAAATTCGTCTGAACAATTTGCCTTTTTGTTAGAAAATAAGTTCTTTATTTTGTTTGGCCACTCATCGGACGCGTGTTTGGATTCTCTGCCACAAGACGTTAAAAACCTAATTCATCAGGATATTTTAGGGCGATTAACCTCTAGAGGATTGATCCTCACTTTCTTCTCACCTTTCTATAAAAATAAAACACAAAAACCTCTCATCTATTTAAATTTAAGTTTAAATTATTATTGTAAAAATTTATCCATAAATTATTGGAACTATTAATAATATTAAGGATTTTTCTCTTGTGCCCTCAAGGTTTCTCATGGTATCTACTAAGTTTTAGAATTCCTTTTGGTGCCCTCAAGGTTCCAATTGTTTCCTCTTTATACCTATTATTAATATGTTACATTAAAATTTATTATAAAATAATAAAAAAATAAATTTAAAATAGATTATGAACTCCTTACATAATTAACTAGTATATTTATAATAATAGTATTTTTTTCAAAATATTTTTCTAATTAAAAAAAATAAAGTAAAATAAAGATAATTTTTATTTTTGAACTAAAATAAATCAAAAATAAATTTTTAAAATTTTTTTAAGAGTCCAAAAAAATTAAACATTTAGTTTTTTCAAGTTAATTTTCTATAATATATTTTAATTTAAAAATAACAATATTATTTTTTATGTGTAATTTATTATTTTTTATAATATACTTTTACATACTCTTACAATTAAAAAAACATAATTTTTAAAATTTTAGAATTAATATAAATTATATAAAATTTATATTCAAAATAAATAAAATATTATTATATTTTAATTCTCTAGAATCTTAATTAAATTTCAAAAAAATGTTTTTTATTTAATTATATATATATATATATATATTTTAAATCAAAAATAAAAAAAATAATTCAAAAATAAAAAATATATTTATTTCAAAAAATAAAATATATATATAAACTATTTATATTATAAATTTATTAATTAAATTTAATGAGGTCATAATTTATTTTAAATTTATTTTTTTGATTTCCTTTTATTTTATAATAAATTTTAATGTAATATATTAAAAATGAGTATAAAAAAAAAATAAATGAAACCTTGAATGCATCAAGAGAAATTTAAACTTAATGGATATCATGAGAAAAACTTCAAACCTTGAAAAAAAATCTTAATATTAATATGCATTAGAAAATCATTCATAAATTGGAACGGTGTTTTCTCAACCACGCCTTACCTACCATTAAATTCAAAAAGTTAGTTGATATTAATGCATTTATTAATGGGTTTACACATTCAAAGGAACCAAAAGTCAATGTTTTGAGATTTACAGAATTGTTTCAAATACGTTCTATTATTACCGACAAAGCAATCTCCTTCCATTTTCAGCACTCGAAGAACAGCACAGGCAGGCGATGAAGAATTCAATCACCATTACCACCTTCTTCCTCCTCTGCGCCCTCATCCTTTACACAGGTAAGTATTATTCAATTTTATGTTAATTGTTCCCTTTGAAATTCAGTCATACCCGATTGAAATTTGCAATTTCCTCTATTATTCCTCAAGCAAACAGCGTACTAATTCAATTGTTCGAAACTTTCTTTGGATCTGTAGATTGCAATAAGATGTCGGCCATGGGACAAGGAATTGATATAAGCTGTGGAGTGAACATCATACATAATTGCAGCCACAAGTCTTGCTCCTACGTTTGCCGAAAGTATGTGCAGAGCCCTGGTCATTGCATCAAGAACGGCAATCCTCCTCCAGATCAGTTCTGCAATTGCGACTGTTGATCTTCCATGAATAAACATTTTGGAATCCAGAAAACAATGTGTATGTGAATCCGGATCTTAAAAGAGAACTGAATTTTTATTTACTTATCTTGAATTGTTTCCTCAATTAAGTCGAAATGTTGTAGATTTCAGCTATGTAGACTTATACCGACTTAATTTATATTTTATACCCGTCGGGTCTAATATGGTTCCATCTAAAACCAATTGTCTAGGACACATCTATACACATTACTAGCAAACAGAAAGAAATCGGATAGGGCTAAGGAAAAGATACTTTCATTTGTTAAAAGATTTAAGTTAAACTTGCAAAAATTATCTTCTTTATATTCTTCAGAAAAGGAAACAAGACTCGAGTTCTGGATAAACAAGACAACAGCGTAACAATCCCAACCATCTTCTCAATAACCCGAAATCCATGGATATCCCAACCATCTTCTCAATAACCCGAAATCCATGGATTACTCGGTTCATGATAGCGGATTCTTCAAACGAAGAATGATGCATTTCTGCATTTTCTTTGATTTTCAGCTAAAAATGTATTTTCAAGTGATCAGAACTATACATTTTTCCAGACAACCAAAATGTATCTGCTAATCCAGGCTTGAATGTCTAATCATCCTTGTCATTGTCATCTTCGCCATTTGTATCATGGTAATGGAAAGGAGGAGGAACTGATCTGAAAGCTCTATACTTGCCCACATTGTTCAAGTGCTCATTCTCCAATCTGACAACATAATAACAAACAGATATCACACATGCTATTCGAGCACTGTAATAAACCAATAAAATGATGTATTGAAGCAGACAATAGAGTAAGTACCTGAAGAAGCTCCAAATGCCACGACGAATTATTTCCAGACAGGCAATAATGGTAGAAATGGCCGTTTTCTCAAGTGTGTGGACTTTGAACTTCAACACAAGCTGTAGCCATGTGACTCTTAGAAGAACATTCACAGCCTTCAAGAAAAAACACACACATTAAAAAGTAGTAAGTTTTGAGAGATTTAGTGAGATCTGTCGAGGCTCGTGAAATTACTTACCATGGCCCCATAGTAAACACTCTTGTGTGGAACCAAAAGCTTATCCCTTAAAAGGAAGTTCTTTGAACGCAGTCGAAGGAGTCCCCAATCCCTTACGAGATCCCAGTAGGTTTGATACACCATGGCGATAGCCGAGCTGACTATAGCCAACACCAACCATTCTGTTTCGTTTTGGAGTTCATACATTGTTCTTATGACCACAGCAACTATGGTCAGGAAGTATTTCAAGCCATTAAAAGCATGAATGCTGTCTCTTTCTTCAATTAGTCGACGGAGACACTATTTCCATCAAAATGAACACTCATAAGAACAAAACCTATCAACAAATTAAAGAAAAGAAAGCTGAGAATGCGCACCTGAAGGCAGCGGATCCAATATGGTATAACCGCTACAATGAAGTAGAACACGTTGTATACATGATAGTTATGGCATTGGCTTTGTGTCTCATAGAGATTGTTATGACCATAGTAACATATATAGAACTCAAGACTTCTTATTGCTTGAATCTGTGGTGGAAAAAACCCGAATAAGGTAATTTGAAATCAACTCTGGTATGATTCGAGTCTAATAGATAGGTGGAAGGGGAAGAGTAACCTGGCTAGTGAGTTGATCTGCCATGTAAAAGTCAGGAAGAGTGACCTGCAAGAAAGTTACCATAAGTATAATGTATGTGTCTACTGAATACTGATATGAACCATAATAATTTTTATTACCTCATACAAGGGAGCACATATGCATCGGAATAAACACTTTATAAGAAAAACTCGACTTGAACGGTATATGACGTTGAAAGGACAAATGATGATGCTTAGAACAACCTACAAGAGAAGATTGTAGATATCACTTGAAAGAAGAGTTTCAAATTCAGTTTTGAGAATTTTGGAAATATAACACTCACCATAACCATGCCAAATGGCATGAATTTAGCAATGGTTAAAGATAATTTGCTCTGCTCATATGCTCTTGACTCCATGATCATACTAACGTTTACGAACAAACTTGTTAGAGCAAATACTGCAAGACCAGTGCTTAGAAGGAACACTTCCCGGAAACCCAACTCAGTTCCTTGCTTGAAGCCGAATATAAATGGATAATTGACTCGAGTTCGCTTCCAGAAATATATATTTGCAGCATACATGAGCATGTGAAGGACAATGTATGCGAATAAGCTGCAATGAAAAGAAGTTCTCGAATATCAAGGGGGAATTATTCTTATTATAAGAATTAAATTACTCAAAAAATGATAACTTGCCTGTAAAGTAGAAACATGCTATCTAGGTATAATGTGTCTTTATCATCATCCATCAGTTTCCTAGCTCGAGTCATTAAAACAATGGCGATCATAAGAGCAACTGCACAACCAGTAAAGAAACCTGAAAAGAACAACAAAACAGAAGAAATCAGAGACAACAAATGATATTGTGCTTCTTGCATATACACTTTAAAATCAATCTTGATAATTAGTCTAGAAATAATGAACCTGAGAAGAAAGTTACTCTGTGCTTTTCTTTTTTTGTTTTTCTCCTTAATAGCTTCATTGCTTCCTTGCGATTTTCATTATAGAAGTTCTTGGAAAATACATCCTCCACTTTAGCCAATAGGGTGCTAACCTGCCACAGTGATATAAGTAATTTCAGGTAAAAAAATATAACTTAAGTTAAGCATTAAGCATGTATTTGCTATGTTGCATGGAAACAGATGAGAAAACGCTGCTCCTTTGGAGTTTCTGTGTTACAGTGTATTAGTATATGCACATTTACTCAACATAGAATAGTGGAAGAGTACCTCATCAGAGCTTCCAATGTAGCATTTATCGACTATTTTCATATAAGATCTAGCAGCCAACCTTGTTGTGATCTGCATTTATGCATGAAAACAACTCTCTTTAATATTGTATTTCATACTAGGAGAAGAAGACGAACAACAATATTTATTCCAGAGAGCCTAACCTTCTCATACTTCTTCATGATCTTGGAAAATGCGGAGAGGTTCATAAAGCTGTTGCATCAGTTTGAAAGAATAACTAAAGAGAAATTCATGTACTATAGCGAAATTATCAAAATATAGTCACACACATAGAGAATAGAGACTCTATTACCTGTAATGCTTTAAGTGGCTAAGCTTCTGGTAAAATTCAGTCAATACAAGCTTCATTCTCTCTTCAACTGCTTTAAGTTCTTCCTTGCTGAAATTCAAATCTTTGTCCTTTGAATCTTTTAACAGATTCTTAATGACCGAAAATGGCCGCTCAACGGAAGAATTAACCTTCACATAATCAAGGATCTTCATAGGATCTTTCTTCTCCTCGTTATCTTCTGCAACATGAACAATGATTCTTGTCAATTTGACCAAAAATGTAAATAAAAATGGTAACTCTAACTAACAGAACATCAATTCTGAGCATTAAACAATCAACATCACCACATCATATTTTAGCACAGAACTATAAGTAAGTCCCAACTATTGTTACTTGCCTGAATCAAACCTTGCCCTCAGACTGGTCAATTTTACGGATACCTTAGAATCTTTGTTTCGTACCTTGATCCGAAAAGCAAGGAAAGCCTCCATTTGCTTATTGAGTATGGAAGCTTCACTTAGAACTTCCTCCACCTTGTCCCTGAAAAACAAGTTAACCTTATTGAGCTCCTGATCTAGTTTGTTGAAAAACATGATCTCAGCTTCTCCACCCTCATCTGAAGACAGAAGAAGCTTAGTCTTGTAAGTTGTTCGGTTACCCTCCCCCGGAATAGCACACACATCAATCACTTGGTTTTCAATATCTCCTCTGCTGGTCTGGCTAAACGGTGACTCTATTGCTAACCAATTAATAGACTTATACATTGACAATTTGTTCTGCAAGTATACCAACGGAGTTTGTGGTTTGGATGTAGGTTCCTTTGAACTCCGGATATCTCGTAATATTCCTTTCAGGCCATTGTAATCCATGTAGGCTTCAATCCACTCCGGTATCATCTGTTTCTTGAAATCCTTCCCAAACTTCATCTTCACAATCTCCTCCCTTTGGTGTTTTAATCAATTTATAGTTGCTTTTACAGTCTGCTGCAAACAAGTGACATAGATGATCAGATACGATACTCATGTCCAGAAACTAATGAGAGAGAAGAAGGAGCAGAAGAGTGAATTCGAAAATGCATGAACCTGATTAGATTTCCAGACACGAGAGATCATCAAATGAAAGCAACGAAAAATGAAATTAGAGGAAAGAGAGATCGAATGAGATAAGAACTCAGCTGGATTGTAGCTGTTAACACAATCGCTTGGAAGTTCTAACAGCTTATATCGACATGCTCTTCCAAATTTCACAAGCAAAGCATTGACGACGGCAAGGAAAAAAAAACACAAACCGATATCTTCAAAAGCCATCAATGACATAAGAAATTCACCAAATTAGAGAAAGCGTACAGCAGAAGAACACGCATTGATCTCATTTTCAATCTAATTTGACATTCAATTGGTTGATTACAGCTCTCACAAGAAACAGAAGACGAAAGGCAAAAAAAGGCAAACCAGCATTAAAATAAAAAGAACTTGAAGAAGAAGCAAGAAGCGCAAACCTGAGATACAGCAGATTTAAGGGAGTAAAGAAACGCCATTCCCATTCTCATCAGTTTTCCCAGGAAAACAGGGAAGACGATGCAAAGCCGTCACGTCACGGCTTCGCTTGAAAGCTACTACGAGCTTCAGAGATTAAGCGCTCGTTTATACCGTCGGAGCTTAGCAAGTAAAGCATGCAAAATTATTCCAGTACAACGCAGACCACCGGTAATGCGATGTTCCTTTTAAATGTGAACCATTGGATTTCACAAGCGCTCATGCTTTCCAAGCTGTAAATAAAATTAATGCGTTACTACAAAGAGCCTACAATATATTCGACGTAAACTTTGAACGTTAATTCACCGACTTCTCTATGAAAGCACCGGGAATCATTCTCGATAACGAAATGATTCCGAATTAATCAAAAGTTACGTTTGGTTAGAGGTCTTTTAACACATGAAAGTAATCTCATCCATTTCATTTCCTTTCTCTACCCATGTTCGATTCCATTCCGTTTTCATTCAACCGCTCCAACCAATTGAACACTAAATTATTACTTAAAATAATCAATAATTGACATAAATACTGTACACGTGTACGTCAATGGCGCAGAAGCCCGTGTAGACGATATATGCATATCCTTCCACTGTCAATCATCAAGGAAAGGTTGGGAGTCACGTAACTTGTTGTAGTGTTTAAACGTCATTCTCTATCCACTATGATTATCATAGTTTGTTTAATATTTAATAGAGTGCATGCCAGCTTATTGATTAATGGTCGTATTTGTTGAGGGCGTGGAGTCATTAGCATTAATCATGGATTAATATGGAATTAATGTTGATGATGGATAAAGTCAGAGTAAAGAGAAGGTTACGTGATTCGGCTATGAAGGAAGAAAGTAATAGGCAACGTAGTCGTTAAGTGCAGAAAGAGCATTAGAACAAGAATATCCTTTAATTTAAGTTGACATGAGAAGCTCAAAATAATGGGATATATGCCTTTAAAGTGTTGCCAAACAGCTCAGCTAAACGTACATAAGAGAACTTTTACTATACATCAACCATAAGCAACTCTAAATCACCTGCATTTTATGATATTATCATGGCTGTTGCATTTCTGCTAACTTTACTTTTATTTTTCTTATTTTATTACAAAAATATAATTGTTAAATAATAAATTGATTATTGGTACAATATAAACTATTGTGCATGAATCAACATTTGTTTGGCCTTTGTAGGAGTTCGTTCTTTGAGATTTTTCAGACAAAGTTTTTTTTTGGTTCGGTGTCTATGTGACTATTATATCTCATATCAATCACATGTATGAATGGAGGGGTGTTCGTTATTAATTAGATAAATTGTTGATTTGGTTGTAAAATATTCATTTTTGTTGCATCTCAATTATAATCTATCTTGGATTTTATAGTAGGTGGAATTATAACATGTTTGATGTTAGATTACAAGGGATTCATAGAGGAGATTATATATAGTGAAGTGTTTGGTATTATCGTATTGGGTAGGAGTGGACATTTTCGGATATCCAATCTAAAGGTTCAGATATTCGATCCGATAATTTTATAAAAGTGAGATCCGAAAGTATCTGGATATCCAACACTTTTATCCTGAAAGGATATCCGATCTGTGTATTACTAGACTTGTCGAATATATCTGATCCCATCCGACTTTTTTTTTTTGGTCAAAACCTCAATCCGTATCTGAAAAATATTATCAGATCGGACTCGGATCACCAACCACCGGATATTTTTGAATTCGGATTTTTCCGAATCAGATCTTTGGATTAGGCGCGTCGGATTTTTTTGCTCACCCCTAATATTAGATGGGGATTATAAATTATTATTAAAATAACTTATATGGGTGAAAATGATCTTCTTTCCTCGAATTATTGAAAATTAATCACTAACAATCTCCAAACAAACCCTTATTAGAGATTTTACGATATCTCATCCATTCCGTACCGTAATAAGTTGTCTAAAAAACTATTTTTACCGAGGATATTTTTTAGATTTTTATTAAATTTTTATATTTTATAAAACTCAACCAAAAAGATTGGACGCTGCATTTTAACTCTTGTTTCATCACTTTCATGTATTGGAAGTTGATACAGCAATCAAGACAACGGTTAGGACTTAGGATAGGACCAATTATGGCCTACTTATCAACACAATAGAGGATTAGAGGGTGTTTGGGTTGGGCCTTAGTGTGTGTATAAGAACCAGCTCAAATATGATCCAAATGTACCACTTGTATACTACAACAAAGAAGCATACCCGGATATGGGAAAACAAAAGGAGTTTCCCAGTAATAAAAAAAGAAAGTTCATACTAGCCGTTGGTACTGAACGAAACAAGATGCATAAATGTCGCCAGATTTGACTGTTACACATTCATAATTTCAAATATTCACAGTTACACTCAGTGAGAGAGGCCCTCTACCAAAAAAAACCAGAAAGATGTGCAACATGGAGAACCAGCATCAGCCACAAGACGCCATGGAAGAAGAATCCACATTACAACAACTTAGATCCAAAGCCACGGAGCATTTCCTCCGTGAAGAATGGGTCCAATCAATTGACACTTACTCCCATTTCATCTCCCTCTCTCAACAACCAATCAACACCCACAACTCCAGGTCGCTCTGTCTAGCCCTCTCGAACCGGGCTGAAGCCCGATACAGACTAAAAGATTTTAACGAAGCACTCGAGGATTGCAAGCAAGCGCTTCAAATTGACGCTGCCCATTTCAAATCTCTTCTCTGTAAAGGTAAGATCTTGCTCAGTCTCAGTAGGTATTCTGCGGCTTTAGATTGCTTCAATTCCGCTTTACTTGATCAAACTTTGAATGGGGCTAATTTGAAGACCCTACATGGGTACATAGACGAGTGCAAGAGGCTTGAAAACCTGTCGAAAATCGGGGCTTTTGATGTTTCTGATTGGGTTTTAAGTGGGTTTAAAGGGAAAACCCCTGATCTTGGTGAATTTGTGGGCCCTGTTTTGATTAAGAGATCTGAGATTAGTGGGAGAGGTGTGTTTGCTGTTAAAAATCTTGATTGTGGAAGTTTGATTTTGGTCACCAAGGCGGTTGCGACGGAGAGATGTATACTGCCAATTGATCGGCAAGAATTAGGAGAAAATGCCCAATTGGTTATGTGGAAGAATTTCATCAGCAGAGTGAATGAATCCGTCTCAAAATGCCATGAAACTCGTCGTTTGATTGGGTTGCTCTCAAATGGAGAAAATGAAGATACACTTGAAACCCTAGATGTGAATTTCTTCAGGCCAGAGACAGAAGAGCGACTAAGCTTGTCTAGCTCACCAGAGAACGATGGATTCGAAATGAGCGAGATCTTGAGTGTTCTGGATGTGAATTCCATGGTGGAAGATTCAGTTTCATCCAAGGTTTTGGGGAAGAACAGTGGCTATTATGGTGTAGGGCTATGGATGCTTCCTTCATTCATTAACCACTCTTGTAATCCAAATTCAAGAAGACTACACATTGGTGATTATGTTGTTTTCCTAGCTTCTAGAGATGTGAAATCAGGAGAAGAAATCACATTCCCATACTTTGATGTACTTTCCCCTCTAAGAAAACGAGTGGAAATGTCGAAAACATGGGGATTTCAATGCCATTGCAAGAGGTGTAGATTTGAAGAGGAGATGTTCTCAAAGCAAGAAATGCAAGAACTCGAAATGGGTATCGAAAGAGGATTCGATGTAGGATGTGGGTATTTGAAGTTGGAAGAGAGCATGAAGAAATGGGGAGTAAGAGGAAAAGAGAAAGGGTACTTGAGGGCATGTTTTTGGGGTGCGATTTGCGAGGCGTATAGGTCGGAGAAGGTGGTAAGGCGGTGGGGGAGACGGCTGCCGCCGGTGGAGGTTGCGGCAGATAGTGTTGCTGAGGCGGTTGGGAGTGATGAGAGAGTTGTGAAGGTGGTTGCTGAGAAGGTGAAGAAAGGTGTTGGGGGTGCTGGAAATGGGATTGAAATGGTTGATAAGGCAATGAAGCTTGGGAGAGGAGTTTATGGTAAAATTGTTAAGAAACAAGTGTTGAGGAATTTGCTTGAGCTTCCTATTTCTTGATTATTTTGTTAATCTTCATCATCAAGCTATTGGCTTAATAGCTGTAATTTCTTGATGATTTCTAGAGTTGTTTTGCTGCACATTATTTGTTGATTTGGATAAGTTACTGATAACAAAGAAAAGTCAGTTCTTTCACTAGGAAGAGTTTTCATTTCTATTCTAGTGCATCCTTTGTAATGGTAATTTAGAAATCATGCTAGCATATTTTTTGTATCACAACATGATTTATCACTAATTTTTGTGTTGGGGTAATTTTTCTTACAGATTTTTAAACCCCACTATTTTAAGTTTTGCATTTCTGCTTAAAATTTCAATTTCAAGTGTATGAATGTTCAAAACAATGGCATCATGCTGATTATTAATACTTTCTTACTTTGATCGAATTTTCATAAAATAAATAGCTTAAAATAAATTATTAGAACTTGACCGAAAATAATATTAACTATAACCTTATTTGCCATAAATAATAGGGTTTATTTATTATTAAAATTAGTGTAATACTTGTGTTGTCCTGATGTGATTTAATTAATTTAATTTAAAAATAGATTAAAAATTTATAATTTTTTATTATTGAAGTTTTGGGAGAATAGAAAACTAATAATAAAAACAAAGAGTTTAATGGGCTTACTACCAAAAGAGAAAAAACGATTTAAAAGCCCACTAGGGGATTAAAGAATCTCAAAACTAGTCCGGACCGGAAATTTACAGTCCGGTTCAGACACACACCGTTTACTATCTCAGTCCTTAGTTCAAGGTTTATAGATATTCGAGTTAAGGTCCCGCAAGGTTCACAATTGTGATGAGACCTAACCCCGGTTAGACTGTAATGTTAATTTTTTTAATATATAAAGAAAAGAAAATCAATTAAATCAAAAAACCTAAATTTATTAAACCAAAAATCTATACCCTATAAAAAAAATG
The DNA here is from genome assembly GCA_033239125.1 of Fagopyrum homotropicum. Classification (NCBI taxonomy): domain Eukaryota; kingdom Viridiplantae; phylum Streptophyta; class Magnoliopsida; order Caryophyllales; family Polygonaceae; genus Fagopyrum; species Fagopyrum homotropicum. The sequence continues at coordinate 14,258,790 of BSWB01000002.1, forward strand.
GTACGGTTGAACCAGATCATTACGATTGGATCCCACTTCGTATGAGACATATATAGTGCGAGGTAAGTCATAGAGTGAAGTGTGAACAACCGAAAAAAGTGAGAATAAATAAGCTATTCATAGTTACATACAATACAATGTAAGAATTTGCTACTTGTATGATCTAGGTCCGTTCGACAGGTCTAATTTATGGGATTATATAAGGGATTATTAGATTCAAATTACTTTTGGAATATTTTGATCAAAAAAATAATTTGGTTTCGCTTGGATTACCGCTACTTATTCTTTTTTAACGCTAAACACGTCTACAATTTTTATATTCTCAAACGATGTGCTTGATGTTTTTTATAATGGAAAGCGGTTAAGTCGGTCTACCTCCTAAAGTTAGTCCAACATAAAGCATCTTTACGGGTGAGAACACGAAGTTCGGGATCATCAAAAAAATTGGTGTTGGGTGTCGAGATTCTCGCATGTGCCAATCGATCAACAACACAATTGATTTCTCTAAAAACATGTATGATTTGGACATCGTTGAAGAAACGAAGATCTAGTCTAGTGTCGGATATAATCATCTCGACCTCTCATGTACAACTTCACAAACCTTGAAGTGCCTTGATTACACACAAACTATTACCCTCGATTTCAATCTTTTTTTTTTATCTACAATCTGATAGCTTCTTGCAAGCCAGATTTAAGAGCAAAGACTTCAGCTTTTATTATCGAGTTAAAGTTATTTTTTTGAGCAGTGAGAACAACCTCTTCATTATGATTTCAAATCACAAAGCCAATGGATGTTACTTCCAGATTAAGTTTGGATCCATCAAAGTTAATGATGCATCCTTAGATATGTCAAGGATGAACTTCGGATCTAGATCAAGCTTAAGCTTCAACTACTCCTCAGTTGATGTGTGGACGGATTCGAAGGTTAAACTTGGTTGGCGGAAGCTTTGGAGATGGAGGCGGAAGTGATGGGTTGATCCAATCTAGATTGATCAGGCAAGCCAAGAGGTGGATTGATGGAATTGATTCTTGAAGAATCCTCGAATATGGAGGTTTTGGATCGAAGATCCGTTGAAGAATTTGAGAAGGAAGATTTGATGCCCAAATCAAGGAGGGGGATTTTCACTTCAACTTAAACTTGATTATATTGAACATGATTTTACAAATGAGTCAAACATCCTTTACATAGAGGACGAGACCCAACCAAATGTTGAAAATAAATGACATAATTAAAGGTCGGTAGTAAGTTCCAAAATGAAATGTCTAACTTAAGTGCCGGAATTAAATATCCAAATGAAAAGACTAAACTTAAATGTCTGAGTTAATATCCGAAATGAAAGGTTCAAAAAGCCGGACCAATGAGAAAGTTAGAAGGGAATAGTCCATAAAAAATTTTCACTTATATTATTATGTTGTCAAAACCAGTCAGCTTCATGTCATGACATAGTGACAACAAGACACGTTGCTAGACGGGCCGAGAGGGACAAAGCCACAAATGACATCGGTATCCGGAGGTGCATCATTCTCCTTATCTTGGTTGTGAAACGTCCCCGTTTCACCGTGGTCAAGATGGTGCACACCATAGGAATCGGAATGCTTGAACTTGTAGTCTGTCGAGAGGGTGGATCCGTGGAGGGTGATGGTACCATAACTCTTTGAAATGATGTTCAATACCTCGGATGGGTGGTAAGTCGGGTGATATACCGTTGGACATAAAGAGGACAAACTCCATATCAGGAGGCTCAAACTTGTACTCCCCTAAGGTGGCGGTGCCGTGGAGTTTGTCTATATATCATGACGTCAAGACCCTTGATGAGGAACGTTGAGTCCATGCTAAAAAGATGAAACGGCAAGCCGGGAGGTAAGTTAGTGGACATAATAAAGACAAACCTTGGATCGGATGACTCAATTTTGTTGTCCGTCAACATAATGGTGCGGTTGACGGGATTGTCGTCTTCTTCTCCCCTGATAATGGTTTCTTCTTTGTCCCCGTAAAATGACTCGTCATATATAGGAATGACGAGTTGAATTGGAAGTACCGGATATTAATTTTCAATGACGGCATCACCCTCGTCTTCAACTTTTCCCTTGTCACACAATGGTTTGACAACCAACTCATACTTTGGTTGTGTCACTGCTTGGGGTCCTTCATGTTGGGTGGCCGTCATGAGGGCAAGCATTTCTGCCTTCAATATTTCTAACTCTTCCCTTAATAACTTTGTCTTCTTGTTGTTTCTTGTATGCAATTGTTATCGTACCAACCTAACGATAAGGGAAAGGGTCCGAACAACGAGGTGCAATATAATGTCCTTCAAGGTAGGCACACTGTCGGTCGTGGGAAAACCGTCCATGCCAATGAAGTGCTTGTTTCGGCCTTGGTGAATATAGAGGAAGCAACCATTCCTCGTACTCATGATATGTTTGCTTCTGTCCGTGTGAATATTGTTGGTACCCACGGGTGGTTTGTTTGAGCTTTGGTGGGTATGGTAGAGGCAACCATTCCTCGTTCTCATCAAAAGAATCATAACCGTCATAGATCATGATGAACGATGAAGAATAATGATGAGCGATAAAGAACACTGAAGAACGATCAAGAAAAAAAAAGCAAAGAAACTTAGCTCTGATCCCTTACTCTAATACCAATTTGATGCGTCCTTGGATACATCAAGGATGATCTTCGGATCTTGATCAAGCTTAAGCTTCAACTACTATTTAGTTAATGTGCAAATGAATTCTAAGGGTTGAATTTGGTTGGCGGAAGCTTTGGATATGGAGGTGGAAGTGAAGGGTTGATCCAATCTAGATTGATCGAGAAAGCCGGGAAGTGGATTGATGGAGTTGATTCATGAAGAATCCTCAAATATGGAGGTTTGGATCGAAGATCTAATGAAGATTTTGAGAAGATTTGATGCCTAACATCAAGGAGGAGGCTTTTCCCTTCAACTTAAAACTTGATTATATTGAACATGATTTTATAAATGAGTCAAACACCATTTATGTGGAGGATGTGATCAAACCAAATGTTGGAAATAAATGACAGAATTAAAGGTCGGAGTTAAGTTTCGAAATGAAAGGTCTAACTTAAGTGCCGGAAATAAAGATCCGAAATGAAAAGACTAAGCTTAAGTGTCAGAAATATCCAAAATAAAAGGTCTAAAAGGTTGGACTAATGAGAAATCTTAGAAGAGAATATTCCATAAGAAATATCCCTTTTAATATTATGTTATCAAAATTGGTCAGCTTCATATCATGGCATAGTGACGACAAAGAATGCCGCTAGACGGGCCGAGAGGGACGGAGCCACGAATCGCATAGGTATCTGGGGGCATATCAGTTAAGTTTATGGAAATCACGTTTCGATTTTTCCCACTTAATGTTCTGTTTTTTCCATTTCGTAGTATCATTGTCCTTTTGTGGCAGTTTGATATCGTAATCCTCCTCGTCAATGATGATATTTTTCCAGTTATGTCTTTGATTTTTGATGAATGAGATCAAACCATTAATAGAATCGATAGACTCATTACTAAAAATGATTTTGTTCCTAATGAAAAGATGATCCGCTAGATTGTTGTTAGGCATGCAAACTTGTTATGTCCAATCTTGTTTTTAGTTCTTGTACAAGGTTGTTTGCTCTTTTTCATGACTAATGTTGCTTAGTTCGATCAATTGACCTATCAATTTTAGCAATGATTTTTTTTACTAAAGGGACATGAAATAAACGGTTGAACAAGTCCTCAAGTTGATGGTTACACAATTCACAATGTCTCGTGACTGTAGTTCTTTTTTTGTCTAGCTTTGCTTTTGTTAGAATTCCATTTTTTGAGATTTTCCAAAGAAAAATTTTAATTTTATTTTAGGTATCAAGATTCCAAATTTGATGTTGATTTGGTTGTGAACCACCCATTTTTACTCTACCTCCAATATAATCTATCACTAATTTCATTCTTTGGTATTATTGTTTGCATAATTTTGTCTATAATCTCTAAGCTAAGGATGTTTTGTAGCTCATTATCAATTTTTGTGAAATTTCTTTCTCTATAATTTTTTATAAAATGATTAACTTTGATATTTTTATCAATTTGATTGATATTTTGGACCATTTTTATAAGCGGCGACGTTGTGACCCAATTATCATGCCAAAAGATGATCGTTTTTCCATTACCAAATTGATAAATAATACCTCTCTTAAATTCGGGTTTGAGTCTCATAAGGTTATTCCAGTGCTATGACGCTAATCCTTTTTTTGGTAGTATAGGATGTTATTGTTGTCATTATTTTTCATTAACAATTTAAACCCAAATATTGTTTGGTTCATCTAAGATTTTCCACAAAAGCTTTATTTGTAAGGCTTTGTTCGTGATTAAAGATTTTATCAATCCAAGACCACCATTGTTTGTTGATTTGTAGATTTCATCTTAGCTAATGATAGGTATGTGTTTGTCCTCTTTATTCCAAAATAGTTTTATATATATATATATATATATATATATATATATATATTTTATCTAACTCCCCGAGATTGTGGATTGGAAGCATAAAGTTTTGCATAGAAAATGTCATTTTAGCCACCATATTTTTTTATTAGGTTATTTCTAACTTCTAGCGATAGAGAATTGACTTTCCATTTTGAAAGTTGTTGTTTTGTTTTAAGGTTAATATCACCAAACGTATTTTTTGTCACTCTCCCATTAATGATAGGACATCCTAAATATTTATCGAGGGTTGTAGTGTGGTTCATGGTCAAAACATTTTTTTAGTTGGACAATACAATTCTCTTTGGTGTTTTTTGTTGTTTGGAAAGCATATTTTAGGAAATTAATTTTATGTTTAGCAATAAAGCAATATATTTTCAAAATTTTCTTAGTTCTTTGGCAGGAAACTACATTTTCCTAGACAAAAATGATCATGTCGTCTGCAAAAGATAAGAACAAGATAAGGGTTCGTAGTCTACTCACAGATAATCCAACATGGTAGTCGTAGTCATTAAAATCGTTATGCAACATATGTGTGAAGATTCCTGCCCTTATAATAAACGGATAGGGAGATAAGGGGTCTCCTTGCATTAGTCCTTTTTATGAAAATAATTGATTTGTTGGTCTGTTGTTTACAAGAACGGAGAAAGAGACTATAGTTATACATTTTGTAATCCATCCCAAAAATTTGTTATTAAAGCAAAACTTTTTTAATATGTTAAGAATGAAATCGTTCGTAAGCTTTTTCCATATCCAGTTTGATAGCAACCCAAACCTTCCTTACCCTTTTTGGATCGAAAGAAGTGAAAATTTTTGTGTGCAATGAGTATATTATCATGAATTGATCTATTTGCTACAAAAGCACCTTGAAGAGGGTGAATAAGTTTAAGCATGATACATTTCATTTAGATCATCATTACTTTTGCATTTATTTTTTATAATGTTAAGCAAAGACTTATAGGAGCATCCTTAAGATTTCCATATCCAGTTTGATAGCTTTTTCCATATCTAGGTTGTATGCTTGTGTTTTATTTAAGTGCAACACTACATGAGCTATCCCAAGACGAGGTCAAAACCTTCTAAAGGATGAGGGAATGATGCAATAGCATACTCAAGAGCACCCTCGGGAGTGGAAGCCAACACGTATAGGAGCAACTCAAGTGCAAGGACCATGCAACCTGTGAGGAAGATAAGGACGCCCGATATAAAGGATTGTATGATCAATTGGGACTCAAGTAGAAGGAGGAAAGGTGTACGTTCCATCCGAACAAAGAAGAAGATGATGCACTATAATGCCCATCAAAAAAGGACGTCCCGCATGCATCAATATATAAGGATGCATGCATTCACAAACAACAAGGAGGATAAGAGCACACAAGAAGAATTCACTTTCCTTGACAATAGAATACCCCGACCTCACATCCATCCCGAAGTCAACTAAACCTGCAAGAAGAAACCGGGATCCACATGCAAGACCACCCTAACACTCAAACACAACCATGCATGTACTTACGGGAAAGCAACCATGCACGTCCATGATTCCAAGAAAGACGTACATATATATGCAAGGGAATACGACCAAACATGCATGCGTGTTGCTTATACGCTTATGGCACACAAAAATACGTGGCTACCTTGGATCGAGTGTGATATATTTTTTAGCTCATAAAGACATCTTTAATTATAGGTTAATTTTGCAGGCTTTTAAATGTTATTTTTATTCCACACTATTTTATTTATTTCTTTTGCAAGTAAATTTAAGTCTTCTAATATGGCAGTTTAAAGAGAGACTTGAATCAAATCTTCTTGACATGCTTGATCCCCATGTGCCGGATTACAAGAAGCTCAAAGCCGAGTTATACCCTATAAATAGACAGCTCGAGCCTCTTGTTTTCTCAACTCAAAATTGAATAAACACATTGGGTATATTTGTACGGTATTTGCTTGTGCAGACCATGTATGTCACGTGGAAAGAGAGAGCAAGAGAGGTCTTATTCACAACTCACATGGACTTGTTTGAATGTGTTCTACTTGTGTGTGTCATAGTAGGGTGTTTCAACTAACCACACACATACATCCATGTGCTCTAGGGTTCCAAAACGCCTATTGTGTTTGGTTGTACAAAAGGGTTCTACAAAATGTCCGTCGGTTGTGTGTTAGGGTCCCTCGTGTCCTGAGTGCCTTTGAGTCATTGCTTAGGGTTCGACCTTGATCTATCCATCTACCGATCCATCCTATCATCGGATCATCTTCTTTCCATATCTTTTTTGTTTATCGTCTTTCTATAGATTCTTTCGGTGTCAAAAGATTGGGTCATCCAATTACCGCTAACCCCGTACCATAGGAGAGAAAAAAGAAGTGTGAGAAGAAGGAAAGAAGCTCAACCTCCATAAAAGGATGTGCGAAAAAGGTTCGGTAGATCGAGGGATACAAAGCGCTGAAAAACAACGGGGAAAAGTTATTCAACCCACCTACCGTCTAATAGCCACGACACAAACCACCAGCACCCAAACATGTGAACACATCCCATCCAAAAAATCCGCCCCTCAGCACGACCGACCATGGAGAAAAGTACAATCATCACAATTTTCCCCTCAAACTTGGATTTACCCCGATATATTTTTGAAGAACCAAAACCCCTTTCCCCAACTCTTTTAATCGATAGTTTTCTATTGTTTTTCCTTGATTGAAATCAGCGAATTAAGAGAAACCATTCCTGAAAAGATTGTAGGTTAAGGAGATCTGAAACTTTTGATTTTCGTTGTGGGCATCACTTGTAACACCCCGAATTCTCGGAACTCGGAACATTACTGGTTAGGACCTCACAATGGGTCCCAACCTCAGTTTGACAACAATATTAGTAGGATCTTGCAACAAGACACAAATAAGAAAAACCGAAATTTATAAAAATGTATTTGTAAAAGGATGAATGCAACAAAGTCTAACAGCCTATCGTACTTAAACAACGGAAAAGACTAACTGTCTTAACAAAAGGGAAAGACAACAAAGCAATAACCCAAACCCCCACTCTAAAGAGTACGGAGACCCGGCTGACCACTACTTCCGGATCACTCAGCTGCTGTTCTAACCTGCAGTAAAACTAAAAACACGACAAAACAACCATTAGCTAGTTATCTAAACATTAGGAGAATAATAACAGCACACACACGCATAAAATAATAAACACCCATCATTCTTTAAAACAAGTCCATTTATTATCTTCATTTAAGTTATTCACTCTTACTAATGATACTTATTTTGTGACACGAGGGATTCCCAAACCTCGCCTCCGCCCCCGTGTAACCATCAGGAATGGATCCGATGCATCTCACCTTGTACCTGCCTGGTCTGGGTATAGAGAACCTCCCAGTCTCCTGTCAGAGCTGGGCAGTGATGTCACGGCCCGTTATAATACACTTGAGCCTTAAACCATAATAACACGGTCGTCCTAACAAGTTGTTATTATTATTTTCACACACATTACACACACAAAACCATTATCACCCAACTAATATCCAGAAACTGGTTAAGTAAGTCGCAAGAACTTACCTTGATCAAAAATCGCTTTCTCAAATCTCAACTCAGTCCGAACCCGTGGTAACTCAAACGCCTGTCAAATAAGGCATATGAATCAAAATCATATCCAGATGTCCAACCTCATGCGAAGGAATTACGGAAAAAGGTCTCTTACGGTAAAAGACCATTTTACCCTTAGTGCCGAAAATTCTCAAAGTCTATCATTTAGTTCTAATATTTTCTTTTAAAACCTATGTCCATAATCTAGTTCTCATTGAAAAGTTTGGTGAGGATTTAGTAAGGTTTTATAAGAGTTACCCCAAAGATCTTAGTTTACACAAAAAGTCGTTAAGGCTCGACTTTGGGTTCATATGCACGGCTTGGATAAGGATATAAAAATTCCGAAATAAAATCCTAGATCCTCTATGATATACATGCTAAACATAGGAGTAAAGATCCCTCAAAAAAAACTTACTCATAACTCTCCCATACATCTCTAAAGTTGGTAAAAAGCTGAAAATTTCCCATACTTGGTCTATTTTCCCCTGCTGTAAAAACGGCTCAACTGTCTTACTTTGAGCACTTATAAGTTCTAATCCGACCGTTAACTTTCTCCCAAATTTTAACACGGTGAACTACATAATTCAATCTACAATATATCAAAAATTCAACGGTGGATTCTCGATCTAAGCTATAAAAATTAGGTCCTAAAGTCAGCAGGTCGGAATTGAAATATAAGGTGTGCAGATGGTCCTAACTTCGATTCCCCTTGACAGCAAAAGCTTCCCTTATTTCTACCTAGAGGTCTCCGGTTCAAAACTCACAACACCCAACATGCAAGACCTTATGGTACCATTTTATGTAAGATTTTCTCACCCTACATTGCTCTTACATTTTTACTCAACTCTACAGCCCACTCCTCTATACAGCATAAGACATTACAATTGAAGGTTGTCTACTCACCACAGCAATGAAGGCATAGTAACGTTTGATCTACACGAGCAACCCGGTGCTTGCTACTGCCTGAAATCAGAGGGAAAGAAGAGGGTAGAGTGGGCGGCGTTGTTCGCCTGGCTGTCGACAGAGACGAGCGAGGGTCTGGTGGGCTGCATCATCAGAGTGTTGCAAGGTGAGTCGCTTCTGATCTACTGGGCACAAGTGAAAGACGAGGCATAGGAGGGTTCTTACCAGATTTCTCATGTATGTAGAAGGTCGAAGGTGATAAGCCCGTTTAATAGCTGTTCGGAGTCTACTGGAGGGCCGACCCTCTTCTACGGCGGGTTGAGCGATCGATCGGCCCGTGTCTGGTTCCCACTGGAGGCGTGCAGCAGGCTGGCGTCGAGTGCAGCGTCCGGCATCTCCACCCTAGGCGTGCAGCAGGTTGGGCGTCGAGTGCAGCGTCCGGCATCTCCACCCTAGGTGTGCAGCAGGTTGGCGGACTGGAAGTGCTGTTGTTCGTCTTCGGCTGTCGTCGTCACCCCTCTGCGTGCAGTCTCGGTGGCGGGCGTTGGTGGTGGTCCTGGTCTGGAAGGGGCGTGGGACTGCTACTGCTTCAATGGGTATGGCTGTTGTCGGTCGTTCAGAACAAGAGGAAGGAGGATATGGTTGCAGTTGGAGGGATGAGTAGAGCAGCGGCACATAGGTTAGAGAAAGAAAAATTAGGTTAGGCTTAAACGTGATTAGGAAGCTGATTAGGGGTTAGGGTTAAAGATAGGGTTTTGGGCCGTGGGCTGATTACAATGGGCCTAGTCCGGTTTGTTCATTCTGCTAATTATGGGCTGCTACGCGAGTCGTATTCGTATAAAACCGTTCTTCGAGTCTAAAAAAAACGAAGACTCTAATCGCTTATACAAAACATTAAAATTATCATTTTATGTGAATAAGATCACATAAAATGATAGAATTTAATGTTGTATTATTTTGTTTTAGAAAAAAATAAAGCAGCGGATCGGAATCCGGTTCGATTGGTTTTCCGGGTATTACATCAGTGCCCTTTTAAAAATAAGTTTCGTCCCGAAACTTAGAATAATGTATCTACTCAAACAACTTTCTTTGTATAACTTGGTTTCATTAAGTCCTGTTTTCTAGCATGTAACTACTCAAACATCATCCTCAGGCACACATCACATAAAACACAATTACTCATTCCAAGGTAACACATGAAAAGTCAAACAAACATTACCCGAGTACTAACTCGTTGATACAGAACTAGCGGCTAACTCCGCAAGGTACTCAGGGTAACCATTTCTAATGCTCTCCTCCGTTTCGTAAGTAACCTCATTGATTCCTCGTCTAGACCACTGGAACTCTACAAAAACATGAACCGGCTAAATTTTCTAATTTTCATAGCAGATGACGTGTCTCAGATTCGGTAGGTACTCTCTCAACAGTTTGGTTTTCTACTTACTTCCAGCTCTTTTGATGACTCTACCAAACCAAAAAAAAAAACTTTTCCTTCCACTGGGCCCACTTCGAAAGTTCCCAACTATCGATTCTGAAATAATGATCTTAAACTTTTGTCGGCACTTTACTAAGTGCCTAATGCTCTTTATAATACAAACCGCTTGGCCCGGTTTCCTCAATGTGGCCTAATCGGATCGTTCCTTAATTAATGGGTTTTCACCTACTTCTTGTCCAGTTTCCAAATTTATATAACTCAAAACAAATCACACTCCCAAGTGGACCTTTTCCTATAGATCTCTAATTTCTTAACTTGAAAACATAGTTAACCTAACATTGATTTTCTTCAACTGTGGTTTATGGGCCTACCACGCTTCTGGTGTAACACCCATTTGTCACACCGGCGTCTTTCTGAGGGTCAACATGATTTACCCAACTCCCGCCTATACTTCCCTTCTAATACTAACAAGATCTTCTTCAAACAGACCCTTACTCTCTTACTCAACCGTAGTCTGTTCTTAACCAACCAGTAAGCAACCTCTATCCCGATTCTCTCCATATCCTTAGATCATCCCAGAAGGTTGTCGTTGCCTACTTGGGAAATCCTCCAAGGCATCGGTAAAGTTACCTCTTAAATCCGCAGTCACTAATGTCTCTTCTTAACGGTACCTACTCGTCAATACTAACCAACACTTACACGTCCTCAATCGACGTCGGTCAGTCTATAATTTACTTATCTCAATATCCCGGACTTGCTCTTCTCATACCTATACTAGCGTTAAGTTCTTGGTGAGCATCATCTGCTCGATTAATCCTTTCATGCTTCGCTAATTCGTTTTATCTTCCACACTTCTGTTTCCTTAGGCTAACTCTACTTCTCGACCCCAACTGGATCATTCATCTTGACCTAAATAGTCATTCCAAGTTTTCAACGATAGCTGGTAAGTGTCTTTGTAGTTCTGATGGCTTTAGTTATCATCCCCTTGCAGTTCCCCTTGCATGGACTGTCGGTGTTGATGACTTAGGTCCCTTGATAATTGGGGTTACCTTGGACTTCCGAGTCTACCAAGGCCGTTCTCATATATACATTCTTTCGCTGGTGTTACCAGCAATATTGCCTTCATGAAACTCCGTTGTTTCCGCTACAAGGCTTCAACTCTTTCATACCTGCATTGTGATTCCTTCAAATTCCTATATCTTTGAGGAGGTCAAAACCTCTCTACTCTTACAAAGTCTACATTTTGCTTCTATATTCCATTGTAGGTATCCCTTCCATGCACTATAGACCCTCATATCCGGGTCGACATTTTATCTCTTTTGGTCTCTCCAGCTTGTCTTGTGAACTCTTCTACTAGGTGACTCGTCTTATAACAATTTCCTTTATCCAAATCGATCTCTAACTGTCAGTGGATCATTACCACTCATTTCGTGTTGAAACCCTAGTTCTATTTTACTCTTGCATAGATTCCATAACGGTATCCTCATCTCAACACTTTATTTAAATTTAGCAAGATCCGTATGACTTTCCTTCTCATTGGTTAAGATATTTGTTTGGTTTCCGCTTTCTCCATCACAGTGTTATCGGTCCGACATTATGAACTTTCTTAAACATCTTCCCATACTATTTGTATACGAAACGTCAGATGCATATCATGTTCTCAAATATCAAAATTTCTCGACTCACATTTATTATGTTATCCTTATCCTCATGTCGCCTTACCATCTCCTAAATCCTTACACCAAAAATGGTAATTAAATCTCTTAAAGCTTTCTCATACAACTTTTATGGATTATGTTAATTAGATTTGGTGCTTCCATCAATTCTTCCCTCATCAGTCGAGAGAAGACTCCAATGTGTACCATTTGTACGCGGTTCCAAAACTACTCCTCCATCCACCTGTGACCGGTGATCATGATTTTCTATTGGAGTGCTATCATTTCTCAAGGTAATCATATTATCGGGGTGATACGGATCCGTATAATAACCTTCAGTCATTTAACTTTACTCTTTCTCATGTTTGTTCCAGCAAAGATGTAGATTCCATCTACAATCACCTCACAACTCGATAAGACATTTCACCAAGGCATTAAATCTTACTTTCTCTGTTTTTCGCCTCTATAATTCCAATATTTCTGTGTCACATTTTTAGTCACACAGGCTTTTTCTATCAATCTAGAAAGTTGACCCCGACTTTTCCTCGAAAGAGAACCATCAATCTCACTTGTGTGGGATGCTAAGTACCCTCAGAGTAGACTGATGTAGGATTTGATCAACATCATCTGTTTCTTCTTACTCTTCTCGCTCTTCTTGTACGAAGCCATCTATATTAACTATTATATGTAAAATTTTCCTTAGTCAGTAGGTAAGCAAATGCTCACAACAATTCTCTTTACACCATTAATGTCATAAATAGTCATTACCGATTGTCAAGAGTTTCTCTTTATTTGTTAATTAGAGTTATCATATTGGACTCATTCAATGTTACCATCAAGGCTACTAGTACTTGCATTGATTTAACTTCATCATTGTCGTCGTTGATCTCTGGAAGAAAATCTACCGATGTGGATAAAATTCCTTTATAACCTTGTGGTTATTCTTCTTATCCTGCCAATCAACCATCACTAGTTAGTCAGTACGTGTAAATTCTCTGTTGTTACCAATTAGTTTGTAGTTGACCTTCTAATAGATCGTAGACTTACTTTTCTTCTATCTCTTTTGAGGTGTGATGTACAAGGTGAAAATATATCTCTTCCATTTATTTTCCTTTAGTTCCTTCTACAAATTACACTCCTATAAGAGCACTATACTCTTACGAGTCTAGTTGTATTTTCATCTTCCGACATGGCTTATAAATTCTTCTACGATAACTCGTAGGCATTTCTCCATGATTCTTTTTATCCGAGTTATTGTCCACTGACGGTTCTCTATTATGACCCGCTAGTTTATTAGCTTACATCCCTTCGTGAGTGGTAACTTATTAGAGGCCCTCTTTTTCACCAATACCATTCTCTTACACCCTCCTTCCTTGGGGTGCTGCTTGTACTTCCGCCTTTGTAGAATTCCGGTCTTTGTTGTATCCCGATCCTTGTTGTAACTCTTGTGTGTTCTAGGAGGTTACACCACTTTCATATTGGTGAAATCGGCCTTCCCCTTTCTAGCAACCTGTAAGCTTTCATCTTTCGGCTCTTTAATTCTTCGTATCGGATGGACAATGTATCTCATCTTGACTCCTACGCTTATGATTATCTCGGTTTCCCATCTTGATTGTGGTGTCAAGTAGCTGGTTAGGAGTGATCATATTCCGCTCTGCTTCTAGCCTCAAACTTTCACCTTCTAGTCCGTCAGTAAGCTTAGATTCAATGTCTTTTGTCTGGATTGCTACTATCTTTCACCTTGACTTTCATGCCTATGTGTGTTTCTGAAGGCATCCCCTTTGTTTGTAACGTTGTTTTACACCATCTTGAAAGAACCTATGGGTTGTCTTTTCAAATTTGTATACTTGCCGGTCATCCAACGCGTTGCCGGACTACCCTCATGTATATTCTTCATTTGATCCTATTGAGTTGACTCGGAATTCCCTTCTTCTCATTGTAGTTAGTGTTGTCTTTTAGGCTTCACTTTTCCGTCTCGACGTTCCTCAACAAGCTCGAAGGAGTTGTCCGTCGTTAGCCTACCCTAATTAATGCTCATAAGCTGAGCGTACTTATCCTTACGTGGAAACCCTTTAATTATACTTAGGTGTGTCAACTGAACGAGGATCTCATACTGTCATCTCTGTGAAGGGCATACTATAACTATAAATTCTACTAATCTTCGGCATATATTTATTTATACTACATATCTTTATAATCAACCTAATAAGTCCAAAAAAAAAAAGTAAAACCTAAAGTCCATATACTAAGCATACTGAGATCCGCGGTAGTAGTGGTGGTCAGCCGTACTTTTGTATCCCTAACCAGTCTATTCATGCATTAGAAAACCAAAAGTTCTTTTTGAAACTCAGATCCCTTTTCGGGTTCTACTTAAGTACTTATTCGGTCTTTCAGAAGATTTCAAGTGCCATTGTTGCCAACCTAGAGCTCTGGTACCAAGTTGTAGCACCCCGAATTCTCGGAACTCGGAACATTACTGGTTAGGACCTCACAATGGGTCCCGACCTCAGTTTGACAATAATATTACTAGGATCTTGCAACAAGACACAAATAAGAAAAACCGAAATTTATAAAAATGTATTTGTAAAAGGATGAATGCAACAAAGTCTAACAGCCTATCGTACTTAAACAACGGAAATGACTAACTATCTTAACAAAAGGGAAAGACAACAAAGCAACAACCCAAACCCCCACTCTAAAGAGTATGGAGACCCGGCTGACCACTACTTCCGGATAACGCAGCTGCTGTTCTAACCTGCAGTAAAACTAAAAACACGACAAAACAACCATTAGCTAGTTATCTAAACATTAGGAGAATAATAACAGCACACACACACATAAAATAATAAACACTCATCATGCTTTAAAACAAGTCCATTTATTATCTTCATTTAAGTTATTCACTCTTACTAATGATACTTATTTTGTGACACGAGGGATTCTCAAACCTCGCCTCCGCCCCCGTGTAACCATCAGGAATGGATCCGATGCATCTCACCTTGTACCTGCCTGGTCTGGGTATAGAGAACCTCCCAGTCTCCTGTCAGAGCTGGGCAGTGATGTCACGGCCCGTTATAATACACTTGAGCCTTAAACCATAATAACACGGTCGTCCTAACAAGTTGTTATTATTATTTTCACACACATTACACACACACAACCATTATCACCCAACTAATATCCAGAAACTGGCTAAGTAAGTCGCAAGAACTTACCTTGATCAAAAATCGCTTTCTCAAATCTCAACTCAGTCCGAACCCGTGGTAACTCAAACGCCTGTCAAATAAGGCATATGAATCAAAATCATATCCAGATGTCCAACCTCATGCGAAGGAATTACGGAAAAAGGTCTCTTACGGTAAAAGACCATTTTACCCTTAGTGCCGAAAATTCTCAAAGTCTATCATTTAGTTCTAATATTTTCTTTTAGAACCTATGTCCATAATCTAGTTCTCATTGAAAAGTTTGGTGAGGATTTAGTAAGGTTTTATAAGAGTTACCCCAAAGATCTTAGTTTACACAAAAAGTCGTTAAGGCTCGACTTTGGGTTCATATGCACGGCTTGGATAAGGATATAAAAATTCCGAAATAAAATCCTAGATCCTCTATGATATACATGCTAAACATAGGAGTAAAGATCCCTCAAAAAAAACTTACTCATAACTCTCCCATACATCTCTAAAGTTGGTAAAAAGCTGAAAATTTCCCATACTTGGTCTATTTTCCCCTGCTGTAAAAACAGCTCAACTGTCTTACTTTGAGCACTTATAAGTTGTAATCCGACCGTTAACTTTCTCCCAAATTTTAACACGGTGAACTACATAATTCAATCTACAATATATCAAAAATTCTACGGTGGATTCTCGATCTAAGCTATAAAAATTAGGTCCTAAAGTCAGCAGGTCGGAATTGAAATATAAGGTGTGCAGATGGTCCTAACTTCGATTCCCCTTGACAGCAAAAGCTTCCCTTATTTCTACCTAGAGGTCTCCGGTTCGAAACTCACAACACCCAACATGCAAGACTTTATGGTACCATTTTATGTAAGATTTTCTCACCCTACATTGCTCTTACATTTTTACTCAAATCTACAGCGCACTCCTTTATACAGCATAAGACATTACAATTGAAGGTTGTCTACTCACCACAGCAGTGAAGACATAGTAATGTTTGATCTACACGAGCAACCCGGTGCTTGCTACTGCCTGAAATCAGAGGGAAAGAAGAGGGTAGAGTGGGCGGCGTTGTTCGCCTGGCTGTCGACAGAGACGAGCGAGGGTCTGGTGGGCTGCATCATCAGAGTGTCGCTAGGTGAGTCGCTTCTGATCTACTGGGCACAAGTGAAAGACGAGGCATAGGAGGGTTCTTACCAGATTTCTCGTGTATGTAGAAGGTCGAAGGTGATAAGCCCGTTTAATAGCTGTTCGGAGTCTACTGGAGGGCCGACCCTCTTCTACGGTGGGCTGAGCGATCGATCGGCTCGTGTCTGGTTCCCACTGGAGGCGTGCAGCAGGCTGGCGTCTAGTGCAGCGTCCAGCATCTCCACCCTAGGCGTGCATCAGGTGGGGCGTCGAGTGCAGCGTCCGGCATCTCCACCCTAGGCGTGCAGCAGGTTGGCGGACTGGAAGTGTTGTTGTTCGTCTTCGGCTGTCGTCGTCACCCCTCTGCGTGCAGTCTCGGTGGCGGGCGTCGGTGGTGGTCCTGGTCTGGAAGGGGCGTGAGACTGCAACTGCTTCAACGGGTATGGCTGTTGTCGGTCGTGCAGAACAAGAGGAAGGAGGATATGGTTGCAGTTGGAGGGATGAGTAGAGCAGCGGCACATAGGTTAGAGAAAGAAAAATTAGGTTAGGCTTAAACGTGATTAGGAAGCTGATTAGGGGTTAGGGTTAAAGATAGGGTTTTGGGCCGTGGGCTGATTACAATGGGCCTAGTCCGGTTTGCTCATTCCGCTAATTATGGGCTGCTACGCGAGTCGTTTCGTATAGAACCGTTCTTCGAGTCTAAAAAAAAACGAAGACTCTAATCGCTTATACAAAACATTAAAATTATCATTTTATGTGAATAAGATCACATAAAATGATAGAATTTAATGTTGTATTATTTTGTTTTAGAAAAAAATAAAGCAGCGGATCGGAATCCGGTTCGATTGGTTTTCCGGGTATTACATCTATTAGGGTTATGTTTGAAGGGTTTGATTTGGGTTTTTCAAGTGTGTGAAGCGCGTTCTTTTCGCGTAGGGGGTTTCATTTGTTATATGTGAAGAACCGAGTAGGGGATTAATAAGTATAGAAATACTCTATAAGGGGGGTCGGGTTGAATAGAGTATGAGAACTTTTTGCAATATCGAATATCAAGGCTTTGAAATGAATCTCAAGGTGTTGAAGTCGATCTCTGTACTTTGTGACAAAACTGTTTCTCAAGGCGTTGAAGTGAATCTCAAGGCCTTGACTTTTAAACCTGCAGAAATTTGTTAGTCACAATAAAAGCGTTATAAGGTGCAAAAACTTAAGAT
Organism: Fagopyrum homotropicum; assembly: GCA_033239125.1. Taxonomy (NCBI): domain Eukaryota; kingdom Viridiplantae; phylum Streptophyta; class Magnoliopsida; order Caryophyllales; family Polygonaceae; genus Fagopyrum; species Fagopyrum homotropicum. The sequence goes on from BSWB01000002.1 coordinate 14,276,343, forward strand.
CGACACACGATATGTTTACGAAGTTTGGCCCTAACAACCTACTGTCCGCCTAGGGTTTCCAACCCTAGAATTTTAGCTATCTATTATCTGCTTTGTGTGAGGCCTATATACAACCTAGAAGAACTTAACTTCTTCTCTCAATGTAGTCTCAATGCTACAATCTAGTCAACTCCTTTCTAACAATAACATTCTAGTTACTTTGTTGAGTAACACACTCGAGTATAACACTAAAATGATATGCCAATGTAGCTCTTGTCTAATAGATAAATTAAGTACGCTCAAAGAGGAAGATAAACTTTTGGATCGATGAAGAAGACTTTGATGTTCACTTGTAAGCTTGGTGTCTTCTACCTTCATATATCGATGGTTTCTTTTATATCTTATGTGGGAGCATCTTCTCAACAAACTCTTGATAGCCGTTTGATATCTTCAAGGAGATATTTGCCGAGATCTTCTCTTTAAACGTCTATCTTCTCTTCAACAAGATCTTCGTTGAGATCTTCTCTTCAAACATCTATCTTCTTGTTTGCAGCACGATCTTCTCCAACAAGATCTTCTTGTTTTTAGCTAGATCTTATCCAATGATCTTCTTCGTGATAGGGTCTTCGATATCTTCAATGACCTACACAAACATATACCAAACCAACCAAGACAAGACATCTAGAATATATCATCGATATTTGTTAGTTACAAAAGCCACATTTTATGTTAAGTCTTCCAGCATTATATAAATAAAATAATTAACACTTAAGGTGAAGTTATCAATATGTTTCAGTCGACATGGTTGATTGAACCTCCGGGTCCGGCCATATAGCTTTGAACTTCGACTTCCTATTGTCCTTGTATTTCCTCTCACTTTTGTTAAAGTATTATTTCGGATTTGTTGAAAACCTTGTACTTATTCCAACTGAAATTTTTAGTTTAGTTGAGATAAATAGTTGATTAATTGTGATTACTTTTTAATAAGTTTGATAGCCGTTTAAAATAACATAGTTTATGAAACTTATGCAAGTGTAAAATATTATTAGAAAAATTATTTGAAATTAATTTCCTATAAGAATGTATATTATATAAGCAATCACAAACTTGCTCCATACATATCATGAAACAAGAAATTTAAGATTTCGTAGATGAGTATATGTTTGGACTGTCAAACCTCGTCATCGGCTTAAGTTTTTTTCTATATATATTCCTGTAAATTTAATAAGTTATTGTGAACTACTAAAATAATGGTTTTCGAACATTTTCGTAGATAAACTCAATGATAAAGCTGAAAGATAAACCCAATGACAAATGCTTAATGGAATTTAGTGTCATTTGATGGAAATTTTGGTTCATAAAAAACTAATACATTTTCACTGATAAAAAAATTATAAAATAGACAACTTAATGTATAAACTCAAATCAAAGTTTGTGAGCAACTAAAAAGGAAATAAAATATAATTCGACAAAGTTTGTAACTAAAGAAAAACCAGAAATATCTCGTTAAAGAAAAGAAGAATTATAAGCTTCATCAAGCCAAAATTTAAAGAAATAATTTGACCTACTAGGCTCTTTTTGGTTTTTGTTAAAGAAACTATACCCCATATTTTTTTTACCCCTTTAATTTAATGATAGGTAAAACTAATTAACCCTTCTATTTAAAAAAAAAAGGGTTAATTAGGTAACTAGGCTGTTTTTTATTATTGTACACTAAGTAGGCTTTTTTCAGTTTTCAAATTACTAAATGTACCCCACTAATATTTTTACTGTTAGGGTTTCACATTTGATTTGATCCCTCTGCTTATCGTTCTCCTCCTCACCTTCTCCGCCCCCCTCTCACTGTCGCCTCACTTCCCGCTACTACCGCAAATCTTGCCGTCAATCCGACAAACAAATCCGCCGCTCCCTTCAATCTCCGCTTCTGAAACCTCCCCCCCCCCCCTCTCTTCTCTCTCGTAGAGCCGGCATCGACGGCGTTGGACGGTGGTGTGACTTCGAAGCCATGTTCGTTCGTGCTTTCGTTTTCGGTTTGATTTCTGTACATATCTCCGCTTCTGAAACCTTAAGGCACGCATAAGGTTTTCAAGCAACTATGTTTAAGACACGCATAAGCATTTGTGCTGATTTGAATGAAGTTGAACTCATAATACATAGCTGTAATATTTGGTTTTGTTGTCTGATTACTGTTGTTTTTCCCCTGAATGCAGTCAAGGCTTCAAGCAAAGCAAGCTACTGGTGTTGATAAGCGGCATCACTACAAAGGTTTGTGTAAATACACTCTTCAGAGCTCATCGCATGTTGCTTTAAGTTAGTTGATCTAAAGCATGGGCAACGATTTTTCACTTTCTTCAGGCACATCTGATGCTATCATGAAGATGATTCAGCATGAAGGCTTGTCTGGATTTTACAAAGGGATGAGCACGAAGATTGTGCAGAGTGTATTATTGTCTGGTTTCTTTGTGTGTGTGGGGAGGGTGTTCTTATTGTCTGGTCGTATTTTGCGTGGAGAAGATAATCACACAACATTAATGCTGAAAAACATTCCAAACAAGTATGTTGCCGTTCATCAATTTTTGAGTTAATTTTTTCAGCTTTAATTGGTAATTTTTAAAAAATTCAATTGTATGGTACTCCTGATTGAGGTTTGCAAGTAATTTTTATCGGGTAGACTTAAACATTTGTGGTTAGTTTGATAGGTTTAAATGGTGTCTTTTTGGTTCTATTTAGACATTTTCATGTTGTTAGGGACTGTTCTTCTTACTTATGGTGTGATAATATGTTGTTAAGATTAGATTGCCAGTTATTTGGTTTAGATGCATTTCTACATGCCAATCTTTTGTTTATTTTGATCCCTGTTACTATGTTTTTACTGTAAGTGTGATGCGCCCTTGGATGCCCCTTTTACGTTGACCATAGACGAAGAGGACGAGGCTCTTAGAGTTCGTTCAGATGGACCGATCACCCGATCCCGAGCTAAGGCCATTGCTCGAGCCACCGGCTCCATCATCGCCCGCATTACTTCTTCACTTGGTTCCATTACCGGCAGGCCATGTCTCTACACCACCATGGCATAGGCTACCGGTTCCGTTAGCGGCATGTCTCGTCTTTCCGACTCCATGGCATGAAGCTAGCTTATTTTCGGACTATATTTTCATGTTTTTCTTTTTATGTAATAAAGGGATATTCCGTATAAGAATATTTCCTTTTGACCTTATCCTTTTAGGTTTTCCCTTTTGGGCTTTTCTTCATGTATTTTGTTTGGCCCGTTGGCCCATAGGTAGGCAAGTCTCTCTATATAAGAGATATCTTGTCTCACCTATTTTCCATGTTCAATATTACTAAGTTTTGAAAAGAATTTCCTCCTACTTAGCTTGGGCATCAAAACCTCTCTTCTATCTCTCAAATTTCTTCCTTGGATCCATATTCGAGGATTTTTCTTAAGAATCAACCTTCGATCCACACAAAAACGTTTATTCGATCTCTCTAGATCGAAGTAACCTTTGTTTCTTCATCGCTTCCGCCCCTTTGGATCCGAATCGATACAACGTTGCACAAAGAATCAAGGAGTAGTTGGAATTTTGTTTGATCTAGATCCGGAGTTATCTTGGGTTACCTCCAAGGACGCATCAAATTGGTATCAGAGCAAGGGATCAAAGCTAAGTTCTCTTTACTCTTGTTTTTGTGCGTTATTATATTAAACCTATTTAGCCTTTTTTTTTGTTCATGATGTTCTTCGTTTGTTCATGATGTTCTTCATTTGTTCTTCATGATCTTCATGTTGTTCATCATGTTCTTCATCATGTTCATCCATTTTCCCTGAAATTTTTTTTTTCTTTTCCGTGTTTATCTCAAAACAAAAAGTACAAAAATAGGAGATATTTGGTTTGCCTTCAAACCATTTATCAAACCCGTCTTTTTCTTAAACCGACCTAATCCGACAATTTTGTTAATTAATTTTACCAAATCTCTTGGGATATTTTTATTAACGAAAAGTTCGGATATCTCGCATTTGATATTCCAAGAAAAGCAAAAAAAACTCTTCATCAATACGGATTTGTGTTCAAAAAAAAAACAAAAGAAAGTGTTGCTCAAAACGTTTCAAAGAAACGAAACACACAAAGTGAAAAGACGTCCGGCAAACCGGTCCATCCGAAAAATCGGATTTTACAAAACAGTCAAAGACCGAAAGCAAGCAAAGCTTGCCGAGTGAACAATCCGTCCATCTTCTATCTCTCCATTTTCTTACATACGTTTGCAAAATATCACTTGTTTATTTGTGTCTAATTGGTTCAATTTTGTTGGATTTGCCTTCCTTGACTACCCGCCAAACGGCCTTCCCCAAAGTAGAACTCGATAACGCGCTTGAACTTGGGTAAAGTTGACCTAACTTGTCACCATGCTCACTTGATTGCTTGCAATTGTGTGCTGATTTGGAGCAATGACTAACGTTGAAATGGAAACTTCTCAGGATTCTGGTCCGCAAGAGTTCAGTGAACCCTGCTCAAGAAACTGCTTCGTTGTCCCTTGAAAATGACTCCATAAGGCGAGAATTGGAAGCCTTGAAGGCACAACAAAAGTTTGATGCCTTGACCCGAGAAAACATTGCCTTGAAAAAAGAGCTCGAAGCTCTTAAGACCCTACAAATTGCTCAACGTCCCACCCCAACATATCCGAATGAGATCGTGGTCAATGCTTCCACATCCGATCCACAACAAAAAGGCAAGGGACTTTTGGGAGCCGGACCATCAAACGTTACCCGGCTTGCGTCTGTCATTGAACGCAACCATCCTTTACCTCTTGACGGAAATGAGTCCCATGGAGAAGAGGAGGAATTCCCCGACCCGCGTCAAGATGACTTGCCCATAGTCGATACGGAACATCGGCACCAATATTATGAGCATCAACATCAACGGTATGTTCCTTCTCCAGCTCCACCTAGTGTGCCCCGCACAGACCGACAAACCCAGGAAGAGCCCCGGTACCGTCCCAACTCAACCACCAATCATGGTCGTGAGCATGATCGTTCCGAACACCGTCGCCAACGGTCAACCCGGAAACCGAGGACCCTTGACTTTGATGAATACGATGAGCAACACAACTTCAACGAGTTCTCCGGTGATGAATCCGATTTAGAACGGGTAGCACATAACCGTCTGTGGCACCCACCCGTCATAGACCCTTATGAGAACCAAGACCGGGGTGAAGAATGGTTGTCTCCCCCAAATCCACCTAGGCACGCCCTACCCGTTCATGGGCGCCAACGGCCTCATGGCGGCCACCGGCGAGCCCGTGCCGATGATGCCTACATTCCACCGCCCCGCCCGGACCCCTACCGAGCTCGTAGGGAAGGTAAGGTTAAGTTCCCTACCTTTCATGGTGAATATGATCCGTGTGTTTTTCTTGATTGGGCGCAGGATATGAAACGAGCATTAAAACATTGTCATTATGAGGAGGAATACGAGAAAATTGAGGCGGCAACTCTATTGAGACATTTGAACAATTGCTCTATTGCATGACCAAGAAGTACGTGCCCGTGGACTTTAAGAATGATATGCGGTTGCAAATTGCCGAGTTCAAGCAAGGCAACCTCACTCTGGTGGCTTACTTGGCTAAACTTGAGGACATGCACATTAAGGCCGGCGTCTCGGCCTCCCCCTCCGCCCTCCGCACCAAATTCATGAGTGGGCTTAATGCTTCCATCCGGCGACCGCTCGAGATTGTCCCATTCAAGGATTTGGGAGCATTATGTCATGCCGCCATGAAGCTATATAAGCAACAACTCGAAACACCGCAGTATTCTACGTATACCTCTTCCTCGAGTCCATATCTTTATCTGTCTAACACACGTTCTCGAGATGCGCCTAGTCCTACATATACCGACGCTTCCAAAGGGACCCAACGGACGGGTCCTTCCAATAGGCAAACGGGTACCGAGAAGGCACCAAACCGTGCCCCGGCGCCTCCCTCTCGAGGTCAACAAGGACCCTCACCGGCGGCTCGCCCTAGGGAGCCCGTGTGCTACAAGTGTAGAGGTTTTGGCCATGTACAACGTGATTGCCCAAACACCAAACGGGTCTTGTTTGCCGACCCAACATATTTCGAGGACGACGATGGTCAACATGACGATGATATCATTATTGAGGATGACCATGACACCGACCCACTTTTAGGCATGGAACCTTGTGATCACGAGCTTGATTGTGGCCCAGCACAACCCGGTAAATTCGCTCTTGTTTCTCGTCGTATTTTGGCTGTTAAAGAGTATATTCCTATTGATCAACGCGAGAATCTCTTCCACTCTCGTTGCTTGGTTAATAATACGAGTCTTTCTCTCATCGTTGATGGGGATTCTTGTTGCAATATTGTCAACGAACGGGTGGTAAAACACTTCAAGTTGCCTACGACCCCCACCCAACGCCTTACGGACTCCAATGGATTTCCGATACGGCATGTGACACCGTCACACAACAAGCTTGGTTGCCGTTTTCTATTGGCGCCTATGTTGATAAGGTCCTTTGTGATGTTATCAAGATGGACGCCACACATGTCCTATTAGGACGACCATGGCAATTTGATCGCCGCACATATCATGATGGTTATCTTAATCGGAACATGTTCCAATATAATGGCAAACGGGTCACACTTTTGCCTATGACTCCGCATGAAATTTTGGTTGACTATGCGGAACGGAAGAGGCAACAAACTATTGATGAGTCCGCTAAAGCACCGGCAAAATCGGACCCCCGGAGTCCCGATGTTGTAGGTGCTAGTACTTCCAAATCCCGAAACACCGCCCCTCTTGTCCATGCTACCGAGTCCAAAGGTAGTAAAGATCGCATCGTTCCTTTGGGCGCACTTTTACCATCTTCGGATCCCGTAATTTAAGGACGGTGTGAACCGCGGATACTCTTAGCTCGCCGGCATGATTTGCAACCGGTCATGGAAGGCAAGTTCCCATGTTTTTTACTTGTTCCGTTTTGTTTATCTACTTCTCATGACCCAAGTAATGTGCCACACGAGGTGTCTTTGTTGTAGTCCGAATTTCAGGATATTATGCCCAAAGATCTCCCACCCGGCTTGCCACCTATCCGAGGGATTGAACATCAAATTGACTTTATGCCCGGTGCTTCCTTGCCAAACTGTGCCGCGTACCGAGCAAGTCCGAAAGAGACGAAGGAGCTACAACGTCAAGTGCAAGAGCTCCTAGACCGGGGACATATGCGTGAATCTTTATCACCATGTGCCGTCCCGGTAATTTTAGTACCAAAGAAAGATGGATCATGGCGAATGTGTGTTGATTGTCGTGCCATCAACCAAATCACCCTCAAATACCGCCACCCTATGCCGCGCCTTGATGACATGTTGGATGAGCTTCATGGCGCCACTATCTTCTCCAAAATTAATCTCCGGAGCGGTTACCACCAAATCCGGATGGCCGAGGGTGACGAGTGGAAAACGGCATTCAAAACGAAGTATAGACTCTATGAATGGCTTGTCATGCCATTTGGCCTCTCCAACGCCCCGTCCACCTTCATGCGCCTCATGAACCATGTCTTGCGCCGATTCTTGGGTACATTTGTTGTTGTTTATTTTGATGATATTTTGGTATTTAGTACGTCTTTGGAGGATCACATCGGGCACCTTCGCCAAGTGCTCGAATGTCTTAGACAAGAGCAATTGTATGTCAACTTTGACAAATGCGTCTTTTGCTCGGACACCACTATCTTTCTTGGCTATGTCGTGTCTAAGGACGGACTACGAGTAGACGAATCTAAAGTTCGTGCTATTCGGGAGTGGCCTACTCCTACTACGGTCACCATGGTCCGAGCCTTTTTCGGCTTAGCGGGTTTCTACCGACGCTTTGTCAAGGACTTTAGCACGGTAGCGGCACCGCTCCATGAGCTCACTACCAAGGGTGTCACGTTTGAGTGGCGTGATATCCATGCTCGAGCGTTTGACGCGCTCAAAGACCACCTTTGTAATGCACCATTACTCCAACTCCCAAACTTTTCGAAAACTTTCGAGGTGGAGTGTGATGCATCAAATGTGGGCATTGGAGGAGTTCTCTTACAAGAGACTTGTCCAATTGCCTACTTTAGTGAAAAATTGTCCGGTCCTTTGCTCAACTACCCTACATATGACAAGGAACTATATGCTCTAGTTCGTTCTCTTAAGACATGGCGACACTACTTGTGGTCGAAGGAGTTCGTGATTCATTCGGATCATGCGGCTCTTTCGTATCTCAAGAGTCAAACAAATCTCAGTCGGCGCCATGCTAGTTGGGTAGAGTTTTTAGAGACCTTTCCTTATGTCATTCGACATAAGAAAGGCAAAGAGAAAGTGGTAGCCGATGCCCTTTCTCGCCGTTATGCCCTCCTTGTGTATATGGATGCCAAGATACATGGCTTTGCTCTTATCAAAGAGTTATATGCCACGGATCTTGACTTCAAGGACATATGGGCACAATGCCTCGACCTCCGAGAGCACGAGTCTTTCTTTATTAACGATGGCTATCTTTTTCGAGCGGGAAAACTTTGTATTCCGCGCTCATCTATACGCCATTTGTTGGTCAAGGAAGCTCATGAGGGTCGTGGTCATTTCGGTGCTACCAAGACCCTTTCCGCTCTCCAAGAGCATTTCTTTTGGCCCCGGATGCGTATGCATGTGACACGGTTTTGCAAGGGTTGCATCACATGTCATCATGCCAAGTCGCGCCAGGTCCGGATGGAATGTATTCTCCTTTGCCTATACCAATGGGACCTTGGGAGGATCTATCCATGGACTTTGTGGTCGGGTTGCCTATGTTAAAACGAGGCAAAGACTCCATTTTCGTGGTAGTCGATCGCTTCTCCAAAATGGCTAATTTCAACGCATGTAAAAGCACCCTAAATGCTAGTGAAGTTGCCACCTTGTTCTTTGACAATGTGGTGCGTTTACATGGGATACCACGTTCCATCGTTAGTGATCGGGACGTGAAATTCGTAAGTCATTTTTGGAGAACGTTATGGGGAAAACTTGGAACCAACTTGTTGTTTTCAAGTAGTTATCACCCCCAAACCGATGTTCAAATGGAGGTGACCAATCGGACTCTTGGTGCTCTACTTAGAGCCACCACTAGGACCAACCCACGTAGGTGGGAGGACTTACTTTCTGTTGTAGAGTTTTCGTATAACAGGTTTAGGCACACGACAACTAAATTGTCCCCATTTGAAGTTGTCTACGGTCTCAATCCACACACACCCATTGGATTTCACTCCCCGCCCGCTCAAAGATGGAGAACACATCATCGCCGGGAACCGAGCCGCCCAAATCATTGAGTTTCATGAGCGGACTAGGACACAACTTGAACGTCGTGCCACCCAACTTGCCGGACAACGCAACAAGGGCCGCCGCGACGTCTCTTTTGAGCCCGGTGATCTTGTTTGACTCCACCTACGGAAGAAGCGTTTCCCTACTCGCCGCATGAGCAAGCTCTCGGACCGTGGTGATGGCCCATTCCGCATCTTAGCCCGTCATGGTCCCAATGCATACAAGTTAGAGCTTCCGGATTCCTACGGAGTACACCCAACATTCAACGTCAAGGACCTTGCCCCTTATGTTGAGCCCCTCTTTGACGATGGTGAAACGGGGACGTTTCACAGCCAAGATGGGGGGACTGATGCGCCCTTGGATGCCCCTTTTACGTTGACCATAGACGAAGAGGACGAGGCTCTTAGAGTTCGTTCAGATGGACCGATCATCCGATCCCGAGCTAAGGCCATTGCTCGAGCCACCGGCTCCATCATCGCCCGCATTACTTCTTCACTTGGTTCCATTACCGGCAGGCCATGTCTCTACACCACCATGGCATAGGCTACCGGTTCCGTTAGCGGCATGTCTCGTCTTTCCGACTCCATGGCATGAAGCTAGCTTATTTTCGGACTATATTTTCATGTTTTTCTTTTTATGTAATAAAGGGATATTCCGTATAAGAATATTTCCTTTTGACCTTATCCTTTTAGGTTTTCCCTTTTGGGCTTTTCTTCATGTATTTTGTTTGGCCCGTTGGCCCATAGGTAGGCAAGTCTCTCTATATAAGAGATATCTTGCCTCACCTATTTTCCATGTTCAATATTACTAAGTTTTGAGAAGAATTTCCTCCTACTTAGCTTGGGCATCAAAACCTCTCTTCTATCTCTCAAATTTCTTCCTTGGATCTCGTCTTTGATCCCAGAAATCCATATTCGACGATTCTTCTTAAGAATCAACCTTCGATCCACACAAAAAGGTTTATTCGATCTCTCTAGATCGAAGTAACCTTTGTTTCTTCATCGCTTCCGCCTCTTTGGATCCGAATCGATACAACGTTGCACAAAGAATCAAGGAGTAGTTGGAATTTTGCTTGATCTAGATCCGGAGTTATCTTGGGTTACCTCCAAGGACGCATCAAAGTGTATGTAAATTTGGTGCTTGTTTGGACATGATTAATCATTACTTTCTAATATGAGAACGGTACATGTCCTGGAAGTGCACCACTGCAGGTGTATGTTTCCCTGCTTCTGAGTTTATTTGTTTTGGGGGGTGTATGGCTTCTGGTTTTTGTTTGTTGGGGGGTTGCTTGTTCTGGTTTCTTGTGTTGTGTAGGCATGCATGTTTGTCTTGCAATTTACCAGGCGTACTCGTACAAATGTGTACAGCTCATTGCTTGTTTTGGTTATTTTTGAAAAGCTCGTATAGGAGTAAAATTCTGGTACTGGAATTTTCTTGTGCTTTCTCATGATAATCTGCTAATTTTTGGTATGAAATTCATATCAGAATTTTCTGGTATGTAAAATTCTTACCAGAAAATTTTGTAAATTTTCTGGTACGAGTTTTTAGGTATGAATTTCATACCAGAATTTCTAGTACGAATTTCTGGTATGAAATTCATACCAAAAAACTCATACCAGAATTTTCTGATATGTAAAATTCTTACCAGAAAATTTTGTTATGAGATTTTTTGTATGAAAAATTTCTGGTATGAGAGATTCTGGTAGATTATTCTGGTAGAAAATCATAAAATTTTGGAATGAATTTGAACAAATTATTCTGGTAAATGTTCAGGTACGGCCCTTTTATTGCGGTACGGCCGTACGGCCGTACCGCAGGGCGACACGTGTCCCGAAAAAAAAAAAAAAATTCTTTTTTTTTTTTTCTCTTTTCTGAAACGATTTTTTTTTTTTTTTTTTTTTTTTTTACGGAAACTAATGAAAATTTATTTGAACTACCATGTTATAATTTATGCACTATTATCCTATAAACTTTGAACTATTCCTATATAATCCATGAACTATTACTTTTTAATATAATCCATGAACTATTCTATTATAATTCATGAACTATCCCATAATAAGTTTTGAACTATTACTTTCACTCCTTTATAAATTTTTGCACTTTAAACTATTCTATTATAATTCATGAACTATTCTATTATAATTCATGAACTATCCCATAATAAGTTTTGAACTATTACTTTCACTCCTTTATAAATTTTGCACTATGAACTATTCTATTATAATTCATGAACTATCCTTTTAGAAGTTATGAACTATTATTTAATAAGTTTTGAACTATTACTTTCAATCCTTTATAAATTTTACACTATGAACTATTTTATTATAATTCATGAACTATCCTTTTATAAGTTATGAACTATTCCATAATAAGTTTTGAACTATTACTTTTACTCGTTTTAAAAAAAAAAAAAAAAAAAAAATTTTTTTTTTTTTTTCGGGACACGTGTCGCCCTGCGGTACGGCCGCACGGCCGTACCGCAATAATGGGCCTTACTTGAATAATACCCTGAATTTGAACAAATTATGGTAGAAAATTGTGGTATGTACTTCTGATATGAAAGAAATTTGGTATGAAAATAATTTTGGTATGACAAAATTCTGGTATGAAAAATTTTGACCAAAATTTTTGTATGAAAAAAAATCTGGTATGAAAATTTTTGGTATGACAAGTTCTGGTATGAGAAGTTCTAGTATGACAAAATTCTGGTATGAAAATAATTTCTGGTATGAGAAATTCTGGTATGAAAATTTCTGGTATGAAAATTATGGTATGAGAAATTCCGGTATGAGAAATTCATTCCAGAAAATTAAAAAGAAATAAAAAATAAATAAAAAAAGGCAAGAAAAATAATAAAAGAAAACAAATTCAGTAATTAAAATTTAAAACTTATACTTATATAACAAATAACAAACATCATTTATTATTTCTTTCTAAATAGAAAGGTTAATAATTTTTTACCTACTATTAAATGAAAGTGGTAAAAAATTTGGGGTACACTTTTTTGTAAACAAAAACTCAAAAAAGCATAGTATGTCAAATTTTCCCAAAAAAAAATTTTGTTATTTGTTATTCAAGTGTAAGTTTTAATTTTTAAAAACTGAATTTGTTTTTTTATTTTCTTTTATTTAATTTTTTCTCTTTTTTATTTTCTTTATTTTTTTTATTTATTTTCTGGAATGAAGAATTTTTCATATACCGGAATTTCCAATACCGGAAATTTCACATACCGGAGGTTATCATACCGGAGGTTATCATACCGGAAGTTATCATATCATACCGGAAGTAATCATATCATACTGAGGACATTATCATATCATACCGGAAGTTATCATATCATATCGGAAGTTATCAACTTATCATACCAGAATTTATTTTTTATTTTATTTTATTTTTTTTGTCTTTTTTATTTTATTTATTTATTTTTATTTTTTTGAAATGCATACTGGAGTTTCACGTACCGGAAGTTCACATACCGGAAGTTCACATACCGAAGCTTCACATACCGGAAGTTATCAAATCATACCGGAAGTTATCATACCGGAAGTTATCATATCATACCGGAAGTTATCATACCGAAAGTTATCATATCAGAAGTTATCATACCGGAAGTTATACCAAACAAACTGATTTTATGTCATAGTTTAGAATTAAGAATTACATATTGGAGAATTACATACCGGAAAATTACATATCGGAGGTTATAAAAATGGTATGAGCAAAAACGCAACATTCAGGTATCAACCTTGAAGCATCAAAAATGTCTCTAAAATTCGTATAATCTTCTTCTTTGCCCACAGACAATCAAGACCACTGTCAGCATCACCCTGAGCGAGCAAAGGTTGTAAATTCATCAGTGTAAACATCATTGACATCCGGTATGAACTTCCGGTATAAAAAATTTTGGTACGAACTTCCGGTATGAAAATTTTCATTATGAACATCCGGTATGAACGGTATGAACTTTCGGTATGAACTTTCGGTATAAAAAATTTCGGTATGAACTTCCGGTATGAAAAACTTCGTTATGAACTTCCGGAATGAACTTTCGGTATGCACTTTCGGTATGAACTTCCGGTATGAAAAACTTCGTTATGAACGTCCGGAATGAACTTTCGGTATGAACTTCTGGTATGAACTTCCGGTATAAAAAATTTCGGTATGAACTTCCGGTATAAAAAATTTCGGTATGAACTTCCGGTATGAAAATTTTCGTTTTGAACTTCCGGTGTGTAAAATGTCCGGTATATAAATGTGCGGTATATAAAATATTTGGTATGTAAATGTCCGTTATTTAAAATGTCCGGTATGTAATGTCCGGTATGTAAACTGGAAAATAAAAAGGGAAATAAAATAAAATAAAATAAAAAACAAATTCAGTAATTAAAATCAAAATTTACATAACAAACATTAAATGTTATTTCTTTTATAATAGAAGGGTTAATTAATTTTACCTTATCATTAAATGAAATTGGTAAAAAAATGGTGGGGTATCTATATACTATATTAAAGCCAAAGCATTTCCTTCAACGTGGTTCATTCTAACTTATATTATGTCACGTGTCATTTTCTTAGAATTTTGATTTTTTTTAAAAAAAAACTATATATATAGTTACCCTATTTAAATTAGTCAATAATACAATAGTATAATTATCCTATAATAGATTTTATATTTATCTACTTCCCAAACATGTCTTATTACATATCTACACATATACATAAACATAGTTAAAATTATATTAATAGAATTATTATTTTATGATAAAAAATTATACCAAAATAACTTTATATATATATATATATATATATATATATATATATATATATATATATATATATATTTATACATATATTTATCTATACTAAACATACTTTTTTAATTTATGTATAGATGCCAATGTATTTTAAATTTTATTAAAAAAATTGAAGAGATTATTTTTATTAAACTTCTATCAATTAATATATTTTTTTAATAAAAAAAGTGTAAACAATAGATTTTGTTTTCTTATTTTTTTTAAATATAATACTTTATTAGTATATTAAAATTTTATATACTAAGGATGACTACATTTCTTTTAATATATATTAATAAAAAAAATTATAACTATCTTTCTTTCCAATTTCAGTTAACGTATTTGTTTGTGATCGAATTAGTGGGTCCTTTATATTTTTTTATTTATTACTTAAATAAACTACCTTCTTTACCAAATTTTTAGGTAAGTGTATCTTCTCTCCTACTCTCTTCTCCAAATCGCAAATCACCTACCAAATCTATTTTCCTTTCCATTTTTACTTTTTGCGATTTTTCTTTATAATAAGTTAATTATGTAAGTTGATAAATTTTTAATAAGTTTGTAGAGTATTTTTTAATATATTAATTTGATTTAATTATTACTTTAACAAAATTCTCATATAAATTTATAAGGTCAACTACATTAATTTATCAAAGCTGCAAATAATCGTAATATGAATCACATTCTTTTAATTAATCAATTTAAAAACTGATATTTTTTAAAAATGTATTATTTAAAGTCGTAATTTACGTCAACTTTCTCGATAAAATTATATTAAAATTGAAAACCTATAATTAGTTATTTGACAAATTATAAATATGTTTTTAAATAGAAACAATTTAGTTTACTAGGCTTTTTCTAGTTTTGTGTTTAGCAAATGTATCCCTTGAGATAAGAGTGTGTAGAGTTTGAAAATAAATACAAAAGGTTGGGGTACATTTACTTAAATGAAACATTAAAAAACCCAGTTACTACTCTAGTTTTTCAAAAAGGCCTAGTTACCAAAATTGCCCTTTTAAATATAGATGAATATCATATTTTGTCAAATATACATCATCGAAATAAGACTAAAAGAAAAAAAAAAAAAAATTAAAAATATATTTTAACAAATTCCGTGCAAGGTACGGGTAATACACACTAGTATTTTCTAAATTGAAAAACTAGTAAAAACCTAGTTAGTATACAATAAAATAAAAAAATTTATTTATCTAATTAACCCAAATTTGAAAATTGTAAAGATGGTACGGGGTAAATTAAAGTGTGGGCTGAGGTGGTTTAGAGTAAATTTATCCCAAAATGGAAGCGGTGAATTCTAGATTGTTGTCGTAATAGAAAAAACAAAAGAGTAAATGCGTCATCAAGTAAGAGAAGCCACCAACTCGGCGTGATGGCGAAAAGGGAAGCGGGCCCTACCTATCTGTTAGGCCCGAATCGGACTCCGGCGTTCACAAGATATTCTTTTTTATTTTAAAAAAGTTTGCCATGATTATCTTGAAAGTCGTCACGACACTTGGCATCTTCATCTCAAGGGCCACGCTTAAACCACGTGCCACCTTGTCGTTTCTGTACCCAAATTAACCTTCTACATCAATTAAGGATTATTCATAAATCGCTCATAATTCATTTCAACTATGCACCTCCAAGAGCGACTAAACTGCAAGGCTGATTTTCATTAGTGTCATTAAATGCCCCCTCTATATGTATCATAAACTACAATACCACAAAGAATGTTAACACTTGAATGCTTAGTTGCATGCACTAAGCAAAAATGTAGCTTGCATCTATAGGAACTTTATGTATCCTATTGTCCTAATTCACAACTTATGTTGCTTCTCATGCCTTCTTTTTAACCACCGGTGGAGTTTTCATAAAAAAAAAAAACTAGCTAGGTAATCACATGATCTTACCAATATTGAGTGGATTTCTCAATTATCTACAAAATCTCTTTTAAGTTAAGTGTGTTGTTTGGTGTTTTTTCGGAAGGAAAAAAATAATAATAATTTTTTTAAAAATGTTTAGCTTTAATATTAACTAAGTCATTCAGCTAATTTACGAGTTGAAATTAGTTTATTAGGAGTAAAATATAGGGAGAAAATCCGGCTTCATCTTAATCTAGGGGTTCGGATACTCTTGTTTAGGTGGATAGAGATATAATAACGAGATAAAAACAAATAAAAAGGGTAAAATTTAATCTTCTTCAACCCGAAACTTTATTCTAAGATATGATTTTGTACCAAAATTTATTACAATTCAAATTTACGGGCAAATATCAATAATTTTTACACCACAATATTTAACATAGGATAATAATTCATGATTTCACTACGCATAATTTATATTTTATAAAACAAATATAATTCATGATCAAAATTATTTGTAGCAAGTAATAATTCATGAAATTAATAATTACAAATAAACTCAATAGTTTATATTCCATGTCTACAACTGATCATCGTAAGTAAAATATAAATGGGCAATTTTGGTAACTAGTTCTTTTTGAAAAACTATAGTAGTAACTAGACTTTTTAATGTTTCAATTAAGTAAATATACCCAACCATTTGTATTTATTCTCAAACTTTACACCCTCTTCTCTCAAGAGGTACATTTACTAAACACAAAATTAAAAAACCTAATAAACCAAATTATTTCAATATAAATTTACTGATTTTTCTTCTTCTATGCCGTATTTTTATTTATATCTATGCCGTATTTTTAGACTCGAGGACAGGTCACCGAATTCGTGGAGTCAAATTTGCTTAAAAGACAACATATGAAGTTATGGACCACTTATATTACTGACAACGTGGCTGGATAAGAGTCACAAATTTTAAATTAAGTAACATTGTACAATAATAATCCACCTTTATCACCCGCTTTTCCTTACAACACTGAACACGTGTCAGTTGTCTTAGTTTGAGTAGTTTGCAATTGTTACCAAATTTAAGTGGATATATTATTCATTTATATATAAAATACGCACGTGTCTAAATCAAAATAAATTTCTCACCTTTAATTTTTAAACATTGGAAAATTGGTAAGTATTTTCTCCTTAAAAAGGTTAGTTAACAAAATAATCTTTTTTTTTTTGGTAAAACACATTATTAATTGAAGGCAGTTAAACCTTTATCTGAGATTTAAGTCATACACTTGATTATCAATAGGATTTTGTTTTGTGATAAAATTAAATTTAGTCCAATTTGATAATTAGACATTTATTTATATGTTATTAAATTGTGTAGCTTTTGTTTGGGGAATAATCCATAATGTGCTTTATAATATTCGTTGGAATTGGAAAAAGCAACACAATGAGGTTACGCAATTGACTATTCACCTCAAGGACATTTGCTATTATGTCATTTATAAAAATTCTTCCTAATTTTGCGGAATGGTTTTTCGTAGGCCAAAGGCTAATGTACTTTCAGCTTCGAATGCTTCAATTATCATTAGAGTTGAATATATGATTTATATATAACCAGGTATCTATGAATTTTTTTAATAATAGAAATCAGTTAGGTCGGACTATTTTTTATCGGTAGTCCATCCTAAAACTTCTTTACGAATAAAAACATGTTTAAGATTATAGAAAAGTTGGTATTGGGTGTCAAAATTCCTGCATCTGTTAATTGTTCTGCAACATAGTTTACTTCTCTAAAAATATGCATAATTTGGAATTTGTCAAAAAACTGTAGTATAGTTTGGAGTCGGAAATAATCATTCATATCTCCCAATGACTTCTTTAACATCCTTAGGGTGCCTTAATAACACAAAGGTTATCTCCTTTAATTTCAATCTTTTTTTATTTGTAGTCTAATTGCATCGGGAAGGCATTATTTTAAAATAGAAAGCACGGTAGTCCATCCTAAAGTATCCTTACGAATAAGAACACGTTTAGGATCATAGAATAATTGTGTTGGGTGTTAAAATTCTTAGATGGGCTATTCGTTCTACAACACAGTTTACTTATCTGAAAAAACATGCATAATTTGAAAATTATCAAAAACTGTAGGTACAGTTTGGAGTCAGAAATAATCATTCTGATCTTCCCAATGGCAACTCTTATATCCTTGGAGTGCCTTCATAACACAAATGTTATTTCCTTTAATTTTATTTATTTTTATTTGTAGTCTAATTGTCTCGGAAAGATATGAATTTAGGACAAAACCTTCAGCTTTTAAAACCGAGTTGAAATTTTTTTTATTTTTTATTTGTAAGCAACAGATGTAATTTCCGAGTCTAATTTAAACTCGTTAAAATTTAGTTTATGCTAGCCAAATTTTAGTTCATCTCAATATCATATTTTTTAGGGTAAGATTTACATTCTTATATTATTTAATATTATAGTCAATTTAACCAGATATCTATAATTATTAACTGAAAATGCACCTTGTAATAAATAAATAACTTTTCTTATCATCTATATAATATTACACCTATGCATGACGCAATCCGATATATGGTCATTATTGGAAACCCATAACCTTGTAGCTTTATAAATGTCTGTAATTTATATAAATACAATAATATAATAAAAATAAAAAAGACATGCTCATTTACCTACCCTTGCAAGTCTAGCTAATCTCCATTCTTCTATCTTCTTCCTCATCTTTCCTAGGAATTAAAAAAGTCAATTAAAGAACCAATGAAGAAGCTGCAAAAGCCACACATAAGGACAAGAAAGGCATAGCCATAAAACCCCCTTATCCCTCTTCTTTCAAACATTTCAAACTCTTCTCAACTTCTTCTTCCTCCTTACCTTCCAAGCAAAACAAGGAAGGAAAACCAAAACTATCATCAAATCAAATGAGTAATACAAATCTCCCCCCTGGATTCAGGTTCCATCCAACAGATGAAGAGCTCATAGTTTACTACCTTAAGAACCAAGCCATGTCCAAACCTTGCCCTGCTTCAATCATCCCTGAAGTTGATATTTACAAGTTTGATCCATGGCAGCTACCTGGTAAGTTTTCAATCATTGTTGATATGTATGTGTATTTCATGGCTGTTCTAATTTTGTTTTTGTTTATAGCTATAGAGAAGGCGGAATTTGGAGAAAATGAATGGTATTTCTTCACACCAAGAGATAGGAAGTACCCAAATGGAGTAAGGCCAAACAGAGCTACTCTCTCTGGTTATTGGAAGGCTACAGGAACTGATAAACCTATTTACAGTGGAGGAAGATATGTTGGAATCAAGAAAGCTCTTGTTTTCTATAAGGGAAGGCCACCAAAGGGGACGAAGACTGATTGGATTATGCATGAGTATAGATTGAATGATCCTCCTAGAGCTCACCATCAAATCAGACCCCATGGATCCATGAGAGTAAGTACATCTACAGCTACAACTACAACAATTATTGATTCATCACATCCCACATCGAGTATAAATAAAAATATATGTTAGTATATAAGGAAAGATTCTAACGACTTTTTATTTGGTGTTTTTTCAGTTGGATGATTGGGTGCTGTGCAGGATATACAAGAAGAGACATGCTGGGAGGGTTTTGGAAGAGCGAAGTAGAGAGGAAGAGGAAGAAGAAGTATCAGAGGATTTACAGGTTAATCAGCAGCAAACTATGGGGATTAGTGGAGCAACCATGATTAAGAGTGAGCCTGGGTTGATGATTGGTGGTGCTAATTATCACCTGCAAAATGATGAACAACAACAAATGCTCAAGTTTCCAAGGACGTCTTCCATGGCTCATCTATTAGAAATGGACTATTTGGGTCCAATTACCCATCTCCTAAATGACGCAAACAACCCATACAATTACAATCCGTTTGAGTTCGACCCAAATCCTTCACAACTGAATTCCGGTTCTGACCCGAACCGAAGTGGGCAGCATTCATTTGACGACCCGAGTAGGACTAATACAACACCACTGAACCAAATACAAATCAACAGTGGATTGAATCAGCAATGGCAATTGAACTCGAACTCGAATTCCGCTTACAAGCTTCCCTGATAGTCAGATAGATAAATAGATCGATAGATGTAATTCCGTATTATTGTTAACTTAATTCCAACACTTAATTCTTTGGGAAATTTGTGTACAGGAAGAAAACAGATTGTGTATAGGTAGATGGATAGATAGTGTAATTGTCTGATATTCATTTGCAAGCGATCTGTAACTATATTTTTTAATGCTTCTTGTAGAGTATAAGTTTGGTTCATTACCAATTTCATCTCTCACTTAATAATTAAAGTTATGAACTTGTAAGACGCAACTTTTTCTACGAAAGAAACATATTCGAATAAATAATATAAAGATTAGTTTATTTATCATCTTTTAATACATTTAGAGATGTACGTACGTGTAATGTGAGCAATATTAGGCAGGTTTGACCATGAAGCATCAAATCAAAACACGAGACTAATGTGGCAAATCCAATTTTACAACTACTACTAAATTACTAATGTGTGCGTAATTAAGTGTATACATGATGGACCATTTCCATTTAAAGATATTTCCGTGTATAGATGAAACTACTGTGTACTAGACTTGGCTACAGGGTTGAATGCTTTAAGTAAGCTAGATTTGTTGTTGGATTATGGGTCACGTTTCAAAGATTTTTGATACAAAATATATACGGCATTATTGTTTGTATTGTCATTTTCTTAAAGATTTATAGAATTTTCATTATGCATGTTTGTACAGTACTTGTTTGGTAGCATTACAATATTTGAAGTTATAAAAATGGATTTTGCTATTGAGTTTTACGATGCTAATAAACTCATTATGTACAAATTTGGATGAGTTTGATAACAAGTAGGGAATTGTATAAGGAAAAGATAAGATTATATATGAAAGAGGAGTTGAGTGCAGTGTATTTGTACAGAGATAAGATAAAGTATGAAACTTTAGAGACGAAAATCACGAGTAAAGTTGGTCAAAGTTTGTATTATATACTTATAAATCAAACCAACCAGCAAACCCGTTTTATAGTACACGTGCGATATCAATTATTTCAACTGTAGTCAAATTTTCTAGTTTTCACTATACAAACTTCACTTCAAATCCTCATTAAAATATCTCTATGTTATAATAAAATGATAATATAATTTATGGTCAAAGATAAGAAAGATTTTATACCACTAAGACTCGTTTGGAAGCGATAAAAATTCCGGTAACGGAATAATTCCGAAAGAATAAAAAAAATATGCTTGTTTTATTGTTTAGAGATATTTTAACATATGAAAACATTTTTTTTTATCCCTATCCAATTTCATTCCGTTTTCATTACACCACTCCAACAAATAGACACTAAAATGAATAAAATTTTATCTTATTGTTCACGCATCATGTTTATTGATCAGCGTTTACCGATCAAGTATAATATTTTTCACCATAACTCAAATATATATATTCCAAAAAAGCATCGACACTTATCAAAATTCATAAAGTAACACTATGAGAGGTATGAACAGTGGGAGCATTTTTTTTCCTTCTTAGATCGTTTTTCATTTAGACCAATATGATTAAGTTGAAAAGTTAGATATTTTTGTTGTGGGCGTGGCCTCAAACGATAAAGTTGAGAATGTGCGTTACAAATAACCTCAAAGAGTCAAACAAATAATAAATTTATAAGGCTGCTAAGTACATAGGAATTAACGTGGAAGTATCAACCTTTGCATGCAGTAATTAAATGAAGGAAGTACCTTTTGTAATAGAGGTCAACCCATCGCCGGTTCCAACCAATTTCCAGATCATCAACCGACCACCACAAAGCAGATAGAGTCGATGATGAAGTTACACACATAAACAAAAGATTCATCTTCTCCAAGATTGTATCAAATGCTCTAACGAACCATAACGTATATATGCTTACATATAACTCTTGCACATCATCACTTCAGTTTGGTGTAGTGTATCAATATAACAGATGGATAACTTAGCATAATAAAATATTACACCGATACGGTTATCATATGATAAACTGGCCAATGTTATGTACAAATGAAAAATTTTCACCATAACTATGTGTGCGTAGTTGAGATTTTTCCAACTATTCATATAGGGTGCGTAGTTAAGCTAAAAAGAGAAAGAAATTTCATATACTTGCTCTTCGTATGCATAGTTCTGATGAAAAATGTAGAGTTTCACTGTACATTTAAAAACCACGTTGAGGGCCACCATTTGTTTTTTTAAATACTATTAGTACCACATTAAAACGAAAAAAAATAAAATAAATGTACTAATGATAAAGTCCAAGAACGGGTCTGAGGGCCCGCTGTGTATTTGGTTCAGACAATATATCCATTACCAAATATGGGCCGGGCCAGTCCCTGGTCCAAGGCACTACTTTATGTGAAACCGTACTCGAGTTATGTATTTGAAGATTGCTTGGGACTCCAGTTTCGATCGCTCGAGGTGGAAATTTACTCTGAGCTTGCGGTGAAACTCATTGAACAAAGCATCCCCAACACACATTCTATGTTTAGTCTGGTATCAAATTATCAAAGCTTATTTCGTAGGAATTGATCTATCCAATTCCGACATATCTATCGTGAAGCCAACGGTTGCGCTGATTTCTTGGCTTCACACTCGGCTACTCTTTCCTTTGGGATGCATTATCTGACTGTTCCTAAGCATGTCCACGGGTCGAGCCCTCGGGTCAAGGGTCCGGGAAGGGTGATCCGGACCCGCCTAAAAGGCCAACCCGCCGGGTCGACGGGTTGACCATTTTTTTTCAAACCCAAAAAAAAAAATTTTAAAAAAAGAAAAGGGATCATTGGTGGGTCGACCCGCCATGAGTTTGCCCAACGGCTAAAATAGCCGTTGGGTTTGAATTTTTTTTTCTTCAAAAAATTGACCTTTATCGGGTCGACCCGCCGGGTCTGCGGGTTAGGATCACCTCGACCCTTACCCGCACTCGTAACCCGCCGGGTCAAAACCCGTCGGGTCACGGGTAACCCGTGACCCGTAAACATGCTTAACTGTAGGGGTGGGCATAAATCCCGCTTAATCCCGTCCCGTCCCGGTCCATTCCCGGTGGGATTTGAAAAAAAAATGTGTATCCCGTCCCGTGAACAATTTGCGGGACGGGACGTGGGACGAAGACTTCACATCTTGGTTAATCCCGTCCCGTCCCGCATATATATAAAAATAATATATTTATATTTTTAAATATATTATATAGATAAAATATGATACACAAATTATTTTTTTTAATATTATTTAAAAAAATATTTTTATATTTTCAAAATTATTAGTTCGATAATTTTTCATCAGTCATTCATTCTTTATGACTCATTTGGTTGGATCTAAAATACTATACTCTCCCATGATTTAGTCCATTTGCCGTCTTGCTCTAATTTGTTCCATCGCCGCCCTTGCTTAGTCAGTTCCATTTCCGCCATTGTTGTAGCCCGTTCCATCGCCCTTGTATTTGTGGATTCCCACAATTGTAATCGATACTTAAATAAATGTAATTTTCTGTAAATTATTTGTGGTTATTTTTTGAATGTGAATCGGTAAGACACTTTGATGTAACTTGAATTTGTTTTCAATGTATTAACTACCAATGTAGGCGTCATAAATCGATAAAGGTATCGAGTTTTTCCCTCGATCATTTGTGTCTTTAAACATGAGAGAAAACAAGCATACATATTGAATATAATTGGTGCATAATTTGCGCGGGATTTATCCCGTTCCGTCCCGTTCCACATGGGACAAGGCCCGCGCGGGACGAAAAAAAAAGTCACAAATTCCGTCCCGTCCCGCAAGTTATTTGCGGGACGACCCCTATCCCGTCCCGTCTCGTCCCATGCCCACCCCTACTTAACTGTTCCCCCTACGTGGATTCTACCCCTCATTAATAACGATGCCCGCAGCGTGGCGAACCAAAGGTCTATTCAATGTTAGCCTAATTTCCGTCAATAAACACGGGCTATGCTGAGTGCATACCCGTCTCCCTTACGGAAAAAAAAAATATTATTTTGTTATAATTAATTTCATTTTTAAGTTCGGGTGATTTTAGGTTTCAGATCAAATTGGTCTCAAATATACTTTGAGTTCATGGTCCATTCAGATCTTATACCAAAACTTTTTTTTTTTGGTGTGAAGGAGATTCGGTGATCTCCGGCGCATCTGAACGCGCTTCTTATAAATGAAAAAGGCTAAGTAGTAATCACTCGGGGGATAGCCTGACCCCTTACATCCCCAAGTAAAAGATCAACTACACCCTCAGGAGGGTCAAGCAATACACTTAAGCCAACATTAAAATAAAAAGCAATACTAGCAAGGAAATCCGCCACTTTATTCGCCTCGCGGTAGGCATGCCGGTACTGGATATCCCAGTCCCTTCTGATAAAGTCGTGGCATTTACATACCAGACTGGAAAGAGGATGGCACCGAGGAACCGTCCTACCAAGAAGCAAGATAGCTAGTTGGGAGTCCGACTCAATGATAACCTTTCGATATCCGCACTCCCAAGCGAGCTTTAGACCATGGTAAATACCCCACAACTCAGCCATTGGTACAGTACACATACCGAGGTTAACCACGTATCCCCGTTGCCACTCTCCGGCATTATTTCTAATGATTCCAGCAGCCGTAGCATGCCCGTCTCTTCTCATAGCACCATCAGAGTTGATCTTGAACACATTAGGCGGAGGCGGATCCCACTTGATGTACTCCATCCTTTTGGGCTTCATCACAGTAGAAGGACTGTTAGTCTTCCAAGCTTTCACATATTCTTGGGTTCTTTCAATCACAAACTCGTGCATGTTGCTTCTTTCCTGGGAGTTGCTAAAAACTTTTTCGTTTCTCCATTTCCAGATCCACCACAAACCTACAGAGAAAACCGAACTCCAGCTACACATGTTATTAAAATGAATCGTAGAAGTAATGTTACCTCGAATCCAGGAAGCAAACGGGTAGGCGAAGAAGCCCTCCATTCTGTGGTGAGCATTGAGTCTTCTCCAAAGCCTACAACTGTGGTGACAATCACGGAATAGGTGGATTAAAGTTTCATCACTGTTCTGGCATCGAGGGCATGTAGCCGCTGTGGTCAAGTGTCTTCTAACTCTCTCCTCGTTGGTTAATATACCGCCCCATATTACCTTCCATGCAAACACCCTTATTCGTTCTTGGACCTGTAACTTCCAGATAGCCTTGAAAACACTCCCATCACTGCCATCTTCATCATCCCATCCTCTAATCATGCTATAGGCTGTCTTAACAGTAAGGTTCCCATCTGAAGAGTTGATCCAGCTGAGCTCGTCCCTGATAGCTGTATCCTCACTGTTCCCCGCGTACTGGACAGTGCTGGGACTAAGAGACAGTGCAGCAATCTTCAGCAGCATCTCAGTTGGGAGAAAGTCACTGAACTCATCCCAATTCCATCCTTCTGCATCGCACCAGTAGTCCCGTACTCTTCTCTGACGTGCAGTAGGGGTGACGGTACCAACCGTACTCGTAATCAGTGGATGATTTCCGATCCAAACATCATCCCAGAAAGCCACTAACCTACCATCACCAAGGTTCCACTTATGTCCAGGCTGAACCACCTCTCTAATGCCTGCTTCTATACTTCTCCAGACATGAGATTTACTGCAAGTGGGGCTATTAGTATTCCGTATATACTTACTCCTTAGTGCGTGCGTCCATATGCTCGTCTCGTCTTTTAAAAATCTCCACCCAAGCTTTCCAACAAGTGCCATATTAAGATCTCTCATTACTTTGATGCCCAGTCCTCCCAGATCTTTAGGGCGACAAAATTTAGTCCATGCATTGGTGTGCATACTCCTCCTCTCATCCGTATGTCCCCAAATAAAATTACGACAAATCTTGTCAATATCAGAGCACACACAAACGGGAAGAAGCATGGACGCCATTGAATAAATAGGTAGGGACGTAATAACCGATTTGGTGAGAGTAACACGACCTGCAAGACTAAGGTTCCTACCTTTCCACCCCGCCAATCTACCCTTGATTTTATCAAGCAGCCCCTCAAAATGACCCTTCTTCACCCTACCTTGGATAAGCGGCATACCCAAATAGTTCCCCAAATTCTTCGTTACTTCAATTCCACTCAAGGTTTGGATACTATCTTGAAGTTCCTGCGGAACATTGGGTGACACAAAGATATTAGATTTCTGAAGACTAACCTTTAGTCCAGAAACCCTACAAAATTTATCCAAGCATTCCATCACCATCCTAATTTGATCAGAAGAAGCCTCAGCAAAGAGAGTGAGATCGTCCGCAAAGAATAAATGGGAGAGTTTCGGACCATCCCTTGACAACCTAATAGGTTTCCATCTGCCATTCTCGACCTCATCAAGAATGAGATGACTCAATCTTTCAACACATAGAACAAACAGGTAGGGTGAAAGAGGATCACCTTGTCTCAAACCTCTTTCCGGTATAAACTGATCCGTTAGATCTCCATTCCAAAGAACTTGCATCCTAGGAGTAGAAATACATTCTTTAATCATACGGCCCCACGCTCCTGGAAATCCAGCTGCTTCAACAGAGTCCTCTACAAAATCCCACCTGATCCTATCATAGGCCTTTTCTAGGTCGAGTTTGAGAATCATCCATTTCCTTCCCGTTCTTTTCTTTCTCATGGAGTGAACAACCTCCTGCATCAGGACAATGTTGTCTTGTATATATCTTCCTGGAATAAAACTCCCTTGAGTAGGCCCTATAAGGTAGCTGATGATCCCTTGCATTCTCTGAACTAGCACTTTGGTTATGATCTTATAAATAACGTTACACAGAGCAATGGGGCGGAACTGACTTATCTGTTCAGGAGTACCCACCTTAGCAATCAAGCAGATAAGAGTGTCATTCAAACCAACGGGGAGTCTCTGAGATTCGAAGAACTTAGTCACCTCTTTAACTACAGACTTTCCAACGATATTCCAGCATTTTTGATAGAATACAGGTTGGAAACCATCCACACCCGGAGCTTTAAACGCCCCCATATCCTTGACCGCCTTCCAGACTTCCCCCTCGCAAATTGCTTTCATCAGGTCGAGCCTATCTCTCTCCACAATATCCGGAAAGCCATTGTCAATATATTCAGCAGATTGTAACCAACAGACATCCCTCGTGCTGTATAGCTGGGAGAAATAGTTGGTAACAATATCGACCATACCGTCAAAGTCTTCCCGCCAAACTCCCTCTGGGGAAAAGAGACCATCAACCTTGTTCCGTCTTCTCCTGATGATGGTGGACTTGTGAAAAAAGGACGTATTCCTTTCTCCGAAGGAGAGCCATTGCTCCCTCGACTTCTGGAACCAAAGGGTCTCCTCTTGTTCAAGTACTTTATCTAATTCTCCACTCAGATTCGTCTCCTGGATTCTCAGATTTCGGTTGACGTTCTCGTCATCAGAATAGCAACTTTGGATTCTAGTCAACTCTTGTGTAATTTTGTTTTTCCTGCAACCAACATTTCCAAAAACCTTGCGGTTCCAATTAAGCAGCCAATTTTTAAAAGTGTTAAGGGGAATACCTGTATCCTCATGAAGACTCCAGCACCTTCTCACCATGGGGAAGAACTCCGCATGCGTCATCCATGCCGCTTCAAACCTGAAAGGCCTCCTGTGACGCTCCGTATTTCCGTTGGGTTGGAGTCTTAGGAGAAGGGGTGTGTGATCAGACGAAAGTCTAGCTAAGTGTCTAACCGACGCATCCTGCCATTGAATACGTCCTTTTTGTGATGAGGCAACACCTGTTTTCTGAATTGCTGTATCGTCTTTCCTTGTCCCCTCAATGTAGTTTTGTATTCTGCCTCTAAATTCTTCAGTCTCTTGTGATCTTGTTGTTTCCATCATTGTCGCTGACGTGGAGATTACTCCTTCTCCATTGAACCTCCTCCTGTCCGAAGTGTCATTATCCTGTCTTGGTCTCTTTAGAGTGTTCCCTTCGTTCTTCTCTTCTTCAACTACCTTGGCTTTTCTGACAATTCTTCTTCTGTCATTTCGGATTTTATTGCGTTTCCTTCTTTTCTCTGCTTCAATCTCTTCCTTCTTACGTTCTTCTGCTTCAAAGACTATCCCCTTTTGTTTTGCGGCTGATTCTCCCTTTGTGTGGCTAGACGACGCACCCTGTTGGTTTTGGGCCTTACTTTTTGGGCTTGTTTCATATGAAACTTTCTGGCCCATCCCACCATGCATAGGAGCAGAACTAGACGGGGTTGAGTTATCCTCTTTTTCATACATTACGATGCTCTTTCCTTTAAGTTGGGTTGTATTTCCTTGTCCCTGCTGGCCATGTTGCCTATTATTTCTTCCTTCCATTCCTTGTTGTATACCCTGGTGATTCTTTCCTTTGTTGAATTTGTTCCGGCGAGCAACCATCATCCACGGGCCATACTCAGAATTCTCCACTCCGTTCGCCGGAATACTCCTTGACACCGCTTCAGTCACATTCTGGCCTGGGTGTATAACCTCGTTGGACTCTTGCGCTTTACTTGTACTCTCCGTTACCGGTGTTTCTGTATGGTTCACCATCACGTTGTGCTCGCAAGACGAAGCATAATGCCCGTAGCGTCCACATTTAAAGCAAATGGTGTCGAGTCCCTCGTAATTAATTAGGCATCGTATACCGTTCACCATGATAGCCTTCTTAAGTGGTCTCCCAATAT
The DNA here is from genome assembly GCA_033239125.1 of Fagopyrum homotropicum. Lineage (NCBI taxonomy): Eukaryota > Viridiplantae > Streptophyta > Magnoliopsida > Caryophyllales > Polygonaceae > Fagopyrum > Fagopyrum homotropicum. The sequence continues at coordinate 14,305,022 of BSWB01000002.1, forward strand.
CAATCTCAACACATACCCGAATGAAGCGTCCTCGGTTGAAATGAACCGTCTTTGGATCAATAGATAGCGGGGTTCCGATGCTTTCAGCCATGTTCCATATTATTGCTTCATGATACCACTGAACCGGCACCCCCATGATCCTGATCCATATAGGTGCAGATGAAATGGGTACGGACGTAATAAAATCTGGAGTCCATCTCTTCATAATCAGACAACGTCCGAAAACCGCCCACGGACCTCCGGTCAGGATGTTCATTAGCTCGTTTTCACTCTTAAATCTTGCGAGAAAATAATTGTTGTCTAGGTCAATAAGCTGCATGTTGCTTCCGCACTTCCAGAGTTCCCTGATTTTACGTTCCATGACCGGAAATGCAACCGGGAAGCCGAGGACTTTGAATACTATCGAGTTCTTCCATCTTGCTTCTAATTCATTAGCAATCCCCTCCTCTATTACTAGGACCGGATCCCCGTCTGCGCCAAGCGGGAAACTAACAACTATTTTACCCTTCAGAGATTCCTTCGATATGTTATCAATCCAATCGGTTTTCTTCTGTGCCCCTCCGGTGACCTCGCTCCATGTTTTCACCAGTTCCACAGTCCTCCTGGTGATCGGAACTTCGGTGCTTGCATCAACGCCATTCATTGGCACTGCATTCGGTAAGACAGGGATGTTTTTAGCCGTGATAGAAGTCTCTCTCGGTGTGGTTCCGGCTACGTTTGCTATTGGTTGTGGAGTAATTTCAGACTGTTGAACTTCAACACCAGACTGTTGAACTTCAACACCAGACTTTTGGACTTCTACACCAGCCTCCAGTACCTTCGGTTCATTCTCAATCCCTTCGACCATAACAGTGTCTCCCTCTATTCCCTCCGTGATTGTTATCCCCTCCGTGTCACTCGCCGGCGGGTGGATTACCTCCATAGCCGCCGTAGCAAACGCCCTTAACTGACCAAGCCCTAGACTTTTCGTTTCTAGGGTGAGAAAAAGAGAGCGTTTTTAGTTGGGGCTAAATTTTTCATATATTTTATCTTATACCAAAACTTTAATCGTTTAGATGATGATTTATAAAATTAAACTTATGATTTAAATGACCATTTTCAATTATTTACAAACTTTTGTGATGAAAATTCATGTATCAAAAGATATTATATTAAATATCTTAAATCGGTCGATCTTTTAATTACTATAAAACACTTTACAATCATCGATGATGAAACCATAGAAATCGAGCGTGCTTGCAAATGATATTAAATTACAATTGACGATGATAAAAATTATCTTTTCCATTCCAAATACATATTCAAGCCACACACATACATAAACACACAAATCCATGATCTTTCAACATGATCATATAATCTGAGCCCGATGACCGTACCGATCAGCGCCTGGAGATTGCAACAGCTGACAAAATGATGAGAATAACGAAGACGAGAATCCCGACGAAGGAACCAATCAACGACCCTGAAATCCGCTCACAGAAGCTATTGAATTGCTGGCATATAGCGAACCAGTTTGCTGATGCGTTGCCTTTGTGTGCCAAGTACACTATCGCCGCCGCCGCCGATGCTCCTCCGGTCAATAGCCCTAGTGCCAACTTCGCACCACCCATTTTTACACTATTTCATTAGCCATCATTATAATTTCAACTAATACAGACAATAACTTAACATACCGTGTCAAGGACGACCAAGAGGACTCGAGTGCCGACCGCGCCACTCCTCATGATGTGAACGATAGATAACGGGAGAGACAACACCAAGTACCCGAAAACAATCGCATTCGCCACCACGAAGAATCTGCGTTCATACAACATGCGTTTAAATACAATCTGGTTTCATGATGCATGTATTATGTATACGTAACGTACGTGAAAGTGGGGAGATCGTCGTATTGTGCTTGGAAGCGAATGAACTGAGTGAAAAACGGAAGTGATTCATTGGTGGTTCCCATGGCGATGGCACTTGCGAGTGTGCCGACGCCGGCGACGATCCTGAAAATGAAATCCATGATGGACAGTCCTCTGTTCATTGCTGGTGCTGCTGCTACCTTTGAGGCTTCTCCCAATTCTACTGTCTTCATTTTTGCTGAACGAATTAAAATCCTTGTATTGATGGATCGATGAAAGAGAAGAGGAAATTTGAGATGATTTGAGTATTGCTACCATGGATTTTGTAAGAGTGTTATATCATAAAATTAATGTTAATGGAACTGGTGACAGATATGAGTATTTGGGTTCGTTGGCATATTTTTGGATTAGGTGAAGGAACAATATGCTTTAAAACCTGGAAAGTGATGCAAGATTATGTCAAATGAAATTAAAAAGGAGAAATGTAAGCCAAGCCAATTTTTAATGGGCTTATGGGCCGGCCCAGATACAAAGAAGGGCCCAATCTTGAAGAAGAAGGAATCAAAAGGAAACGCAAAACAACGCAACCTTTTTTCCGTGGGCTCCACACGTCATTTCTGATTTCTGTACATTTCCATTTCAGTAACCCCTTTCCTTGGGTTTTGCTCTCTGCTAATCTTCATCTTCTCCGGCGACTCTCCCTTTCAAGGTAATCCATAATCTTTCCACTTCACTTGTCGTACCTTTTTGTTATTGTGCACGGATGATTACTTATTAGATCGGTATACATCAGTGAAACGCTTGTATTTGTGCTTGTTTCTGTAAGCTGTATGCAATCCAGATGCATGGCTCTGAATTTCGGGTCAAATGCAGATTTATAAAGATCTAAACACTATTTATATATATAATCTGATTTATTTCTGTAAAATCATGTTCTTCTATTATTAAATGAGAAAATTTCTCCATCTATTTGCATGTCGACCTGAAGTATTGGTTAATTTTGCAAATCGGCCATTAACAAGCTGTAGTAATCTGTATATGATCCATGTTGCAGCTTCGTAATCTACTTGTACGAATGTCAAACACAACCACCGAGGATGTCGAGATGGAGGCTGCAGTGGAAGATCCGCCACGAGATTTTCAGATCAAGGAAGAGAAGAACAAAGAAGAAGCGGAAATTGTAGACAGAAATAAGGCTCATCCCATGCCTTCACAACACCAACAGGTTTTTCTGTGAATTGTGTTTTTGCAGATCAACTTATGTGTTATCTTGACGCACTAAACAAACAGATTTTGCACTTCATTTGTTACAGGTGGAAATGCTTAAGAAAAAGTATGGGGGATTGCTTCCAAAGAAGCCTCCATTGATATCAAAGGTTAGTTTCTTAATCGAATTGACAAAGACAGACTACCTTGTTCAGATGTGTACATCCATCACAAAAATAAAACACGCCTAACTTGAGCTAGCGTACATGTGTGCTACTATGTTCACCATCCCAAATATATAATCTGTTGGAATTTCACATGGTATTAGATCCTTAGCCTATCGGTCTGACATTTGAGCATAACATGTGGACTAAATAAAGAGAATGAGATGTTATTCTCATTTGTCCGATTGTCAATTAGCATATTGTAAGTTAGACACCAACCGGGGTTTTGTGTGATGTTCAGGATCATGAACATGCATTCTTTGACTCCGCGGATTGGGCTTTGGGAAAGGTATGTGTGTACGTATTTGAATTGTGGAGGTATACTCTTTGAGGATTTGATTTCTGTGTGATTGAGCAGCAAGGAGGTCAGAAGCCAAAAGGTCCACTTGAGGCTCTCCGGCCCAAATTCGAGGTTATCATCTTAGTACTTGCACCTTACAAATGTCCACAAATCTTAGTTAATTGTGTACTAATGGTGTTAAACCTGTTTTCTGAACTCCTTGTGTTGATAGCCTACGCATCATCATGCTCGTTCATGGCGGTCAACTTTTGCACCTGCGCATGATGATCAAGGTCTCTTTATGAATCTTAATCTGAAGCTGAATGTGTTGTTGTTCTTCATCTGATGCTCGAACTAATGCTTGATTGATAGATACTGCAAATGGCAATGCAACTAGTGTTACCGCAGCAACGGAGGATGCTCATGCTTCTGTTGTAGACGAAGTTGCAAGTAATGAGGGCGAGAGCGCACGCTGTGATCCTCTGCTGAATCCTTGAACTACTAATGTTGCTTCGCTTGGTGACTTGTTTTCTGTTACAGCAACATAATTGATGGACAAATTTGAGGGATGAAATTATATCAATTTAGCAAGTATATTATGAGTTCTTTAATAATATCGATGTCTAAGGAACATAACTTCCTCCAAGATTGTAATCAAAGTTTATTTAGCAAGTATATTGTGAGTTCTTTTAATTTTAAGAGTATAAAAAAATATATTATAAAAAATTCATAATCTATATAACTTACTAAAACAATCAATTAACGATGTATGTCACTGCATTTTTGTAAAATATTTACTGAAATGTCGCTCCTAAAAAAATTTATGATAGATTACTAAATTGTCATTCTTAAAAAATAGATGCCGAATTACTAAATAAATATTAAAGATTATAGGCACAAATAATTAAGAATAAAAATTTATGATAGATTACTAAATTGCCATTCTTAAAAAATAGATCTCAATTACTAAATAAATATTAAAGATTATAGGCACAAATAATTAAGAATATTTTAAAATTATTGAGGCTTCTTTTATGTTTTTTAAATTTTTTTTTAAAAGATAGCCAGAATTTTTGATTATTTTGTAAAAAAAAATTCACGCTCCACATTTTTATCGGATTAAATCTTTTACTAAATTTTGAATTAAGCCAATAATTACTTTTACTAAACCTTAATTAGTTTGTAAAGTAGTTATCCCACATCAGTTATCAGAGAAGGATAACTTTTTGACAACATGTATAAATAGACCTAGAAGGTTTGAAGATTATACAAATCATACATTTCTGGACTTTTTGGTCAGAATCAAGTATAATACTTATTCATATCGGATTAGTATATGTATGTGGATTGTTGTGACCTACTAATCGTATGTCATTTTAATATAATGATTTGTGGGTCGTTTTGATCTAATGATTTTTGGGTTATTTTGATCCAATGATTTTTGGGTCGTTTTGACCTACGGATTTTTAGGTCGTTGTGACCTACTGATTTTTGGGTCGATTTGATATAATAGTTAATGGGTTGTTGTGACCCACTGATTTGTCGGTCGTTGTGACCTAATAATTTGTGGGTCGTTATGACACACTGATTTGTGGGTCGTTGTGACCTATGAATTTGTGGGTCGTTGTGACCTATGAATTCGTGGGTCGTTGTGACCTATGAATTCGTGGGTCGTTGTGACATTGATTTGTGGGTCGTTGTGACATTGATTTGTGGGTCGTCGTGACTTACTGATTTGTGGGTCATTTGTGGGTCGTTGTGACCTACTGATTTGTGGGTCGTTTGTGAACTACTGATTTGTGGGTCGTTGTGACCTACTGATTTGTGGGTCATTTGTGGGTCATTTGTGACCTACTAATTTGTGGACCGTTGAACTATTAAATTCGTAATTCTTATTTTATCAATATACTAATTATACATATATATTTTATATACTTTACTAAAACAAAAGACACTAATTCTGACGTGGCGCCCCACGTTTTTTTCTCGGATTAAACTTTTTACTAAATCATGAATTAAGCTAATAAATATTTTTTTAACTAAACCATACTTATTTTGTAAAATATAATTTTTGTTCTCCCACATCGATTATCGATTATGAAGAAAGAATGACGCTTTGAAAACATGTATAAATAGATTTAGAATGTTTCAGGATTATAAAATTCATACATTTCTGAACATTTTGGTCAGAATCAAATATAATACTTATTCATATCGAATTAGTATTTGTATGTAATCATTGTGACCTACTGATTTTTGGGTCGTTTTGACCTAATGATTTTTGCGTCGTTGTGGCCTAATGATTTGTTGGTCATTGTGCCCTGTGGGTCGTTTTGACCTAATGATTTTTGGGTCGTTGTGGCCTAATGATTTGTGTGTCATTGTGCCCTCGTGGGTCCTTGTGATCTACTAATTTGTGGGTCGTTGTAACCTGATTTGTGGACTGGTGAACTATTAAATTCGTAATTCTTATTTTATCAATATACTAAATATACATCTATATATTTTACTAAAAATTACAAAATTAATGATTTGGGGTCCGTTGCGCTCCTACGTTTTTTTTCGAATTAAATCTTTTACTAAATCACAAATTAAGCCAATTAATTTTTTTTACTAATTGATTTCATATCAGATTATGGTATTTTTAAATTATATGATTATGTTTTTTTTATTTAAATTATTATTTATTAATAATAAATTAGATTTAAATTTTTTTTTTGTTAGCATAAAACTAATTAACGATCAACCCATGGGCTACGTGGTCTCATTTACTATGTAACACTTGACGTGTTATTTATACGAGTTCATAACATATAACTAATAAACTTAACAACATATATTATAGTAAAAAATGTAATATGATAAGTTATTTTATTAACAAACCCGCACAAGGTGCGGGCTATAAACTAGTTAAAACATAAAAAAATATTTTTATTTTCAATTTAAAATAAATTAAAGAAAATTAACTTCAAAAAAATTACTATATGTTTAAATCTCTAGACTCTTAAAAAAAATTTTAAAAATTTTATTTTTGAGTTAATTTTTATATTTTACTTTAAATCAAAATAAATAAATTTTTATTTTTAATTCAAAAATAAAAATTGTTTTTAATTTACTTTAATTTTTTAATTAGAAAAATATTTAAAAAATACTTTTATTATCAATTTATTAGTTTAAATTTATTAGTTTAAAATGTAATGAGGTCATAATGAGTTTTAAATTTATTTTATATATTTTAAATTATTTTTATAATAAATTTTAATATAATATGTTAAGAATGGGTATAAAAAGGATACAATTAGAACTACCAAGGTACCAAGAGGACTTTTAAAAATTAATGGATATCCAGAGAAAAATTCAAATTTTGAGTGCACCAGACGAAAATATTTTTTATTTTATTTTGAATTGTCCTTCGGGAAAAAGTGTATAATTTGTATAATTACTAAATTACGTATTTGTGTAACAAAATGTTTGAATGGGTAATTTTATATGAAATAATATATTATACGCTTATAAAGTATGAGGAGTAATAGACTTGGATCGTGTACCTATAACGTTATAACACATGTTGGATAATAATATCGATTCACTCCTATTAAAAGTTAGGAGATTTGACTTGACAGAGGGAGATCACGTTGATCTTGACATGTTTCAAACTTTATGTTTTTTAATATTTTGACATGTACACGTACACAAAATAATGCAAAATCTATGTTTGATAATATCCCAAAACGTAGTCACCGATTTGTACCGAACCAAATAATCAATTCTCGTAGTCCTTTCTTCTCGATTATAAATTATATTCTAATCCTCAATGAACGTGAGGATAAAACATAGTGATTCAAATACTTTGAACCTTGTTTGTGGCTAAATGGTTATTTAGTTCAAAATTACAAAATACAAAAGGAAAATAAAATTAATCTTATCAAATAAGGTTAAAATTTAATATAATAATATTTTTAAAATTTCAAAAATAGCCGAAAGATGTTATACTAGAAGTACTCTAGAGTTGGGAGTGAAAATGAGATAGTAATGTTGGGCCCAAAACAGAATGGGCCTGAAAGAAGATGGGCCCGGGCCCAGCTATAGTATTGCAACGCACATGGGTTTGCAGATCTAACGGTCAATTAATTGCTCAACCTCGAAAAGGAATTTGCAATTTAGAGTTTGTTTGGGAGCGTTAAAAATTATTCACCGTAATAAAATGATTTCGAATCAATAAATTTTACGTATGTCTAGAGGTTTTTTAATCCATGAAAATATTCCAATATTTTCATTTTTTTTACTTCCCTTTTAACTTATTTTATTTCGTTTTCATTTCATCACTTTAACCAAGAAGAAACCTAACCCCCGTTTGGTTATAACTCCGAAAACGGAATGAAAATGAATCTAGTCCATATATTTACCTAATTCATGAATATTTTTGAAATAATTCCTTATGGTCGCATGTAAAATGTATCTAAATCCATCATTTTGTTTCCCTATAAAGTATCAAAACTAATCAAATTCTACTACAATTACTTTAAAACACAAGAATAATAGTTCATGAATAATTGTACACTTAATAACTAAATTTATTTTCATTCCGTTTACGTTTATGGAGTTGGAATCAAACGGCCCTTAATATATTTCAAAAATTCAGTTTACAATTTCTATTTTTAATCAGGGCACGTGTTTGCTTTTGATGAAGACTTTCGTGTTAGCTTCTGATTCACACAAGTTCCATCAGGCTTTGAATGCTCGCACTTGGCATTAATCATAACTTAATTCGAACATACAATTGAAATGTTTTTTTTTTTTAATATTTACTTTCACAATATAGTACAATTTCTTAAAGGACAGTGGGCGGATAGTTGGTTACTTGGTTCATTGAAAATGCGAGGAAGTAGTGTTATTGAAGGTATATGCATGTACTAAAATAAAGTCAATAAAATAAGTTAAATTGTTCTTTTTATTAGATTAATATAATAAGGGCATTTTGATAACTAGTCTTTTTTGAAAAACTATAGTACTAACTAGCCTTTTTAATGTTTCAATTAAGTAAATATACCCCAACCTTTTGTATTTATTTTCAAACTCTACACATTCTTCTCTCAAGGGGTACATTTACTAAACACAAAACTAGAAAAAACCTAGTAAATCAAATTGTTTCATATTAATAATGAACTTTTAATTTTTTTATCCAATTAATTCATTTTATAAAAATATTTGGAATTTATACTATTTTATATGGGCAATATATACATCTATCCTAAATCAATATTTTTAAGGAAAGTCTGCAATTTCTACCAAATTATAGCTTGAGAAATTTTTTGAAGTAATTTATCGGGAGTTGAAAATCGTAAAAAGTAACCCTCAACTTTTCAAAATTGCAAAACTAACAACTATATGATCTAAAATAGTAATTTCTCCTCTTTCACCAAAACATTCAAGCAAAACACTTTCTTTTATCAAAACTGCAATTTCAACTTCTCTCGGTAACTTCTTCCAAATGCAAGAGATTTCAGATGTTTTCAACTTCATTCAAGACGATTAGGAAAACACGCTATCTTCACCGTTTCGAACCAAACAAATCATCGAAAATAAAGAAAGAATCAGGTTTGAACATATAAAATCTTTTAATAAAGAGTTTCAAACTCATTATCTTAGATATTGTTCATATTTGATCTATACATAGGTTTAAATTTATGTTATATTTGTTTTATGCTTTTGAAACTATTTAATCATTGATTTTGATAACCTTTTTAATCCATTTTCTAGTAATTCTCCATTGTGAATGTGTTTTATTTTGTTGGCAGTAGTTGAATGATTCTTTAATGTTGAATGAAAGAGTTTTTATTGATTCTCCATGTTGAATACATTTTTCTTATATTTGTGTTGTTGATTTAATTTTGTCAACACCACCTTGAATAATATATAGTAATGGAGTGCCACGCTTCCGGTTCTCACATTTTACATAGAGTAACCCAAAACTACCATAATTGTCATATATAAAGATTCAAGGAATATATACATCATTATCAGTATCATAGATTGCTGTAATCGGACTCTCAAGACCCTAGAATGAATGACTTCAACAAGACATCCATTAACACAAATTCAAGATTTATTAATTGAAGGTGGAAAAGGGACCGGTCGATTGATTGGTGGGGGGGGGGGGTAGTCGATCGACCGACGTGTTGAAATCGAACCATCTATTGAAACTTTCAAATGAAAATTGAATGAAAAACCCAGTGGGTGAATAACCCTATTTATAGGAGGATGTGATACGGGTTAGTCGTGTGGTGATTCCTGATCTTTCGACACCAACGACACTTTTCGATCCTTATTATAGGCCCAGGGACCAAGCAAATGAGGGATAGATCCTAAAAAGGCGGAGAGATTCGGAGAAAGATGTGTGGGTATGGGCGTGTGATCCG